>OY759222.1:20636689-21836689 GCA_963662175.1 Aradus depressus
GACATTCTCGATCAACATGTGGTATATTTAACTTAAATTATTTTACATGCTGCTTTTTGTATACCTTAATTTCACTTGGACTGCTTTTCATCTCCAGCCATCGCTTGGGCTGCTTCTCGCCAACCTCTCTACATTCACCTCATACTGAAACATACTTTATGAGGGGTACATCTCTACCAATCCTCGGTTTTACTGGTTAAACACTTGTTTTCTCCTGCCACCAACAGTCTACAGTAATTGCTCTCATAGCCTTAGAGACCTCGCCCAATCCATACCAATTTGCCGCTCTTCAATTCTACTTACCATACATTATACCGAGATAGGCTTCTACAAGTATAGACCACACCTCCGTCAACATTTGATTCAAACCACTTCTATCCCAATAAACCTTTCACTGAGACATACATACATACTAGCATACAACATCAGCCAAGGGATTTTCTTCAGAATTCATCATAACCTAACCGGCACTCTTAGCCTATTCTTTAACATGTACCAAAAAACCTCGTGATTCACACATTTCTTCAACCAACTTATACAACCTCATCGATATTCTTACTTCAAATCCTATGATCCTAGCACCCAGGTCTTCATTTACACCCTGTTTTATATGTATTTAAATATTTTCACATACCTAATCCGGCAATGACAACATCCACAGTTCTCGTCGCTATTTAGATTCGCATTTCCAATGTTACTTTAGCCTCACTATATTTTTCGACTAAAACCTAAAGTAGGAATACATTTCAGTTACATCGATAGCTTTAATTCATACTTCATCACCAACTTCCTACCACCAATAGACCTCACCTACTGTATTACGGACATCTCATCTAGGACTTCATACTCTTTCCTCTACAACCTATTACACACATACAACATTATATATACTAAAAACCTTTTCAGCCTATACGCATTTATTTAATTAATTAGCTTATTCCCTACCATCCTTTGACATCGCCCTAGTATGCAACAATACCATTGTAAATGTTTCATTAGGTTTTACATTTCACATTTTCATATATATCACAGACCACAATCATTATTGAACCCTCCCTACTACTTCACTACCTATGGATTCTGTCAATTAAACACGTACAGCACAGCCGAGTAATTCAGACCGACCTCACACCCTCATGTGCCCTTTGCATTTTCTAATACTCTTGTATACAATACCCATAATTCCAACATCTTCCATTTATCATCTTCATACCTAACACCCTATGATCTATTCTTTTCTTTAGAACCATCTATACCCTAAAACCCCTGCTTCACACTTCACTCAACTCCCAGCACCACAACCTCTCCGAAATTTTTGTAATGTGTACTGCTGGGGAGCAGTACATTATAGTTCTCCAAAGACTTGTACTATCTTAACATAAATCATATATATCCATTTTCAACAGAATTACTAACATATATTTTACAAGATTAGATTCATAATCGTAAATCCCCGGTATTTTTCAGAGTTCTCAGAGTTATTTGACCCCAATTCGATGTCACAAGAAGCTTCAAAACAGTCTGTGTACTATTAGTTTTTCCTTGTGTATTTAATACAATAAATTCATGTATATACCTTACCGCCTCTGAAGCAGTCCTACACAAACTCCCCAATACTTGGTACATTCGGACCTGATTTCATGCTGGAAGTCTTATAAGAGTATATTAATACGTCTTCATACATCTGACAAACTACATTTTCATAACCATCAACATTCTCCCAACATATAAATTTCTTACCAGAACTTTCAAGAAGACCGGACCATATTCATTCGAAGCTCAACCTTATAGGATGTGTATTCACAGTATTATCATGAATAAACTGAAAACAAATCCACTCCTTGTATGATGTACAACTCAATGGGGATACCTAAATACCATTCCTATCAATCCTTGGCTTAACATCTTTAAACTTCAAGTTTCACAGAATGTAACTTAGACACAGTATTTGTGTGCTCATGGGACTGTGGAGCGGGCATTTCTCAAGTTTTAAAGTGTTTAACACAAAATCCATCTTTTGTTTTAAATTACATACTTTATCATCATCTGTACCCAATATACCTCTTTTCATAAAGTATCCAGTGTTTTATTAGACATGTAGCATATTTCGATTAGTATCCTTGTAGGTCACCCATTTTTCGACAATTGAAACTCTTATAATAACACCCTGACGTAGGTATTCATTCCAGTCACACAGCTGCAAAATTGTTTTATTCCTTTAAAAATTAACCAACAAAACCATCCTATGCGAAGAAGTCATTGAACAATTTACCCACTTAGCCGGATAATTATTTTTTAAATGGTAAAATCTAGGCCTTGTAGGCCCCAAAACACATCAGACCTTTACATTTATAATAAAGTAGCACAGATCCCGATAACCAAAGTAGGAACCATTATAACATCCAACTAATGCTAGAATAATATAGGCTAGGATAAAATATATATTTTACATACTTTACAACACATCATTCGAGAACGTAACCTACCACCATACACCATTTAAATTTTTTTTACACAAACAACACATTATAGAGGTATACAACCTTATTACTACGAAACCACCGGTTCAAAACTTCAAACACATTGATACTCATCGCACTAAAACTATACATTTTTTTTAGTACAATCCATATCATACCTTGACATAACCTTTGGCAACAACAATACTTCAAAACCCAGGTTTTGCGTTTTTCTTTAGGTCCTTTACATTACGCATTTTTCATATACATCACAGACCCCATCATTATTGAACCCTATACTCATAAAATCATTCATTAAAACTACTTCACTACCTAACTACTTTTTTCATCTAAGCACGTACAGCACAGTCGGTAGGTTATAGTTCACACCGACCTTACTCATACAACACACATACTTACTTACATTTACATACACTTCAATTTTAATTCATACCCTATAAAATTATAACCGTCAGCCCCTGTATTATTCTCAAACTATGTCAAAAGCGCTACAAACCCACTGACTTTTTTGTTCACATGGGACACCTATTATAGTCTTATAGGCCTGCATCAAACACCATCCACACCTTACAGCGAACTCTATCACAAGTAGCTCCATCCATCTCTTTGGCATGTGTCATATTTCGATTCATATCCTTTTTTAAGTCATTTTTCATATATGTGACTTTTATCGCCCACATACCTGTGAAACAATTCTTTAAACATAATTTAAGTACATCAACTAATATTTTACTTATTTCATACATTCATTTCCTTTATGTCACTTAGGATGCTCCTCACCAACATCAGAGCTTTACACCAGGAGTCCCCTCAGACCTGTATCATACTGAAAATATACTTTTTACCCCCTTAAATAATTTTTCTGGTTCTGATCAGTCTTACCTACCAACAGCAATTGTTAGCTCTCTCAGGAACCTTATAATTTCTCACACCATCACACATCAATTACCCCACTTATTCCAATCCTACATGTCGAAACAGAGAATATTTCCGGAGAGTCTTAACCCCAATAGGAGCCCTTGTACGGAACCTCCCATCCTCCTTTCTAGAGGTCAGACACTTAAAATTTCTTTGACATCTACCCACTTTTTACCCCAAACCAACCTACATCCTAGTCCATCAATGCATCATAACTCTAGCATAGACCACCTAATCCTTAACGCGAACTCCGGCATTTACTTTATGTCACTTCGGGTGCTTTTCACCACCCTCGACACAGATCACGCCTGAAGTGAGCCGCTTATAGTCGAACACACCCCGATTATAGACGAGTCAAACGACCGGAGGACACCTGTTAACAACGTATACCAAGTTAAACTAGATAAAAATCCAATATTTATATAAAAATGTGGAATTATACATAAATCGGACCAAAAAGTGTATAATTATTGAAAAATGTGGTGTGTTTACATAACTCAGTCAAAAAAAAACGTGGTAATGAGACAAATTAGACATTATAAACTGGATAATGTTGTTACATCAACACAGCCGGCAGAAGACCTCTCCGAGATACAGTGTGCTCGGACGTATATAGTTTAAACTCTCCTCACATCTACATTTTCTAAGGAGTTTCATAGAACTTGAAGTAAATTTTGTAACATCTACTGACTGACGATTACGAGAGATGTGTGCTGCAAAGCCGGGTTGGGGTCTCTAAACGGAGTAACTACTACAGCCGGGTTTGGGGGTCTGTATATAATATAGCTGGTGTGAGGGTCTGTACATAATATAGTCGAGGCTTATACTTACTGACTTTTAGCAAGAGATGGGGGCTGTGTAGCCGAGCCGTGTGAGAGGCTATATGGCTGTATGCATCTCTTCCTAGATAAAAATCCAATATTTATATAAAAATGTGGAATTATGCATAAATCGAACCAAAAAGTGTATAATTATTGAAAAATGTGGTATTTTTACATAACTCAGTCAAAAAAAACGTGGTAATGAGACAAATTTGACATTATAAACTGGATAATGATGATACATCAGCACAGCCGCCAGAAGACTGCTCTCTGAGGGACAGTGTGCTCGGGCGTATACAGTTTAAACTCTCCTTGCATCTACATTTTCTACGGAGTTTCATAGAACTTGAAGTAAATTTTGTAACATCTACTGACTGACTCTGACGAGAGATGAGGGCTGCAAAGCCGGGTTGGGGTCTCTAAACGGAGTAACTACTACAGCCGGGTTTGGGGTCTGTATATAATATAGCCGGTGTGAGGGTCTGTACATAATATAGTCGAGGCTTCTACTTACTGACTTTTAGCAAGAGATGGGGGCTGTGTAGCCGAGCCGTGTGAGAGGCTATATGGCTGTATGCATCTCTTCCTAGATAAAAATCCAATATTTATATAAAAATGTGGAATTATGCATAAATCAAACCAAAAAGTGTATAATTATTGAAAAATGTGGTATTTTTACATAACTCAGTCAAAAAAACGTGTTAATGAGACAAATTTAACATTATAAACTGGATAATGATGATACATCAGCACAGCCGCCAGAAGACTGCTCTCTGAGGGACAGTGTGCTCGGGCGTATACAGTTTAAACTCTCCTCGCATCTACATTTTCTACGGAGTTTCATAGAACTTGAAGTAAATTTGTAACATCTACTGACTGACTCTGACGAGAGATGAGGGCTGCAAAGCCGGGTTGGGGTCTCTAAACGGAGTAACTACTACAGCCGGGTTTGGGGGTCTGTATATAATATAGCCGGTGTGAGGGTCTGTACATAATATAGTCGAGGCTTCTACTTACTGACTTTTGGCAAGAGATGGGGGCTGTATAGCCGAGCCGTGTGAGGGCCTGTATGCATTTCTTCTATGCGGAGTCAGAGGGATCGGGAAGGAGACACTGCTAGAATCATACAGATATCAAATTTCATAAAAACATGAGGAAAATTAGTTGAGATAGGGAGAAATTGAAACACCTCTGGCTGAGTGGTTAGCAAAAATTTATATGAAAAATCTAGTTGGAGTGGAAACCTCAGGATGGTTAGCAGTGGTTAGGGCTGGGTTTAAGTGGTTTGAGGTGGTTGGGGCTGGGTTCAAGAGGTTTGAGGTGGTTAGGGCTGGGTTTCAATGGTTAAAGGTGATTAAGGTTGTGTTTTCAACTGGGGAGGGGTGACCACCAATCTTGCGCCTCAGGTCGTATGGTAGTTATCCCACCCCAGTTGAAAACACAACCTTAATCACCTTTAACCATTGAAACCCAGCCCTAACCACCTCAAACCTCTTGAACCCAGCCCCAACCACCTCAAACCACTTAAACCCAGCCCTAACCACTGCTAACCATCCTGAGGTTTCCACTCCAACTAGATTTTTCATATAAATTTTTGCTAACCACTCAGCCAGAGGTGTTTCAATTTCTCCCTATCTCAACTAATTTTCCTCATGTTTTTATGAAATTTGATATCTGTATGATTCTAGCAGTGTCTCCTTCCCGATCCCTCTGACTCCGCATAGAAGAAATGCATACAGGCCCTCACACGGCTCGGCTATACAGCCCCCATCTCTTGCCAAAAGTCAGTAAGTAGAAGCCTCGACTATATTATGTACAGACCCTCACACCGGCTATATTATATACAGACCCCCAAACCCGGCTGTAGTAGTTACTCCGTTTAGAGACCCCAACCCGGCTTTGCAGCCCTCATCTCTCGTCAGAGTCAGTCAGTAGATGTTACAAATTTACTTCAAGTTCTATGAAACTCCGTAGAAAATGTAGATGCGAGGAGAGTTTAAACTGTATACGCCCGAGCACACTGTCCCTCAGAGAGCAGTCTTCTGGCGGCTGTGCTGATGTATCATCATTATCCAGTTTATAATGTTAAATTTGTCTCATTAACACGTTTTTTTGACTGAGTTATGTAAAAATACCACATTTTTCAATAATTATACACTTTTTGGTTTGATTTATGCATAATTCCACATTTTTATATAAATATTGGATTTTTATCTAGGAAGAGATGCATACAGCCATATAGCCTCTCACACGGCTCGGCTACACAGCCCCCATCTCTTGCTAAAAGTCAGTAAGTAGAAGCCTCGACTATATTATGTACAGACCCTCACACCGGCTATATTATATACAGACCCCAAACCCGGCTGTAGTAGTTACTCCGTTTAGAGACCCCAACCCGGCTTTGCAGCCCTCATCTCTCGTCAGAGTCAGTCAGTAGATGTTACAAAATTTACTTCAAGTTCTATGAAACTCCGTAGAAAATGTAGATGCAAGGAGAGTTTAAACTGTATACGCCCGAGCACACTGTCCCTCAGAGAGCAGTCTTCTGGCGGCTGTGCTGATGTATCATCATTATCCAGTTTATAATGTCAAATTTGTCTCATTACCACGTTTTTTTTGACTGAGTTATGTAAAAATACCACATTTTTCAATAATTATACACTTTTTGGTTCGATTTATGCATAATTCCACATTTTTATATAAATATTGGATTTTTATCTAGGAAGAGATGCATACAGCCATATAGCCTCTCACACGGCTCGGCTACACAGCCCCCATCTCTTGCTAAAAGTCAGTAAGTATAAGCCTCGACTATATTATGTACAGACCCTCACACCAGCTATATTATATACAGACCCCCAAACCCGGCTGTAGTAGTTACTCCGTTTAGAGACCCCAACCCGGCTTTGCAGCACACATCTCTCGTAATCGTCAGTCAGTAGATGTTACAAAATTTACTTCAAGTTCTATGAAACTCCTTAGAAAATGTAGATGTGAGGAGAGTTTAAACTATATACGTCCGAGCACACTGTATCTCGGAGAGGTCTTCTGCCGGCTGTGTTGATGTAACAACATTATCCAGTTTATAATGTCTAATTTGTCTCATTACCACGTTTTTTTTTGACTGAGTTATGTAAACACACCACATTTTTCAATAATTATACACTTTTTGGTCCGATTTATGTATAATTCCACATTTTTATATAAATATTGGATTTTTATCTAGTTTAACTTGGTATACGTTGTTAACAGGTGTCCTCCGGTCGTTTGACTCGTCTATAATCGGGGTGTGTTCGACTATAAGCGGCTCACTTCAGGCGTGATCTGTGTCGAGGGTGGTGAAAAGCACCCGAAGTGACATAAAGTAAATGCCGGAGTTCGCGTTAAGGATTAGGTGGTCTATGCTAGAGTTATGATGCATGGTGGACTAGGATGTAGGTTGGTTTGGGGTAAAAAGTGGGTAGATGTCAAAGAAATTTTAAGTGTCTGACCTCTAGAAAGGAGGGATGGGAGGTTCCGTACAAGGGCTCCTATTGGGGTTAAGACTCTCCGGAAATATTCTCTGTTTCGACATGTAGGATTGGAATAAGTGGGGTAATTGATGTGTGATGGTGTGAGAAATTATAAGGTTCCTGAGAGAGCTAACAATTGCTGTTGGTAGGTAAGACTGATCAGAACCAGAAAAATTATTTAAGGGGGTAAAAAGTATATTTTCAGTATGATACAGGTCTGAGGGGACTCCTGGTGTAAAGCTCTGATGTTGGTGAGGAGCATCCTAAGTGACATAAAGGAAATGAATGTATGAAATAAGTAAAATATTAGTTGATGTACTTAAATTATGTTTAAAGAATTGTTTCACAGGTATGTGGGCGATAAAAAGTCACATATATGAAAAATGACTTAAAAAAGGATATGAATCGAAATATGACACATGCCAAAGAGATGGATGGAGCTACTTGTGATAGAGTTCGCTGTAAGGTGTGGATGGTGTTTGATGCAGGCCTATAAGACTATAATAGGTGTCCCATGTGAACAAAAAAGTCAGTGGGTTTGTAGCGCTTTTGACATAGTTTGAGAATAATACAGGGGCTGACGGTTATAATTTTATAGGGTATGAATTAAAATTGAAGTGTATGTAAATGTAAGTAAGTATGTGTGTTGTATGAGTAAGGTCGGTGTGAACTATAACCTACCGACTGTGCTGTACGTGCTTAGATGAAAAAAGTAGTTAGGTAGTGAAGTAGTTTTAATGAATGATTTTATGAGTATAGGGTTCAATAATGATGGGGTCTGTGATGTATATGAAAAATGCGTAATGTAAAGGACCTAAAGAAAAACGCAAAAACCTGGGTTTTGAAGTATTGTTGTTGCCAAAGGTTATGTCAAGGTATGATATGGATTGTACTAAAAAAAATGTATAGTTTTAGTGCGATGAGTATCAATGTGTTTGAAGTTTTGAACCGGTGGTTTCGTAGTAATAAGGTTGTATACCTCTATAATGTGTTGTTTGTGTAAAAAAAATTTAAATGGTGTATGGTGGTAGGTTACGTTCTCGAATGATGTGTTGTAAAGTATGTAAAATATATATTTTATCCTAGCCTATATTATTCTAGCATTAGTTGGATGTTATAATGGTTCCTACTTTGGTTATCGGGATCTGTGCTACTTTATTATAAATGTAAAGGTCTGATGTGTTTTGGGGCCTACAAGGCCTAGATTTTACCATTTAAAAAATAATTATCCGGCTAAGTGGGTAAATTGTTCAATGACTTCTTCGCATAGGATGGTTTTGTTGGTTAATTTTTAAAGGAATAAAACAATTTTGCAGCTGTGTGACTGGAATGAATACCTACGTCAGGGTGTTATTATAAGAGTTTCAATTGTCGAAAAATGGGTGACCTACAAGGATACTAATCGAAATATGCTACATGTCTAATAAAACACTGGATACTTTATGAAAAGAGGTATATTGGGTACAGATGATGATAAAGTATGTAATTTAAAACAAAAGATGGATTTTGTGTTAAACACTTTAAAACTTGAGAAATGCCCGCTCCACAGTCCCATGAGCACACAAATACTGTGTCTAAGTTACATTCTGTGAAACTTGAAGTTTAAAGATGTTAAGCCAAGGATTGATAGGAATGGTATTTAGGTATCCCCATTGAGTTGTACATCATACAAGGAGTGGATTTGTTTTCAGTTTATTCATGATAATACTGTGAATACACATCCTATAAGGTTGAGCTTCGAATGAATATGGTCCGGTCTTCTTGAAAGTTCTGGTAAGAAATTTATATGTTGGGAGAATGTTGATGGTTATGAAAATGTAGTTTGTCAGATGTATGAAGACGTATTAATATACTCTTATAAGACTTCCAGCATGAAATCAGGTCCGAATGTACCAAGTATTGGGGAGTTTGTGTAGGACTGCTTCAGAGGCGGTAAGGTATATACATGAATTTATTGTATTAAATACACAAGGAAAAACTAATAGTACACAGACTGTTTTGAAGCTTCTTGTGACATCGAATTGGGGTCAAATAACTCTGAGAACTCTGAAAAATACCGGGGATTTACGATTATGAATCTAATCTTGTAAAATATATGTTAGTAATTCTGTTGAAAATGGATATATATGATTTATGTTAAGATAGTACAAGTCTTTGGAGAACTATAATGTACTGCTCCCCAGCAGTACACATTACAAAAATTTCGGAGAGGTTGTGGTGCTGGGAGTTGAGTGAAGTGTGAAGCAGGGGTTTTAGGGTATAGATGGTTCTAAAGAAAAGAATAGATCATAGGTGTTAGGTATGAAGATGATAAATGGAAGATGTTGGAATTATGGGTATTGTATACAAGAGTATTAGAAAATGCAAAGGGCACATGAGGGTGTGAGGTCGGTCTGAATTACTCGGCTGTGCTGTACGTGTTTAATTGACAGAATCCATAGGTAGTGAAGTAGTAGGGAGGGTTCAATAATGATTGTGGTCTGTGATATATATGAAAATGTGAAATGTAAAACCTAATGAAACATTTACAATGGTATTGTTGCATACTAGGGCGATGTCAAAGGATGGTAGGGAATAAGCTAATTAATTAAATAAATGCGTATAGGCTGAAAAGGTTTTTAGTATATATAATGTTGTATGTGTGTAATAGGTTGTAGAGGAAAGAGTATGAAGTCCTAGATGAGATGTCCGTAATACAGTAGGTGAGGTCTATTGGTGGTAGGAAGTTGGTGATGAAGTATGAATTAAAGCTATCGATGTAACTGAAATGTATTCCTACTTTAGGTTTTAGTCGAAAAATATAGTGAGGCTAAAGTAACATTGGAAATGCGAATCTAAATAGCGACGAGAACTGTGGATGTTGTCATTGCCGGATTAGGTATGTGAAAATATTTAAATACATATAAAACAGGGTGTAAATGAAGACCTGGGGTGCTAGGATCATAGGATTTGAAGTAAGAATATCGATGAGGTTGTATAAGTTGGTTGAAGAAATGTGTGAATCACGAGGTTTTTTGGTACATGTTAAAGAATAGGCTAAGAGTGCCGGTTAGGTTATGATGAATTCTGAAGAAAATCCCTTGGCTGATGTTGTATGCTAGTATGTATGTATGTCTCAGTGAAAGGTTTATTGGGATAGAAGTGGTTTGAATCAAATGTTGACGGAGGTGTGGTCTATACTTGTAGAAGCCTATCTCGGTATAATGTATGGTAAGTAGAATTGAAGAGCGGCAAATTGGTATGGATTGGGCGAGGTCTCTAAGGCTATGAGAGCAATTACTGTAGACTGTTGGTGGCAGGAGAAAACAAGTGTTTAACCAGTAAAACCGAGGATTGGTAGAGATGTACCCCTCATAAAGTATGTTTCAGTATGAGGTGAATGTAGAGAGGTTGGCGAGAAGCAGCCCAAGCGATGGCTGGAGATGAAAAGCAGTCCAAGTGAAATTAAGGTATACAAAAAGCAGCATGTAAAATAATTTAAGTTAAATATACCACATGTTGATCGAAGAATGTCTCCATGAGACCGCGGAAAAGGTACATCTAGTCCTAAAGAGTATTATAGAGCAAGGGAGAGGTGTGTTGTAGATTCAAGTATCGTAATGGGTATGATGAAAATGGCGTATGTACGGGAATGTGTTCTACATCCAGAGTAGTGTGCTGATCTTAATTTGGGTACTGTTGAATGTTAGTTGTAGGAAAATGTTTTGTGATATAACTTACCATGATAAATACAATAATATGTATAAGGCGATAGACATTGTGCTAGGGTCGGGATGGTTCACTGTAGAGCTTAAGGTATACTATACAGGAGAGGGAACGAGAATTTAGCTGGGAGGGAATATCTATTTACTTTGTTTTTGGGTTGATAGTTTATATTGAGTAGGGTCAAAGGAGGTTACCGCCCTAGCATTATTTCAAAAATAACATTTTAATGTGTACTAGGAAATTGGTATGTAGAGTAATGATGCTAAAGATTGGTGACTAGAATTAAGGGATAAAAAAGTCTAAGTTGAATGGGTCTGTAGGATGATACCGGTGTATGTATGGGTAAACCCGGTTATGATGAAAAAATGTTAAACGAATCATGTCTAGAGAGATTGTGGGAGTTGGGCGAAGAAAACGTGTGAAGAAGGATGGTGCTAAGGAAAAGGTTAAGAGTACCGATTAGACTATGACGAAATCTAAAGAAAATCCTTAGGGTAGTGGTGTGGGTGGGTCTGTAGTAGTGGAAGCAGAATAGTGTGTGAGTAGAAGGGTTAGAGGTGAGAGTCGAAAATTGGTTAGGACAAAACGAGAAAAAATTAAAAAAATTCATGTTGTTAAGTATAAAATATGAGAAAGCCCCGAGAACTAGGTGTAGGCGGATCTGTAGTAGTGGAAGAAGTACAATTGGTCTGAGGAAGTCGAACTATAATTAAAGATTATGATTTTAGAATGATTGATGTGTGGAAGTAGGATTGTAATGAGAAATTATGATTTTAAAGGAAGTGTTGGCGTGGGTATGTACATTGAAGGTGATTTGTGGTGGGTAAGTACGACTGATTCATAGGGGAAGGTTCATGGGCGTAGAATGTATGAATAGACCGAAAAAAATGTCAGACGATCTAGAGGAGAGGTTGTATGAGTTGGGCAAAGAAGGATGGTGCTAAGGTCAAAAGTAATGGGCTATTATGAAATCTTAAGAAAATTGCTCGGGTGTAGACAAGCTGGAGTAAAAAATTATCTAATTTATGTGGGTAAGTATAAGTGAGAAAATTGAGATGGACTGACTATGACGCTGTTCTGAGGGTTGACGGAGAATTAGTATGAGGAAGTAAAAGTGAATGTATGCCGGTCTTGAAAAAATATTTTGGATGGAGTGTAAGGGTTCCTATTGAGGTTGTTCAGGTTTAGAAGGAGAAGTAAAATTGATCTGGAGAAGTAGGATTTACGAATTATGATTTTATAATAATTATTGTGGGGAAGTAGGATTGTAATAAAAATTTAGATTTTAGAGGAAGTGTATACAATATATGTGGGGAAGTAGAGAGCTGAAAATTAGGAGAGGACAATGTGATGAATTAGTATATCAAATATATTAGGTAGCCCCCTCTACATTTTGGTCTGGGACGTACTAGCTTAATTTAAATAAACTGGAGAATTCATATTCCATGTAACAGGAAATGCTTCCTGTAGATAAGAATTCTTAAATACGGCTGACTTCGGGTTCAGTAATCGGTAACGTTTATGTCATAATTTCATCGCTCGACCAGTTCATAAGTTAGATCTGCCCCCTCTCTCCAATACGTTTGTCTACTAAAGTACTGGAGAGTGGAGCATACCTGGTCAGAAATATATGTTACTATTTGTATGGGGTGGTTGGTGAGCGCTGGGTAAGTGATTTAAGTGAGAGATGACTTATAGGGGTTGAGCTGGGGAGGTACATTGGGTGAAGAGTTGATGTGGGATGGTACATTGAATGTGATTCAAAGTGAACAACTCTAGTATAGGTTGACCTCATAGTGGCTTCTGTAATGTGATGAGGCGGTCTGGGAGATGCAAAAGTTTTGGGAAGGGCGATTGGCTACGCCAACTTGAGAAAAAAAAAGGTTTAAAGGACATCATTGATGTGGTGTGTAAGACTAGATAGAAATAAAAAATTATAAGAAATGTTCCTAAGAAGTGACTGTTGTTGTGTTGGGGAGAGCGGAAACTTCTTTGGGTTAAGAAGGATGAAAAAATTTGGTCGAGTGGGGGCTCTCTGGTTAGGTCTCCTTCAACTCAGTTGAGCGCCCTCAAGGATTTTTCTGGAAAAGGGGCGGGGAATGGGAGGGGAGGGGAAAGGACTATACTTTGTCTATGCATAGGATGTAGCTGGGGAGGTACATTGTTATATTTACTCCATACCTCAGTGGAACTACATTGCTATACGATCGCGGAAAATTAGGAGAGGGTAATGTGAATTAAAAAAATATATAGTAAGGATGACTTGAAAGAAATTTGGGGTGAGGGGTGATCAAAATATGTGAAAAGGCTAGAAACCGCTGAACCTTGGTGCTGCTAATACTCCCCGGAGATTTATATACCTAGATTATCACCACCTTCAGCAACCATGTCACAATGGTCGCGTGGTTAGCGTATCGGCCTCTTAAGTCAAAGTAGATGGGTTCGATACCGTAAGTACAAGTTATTATTTTTTTTTATTAAGAAGCCGCACCTAGCTACTTATATAAATATTAATTTACATTCTAGACGCTTGGGAGCGCTAGTATGCTTATTATAATTTACTAATATTTAAATTTAAAAAAATCAAAGGATTGTGTGGGTCCGAAGGTGCGGGTGCTCACCAGGTTGAGCTGGGGAAGTACCTCTTAGGAAAAGCAGGTCTGGACATGACGGTGTGACGTCATGGACTATATTTTCTCCATACACTTTATAGAAAAAAAGGGTGGGTCCTAAGGTGGGGGTGCTCAGGGGTTGAGCTGGGGAAGTACATCATAGTTTGAGCTGGGGAAGTACATCATAGGTTGAGCTGCGCGAGCCATGGTAATCGATGTTGCGCAGTGGGAGCCTCACAGGGGAGTCTCAGGGGGTGGGGGGAGTCACAGATGAGTGGCCACACTGGTGCCACACTGGTGCCACATGTGGCTGGGGTAGGACCGGCTATTCTCCTCTACTCCCTCCTTAACCTTTATAAAAATGTGCTATAATTTTTAAAATTTATTTTACTCGTATCTATAGTGTGCGTACTTCAGGGACGATTTTGCTCATAAAAAAATGATTTGTTGCTCAATCTATTCGTGGTTTTTCGTTGTAAAGGGCTAATCTCCGGTGATTTTGGAGGATTGTGAAAAGGAATAGGGGAAGGGGAGTTGTGGTCCCATTGGATACGAGAACCATTGCCTTCCCAGCTAGATTTATCTGAGTTTCTTCCTAGGACGGAGACAAAAACAAGATGACTCGGCACTCTGCCACTGGCACTGTATCGCGGGCTCAACACAACCACAACCTCCCGCCTCCCGCCATCTCATCTTCATCTCTCTAGACGAGGACAACTGTTAATATAAACATAGAGAAGCGGATCTATGTGTACCATGATAGAAGTCCATTTTAAAGTTCTCATAAAAAAAAAAAGAACTTTATTTGCTAAAATTTTAATTTTCTTATACTTATACAGTGAAACCTGTTTAACTGGGATCTCAAGGGACCTAGGATTTTTTATCACTTATAGAGGCTTTTCATTTACCCAGTTTTCCAAAAAAGCAGGTTTGAAATGACAGTTGTTTTATTTATAGAGGGTCCCCCTAAGAGAGGTCAAAATGTATCGTTTCTCATTTATAGAGGTGAAAATGTTAATGAAAAATGCATATTTTATGTTGTTATTATGTCCAATTTTTATTTTTCAAAACAATACTACAAAACTTATGACTTAAAAAAATCTGTTATATTGGTTTGTATTTGAGTGCTAGTAGCTTTATGGTGGTTCTCGATAGTATTAATTTGATCAAATATGCCAGGATTACCAATATTTGACATCTCAAAATATTTATTTAAGGTTTCTAATGCTTTTTGTGCGTCACGCTTATTCCATTGAAAACTCCGAATTGAATTTTTGACAGATTACGTAACTTCCCTTCTACTTCATATAAGCTAAGTAAGTAAAAAAAATAAAACTTTCCCGGATAACCGGGGTCCGAATAATGTTTTTTTTGTTATATGTATAAATCAATGGTGTTGTTCACTAGTGCTATAGGCAGGAGACTGGAAAGAGGTTGACATCTGTCGGCCTCATATCACTCAAGGACCAAGGTTAGGTCCGTATTTTTAGAAGATCTCTCTCCTATCTGTCCTAGGCCCTCAACCAGACAACCTTAAATACATAACTTGGGGAAATAGCGAATCATTATCAAGGAAACCCATAGATTCTAAATTCCATTTGAACTTAATAGGTACCTATGTAGTTTGTATGGAAACTTAAATACAAACAGATAAAATCCTTAATTTTTTTGGTCGGGAGTACGTTATTCGTAGATCATGCCTATATCTGCTTTGGTATGTTATTCCTAGATCATGCCTATGTCTGCTTTGGTACGTTATTCCTAGATCATATATTATATTTTAGTCGTTAGAAGGTTCTGAATTCACATATAAAATTTCGTGTCGATACATTCATCTTTTCGGCAGTTATCGTGTTCACAGACACATCGATTTTTTTATTAATTATTTGAATCTGGGGGTGGAAAAATAGGAAATTCCGTTGAAAACTCCGCATCAAATTTTAGACCGATAACTTCCCCTATACTTCGTAAAGCTGGTGATGTAAAAGATTAGTGTCTCTGTTTTATGTTGTTTATTTATTTATTGTATATGGGTATATCTATTAATGTAATGTATATTGTTTATTTATTTGTTGTAAATTATATGTTTGTTTATATATTGTTGTTTATTTATTCATGCCTATATCTGTCCTATATGTAAACAAAGTAAATAAGGTTACTGTTTTATTTTGATGTGGTTGATGTTGTTCATTGCGTCTTATTTCATCGAGCAGAAATGAAGAAAAGGTCAAAGCGTACTATAATTTATTTATATAATGTTCTAATTTTTATAAATTGCACCTCAAAATTTCTTAAGATGATTCAGACTTTCATAAATTAGAGACTAATTGATTTGAAGAGAAATCTGGCAAAGAAGTTAAGGAAAAACTTCTTCGGGAGAGCGGAAACTTAGCTTATTAAATATAATTTGCTTTGGGAAAATACATTGCGAAGTAAGAACAACGATGAATTTTTAGGGGAATTAATGTAATCGTATAGATTTTCGATGGTGTTTTCACTGGAATTCCGGAGTAATTGGAACTTTTGAGTTGAGCTTCGGCTGATTTTGAAAATTAATAGATGATGTTACAGGACTTTAAATATACAATTACAATTTTTGTCTTGTCTTCCCCACTGATGGGGGTCTTTCTGTGGCATTTTTGGAATCGAAAGGTCGAAAAACATGAAATTCTCTTGAAAAGTTCGCATCGTGGACATGAGCCCGATTCTACTGAGTCCTAAATTTTGCCAACCCAGGTTAATGCACCTAGAATAAGGGGACTTTAACGAGTACTTAACATCGTACAGGCTCGAGACGACGTCCCATCCGAAGGACGGTGTGCTCAAGGTTTTTTCACCTTCCAAGATAAAAAAAACTTCTTGATGAGCTCAATAGGCTACCTCTGAACTACCGACGAACCTACTTATTTTCATAATGATCCAACCCAATCAGGACGACACTTATTAATTTTCGACAAAAAAACACACATCACCTTCACCCTGCGTCGTGCAACATGTCCTTTTGTCACTCTTTATAACACACCCCTTCCCGTTGCGAATCGGATCGTTACCTTGGATTATTTATTTATGACACCTGACATGGAATCCTCATATTAGACTTAAAAGACAAGAACTTAATCGAGGATACAAACTCTTATTACGACTTTTAAACAACAGATCGAAACTTAGAATAAGTAATAAAAGACTCATTTACAACTAATTACTGAAGTCAATATGGGCGTATGGAACTGAACTCTGGGGCTTAGCTAAACCTTCGAATTCTTATAGAATCCAAACCCTACAATTCAGTATCCTTCGTAAAAACGCTCCATTCTACGTCTCAAATGATATCCTTCACAATGACCTGTTGATTCCCTTTGTAAGGGATGTAATTAAACCCCGCTACAGAAAATTCCAATCTACCCTTTCCTTTCACCCTAATCTTTTAGTCCGCAGACTTGCGACAAGAACCCTTCCTAATGTTCATGTTCGGAGACTGAGGCGGCAATGGTCTCGAGACCTACTAGTGGATTGAAGACTAATCATCTACAAACGTTTCATGTTTCATTTTCATCTATCAATTTTTTTCTTTTGTTTTCTTATGTATATATTTTAATTTCTCGTGGACGCCCCCTGGTTCGTTCGAAACTGCCAGTTACACAGGGAGCTACACCTTGAGACCATAGACGACTTCATCAGGAGGAAATTCAGGAAATATCATGATAACTTACCATCAGTTAAAGGTGCTAGGAGGTTTAAGTTAGGGGTTCGTTCCGAAACACTTCGTTTAAAACCGCGTCTCATTCAGGACATTATATTATGAACTTTTACTATCAGTTTTCCCCCCTTAAATTGTTCATTATGTTACTGCTACTCCAGCCATCTGTATGTTCTAAATATCTGTTCATTTTATACTTTTTCTGTTTTATTGATTAATTGCTTAAACATACTTTAAGGGGTAAATGTATCCCAAAAGTTATTTTCATTTGCCAATTGTTATTAACGCATAGATTTTCAATTATGTAATTATACCATGCCAAACAAATTCATGTTGATCTGGTAAATAAAGAATTTTATATATAATAATTTCTCTTTCTCATCCGTAATAACAAGATAATGGAGTGTCATTAATGGATGATTTCTCTATCAGCATCCAAGACATTTATTTATTACGTATCGCTTATTATATATTATCAGGGGCGTAGGCAGGGGGGGGGGCATGTGCCCCCTCTGGTCAGAGCAAAAAACAAAGAAAGATTAAATAAACTAAAAAAATTTTAGATTAAAAATTCCGTCTCAATGGTCTCTGCATACTAAGCGTGCACAAAAAGTTGCTGGAAAATGATCGAGAACACTTCAAAGAGGAAGTTCTTTCACGATTTTCGGAGGATAAACAAAAATTGTGCTTTACCTAAATGTACATGTACAAAACAAGTCATATTACATTTATTTAAATATATATGAATTCGATTATTTCATTTCCTCGCATAAAATCTTCATTTATGTTATACTTTATACTCTTAAAGCTGATTTTACATGCGCAGTAAAAATGCAAAGCGCAACAGCAGCAATACACGCTACTGGATGTGAGTCATTTAATTCTAAAAGCACAGAAACCACAGCGTGCATTCGCTGCTGCTACGCTTTGCATTTTTGCTGCTCATGTAAAGTCAGCTTAAGTATTACAGTCAATGGTTACCTCAGGGGAGCTTCTAGGGGTCCGAGTCTCCCAAATTAATAACAAAAAGTCTGCAGCGCTAACCACGGAAACTGTGGGCTGTGCCCCCGGGAGTCTATACCCCCCTGTAGCCTAACTTTGTCCCCTCCTGCTCAAAATCCTGGCTACGCTCCTGTATATTATATATATATATATAGTTGTAAATACAAAATAAAAATAAATAAATAAATGAATAATGACTTCGGATGTAGTGATTATTATTATTATATATCGACGCGAAATTTATGATTTTAAACTTAGTAGAGTGAGAGCAAAAACTTGATTAGTTTGCTCTGAGGAAGTATATTGCTGGTGATTCATCATTAAAATGAATATACTGTAACTGTGATGGTCTTTGTGATGTCATGACTGAAGTTGTGTTAATTCTCCACAGAGAGGGATTAGGATTACCTGGGCCTTCTACAACGATAAATTCGTTAGGAATTATTTGGTTAAATTAGTTATAATACAGTTAATTTATCAAGTTCCTCTCAAAGGCATTATTATAACTGAGGAATCTCTAGAGACTGACCCTTTCCTAACTCAGTATAGTTTCTAACATTCACTTGGAAGAGCTTAGCCCGGGAAATAGGACTGAGCATCGATGTTTGAAAGACATCGAGCTCGCAACATATGTAAGTGTTTCCAACCCAGAACCAACGAATGTTTGCATTGAACTAAGAGGACGTTTGTTCACAAAAACACCTTCAATTTAGTGAAATTCCTATGAAAGCTCAACATCGAATTCCCAACCGATTATATAACTTCCCCTATACTTCATATAGTTGAGAAAATAAAAAATATATATATATATTAATAACCGTTAGCGAATCTCTATTTGTGATTATATATGAACTGAGCTGCGTGGGTGATGCCAACGTTACAAGATTGAGACATGGGCGGATTTTTAACTGTGACTCAATGAAGATGACGTACAACGTTGGAGGTGGCAACATGTCATCAAAACACAACCAGAGTAATAATAAATGCAATAATTTTATGGATAAATCTGATTTGAAACGCAGATTATCCTGGTTATTGTTAATCCTCTTTTTTTTTACGTGAAAACTATTCACTCGTTAAGCACAGTGATAGCCGGTCAAACTTTCTTGTGTTACAAAATACGGTCAGATGTCAAACGATAATAACTACGAGACTAATAATGCGATAACAACAATTGAGGTTAAAATGGATAGAGCATGTCTGTACGTGTTTGTTGTGCAGTGTTTGTTTTGTCTGTGACGTTATCGGGCTAGTGTGGGCGCCGACGGATGATTGTTTGAATTAGCGTTGTGTAAAATTAGAAATTAGTGTAGTGTGATAACGCGTTTAGATAGGACGTTGATTCGGGTGTAATTGTAAAGATCTTGGGAGCATTACTAGGACTCAAAGTGAAACAATAAAAATATTCGCCGAAATATATATGTAAAAATTGGTATTAAATTGAAAAATGCAAAACAGTAAAGATGTCGTCTCATATGAATCGTAAATATGCGTGGAATTATAGAAAACGCAAATCAGAGGAAAGCTTGCATCAAAAGGAATTTAAAAAACCTAAAAAGTCTAGTGCCAAGCACTGCCGATAGAATGTATGTATGTTTCGATACAAAATTTTATATGTGGGACCTAAATCCCATAAGGACAGCACCCATAACGATTTTGCGAAATCGGTTGAAGGGAAGGGGGCATCAGAAAATCTGTAATGAACATATCTGATTTTGGAATATTTCACCTGATTCCGAGTCTGGAACCGAGAACCGGGCACCTGAAAATATAAATACTCTGTTCCGTTATCCCCAGGAACCAGCACTACTAATGGACTATCACCGTATCTAGGGAAAGGCTATCTGCCGACATTGCTGCATTAATGTATTTTCCAGAAAATATGAAGAATCGGAGTCACAAGGACGACATGTTTTGTTCATTTCTTCCTCGGCTATTTTTGTTAGAATCAGAAGAAATTTTCAACTTTTCTTATGGTTGACTATCATCGTATCTGGTTGAAGTCTCTCTACTGACATTTCTGCATTCATGTGTTTTTCTAGGCTACAGAGGCTACACTTAAACTTAAAAATAAGTGTCCGCTCTTCCTCTAAACTTTCAATCTCTTTATTGGAGGCTCAACACAAAAACTCTGTTGACTATTGACTACTACTGACAACTACTATTGACACGAAATTTCATATGTAAATTCAAACCCTTATAAGAATGACACCAATTAATTTTCAGTAGAATCAGGAGAAGGGAAGGGGGGCTTAACTCAAAAATCCTATTAATTTACGATTTAATGAATGTATCGACACAAAATTTAGTAAGAGGGATCAGAAGCCACTATGTAAGTCAAATATTGAGTTTTAGCTCAAACAACGGTCAATTGTCTTAGAGGGAGAGCGAAAACTTAATTGATTAATTCGTACAGAGGTCCTCCACCAATATCCTGCAATTTCAATCTAATTTTAGTTAATATTTGTATCATTATCAATGATAATAATACAAATATTGATATATGATCATTTATCATTAATTTTATTGGTTATTGAATATTTGTATTATTATCATTAATTGTATTAGTTATTTAATATTTACTTTATTGTTATTTGGTAAATTATTTGTTTAGGCATATATTTATTATATATTGTATTGCATATATTCGTTATTGACTGAGTTGGGCTGGGGAAGTACATGGCCGGTGGTTTACCGACGATTTTTTTATTTTAATTTATGAATGGAGTCGGAAAACATGTAAATCCAGTGTTAACAACATTGATTTCTGACCGTTTACATAACTTCTTCTATACCTAAAATGTTAAAAATGGCCGAGTACCACAAATGAGGGGCCACTGCTTTAAAATCTAGTTGAGATTGATTTTTTTTCTTTTTCGTTCCTTTTTTATTATATAAAAATATAATTTTGGCTGCTGAGTTATTCATATTTTAGTATTTATGTAATACATTCTAAATATACGGGGTTTCTCGTTTGTATATTACGCTGATGTTGCACTTAATGTTTCATTTAATTTTATATTAATGTTACATATTAGCAGAGACTTAAAAAAAAAGTTGAACTGATACTAGTATCTATATTTGAGAAACGGCGGTATTTTTTATAAAAATAGAATTCATTCTACAGCCAACGGAAAATTTTAATGAGCTAACATTTTTTATCGATTTTTGTTCTATATTTTTAATAATTGTGATTCTATACGACATTTTAATTTATCTATATTCTATTTTGTATTTTTGTATAAATAATAGTTCATTTTATTATTCCTAATTCGCTATTTTATGATATTTTTAAAATAAGAAATAATTATTTTAAGTGATTTTTATATGAAGTTGTGAATTTATTTTTGATGTTATAATTTAGAAAAAATATTATCAAATTTGCTAAGTATACGGGCCAAAATATCTACGAAAAATAACTTTTTATGTGTGTATATAGTATAGTGTTTTATAAAAAAAAAAAAAAAAATCAGATAGGTTATTTTTTGAAGTCTCAATATTTTTATATAAATGCACGATTATTCCATTTTTCCATTTATAACAAGCTATAGGTTTGTCCACATATATTGTATCTTGAATTTCACAAAAGCTATTTATCAAGAATTTCGTGAAAAATATTTTTGATTCTGATACATTTTTTGAAAAGACTGTCAGTTTTCTCATAAATGAGGAAAATTATTGAAAATATGTAGTTTTGGAGAGGTTTTCACACAATTTTATATACTTTGAACTCATGCTCTATTAATATCGGTCCAATTTCAGCTCTAGAAAAATATTATTCTGTCACAAATTTTATAAAAAATATATATTTTTTTGGGGATCGTAATATATATTTACAAAAGAAAAAAAAAAACAAAAAAAAAACAGATAATGATTTGACTTACGGCGTTTTCAGCTCATCGCAGCGCAGGTTGGTCCAACACTGACGAGTGCCACCGCAGAGAGGGCAGGCTAGTCGGATCTATTTCGGTCATTCCTTCCCGGACAATATCCTGTTTCTACCTTCACAGTCAGACCGTCAGTTTGAAGTAAGACACATTCCCATAGGGTTCTCAAAGATTCATATTTCTTTGTCTGGCACCAGTGGCGCATTTACAGATTTGTTAGGGGCCTGGTGCCTTTCCATCGAAGAAAGCCCCCCTCGTTAAGGGAAAATTTGGATGAGCTGTAAATAAAGAAAGTTTTAAAAAAACATTAGGGCGTAGTCAAGGTCCACGCCGTAGATTTTCCGTGAAAACGTCGGGATAAAATAATTTTTCATTTTCTTTCCGATGCTGCCGTAGCTCTTGCATTTGCTCGGCACTAGACTTTTCAGGTTTTTTAAATTCCTTTTGATGCGAGCTTTCCTCTGATTTGCGTTTTCTATAATTCCACGCATATTTACGATTCATATGAGACGACATCTTTAATTTTTTTTCAATTTTCAATTTAATACAGATTTTTACATATATTTCGGAGAATATTTTTATTGTTTCACTTTGAGTCCTAGTAGTGCTCCTTAAGATCTTTACAATGACACCCGAATCAACGTCCTATCTAAAGGCGTTATCACGCTACACTAATTTCTAATTTTACACAACGCTAATTCGCAACAATCCTCCGCCGGTGCCCACACTAGCCCGATAACGTCACAGGCAAAACAAACACTGCACAACAAACACGTACAGACATGCTCTATCCATTGTGACCTCAACCGTTGCTATCGCATTATTAGTCTCGTAGTTATTATCGATTGAAATCTGACGGTATTTCGTAACACAAGAAAGTTTGACTGGCTATCACTGTGCTTAACGAGCGAATAGACGTTTTCACGTCAATAGTTGTCGGTGAATCACCGGCAATGTACTTCCCCTGAACGAATTAATTAATACAATTTTTGCTCTCTCTCTCTCTCTTTTTTTTTTTTAAACCAATCAACCTTGTTCAGAATTCTCGTAGAAACTTTTGTGTCGATACATTCATTAAATCGGCAGTTATTTGGATTTTTGAGTTAAGCCCTTCCTCTAACCCCCCCCCCCCCCCTTCCCAAGTGGCTCACCACGTAAAAACTCAAGCTTTTGGACGCAAAATGTCCAAAATCCGGCTTGATAAAATAGCCAAAATCCAGTATGTACTTTTGGCAAAATTGGAGCTTCAAAGACCATCTAAATAATGTGTTTCTTCCTCAAAAATTTTTGCTTGGGTTCCGGGATGTATTAGAAGTGTAGAGGGAGAGTGAAAACTTACTGACATTTTTTTTGAAAAATTGTTAGTTAAAAGCTCTAATAAATTTTTGGAAGTTGACAAAGGAAGATGTTGATGATGGACGACTCGCTTATCTGAATTTGAAGGAAACAGAGAGCTGTCTGTAGAATGACAAGTGCAACTTGGGACAGTGGCTTCCTTTTCGGAAATGTCAGACGGTGACTGTTCCAACTAGTTCGTGTGGTTGGCCTCTGTCCGTCGTCTCTCCCCCTCCAGAACCATTCACAGTCAATTACATCACTATTAGCGGTTTGTATAATTAATCATCTTATGCGCTCAATATGTTAATATGACCTATGGAAACTACCATACTAAAATCACCATATGCGCTCAATCTGTTAATATGACCTATGGAAACTACCATACTAAAATCACCATATGCGCTCAATCTGTTAATATGACCTATGGAAACTACCATACTAAAATCGTGTAGGTAAAAAATGTAAAAAGGAAAATTAAGTTAATGGATATTTATTTTTCATTTGTTAAGGCGCTATACCTTTAATTGTATCGCTCCTATTTGCTATCTGAGGACTGATTAACGATTGGAAATTCAGTTACAAACAATTTTGGTGTAAACTAAATTTTCGATAGGACTAACCGTTTTCGGGTAAATCAAGGGAACGTCTAAAAATAAGTGTTTTGAAAATACATTTGAGGACGGTTTTTGGCGAGTATCTCAAAAACCGGATGACCTGCAAAAAATTGTATTTCATATAAATATGTGTTTTAGTTTTCTCTATAACTTTTAGTTGAAAAGATTTTTGAATGGGTAATAAATATAAGTGGGATCTTGTAAATTGTATTTAGGCCGCGGAGTAAAGTGGTCTCAATTTTCGTCCCAATTCGGCCAAAATATAACTATTATATGTGAAAGAAAGCAAAAAATCGTCATTGAATCACCGGCGATGTTTTTCCCCAAAAAGAATTAATCAACTAAATTTTTGCTTTCCTTCCAAAACCGATCTCGATCAGCCGTGAGCTAAAAAATAGTTGACTTCTGAATCCTCATACTAAATTTTGTGACCTATTGCAACTGCAGTTATTACAGTTTTTGTGTTTAGGGTCCTCCCTAATCACCCCCTCCTTTTGGCAAATTTGACTGAATATCAATAAGAATCGTCCTTAACACTTCGTCGCGCCTGATATCAGAGATCGCTGAGCGTTTCAACGCGTTACTACTAAAGGGTGTTTAGGTAGAGCTCCATCTATCTTTCTAAGAGTAGAGCACGTGATTGTTCAGTATGATGCCATATTTCCTATGGTAACAATTTCTGCGTGTTGTTTTAAACGATCTAGGAGATACAGCGCAACCACTCTTGTAAGTATATGTGTTTATTAAAATGTCATGTTTTCATTAACTATGGCTCAGTAAATAAGCAACTAAGATAGTTTATAACAAGAATGTTGTGAGGAAATTTATTTCATGACCGATGAGATGAGGCCATTTGTGATATTCAGACATCCTAGATAAAAAGACTCCTCCCATAATGTAGCTAGCAATACAAAGAGGTGGTCAATCCTAATATTTTTTTCATTGCTTAACATAGGAGTCATTAACGCTCAAATCATATTTCTGGGGAATGGAAATGAAGTACCCGTCCGAAGGCTCTTTCTGCGTAAACTGGGCAGAGAGTTATTGAAGAATGCCTGCAAAAGAGGAAGATCATTCTCTACCTCGTACGATTTTGAACAGGCTTGTAGAGCTTTGCCCGAGCCAAGATCTTGACAAAAAAATTAAAAATATTCAAATAAACAACAATATTTCTAAAGGAACATCTCGAAAAAGATGCTACCAATGCCATCAACTTAGTAAAATCAGGAGGCTCACCAGTTGTCAATCTTGTGGTCAGTTTCTATACCTCAGGCATAGTGCTTTTATATGTCCAGGAGTTGTTCAGCGACTAATTGCGATGAAGAATAAGAGGAGAGTCAAAGTAAAACCAACCTGAATGGTCCTCATATATATATATATATATATATATATATATATATAAATATATATTTTTTCTACTATTTTTAAAAAATTTTGTTATTGTGTCGAATCATTCATTCGATCAGGAGTTATCGTGTTCACAGACAGACAGGATCCTTCTCAATATCAAATTTCTGACCTAGCAGTTGAAGAAAATTTCTGGTAATTTATAGATGATTTTTAATTTTTTTTTTTTTTTTTTCAATTTAAAAATTGAACTAAGTCCATTGAATATTTCGCGAGTTTCCTGTCCTTTTTCTCATCCAAATAAGAGAATCTCATGGCGGTTTTGGTCTTTTAATAAAGTGGGCCTCTAGACTTGATGAATGGAGTTTAACTAGAGGTGCTTTGTTTTCCTGATCAAGGCTCTCCTTGAGCGGCCTCCAACAAAAGATGTAATAAGTCAGTCAAGAGCCCTTCAGAGCGGGCCTCTTCAGGCCCTTCAGGGCAGGCCAGCCACCGACCTCACAAAACCAAACCAAACCCTTTATTAATAATATATCGAATACTTTGGTTTTGTTTCGCTTTTCTCATTTTCTTCCTTATCAAACTAAAATTGATCTTTCTCTAGCGTAGATCCTAGTGAACCGTGAGAGCTACGGAGGCAGGATGGTTGTAGTAGAGAAGCACCTATTTTTTTTATTTTTTTTAAATACACACCGTTTCGCCGAATCGTCGGAAAAATGAGGGCCTAACAACTTTATTATTAGATAGATAAACTTTTATTGCACAAAAGATGAGAGAAAAAAAATATATATATCCATCTTACATGCAACAAATTAAATTAAATTATTCTTTATTTTCAAAGCAACAGTAGAAAATAAAAATAAATTGTTAATTTTTCTAACTTCTAAATTATTTAAAACATGCACAAATGTTTCTGAGTAATATTCTGGTCTATTAGTGAGATAATTGTGGAGAAATGCTTGCCTGGGGATACATAAGGAACACAATTGAACAAAAAGTGTATGAGGTGCATCTAAGGTACAGAGCCTGCAGGCACGTTCAGGACAAAACTCATACCTAAGCCTTCCAAGTAATATTCTCAAATTTCTATTGCTATAGTGGAGACGAATTTGAGAAATTTTATTAGTATAAAAAGAACCACCTTAATTTCTTTGACGAGAGTCGTCCCAGACGCAGGGTCATAGTGCTGTCTCCTTTATTCGCCAGGAGGCGACAAATCGTCTGAACTGGTAGCCGGTTTCCGTCACCGTACATCAAGTCCCAGGTGCGATCCTCTCATCGTATCAACTCCATCCAAGGCCCATCGTACAGATGGCATTCGAGGACCACTTCGCCGCATGAAGAGTTCGTGTTCTTCTTCCTCTTAAAGAAGAATAGTTTGGAGCTGAAATCTCCCCGACCTGATAGTATATGGGACATCCAGTGGTCAGGGAGTATCCACGTAGAGTACAGACTTAAAATGAAAAATAATCTTTATTCTGGGACTTTCGTCCCCTAAGAATAATAACATAAGAAACAGAAGTACAAGTATCGACCAATTGAGACAGAATAAAAATAAAAGAAAAGAGGTCTCTAGTAATAAATATTAAATGTTAAAGAGAGGCAATGATTAAAACAATAAAATAAACTGGGGAAAATAAATGAAAAAAAAAAAAAAAATAATAATAATAATAAAATAAATAAATAAAATAAAAATAAGAAAAACAAAGTATGAATAATAATGTAAAACATAATAACAATAGTGAGTTATATATGAATTTAATCGCTAAAACTGGATAGATGAAACAGAAGAGTGACAATCTGTCCAGTGGAGTGAGAGACTTATAGGAAGACGAGAACTATCACATAGGAGCCCGCCTTAGGAATCAGAGGTTTGCTGAGTTAGGAGATAATGGAAAAGTAGGGACTTAAATGAAAGAAGAGTAGAAGCATGGCGAATCTGGAAAGGGAGAGAGTTCCAGAGGGAGTTAGCCTGGATAAGGAAGGAGTTGTGGTAGGTTGTCCTGTGGGAAGGGAGATAAAGATCAGAGGGACGGGATCTGGTGACTTTCTGGTGGATATGGGATTTAAATTGGAGCATTTGGAAGATGTAGGAGGGCTTTTGGGAAGATATGGTTTGATAGAGGATACCCGGATTTCCGGGGAGTATGCAAAGGTCGTTTGGTCATCCGACGATCGTGACCACCGCTGGTCAGGTACTCGTTAAGAACTCCTATCCTATTAGAGTCGGGCTCACTTCCACCCGAGCTAAGAGGCACTGGTAGTAGGCGATAGGACCTCGTAGTTGAGTCACAATAACTAACTAATATATTATGATCAACTTTTCATTTGAGACTGTACGTAAAATATAACCAAATCGATTATTCTATTCTACGAAAAGTTCAGTAATGAGAGATATAATCGTCTTTTTAACTTACCAGTTTATTATTGAGTTGAGCTCAGAAACTTTGTTCTTATGTCTTGAGTATAAAATTAGTTGAAGCTGGTAAATCCTGTTCAAATTTGCAAACCCAATCAGCTGATTATCTGACTCTCTTCTTTCTACCTTAGCTCCATCTATATACATTAAATAAATTCACCAGGTGACTAACTTGAAACAGATCGAATTTTGAACAAATAAATTATTCTGGAGATAGAAAATATTCAGGAGAATTCACATCAATTACTTTGGAATCATTCGTCGGTGAAACATACCAAAGGTACTTCCTCAGATCAAAAGTTATTATGTTTGTAGGAATAAATCGATAAATAATGTGTTCCGTTAGTCGATGTTTGCTTCTCTCGTTGAGGCCTGTCCCCTTCTCTTCTTGATATCTGTGTAAACGAAACTTCGAAAGGGGTGATATGAAGAACCAGCCAAAAATCGATGAGGCAATAATAATAAAGGTAAACAGGAAATATGAAGTAAAATAAATGTAATAGAAACCAGATGGACAGAACAGAAACCTAGGTGCAAGTTGTGCAGCCTAGCTTGGCCGAATGGAACTAAACGCTGCCTAGCGGAGACAGATAGCACTAAAAGATCCCTCCTAGTGATTGGATCGTAATTCATCCAAATAAATATATAAATAGGACTTACTCCCTCTCCGAATTGAGCTACCCAAGACCACCCAAACAGTCATCATCCATCAGAAGCCGAAGAGCAGCCAGCGGAGTTACGCTACAATCAAGAAAGTCTTGGGAGCCTCGGTGCTGTGCAAACCAACATCAAGCCCCTAGGTGGAGGCAGACTGAGAAGATTGCTTCATAAGCCACCCGCTGGAGCCAGGAAGGGAATCCAAGCCCTTCTCAGGGATAGCACCTCCTAATTTGCAGGGTGTTTCAGTAATATCGATTTTTGCGCCCAACGTGGGGCACTTATCGCCGAAGCCAATGAGCAAAATCGGCTCTCTGATATATCCGGAAATATCCAATTTCGATGGCGCCAAACTTATCACAAAATTTACAACGCTATTGGGGAAGTTTCTCCGTCAACCGGCAGAGTTAAAAACGTCTGTCTTCTCCAGGCGTGTTTATGAATGTCGTAGAGAAGTCCTCACCGTGAAGAATTTCTACAACCCCAGACGTATAAATCGATCCGCCTGGACAATAACTGCACGGGACGAGATGAAAAGAGAAGCTGCACAATGGTACTACCCATATCGAAATCTGTCTCTTTCGTGGATTTTATTTAGTAAACCTGAGTCAAGTATGGCGGACCCGACGTCATTGTCCAATCAAGTTATATGGAGAACAACACGCTGAAGAATCCTCTTTAGAAAAAAATTGTGCAATTAAACACTCCTATAACACTAAGTATTAATTACTTAATTAATTTCTCACTTTAAATGTCGCAATATGCCCAGTATCCAGGTTGTTCTAGGTAATGGAAATATGAAAGAAAAGCCGTCAGTGATGGCAATCATTGATTCAAGGGTCTCTCACAATTTCATCACTAAAGAAATTGCGGTCAGCTTTCAACCCTCTCGAGAAATCAAGGCGAAGTCCCCTTCGGATATTTGGAACCACCACCACGGGAAACAAGAAAGACATTCAGCCTTTCTTCTGCCCACACCAGTTATCCTAGGTCGCCCTTGACTCCAGTCTAATAAAGCAGTGTTGCACCTTGACCGAAGTCTCATCCACTTTGGGGCAGGAACAAGAACAACTGCCTACGAGAACCACCTTCCAGCCCCATTGTCCAGCCCAAGGTATTACTAAAAAAAGTGACCTTTGAAAGGCTCGTTCCACCTCTGGCATCCGAGGATATTATGACATGCAACATATAGACGGTCAACCGTTCGATTGATATAGCTGAACTTATGATATAATTCATTGTCACCAGAGTGAAGCATGTGATATACACTTTCAGCTCTCTATCTCTGTTAAACGTGGCTGAAAGAACGATCGGTCAACTAAATAATAACTTAACCAGGGCCGGATTTATGCAATAAAAAACCTTAAATATGTGCATATAATAAGTGCATATTATATGCACATATTTAAGGTTTTTATTTTTGGGAAATATCAAGTAAAACAAAATAAATATACAAAATAAAAAAAAAAAATGTATTAACAAATTTTTCAAACTTTTTCGTCTTTTAACATCAACACAAAATGGTTATAGAAATAAAACTTAAGTTTAATCGTTGTAAAACGTGTCACTCGTCATTAATATTATTTGTTATTGTGTACATTCTTAAATTTTCGAACGTAAAACTTTGCCGATCAGGTCGCAATATGTGTTTATACTGAGTATACTATCTCTCTCAATATGATCTGACAGGAAATACTGCTGTTTCAGTAGGGCTGAATAATAACTTGGAAAAACAAAATTTAAGACTATCGCAGTAGGGCTCATGTCCACCAGAGTGATGAAAGAGCCCTCTGGTAGTAGGCGATATCGTAGTTGTACCCCAGGCATGAGATAATAACTAACTTAGTTCTCATAAACAGCACGGGAATCCGAGAGAAGATCAGAGCAGCGCAACGAAAAATTGAAGCAAACATCTGAAAAAATACCATGCAACGAATAGGCGGTGAACCGCTCGACTGATCTAGTTGAAATTTTGAAAAAGTACATTGTCACGGAAATGGAGCATATTGTTACGTCTAGCCTCTCTGCCCTAAGTGCGCCTCACTTTGCTGGGGAAATTGTACAGGGCATCGGGAAGAAATTACAAGTCCACTCACTCCCAGTGCAAAACATTTATTTTACAGTGAATAATCAGGTCGACACCCAATACATGCCCTGGTGGCAGACTCTCTGATGGCAGCCCCTGTCTCTCCCTCGTCCAGACTGTAACTGTCCCCATCTTCCCATTCCCTCTCTAGGGTGTCAGTAGTGGTGGGGAGGTAGGCAGGAGCTGACGGTGGCCGATGCAAATCCCGGGTCCTCCGTCACAATATGAACCAAGTTTCAGTTTTTCTATCTATATTAGAATCTAATATAGCGATATATGATGATAATCTAATATAGTGATATATGAATATGAGTCCACCAGAATCAAAACTCACAGTATCCAAAAAATTTAATTTTGGGAATTTGCCAAAAACCGCTCTCGACTGCAATTTGCTTCGCCGGTTCTTGCAAATGGTTTTTTTACATCCTATTAGCATTTTAAAATGAAATACATACAAAAAAAAACTAATTTTTATATAGCGTTATAAAAATAAAAGTAATAAAATTTTGGATAATGTTAGTTTTGAAAGCAATGTTTGGATAATGTGTTTTGATTCCCACCACATTAGGATAATGTTAGTTTTGTTACCAACCTTCTCAAACATGTATAAATAAATCAGTCATCCAACATTTTCAAATGCAATGTAGATTTATTGTTACAATTATTACAACTTAAAATAATTTTAAAAAAAAAGAAAAATGATTAAAACTGACACATAATTATAATATTACATAAAGCGTAGGTAATAATAAAATTGTATTTAAAATAAAAACTGCAAAAAAATACAGAACAAAATAAAAAAATAAACGATAACCTCTTTGAGCTGGTTATGCTTGCAAATACTGCTTTCTGATTGGTTAAAAGACGCTTAGTGTCAGAACTAACTCCAACTCTCAACTTGTAGGCCCATTATACTTAGGATATGGTGAATTTTGATTCTAACCAACGCCATATTTGAATTCAGCTCAAAAAATTGCAAAAATAACCACAGCCATTTCAATTTTGTTAATTTTGGATATTGTGAGTTTTGATTCTGGAGGACTCAGATGTAACTGAAGAAGCGATTGCCAAACAAAATAATATCGAAAGGTTGCTAAAAATAAATAAAAACAAAAAACTTCTTTAAGTTATATATTGTCTAATTTCACAAAAAAATATGCATAAATTGACATCACTTTTGAATTTTGTGGCGATGGCGTAAGCCGAAACAGGTACGCTTTATGTATATATTTTTTTTGGAATTAGACATAATAGTTAAACAATACTTTGTTTTTATTTATTTTATTACCTTGCCACTGTATCGATACAGATCGCAGAAATGTATTCAAACATTGTCTCTGATTGTTTTGTATCTAAAATCAATATCTGTAAGAAATAGAGCAAATAAAGAAAATGATCACACAAACAGAGTAAAATAATGTTTTTCTTGTATTTCTTCTTCCAATGTACAAATCGAGATGAATATCCACAGAGCAGAATTACCAGTGTGTAATATGAGAGATGTCTCACCCTGACAGAGACAAGTTGTCTTGAAATATCTTCCTCATAGTGGAGAGTTTTATGAAATTTTCTACAAAGGCCTCATTTTTTTCTTCGCCTTATTACAACATTATTTACTATGATTAAACTCAGTAGAGAAAAATTTCTGTATAATAATAATATTATTCTTTGAAGCTTCAAGAAAATAATATCATTTATTTGGTTGTTATTCAGAATCGTTAAAAGCACCATAAGTAAATATGATGCCCTGAGATATAAGAAAATATAAATGTATTTACAAAATGTGATAAGGAAATAAATTATTTAAGATAAAAATAAAAACGTCTGTGAATCACCCGAAATGTACTTCCCCAGAACGAATTAATAAATCAACTTTTTCTTGCCCCTTCAAAACCAGTTGAACGATTGTGCTAATAATGTCGTTACCAAGTTTTTGGGTAACACAAAGGACCCTGACTACGTAACAATCGTGGAAACTATGTTACAGAAGTTCAAAATGATGCTCGATGAGCCTCAAGCTCTATTTTTTGAACGCACATTTGAATTTTTTTCCGGAAAATCTTGGTGATGTGAGTGAAAAGCAGGGAGAAAGATTTCATCAAGACATAAAGGAAATGGAAAAACGTTACCAGGGTCGCTGGAACGTTAGCATGATGGGCGACTACTGCTGGTGAAATGTTACACACAAGCGAAAAAGCTACACTCGGTCCTTCACAACAAAGAGAAAAAGGGACTTCAAGGCTATTGAGTAAACATTTATAAGTAAAAGTAAAATTGAGAAAAATTTAATAAAAGTACTGGTTTTCAAGGATTTTTATTCAATTTTATGGAACCTAATCTCTTAGCGGAATCAAAAAACAGGTTTAGAGTACAGGAGAGGATTGTGAAAAAATCTGATGTGATAAAGAAAAACTGAGATTTGTTTGAGATTCAGCACCCCAAAAATATGTAGACAGAAGAAATTTTGAAAAAAGTTTTTGAAGACTTCAATTTTGCAGGCCTGTGTAATCAATAGTTTTTTTACATATGTGCTCCTAAATACTCATAATAAATCTTCTGTCGATGAATTCATTATGTCGGCAGTTATTAGAGTTTTTGAGTTAAGCCTCTTCCCTAAACCCCCCTTCCTTTCGGCCGATTTGGCTGAAAATTTATAGATATTGTCCTTATGAGGTTTTGAATAGAAAAATAAAATTTCTTGTCGATACATTCATTCTAACGGTAGTTATTCGAGGTTTTGTGATAAGCCTCCTTCAGGTCGATTTGGCTGAAAGTCAATAGGTTTTGAATATACATTGAGAGGCAAGAAAAAGGGCCACCCTCAATTCTGCGGTCTGACCGATTACATAATTCCCTTTTACTCCCATTGGACCAATTCGATTGAAAATTGTTATGTATCCTTCTTATGTTGGATTTACATAGAAAATTTCATGTCGATACATACTTAACAATTTAATGAAAAGGGGGGCTCGATTAAAATATTTTGAATGTAAATATTGACACAAAATTTAGCAGGAGAATTTAGAAGCAGCTTATTTTTGACAATGATTTTTTGCCCAAACGCGCAAATTTCGAGGGAGAGTGTAAACTTACTTGATTAATTCGTTCTGGGGCAGTACATTGTCTGTGATTCATCTACGACATTTTTTATTACCAATCTCTTGGGGTGGGTGGGGGGGGGGGGGATGAAGTGATATCACATTATGAGTTTTTTAACATCCCTGAAGATTAATCTTGGCACTAGTGCACTCTAGTGGCTGCCAATTTAAAGAGCAACATTTTTAATGTGTAATCTCATAGATGGCAGCACCATATAACCATTTTTTGAATGATATTTGGCGCAAAACATTTTTAATAATTTGAAACATTTGTACATACATGAAGTTGGTTTCAGATACCCATAAGGACGAAACTATTAATTTTTAATTTAATTCAGCTGAATGTAGGAGTGTAGTAAGGGCCACTGGCATAGCTAAGCCCTGAGTGGGCCCTATATCAAAATTTCTTGGGGCTTTTTTTCGGAAAATAAACAAAAACTCTCGCATAAACAAAAAATATTTGAAAATAACAAAAAACAATACATATTAAAAAATTTAACTCTAAAAATATTTATTCTAGTTGTTAAATAGGTACTTTTCTTGCCTTTTTTTTTTTTTTTTTTTTCAGTGAACGTATTTATTATAGTTTCTAAAGTTCTTTTTTTTCCGCAAAAAGTATCGATAAGTCCGATATCCGTTCTTGTCCGCACATTTTTCATGGGGTTGAGATGTACTTCCGCCAAAATACTCTCCACAAAAGCGGGTTCACAGTCAACCTACACAAAATCGGCGAAGTCTATGTTTGCAGAAAATAGCAGATGATACAAATTCATAATCACCAATATCGATTCCTCCAATGTGTTACATTAAAACATTAAAAAAAGTAAATAAACATTCAACCTAGTTCGACTCATAGAGATGATGACGCTCACGAGTTCGACTCATTGTGGCCCAATTTGACTTATTGAGATAATATTTACGTTACATGACAAGGGACCAGAGAATTTGTTCGACTCAACTACGAATTCGACTTATCGAAGTTCGACTTATCGAGAGTTGACTGTAAAAAAAGAAAAAAAAATACATATTATGTGTACATTACAGGACTCTCCCTCTTCTTCTCAAAATCACTTCATACTGGGTATAGATATGAGGAAGTTCTGTAATGGCCACATCACATATATTTTTTATTGGTTGGTAGCTACTCGAGGGTAAAGGTGTAAAACTATCGATGGCAATATCGATAGTATCTATAGTTTTCGAAACTATACGATAGTACATACTATCGAAATATTTCTTTAAGCAGAAGTGACATGAAGTCACTCATGTATGTATCACCGGCTATGTACTTCCCCAACACGAATTCATCAATTACGTTTTCCTCCAAAGAAATTTATCTGAGTTTTTTTGTGGAAGGCGGAACACTGTCTGCATTTAACCCACCTGAAGTGAAAATTGGTTAATTCACTGGCAGCCCATCGCAAAATATAAATTAAAGGTTAAACTATTCTTAATACAACTATAATTATTAGAAAAACCTGTTTTAGGCAGAAAAAGCAGAAGTACATGAAAAGCTAAAATGTTAATTCACTGGCAGCCCATCGCAAAATATAAATTAAAGGTTAAACTATTCTTAATACAACTATAATTATTAGAAAAACCTGTTTTAGGCAGAAAAAGGAGAAGTACATGAAAAGCTAAAATGTTAATTCACTGGCAGCCCATCGCAAAATATAAATTAAAGGTTAAACTATTCTTAATACAACTATAATTATTAGAAAAACCTGTTTTAGGCAGAAAAAGCAGAAGTACATGAAAAGCTAAAATGTTAATTCACTGGCAGCCCATCGCAAAATATAAATTAAAGGTGGAATTATTCTTAATACAACTATAATTACTTGTACACATGTAAGTAATTTAAGGGAGAAAGAAGGTGTCGTATAGTGTAATTTACAGTCAAAGGTGAAGAGCATATTACGAAAACCTTCGTCTTCGACTACGCTGAATGGTTGAAAATCAATGCTATGTATGAAACAATGCGATATAAGAGATTCATGTACCTCTCGGAGTTTCTTTCGTATGTTTTGTTGAGCTCAAGTAAAAACGAATTTCAAAGAATTCCACTTCCCACTACCTCTTCTATATCTGTAGATGTGCAAAAGGCGTTACCGTTGTAATCACTGTGATGTTTTCTCAACAAGTGAGCCTTCAAATTGGAAGTGTTGCTGGAAGTTCTGTATTCGGCACTGCACAAACGACATTTAGCCAGTATTTTTGGACCCACATCTTTATCGAAGTAACTCCACACACGTTGGACTTCCGTTTACGACTCATTTTTCAGTTCAAAACAACAAAACACTCTACAAAAACAGTAAATGTAACCTTCCTTCGATTCAGTGGATCCCAGAAATACAGATACTATCGATAGTTTCACACCGATAATATCGAAACTATCGTTAACGTCAATTATCGATAGTTTTACACCCCTACTCGAGGGACACCTCCATCCTCCAAATCAATGAGACCTAAACGTTGAGCTCCTACTGGATACATAATAAATTTCAGTAAAAACATTTTTTACTTAAGTGTGACACATATCAAAACGTTATGGTAAAGAAAATAGGGAAAACTAAGGGAGGGAAAGACGAAAATATCCGTTCACGATTTTGAATGTTTATTAATTTATTTTCTATTCATTTCAGTTATTTTTTATTTTTTTTAAGAGTTTATAAAATTTACTCTTAATCATTGTTTTTCATTTAATTGATTATTTTTGATCTGTATTTAGTGTATAAGGGTAATGGTTAAGGAACCTTATTGTATAATTGTACCTCTGTAAATGCAACTGTTATAATAAACTCTTCTTTCTTGTGATGTATAAAGACTTCTTGTTTTATCGACATATTGTAGTTTGAAGATAGATTGGTGACAGACGAATGACCAAGAGGAATAGAGATTCTAGGGTAGTTCCTTCCTGTCAACGCCTCTCTCTCGAAGTTGGAGATAAAACGAAGAGGGTAACAAATGACAAGTCTTAGTCGGAGTAAGGGGCAGCGGAAAAATCATTAGTTGATCTACTGAAGCATTGAGAGACGGTCTTCATCTCTGGAGGAATAGGAGACGTTCGTTAGTACGACAGATCTCTCTTGTAGGAGTTCCGGTCCTTAGGTGAGGCCATGAGGATAGTGTATACATGACCAGGAAGGTGTTCGGCTCGTCCAACCAAATGTTGCCGGTGAATCACAGGCTATGTCCTTCCCCAGCATCTGGGGATATCGGATGCACAGTAATATTGAAAAAACCTTCAAATTATTTATTACAAAATGTTTAAAGCTGGCCAGAAACAGAGCAGATTTCTTCTTATATTTAGAATCTGATTTAATGCCTGTTTTCTTGTTCACATTGAAATTACATTTACATTTTATAAAGTTATCTTTAAATCTCCCATCTTATAGATATATAAACATTGTTACAAGGAATGTCATCGATAAAAAGGTATTTTGGTATAACGAAGTGCAATCTATTTGTAATAACTGTAATGTTAATATAACTGAGTTTTTGGATGGCAGAATAAAAGGGAATGATATTGTAAATAAAGTAAAAAATGAATTTATTAATGAATATAAATTAAAATCAAAAAATAGTACCAAGCATACTTTATATAAACAGTTATTTACAGATAATGAATTTACAGATAACGAAACTTCAGCAACTATTTTATAGGTATAAACTTATATTTGGGAACCTCAATAGAGACATCAAAAATTGTGTTTTTAATTATTTATTTGCTATTCATATTACATATTAAGGATGTTCTTTTGTAGACTGCCTGATGATGAGGGAAACCTCGAAAGCCGGCTAGCTTACTTAAATAAAAAATCTGTGAGAGGTCAGACTACCTTATTTTTGACATCCTGCGAAATAATCACTTCTCACTACATCAGCCATCTTCATATTTACAGATAATGAAGTTATTTTCACAGAGAAGGATGCGAATTCGATACGCTGGGTGCTGAAGGTACGAGGTGAACTTCTTTATTTAAATAAGTATTCTTATACTAGGGAAATCAAACTTTGCTCCATGTGTAATAACCAGCAAGATGAAGATGTGTTTCACTTTATTGCCGTATGCCCCATCTTAAAAGAATTTCGTTTTATTTATTTTAGTAAAGCAGAGTTAAGCTATATTCAGTTTATTGAATATGTAAATGGACGAAATAACAAAAGTTTAATTAACTATTGCAAAGCCGCCTGGAATAATAGAGTTGAGTTAGTTTCAGAATTTAATCTATATAATAAATATAAAGATAGTGCTGTCATTAACGGATGATCGGATAGTCATGGAATTGGACATGTAGTATTCTTAAAGGCCAAATTGAAAAATACGCTACGTGATATCTCAAAATTTTGAAAGGGAGGGGGGTTGTGGGGGTAGGCCTACATATAAAGAAAGTGATAGGTCTTTTGATCGGAATGTCATAGAACTTGACATGTAGTATGCTTAAAGGCCAAATTGAATAATACGCTACGTGACATATCAAAATTTTGAACGGGAGAGGGGGTTGTGGGGTAGGCCTACATATAAAGGTAGTGATAGGTCTTTAACGGATGATTGGAATGTCATGGAATTTCACATGAAGTATTCATAATAGACAAAAACAAAAAAAGGATATGTGACGTAAGCATGTATTACCTAGGAGGTTCACCGTTGCACGGTAAATAATAGCTATCACCAGCGTTGTTAAGCACAAAATACCTAGGGCATCCGCTTTTGCAAGCCACATACTAGCTGCGGTGCCCAGCATTCCTAACTACATACATAGGTACTATCTGTGTTGCCCAGCGTTCCTAAGAACTTATTAATACCTGGTTGCACGGAGTTGCAAGGCGCATACTATCTAAGGTGTCCAGCGTTCTTAGGCAGCATCCAGAAACGAAGATGGTCAACCAAAGAAAGATTCAGATGTATCGGGAAAGTCCCATCCGAAGGACGACGTGCTCAAATTTATTTTTATCTTCCCAATTAAAACATCTGACCTAAGTGACTTGGCTAGAATTCTAAATGGCGATCCTGAGCTCGGTAGACTCCATTCTTCAAATTTCTAGCTTTTAAACGGTTTTTAGATTTAATATTTATTAAAACTGATGAACAACCGGGATATTTGAATCCTACACAAAAATCGAAATAAAAATGTTATTCGAAAAAAGTCGGGCTAAATCCCATTTTTCAAATTTCTCGTTTTTTAACAATTTATAGGCTTAATATTAGTTAAAACTGATAGACAGATTCAGATATATCGGGAAAGTCCCATCCGAAGGACGACGTGCTCAAGGTTTTTTTAATCTAAGTGAAATTTCAGCAACGCAGGTTTAGAAACATAACATACGACTCATTATTCAGAACCTGACATACAGGAAGGCCCTCGATCATAGCTTGAAGTCCAATCCGAAGGACGACGTGCTCAAATTTATTTTTATCTTTCCGATTAAAACATCTGACCTAAGTGACTTGGCTAGATTTCTCAATGGCGATCCTGAGCTCGGTAAACTCCATTCTTCAAATTTCTCGCTTTTAAACGGTTTTTAGATTTAATATTTGTTAAAACTTATGAACAACCAGGACATCTGAATCCTACACAAAAATTGAAATAAAAATGTTTTTCGAAAAAAGTCGGGCAAAATACCAATCTTCAAATTTCCTGCTTTTTAACGGTTTATAGTTTTAATATTTGTTAAAACTGATAGACAGATTCAGATATATCGGGAAAGTCCCATCCAAAGGACGACGTGCTCAAGGTTTAATGAACCTAAGTGAAATTTCAGCTACCCAGGTTTAGAAAAATAACATACGACTCATTATCGAGTACCTGACATACGAAAAGGCCCTCTATCATAGCTTAAAGTCCAATCCGAAGGACGACGTGCTCAAATTTATTTTTATCTTCCCGATTAAAACATCTGACCTAAGTGCCTTGGCTAGATTTCTAAGTGGCGATCCTGAGCTCGATAGACTCCATATGTATGATAAAATAAGTTACAGTCTGGTTCCAACTAAAATTAGCAAGGAAGAAATCTATATTAATAAAGCTGATACGGGGTTTGTTTGTTTGTTTGTTTGTTTGTATGTATGTTTGTTCCAGCATCACGCCCAAACCGCTGGACGGATTTTTATGAAACTTCCCATGTAGCATTTTTTTGAGCCCGATTGAATAATAGGCTATGTGGCGACCCAAAATTTTGATCGGGAGGGGGGGTTGTAAGGGGGGCCTAAGTATATAAATAGTGCTAACTCATTAACTAATGGGCGAATTGTCATGAAATTTTACAGGTAGTCTTTTTAAAAGCCAAACAAGAAAAAAAGGTGTGTGGCGTCCCAAAATTTTGATCGGGAGGGGGGGTTGTAAGGGGGGCCTAAGTATATAAATAGTGCTAACTCATTAACTAATGGTCAAATTGTCATGAAATTTTACAGGTAGTCTTTTTAAAAGCCAAACAAGAAAAAAAGGTGTGTGGCGTCCCAAAGTTTTGAACGGGAGGGGGGGTTTGTTGGGGGGCCTAAGTATATAAATAGTGTTACACATTAACTAATGGTCGAATTGTCATGAAATTTCACACGTAGTCTTTTTAAAAGCCAAACAAGAAAAAAAGGTGTGAGGCGTCCCAAAGTTTTGAACGGGAGGGGGGGTTGTGGGGGGGCCTAAGTATAAATATAGAGCTAACTCTTTAACGGTTGGTCGGATTGTCACGAAATTTCACATGGAGTATTCCTGAAGACCAAATAGAAAAATAGGCGGTGTGACGGCTCAAAATTTTTTTCGGGAGGGGGGGGGGTAGTTGGGGGGCCTAAGTATAAATATAGAGCTAACTCATTAACTAATGGGCGAATCGTCATGAAATTTCACATGTAGTATTTTTAAAAGCCAAATAGGAGAAAAAGGTGTGTGGCGTCCCAAAGTTTTGAACGGGAGGGGGGGTTGTGGGGGGGCCTAAGTATAAATATAGAGCTAACTCTTTAACGGTTGGTCGGATTGTCACGAAATTCCACATGGAGTATTCCTGAAGGCCAAATAGAAAAATAAGGTGTGTGGCGTTCAAAAGTTTTGATCGGGAGGGGGGGTTGTAGGGGGGGCCTACGTATATAAATAGTGCTAACTCATTAACTAATGGTCGAATTGTCATGAAATTTCACATGTAGTATTCCTAAAGGTCAAATAGAAATATTAGGTGTGTGACGGCCCAAAATTTTGAACAGGAAGGAGGGTTGTGGGGGGGGCTAAATATACATATAGAGTTAGCTCATTAACGGTTGGTCGTATTGTCACGAAATTTCGCATATATTATTCCTGAAGGCCAAATAGAAAAATAAGGAGTGTGGCGTCCCGAAGTTTTGAACGGGTGGCGGGGTTGAGGGGGGGGGGGGGACTAAGTATAAATATAGAGCTAGCTCATTAACGGTTGATCGTATTGTCATGAATCGGATTGTCATGAATTTCACATGTAGTAGTAGTAACTATGTATTCGCTGTGGGGTTCACTGTTGCAAGACATTTACTAGCTGTGATGTCCAGCGTTCCTAATATCGTACTAGCTGTGGGGTCCGCTGTTGCAAGGTACCTACTAGCTGTAGTGCCCAGCCCCAGCGTTCCTAACTATGTACTGGCTGTGGGGTTCGCTGTTGCAAGGCACCTATAAGACATTTACTAGCTGTAATGCCCAGCGTTTCTAATTACGTACTAGCTGTGGGGTCTGCTGTTGCAAGGCGCTAGCAGTGTGGCCCAGCGTATTTCACTCGTAGGTACTAGCTGTGGGGTCCGCCGTTGCAAAACTCATACTAGCTGTGATGCCCTGTGGTTCTAAATACATACTATCTGTGGGGTTCGCAGTTGCAAGGCACCTACTACCTGTAGGGCCCAGCGTTCCTAAAAACGTACTAGCTGTGGGGTCCGTCGTTGCAAAAGCATACTAGCGGTGATGCCCAGGGTTCCTAATATCGTACTAGCTGTGGGGTCCGTTGTTGCAAGGCATTTACTAGCTGTAGTGAGCAGCGTTCCTAACTATGTACTAGCTGTGAAGTTCGCTGTTGCAAAGCACTTACTAACTGTAATGCCCAGCGTATTTAACTACATACTAGCTGTGGGGTCCGCTGTTGCAAGGCACTTAATAGCTGTGATGCCCAGCGTTCCTAACTTCGTACTAGCTGTGGGGTCCGCTGTTGCGAGGCACATACTAGCTGTGGTGACCAGCGTTCCTAACTACGTACTAGCTGTTGGGTCCGCCGTCGCAAGGCACATACTAGCTATGATGCCCAGCATTCCCAACTACGTACTAGCTGTGGTGCTCAGCGTTGCAAGCCACATACTAGCTGTGGTCACAAACGTTCTTAAGTACGCACTGACTAGGACGTCCAGCGATGCTAAGTATTCACTAGGTGTGGCTTCCGCCGTTGAAAGGCGCATACTAGCTGTGGTGCCCAGGGGTCCTAAAAACTTACTAGCGTTACAACAGCTGAAGGACTATAAGCCTTATTCCGTATGAATAATTGAAAATTATAACATCATGAATGTACTGTCGAGGAACTGAATAGCGTTATAGAAGATATTGGGAGAAAAATCAAAGTTCCCCGGGCAACGCCGGGTATAACTGCTATAGATTTAATATTTGTTAAAACTGATAGAGAACGACCAGATTATCTGAATCCTACACAAAAATCAAAATAAAAATGTTTTTCAAAAAATTCACGCTATTTAACGGTTTATAGGCTTAATAATTGTTAAAACTGATACGACAGAATCAGATATATCCGAAAAGTCCCATCCGACGGACGACGTGCTCAAGGCTATTTTCAACCTAAGTGAAATTTCACCTAACCAGGTTTATTTACATAACATACGTCTCATTATCGAGTACCTCACATTCGAAAAAGCCCTGGATCATCGCTTAAAGTCCCATCCGAAGGACGACGTGCTCAAAGTGTTTTTTAACTTCCTGATTGAAACATCTGACCTAGGTGCCTCAGGTAGATTTCTAAGTGGCGATCCTGAGCTCGGTAGACTCCATTCTTCAAATTTCTCGCTTTTTAACGGTTTATAGATTTAATATTTGTTAAAACTGATAGAGAACGACCGGATTATCTGAATCCTACACAAAAATCAAAATAAAAATGTTTTTCAAAAAATTTGCGCTATTTAACGGTTTATAGGCTTAATAATTGTTAAAACTGATACGAGAGATTCAGATTTATCCGGAAAGTCCCATCCGAAGGACGACGTGCTGAAGGCTATTTTCAACCTAAGTGATATTTCACCTACCCAGGTTTATTTACATAACATACGTCTCATTATCGAGTACCTCACATTCGAAAAAGCCCTGGATCATCGCTTAAAGTCCCATCCGAAGGACGACGTGCTCAAAGTGTTTTTTAACTTCCCGATTGAAACATCTGACCTAAGTGCCTCAACTAGATTTCTAAGTGGCGATCCTGAGCTCGGTAGACTCCATTCTTCAAATTTCTCGCTTTTTAACGGTTTATAGATTTAATATTTGTTAAAACTGATAGAGAACGACCGGATTATCTGAATCCTACACACAAATCAAAATAAAAATGTTTTTCAAAAAATTCGCGCTTTTTAACGGTTTATAGATTAAATATTTGTTAAAACTGATAGAGAACGACCGGATTATCTGAATCCTACACAAAAATCAAAATAAAAATGTTTTTCAAAAAATTTGCGCTATTTAACGGTTTATAGGCTTAATAATTGTTAAAACTGATACGACAGATTCAGATTTATCCGGAAAGTCCCATCCGAAGGACGACGTGCTGAAGGCTATTTTCAACCTAAGTGAAATTTCACCTACCCAGGTTTATTTACATAACATACGTCTCATTATCGAGTACCTCACATTCGAAAAAGTCCTGGAACATCGCTTAAAGTCCCATCCGAAGGACGACGTGCTCATAGTTATTTTTCACTTCCCGATTAAAACATCTGACCTAAGTGCCTCAGCTAGATTTGTAAGTGGCGATCCTGAGCTCGGTAGACTCCATTCTTCAAATTTCTCGCTTTTTAACGGTTTATAGATTAAATATTTGTTAAAACTGATAGAAAACGACCGGATTATCTGAACCCCACACAAAAATCAAAATTAAAACGTTTCTCAAAACATTCGCGCTATTTAACGGTTTATAGGCTTAATAATTGTTAAAACTGATACGACAGAATCAGATATATCCGAAAAGTCCCATCCGACGGACGACGTGCTCAAGGCTATTTTCAACCTAAGTGAAATTTCACCTAACCAGGTTTATTTACATAACATACGTCTCATTATCGAGTACCTCACATTCGAAAAAGCCCTGGATCATCGCTTAAAGTCCCATCCGAAGGACGACGTGCTCAAAGTGTTTTTTAACTTCCCGATTGAAACATCTGACCTAAGTGCCTCAGCTAGATTTCTAAGTGGCGATCCTGAGCTCGGTAGACTCCATTCTTCAAATTTCTCGCTTTTTAACGGTTTATAGATTTAATATTTGTTAAAACTGATAGAGAACGACCGGATTATCTGTATCCTACACAAAAATCAAAATAAAAATGTTTTTCAAAAAATTTGCGCTATTTAACGGTTTATAGGCTTAATAATTGTTAAAACTGATACGAGAGATTCAGATTTATCCGGAAAGTCCCATCCGAAGGACGACGTGCTCAAGGCTATTTTCAACCTAAGTGGAAATTGACCTACCCAGGTTTGTTTACATAACATACGTCTCATTATCAAGTACCTCACATTCGAAAAAGCCCTGGATCATCGCTTAATGTCCCATCCGAAGGACGAAGTGCTCAAATTTATTTTTAACTTCCCGATTAAAACATCTGACCTAAGTGCCTCAGCTAGATTTCTAAGTGGCGATCCTGAGCTCGGTAGACTCCATTCTTCAAATTTCTTGCTTTTTAACGGTTTATAGATTTAATATTTGTTAACTGACAGAGCCATAGAGTGTGCTGGTTTCGGATTATGCCAACGTCAGCACAACGTTCAGACTGACTTTAAATATGGTGACACCGATCCACTATGGAAGAAAAATGCCAAAAAAAAAAAGATGTATGTATAGATATGAACACAAATTGAAACTTGTGTACATTGTGATATAATCTATTTAAATAAAGCTGAAACGGGGTTTGTTTGTTTGTATGTATGTATGTTTGTTTGTATGTATGTATGTTTGTTCCAGCATCACGCCCAAACCGCTGGACGGATCTTCATGAAACTTCACATGTAGCATTCTTTTGAGCCCGATTGAATAATAGGCTATGTGGCGTCCCAAAATTTTGATCGAGAGGGGGGGGTTGTAAGGGGGGCCTAAGTATATAAATAGTGCTAACTCAATAACTAATGGGCGAATTGTCATGAAATTTCACATGTAGTATTTTTAAAAGCCAAATAGGAAAAAAAGGTGTGTGGCGTCCCAAAGTTTTGAACGGGAGGGGGGGTTGTGGGGGGGCCTAAGTATAAATATAGAGCTAACTCTTTAACGGTTGGTCGGATTGTCACGAAATTTCACGTGGAGTATTCCTGAAGGCCAAATAGAAAATGAAGGTGTGTGGCGTTCCAAAGTTTTGAACGGAAGGGGGGGGTTGTGGGGGCGCCTAAGTATAAATACAGAGCTAACTCTTTAACGGTTGGTCGGATTGTCACGAAGTTTCACATGTAGTATTCCTGAAGACCAAATAAAAAAATAGGTGGTGTGACGGCTCAATATTTTGAACGGGGGGGGGGGGGGGTAGTGGGGGGGCCTAAGTATAAATATAGAGCTAACTCATTAACTAATGGGCGAATCGTCATGAAATTTCACGTAGTATTTTTAAAAGCCAAATAGGAAAAAAAGGTGTGTGGCGTCCCAAAGTTTTGGAACGGGAGGGGGGGTTGTGGAGGGGCCTAAGTATAAATATAAAGCTAACTCTTTAACGGTTGGTCGGATTGTCACGAAATTTCACATGGAGTATTCCTGAAGGCCAAATAGAAAAATAAGGTGTGTGGCGTTCCAAAGTTTTGAACGGGAGGGGGGGTTGTGGGGGGGCCTAAGTATAAATATAGAGCTAGCTCATTAACGGTTGGTCGAATTGTCACAAAGTTTCACATGTAGTATTCCTGAAGAACAAATAAAAAAATAGGCGGTGTAACGGCGCAAAATTTTTTACGGGAGGAGGGGTAGTGGCGGGCGGCCTAAGTATAAATATGGTGCTAGATCAATAACGGTTGGTCGTATTGTCATGGAATTTCACATGTAGTATTCTTAAAAGCCAAAAAGAAATATAGGGTGTATATGTCACAAAATTTTGAACGGGAGGGTGGGTTGATGGGGGCCTAAGTATAAGTATAGTGATAAGTCATTAACGGATGATCGGATTGTCACGAAATTTCACATGTAGTATTCCTGGAGGCCAAATAGAAAAATAGGCGGTGTGACGGCTGAAAATTTTTTACGGGAGGGGGGGTTGTGGCGGGGGGGCCTAAGTATAAATATAGTGCTAGCTCATTAACGGTTGGTCGTATTGTCATGGAATTTCACATGTAGTATTCTGAAAAGCCAAATAGAAATATAGAGTGTATATGTCACAAAATTTTGAACGGCAGGGTGGGTTGATGGGGGCCTAAGTATAAGTATAGTGATAAGTCATTAACGGATGATCGGATTGTCACGAAATTTCACATGAAGTATTCATAAAGGCCAAATAGAAAAATAGGGAGTGTGACGTCAAAAAATTGTGAACGGGAGGGGGGTTATGGGGGTAGGCCTAAATTTGAAGATAGTGATAGGTCATTAACGGATGATCGGATTGTCATGGAAGTTTACTTGTAGTATTCTTGATGGTCAAATAAAAAAATACACTATGTGACATTTTAAAAATTTGGGAGGGGGGCTAAGCATAAAAATAATGCTGAATCATTGAAGGGTAATCGGATTGTCATGAATTTCACATGTAGTAGTAGTAACTATGTATTCGCTGTGGGGTTCACTGTTGCAAGACATTTACTAGCTGTGATGCCCAGCGTTCCTAATTACGTACTAGCTGTGAGGTCTGCTGTTGCAAGGCGCTAGCAGTGTGGCCCAGCGAATTTAACCACGTAGGTACTGGCTGTGGGGTCCGCTGTTGCAAAACTCATACTAGCTATGATGCCCTGTGGTTCTAACTACATACTATCTGTGGGGTCCGCAGTTGCAAAGCACCTACTATCTGTAGGGCCCAGCGTTCCTAAAAACGTACTTGCTGTGGGGTCCGTCGTTGCAAAAGCATACTAGCTGTGATGCCCAGCGTTTCTAAGTAGGTACTAGATGTGGGGTCCGCCGTTGCAGAACACATACTAGCTGTGGTGCTCAGCGTTTCTAACTACGTACTAGCTGTGGGGTCCGCCGTTGCAAAACACATACTAGCTGTAATGCCCTGTGGTTCTAACTACGTACTAGCTGTGGGGTCCGCTGTTGCAAGGCACTTACTAGCAGTGATGCCCAGCGTTCCTAACTTCGTACTAGCTGTGGGGTCCGCTCTTGCGAGGCACATACTAGCTGTGGTGCCCAGGGGTCCTAAAAACTTACTAGCGTTGCTATAGTTGAAGGACTATAAGCCTTATTCCGTATGAATAATTGAAAATTATAACATCATGAATGTACTGTTGAAGAATTTAAAAGACTTATAGGAGATATTAGTAGAAAAGTCAAAGTTCCCCGGGCAACGCCGGGTATTACTGCTAGTATGGAATATAAGTGGGCTTTGAGGTACCATTTTGACATATTTTCTGAAAAACAAATTAATACAGCAATGTTGGTAGATAGGCAGCATCCAGAAACGAAGATGGTCAACCAAAGAAAGATTCAGATGTATCGGAAAAGTTCCATCCGAAGGACGACGTGCTCAAGTAATTTTTAACCTAAATGAAATGCCACCTACCCAGGTTTAGATACATAACATACGACTCATTATCGAGTACCTGACATACGAAAAGGCCCTCCATCATAGCTAGATTTCTCAATGGCGATCCTGAGCTCGGTAAACTCCATTCTTCAAATTTCTCGCTTTTGGACGGTTTTTAGATTTAATATTTGTTAAAAATGATGAACAACCGGGACATCTGAATCCTACACAAAAATTGAAATAAAAATGTTTTTCGAAAAAAGTCGGGCAAAATACCAATCTTCAAATTTCCTGCTTTTTAACGGTTTATAGTTTTAATATTTGTTAAAACTGATAGACAGATTCAGATATATCGGGAAAGTCCCATCCAAAGGAAGACGTGCTCAAGGTTTAATGAACCTAAGTGAAATTTTTTTACCCAGGTTTAGTTACATAACATACGACTCATTATCGAGTACCTGACGAACAAAAAGGCCCTCGATCATAGCCTAAAGTCCAATCCGATGGACGACGTGCTCAAGGTTTTTTTAACCTAAATGAAATTTCAGCTACCCAGGTTTAGAAACACATCCGAAGGACGACGTGCTCAAAGTTTAATGAACCTAAGTGAAATTTCAGCTACCCAGGTTTAGAAACATAACATACGACTCATTATCCAGTACCTGACATACAAAAAGAACCCTCGATCATAGCTTGAAGTCCAATCCGAAGGACGACGTGCTCAAGTTATTTTTAACGTAAATGAAATTTCAACTACCCAGGTTTAGATACACAACATACGACTCATTATCGAGTACCTGACATACGAAAAGGCCCTCGCTCATAGCTTAAAGTCCAATCCGAAGGACGACGTGCTCAAATTTATTTTTATCTTTCCGATTAAAACATCTGACCTATGTGACTTAGCGAGATTTCGCAATGGCGATCCATGAGCTCGGTAAACCCCATTCTTCAAATTTCTCGCTTTTAAACGGTTTTTAGATTTAATATTTGTCAAGACTGATGAACAACCGGGACATCTGAATCCTACACAAAAATTGAAATAAAAATGTTTTTCGAAAAAAGTGGGGCAAAATACCAATCTTCAAGTTTCCTGCTTTTTAACGGTTTATAGTTTTAATATTTGTTAAAACTGCTAGACAGATTCAGATATATCGGGAAAGTCCAATCCGAAGGACGACGTGCTCAAGTTATTTTAAACGTAAATGAAATTTCAACTACTCAGGTTTAGACACATAACATACGACTCATTATCGAGTACCTGACATACGAAAAGGCCCTCGATCATAGCTTAAAGTCCTATCCGAAGGACGACGTGCTCAAATTTATTTTTATCTTCCCGATTAAAACATCTGACCTAAGTGCCTTGGCTAGATTTCTAAGTGGCGATCCTGAGCTCGATAGACTCCATATGTATGATAAAATAAGTTACCGTTTGGTTCCAACTAAAATTATCAAGGAAGAAATATGGAATATAAGTGGGCTTTGAGGTACCATTTTGACATATTTTCTGAAAAACAAATTAATACAGCTATGTTGGTAGATAGGCAGCATCCAGAAACGAAGATGGTCAACCAAAGAAAGATTCAGATGTATCGGGAAAGTCCCATCCGAAGGACGACGTGCTCAAATTTATTTTTATCTTCCCGATTAAAACATCTGACCTAAGTGACTTGGCAAGTTTTCTAAATGGCGATCCTGAGCTCGGTAGACTCCATTCTTCAAATTTCTAGCTTTTAAACGGTTTTTAGATTTAATATTTATTAAAACTGATGAACAACCCTGATATCTGAATCCTACACAAAAATCGATATAAAAATGTTTTTCGAAAAAAGTCGGGCTGAATCCCATTCTTCAAATTTCTCGTTTTTAAACAATTTATAGGCTTAATATTAGTTAAAACTGATAGACAGATTCAGATATATCGGGAAAGTCCCATCCGAAGGACGACGTGCTCTAAGGTTTTTTTAACCTAAGTGAAATTTCAGCAACGCAGGTTTAGAAACATAACATACGACTCATTATCCAGTACCTGACATACAGGAAGGCCCTCGATCATAGCTTGAAGTCCAATCCGAAGGACGACGTGCTCAAGTTATTTTTAACGTAAATGAAATTTCAACTACCCAGGTTTAGATACATAACATACGACTCATTATCGAGTACCTGACATACGAAAAGGCCCTCGCTCATAGCTTAAAGTCCAAACCGAAGGACGACGTGCTCAAGTTATTTTTAACGCAAATGAAATTTCAACTACCCAGGTTTAGACACATAACATACGACTCATTATCGAGTACCTGACATACGAAAAGGCCCTCGCTCATAGCTTAAAGTCCAATCCGAAGGACGACGTGCTCAAGTTATTTTTAACGCAAATGAAATTTCAACTACCCAGGTTTAGACACATAACATACGACTCATTATCGAGTACCTGACATACGAAAAGGCCCTCGCTCATAGCTTAAAGTCCAATCCGAAGGACGACGTGTTCAAATTTATTTTTATCTTCCCGATTAAAACATCTGACCTAAGTGCCTTGGCTAGATTTCTTAGTGGCGATCCTGAGCTCGATAGAATCCATTCTTCAAATTTCTAGCTTTTAAACGGTTTTTAGATTTAATATTTGTTAAAACTGATGAACAACCGGGATATCTGAATCCTACACAAAAATCGAAATAAAAATGTTTTTCGAAAAAAGTCGGGCTAAATCCCATTCTTCAAATTTCTCGCTTTTTAACGGTTTATAGGCTTAATATTAGTTAAAACCGATAGACAGATTCAGACATTTCGGGCAAGTCCCATCCGAAGGACGACGTGCTCAAGGTTTTTTCAACCTAAGTGAAATTTCAGCTACCCAGGTTTAGTTACATAACATACGATTCATTATCGAGCACCAGACATACAAAAAGGCCCTCGATCATAGTTAAAGTCCAATCCGAAGGACGACGTGCTCAAATTTATTTTTATCTTCCCGATTAAAACATCTGACCTAAGTGACTTGGCAAGTTTTCTAAATGGCGATCCTGAGCTCGGTAGACTCCATTCTTCAAATTTCTAGCTTTTAAACGGTTTTTAGATTTAATATTTGTTAAAACTGATGAACAACCGGGATATCTGAATCCTACACAAAAATCGAAATAAAAATGTTTTTCGAAAAAAGTCGGGCTAAATGCCATTCTTCAAATTTCTCGCTTTTTAACGGTTTATAGGCTTAATATTAGTTAAAACTGATAGACAGATTCAGATATATCGAGCAAGTCCCATCCGAAGGACGACGTGCTCTAGGTTTTTTTAACCTAAGTGAAATTTCAGCTACCCGGGTTTAGAAACATAACATACGACTCATTATCCAGTACCTGACATACAAAAAGAACCCTCGATCATAGCTTGAAGTCCAATCCGAAGGACGACGTGCTCAAGTTATTTTTAACGTAAATGAAATTTCAACTACCCAGGTTTAGATACACAACATACGACTCATTATCGAGTACCTGACATACGAAAAGGCCCTCGCTCATAGCTTAAAGTCCAATCCGAAGGACGACGTGCTCAAATTTATTTTTATCTTTCCGATTAAAACATCTGACCTATGTGACTTAGCTAGATTTCGCAATGGCGATCCATGAGCTCGGTAAACTCCATTCTTCAAATTTCTCGCTTTTAAACGGTTTTTAGATTTAATATTTGTCAAGACTGATGAACAACCGGGATACCTGAATCCTACACAAAAGTTGAAATAAAAATATTTTTCGAAGAAAGTCGAGCTAAATACCATTCTTCAAATTTCCTGCTTTTTAACGGTTTATAGATTTAATATTTGTTAGAACTGATAGACAGATTCAGATATATCGGGAAAGTCCAATCCGAAGGACGACGTGCTCAAGTTATTTTAAACGTAAATGAAATTTCAACTACTCAGGTTTAGACACATAACATACGACTCATTATCGAGTACCTGACATACGAAAAGGCCCTCGATCATAGCTTAAAGTCCTATCCGAAGGACGACGTGCTCAAATTTATTTTTATCTTCCCGATTAAAACATCTGACCTAAGTGCCTTGGCTAGATTTCTAAGTGGCGATCCTGAGCTCGATAGACTCCATATGTATGATAAAATAAGTTACCGTTTGGTTCCAACTAAAATTATCAAGGAAGAAATATGGAATATAAGTGGGCTTTGAGGTACCATTTTGACATATTTTCTGAAAAACAAATTAATACAGCTATGTTGGTAGATAGGCAGCATCCAGAAACGAAGATGGTCAACCAAAGAAAGATTCAGATGTATCGGGAAAGTCCCATCCGAAGGACGACGTGCTCAAATTTATTTTTATCTTCCCGATTAAAACATCTGACCTAAGTGACTTGGCAAGTTTTCTAAATGGCGATCCTGAGCTCGGTAGACTCCATTCTTCAAATTTCTAACTTTTAAACGGTTTTTAGATTTAATATTTATTAAAACTGATGAACAACCCTGATATCTGAATCCTACACAAAAATCGATATAAAAATGTTTTTCGAAAAAAGTCGGGCTGAATCCCATTCTTCAAATTTCTCGTTTTTAAACAATTTATAGGCTTAATATTAGTTAAAACTGATAGACAGATTCAGATATATCGGGAAAGTCCCATCCGAAGGACGACGTGCTCTAAGGTTTTTTTAACCTAAGTGAAATTTCAGCAACGCAGGTTTAGAAACATAACATACGACTCATTATCCAGTACCTGACATACAGGAAGGCCCTCGATCATAGCTTGAAGTCCAATCCGAAGGACGACGTGCTCAAGTTATTTTTAACGTAAATGAAATTTCAACTACCCAGGTTTAGATACATAACATACGACTCATTATCGAGTACCTGACATACGAAAAGGCCCTCGCTCATAGCTTAAAGTCCAAACCGAAGGACGACGTGCTCAAGTTATTTTTAACGCAAATGAAATTTCAACTAACCAGGTTTAGACACATAACATACGACTCATTATCGAGTACCTGACATACGAAAAGGCCCTCGCTCATAGCTTAAAGTCCTATCCGAAGGACGACGTGCTCAAATTTATTTTTATCTTCCCGATTAAAACATCTGACCTAAGTGCCTTGGCTAGATTTCTAAGTGGCGATCCTGAGCTCGATAGACTCCATATGTATGATAAAATAAGTTACCGTTTGGTTCCAACTAAAATTATCAAGGAAGAAATATGGAATATAAGTGGGCTTTGAGGTACCATTTTGACATATTTTCTGAAAAACAAATTAATACAGCTATGTTGGTAGATAGGCAGCATCCAGAAACGAAGATGGTCAACCAAAGAAAGATTCAGATGTATCGGGAAAGTCCCATCCGAAGGACGACGTGCTCAAATTTATTTTTATCTTCCCGATTAAAACATCTGACCTAAGTGACTTGGCAAGTTTTCTAAATGGCGATCCTGAGCTCGGTAGACTCCATTCTTCAAATTTCTAGCTTTTAAACGGTTTTTAGATTTAATATTTATTAAAACTGATGAACAACCCTGATATCTGAATCCTACACAAAAATCGATATAAAAATGTTTTTCGAAAAAAGTCGGGCTGAATCCCATTCTTCAAATTTCTCGTTTTTAAACAATTTATAGGCTTAATATTAGTTAAAACTGATAGACAGATTCAGATATATCGGGAAAGTCCCATCCGAAGGACGACGTGCTCTAAGGTTTTTTTAACCTAAGTGAAATTTCAGCAACGCAGGTTTAGAAACATAACATACGACTCATTATCCAGTACCTGACATACAGGAAGGCCCTCGATCATAGCTTGAAGTCCAATCCGAAGGACGACGTGCTCAAGTTATTTTTAACGTAAATGAAATTTCAACTACCCAGGTTTAGATACATAACATACGACTCATTATCGAGTACCTGACATACGAAAAGGCCCTCGCTCATAGCTTAAAGTCCAAACCGAAGGACGACGTGCTCAAGTTATTTTTAACGCAAATGAAATTTCAACTACCCAGGTTTAGACACATAACATACGACTCATTATCGAGTACCTGACATACGAAAAGGCCCTCGCTCATAGCTTAAAGTCCAATCCGAAGGACGACGTGCTCAAGTTATTTTTAACGCAAATGAAATTTCAACTACCCAGGTTTAGACACATAACATACGACTCATTATCGAGTACCTGACATACGAAAAGGCCCTCGCTCATAGCTTAAAGTCCTATCCGAAGGACGACGTGCTCAAATTTATTTTTATCTTCCCGATTAAAACATCTGACCTAAGTGCCTTGGCTAGATTTCTAAGTGGCGATCCTGAGCTCGATAGACTCCATATGTATGATAAAATAAGTTACCGTTTGGTTCCAACTAAAATTATCAAGGAAGAAATATGGAATATAAGTGGGCTTTGAGGTACCATTTTGACATATTTTCTGAAAAACAAATTAATACAGCTATGTTGGTAGATAGGCAGCATCCAGAAACGAAGATGGTCAACCAAAGAAAGATTCAGATGTATCGGGAAAGTCCCATCCGAAGGACGATGTGCTCAAATTTATTTTTATCTTCCCGATTAAAACATCTGACCTAAGTGACTTGGCAAGTTTTCTAAATGGCGATCCTGAGCTCGGTAGACTCCATTCTTCAAATTTCTAGCTTTTAAACGGTTTTTAGATTTAATATTTATTAAAACTGATGAACAACCCTGATATCTGAATCCTACACAAAAATCGATATAAAAATGTTTTTCGAAAAAAGTCGGGCTGAATCCCATTCTTCAAATTTCTCGTTTTTAAACAATTTATAGGCTTAATATTAGTTAAAACTGATAGACAGATTCAGATATATCGGGAAAGTCCCATCCGAAGGACGACGTGCTCTAAGGTTTTTTTAACCTAAGTGAAATTTCAGCAACGCAGGTTTAGAAACATAACATACGACTCATTATCCAGTACCTGACATACAGGAAGGCCCTCGATCATAGCTTGAAGTCCAATCCGAAGGACGACGTGCTCAAGTTATTTTTAACGTAAATGAAATTTCAACTACCCAGGTTTAGATACATAACATACGACTCATTATCGAGTACCTGACATACGAAAAGGCCCTCGCTCATAGCTTAAAGTCCAAACCGAAGGACGACGTGCTCAAGTTATTTTTAACGCAAATGAAATTTCAACTACCCAGGTTTAGACACATAACATACGACTCATTATCGAGTACCTGACATACGAAAAGGCCCTCGCTCATAGCTTAAAGTCCAATCCGAAGGACGACGTGCTCAAGTTATTTTTAACGCAAATGAAATTTCAACTACCCAGGTTTAGACACATAACATACGACTCATTATCGAGTACCTGACATACGAAAAGGCCCTCGCTCATAGCTTAAAGTCCAATCCGAAGGACGACGTGCTCAAATTTATTTTTATCTTCCCGATTAAAACATCTGACCTAAGTGCCTTGGCTAGATTTCTTAGTGGCGATCCTGAGCTCGATAGAATCCATTCTTCAAATTTCTAGCTTTTAAACGGTTTTTAGATTTAATATTTGTTAAAACTGATGAACAACCGGGATATCTGAATCCTACACAAAAATCGAAATAAAAATGTTTTTCGAAAAAAGTCGGGCTAAATCCCATTCTTCAAATTTCTCGCTTTTTAACGGTTTATAGGCTTAATATTAGTTAAAACCGATAGACAGATTCAGACATATCGGGCAAGTCCCATCCGAAGGACGACGTGCTCAAGGTTTTTTCAACCTAAGTGAAATTTCAGCTACCCAGGTTTAGTTACATAACATACGATTCATTATCGAGCACCAGACATACAAAAAGGCCCTCGATCATAGTTAAAGTCCAATCCGAAGGACGACGTGCTCAAATTTATTTTTATCTTCCCGATTAAAACATCTGACCTAAGTGACTTGGCTAGATTTCTTAATGGCGATCCTGAGCTCGGTAGACTCCATTCTTCAAATTTCTAGCTTTTAAACGGTTTTTAGATTTAATATTTGTTAAAACTGATGAACAACCGGGATATCTGAATCCTACACAAAAATCGAAATAAAAATGTTTTTCGAAAAAAGTCGGGCTAAATGCCATTCTCCAAATTTCTCGCTTTTTAACGGTTTATAGGCTTAATATTAGTTAAAACTGATAGACAGATTCAGATATATCGAGCAAGTCCCATCCGAAGGACGACGTGCTCTAGGTTTTTTTAACCTAAGTGAAATTTCAGCTACCCGGGTTTAGAAACATAACATACGACTCATTATCCAGTACCTGACATACAAAAAGAACCCTCGATCATAGCTTGAAGTCCAATCCGAAGGACGACGTGCTCAAGTTATTTTTAACGTAAATGAAATTTCAACTACCCAGGTTTAGATACATAACATACGACTCATTATCGAGTACCTGACATACGAAAAGGCCCCCGATCATAGCTTAAAGTCCAATCCGAAGGACGACGTGCTCAAATTTATTTTTATCTTCCCGAATAAAACATCTGACCTAAGTGACTTGGCTAGATTTCTAAATGGCGATCCTGAGCTCGGTAAACTCCATTCTTCAAATTTCTCGCTTTTAAACGGTTTTTAGATTTAATATTTGTTAAACTGGTGAACAACCGGGATACCTGAATCCTACACAAAAGTTGAAATAAAAATATTTTTCGAAGAAAGTCGAGCTAAATACCATTCTTCAAATTTCCTGCTTTTTAACGGTTTATAGATTTAATATTTGTTAGAACTGATAGACAGATTCAGATATATCGGGAAAGTCCCATCCGAAGGACGACGTGCTCAAGGTTTAATGAACCTAAGTGAAATTTTACTTACCCAGGTTTAGTTACATAACATACGACTCATTATCGAGCACCTGACATACAAAAAGGCCCTCGATCATAGCCTAAAGTCCAATCCGAAGGACGACGTGCTCAAATTAATTTTTAGCTTCTCGATTAAAACATCTGACCTAAGTACCTTGGCTAGCATTCTAAGTGGCGATCCTGAGCTCGGTAGACTCCATTCTTCAAATTTCCTGCTTTTTAACGGTTTTTAGATTTAATATTTGTTAAACCTGATAGATTCAGATATATCGGGAAAGTCCCATCCAAAGGACGACGTGCTCAAGGTTTTTTGAACCTAAGTGAAATTTTAGCTACCTAGGTTTAGTTACATAACATACGACTCATTATCGAGCACCTGACATACAAAAAGGCCCTCCATATGCCTTCCCTCCCGTGGTCCAGTCTTCTAAAGATCTCCTCTGTGATGACATCATTACCAAATATGTGGAATGTCGTTCGCGCGTATCCCGAGCATATACCCAGGAAGTGTGGCATTATTAAGGTATTTAAGTCGAGTCCCTTTTCTTCTTTCCCTTCTACAGAGTTTGCGGAAAATTGATCGGTGCCGTCCTTATGGGGTTTGAATGAAAATATAGAATTTCATGTCGATCCATTCGTTACATCGCAGATATTTGGATTTTTTAGTTGACACTCCCCTCTGATCTCCTCCTCCCCTTCCACTGATTTTGCTGAAAATTAATAGGTGTCGTCTTTACAGAACTTTGGAATTTACTTATGAATTTTGAATTAAGTTTCCCCTCTAATCCCCCCTTTTCGTTTGGCCGATTTGACTGAAAATCAATGGGTGTTGTTCTTTTAGAGTTCTGGACACATATATGAAATTTTTTGTCTATACATTCATTCTACCAGGACTTATGGCTTTCACAGTCACACAATTTTTTTTTTTTTTTTTTTAATTTTTGAAATTAGGAGATCGAAATACATGAATTTCCAAATGAAAACTCTGCATTGAATTTCACCCCCATATAGTTGAGAATGTAAAAACAATGAACACATACGAGTATTCAAAGCCAATATGGGTTTTTTATTGAAAGTTGCTAGCGAAGTGGAAGGTAGAAACGGGGAATTCTCCCTGGCAAGAATGCAATAGCAGACCTGAACCTTACAATTACGTTCCGTTGTCTTGAGCCAAACATTAGGAAGAGAAAAGTAGAACCAATAACCTTCCTTCTTATAAAGGACCAGCTAGAACGTCAGTCAATCAATGGATATGTACTTCCCCAAGTCGGCTTTATTAAAAAATTGTTAAAAAAAGTTGTCGGTGAATCAGCGGCTATGGACTTCCTCAGGTCGGCTTTATTTTTATTATTTTTTTTTTATAGGTTAGGTTAGGTTTTATGACTCATGCCCGGGCTTTAACAACGAGGTCATATCCGCCTACTACCAGAGTGCTCTTTCGTCACTTTGGTGGACATGAGCCCGACTCTACTATGAGAGTCCTAAATTTTGCCTAACCTAAATTTTTATTCACCTAGGGTAGGGGTCTTTAACGAGTACCGGACATTGTACAGGCTCGGGACCATCGCTTAACGTCCCATCCGAAGGACGGCGTGCTTAAGTTTATTTTACCTCCCAGTTAAATAAACTAAGGGCCTCGGTCGGGTTACGAACCCACGTTCTTGAGCTCAGAAGTCAAGCACGCATACCACTGAGCTACCGGCGCCCTCTTTTTTCTTATATATAATGTTTTATTTATTCTACAATCTGTATAAAAACAATAAGCAGAAGTGCTGACTATAAGAATACATGTATACAGGTAATACAAAATATATGAATATGTGGAAAGAAATGAATATGTACAATATAATAGCAAATATATACAAAAATAAAGAAATATAATATGTACAAAATAATTATAATAATAAAGTAGCTTTCAGCTCGAGACCCCTCAAAACACCCCCGATTATCTGCCATCCCAATTCCTCCAACTTAATGGAGGCAGGGGAGGCCACAGGGGGTTGAGTGATCCCCCCGCCATCTTGTTCTACGCTGGAGGTAGATCAAGAAGGAAAGAAGAGCTGAAAGTACGAGTTCATGAGGGGAGAAGCTGGTCACTACCAGCACTCCCAGTTATATGTGCTATCTTAACCTAGCAGGTCTCTCGGCTAGCACCGCCTCAGCCTTCGGGGGGGATTATCTGGGTGGAAGCGGGAGGACAAGTGTCGAGCGACGGGATTGTCATGGAAAGAAAGGTTAGAGTGGAATTTGGAGAAGCGGGACTTGATGAAGGGAGCATCGACAATTGTTCTTAGGACTTTGGATTGGAAGGACTGGATACGCTTGATGTTAGATGGCTTAGCACAACCCCATAGTTCTATCCATATGTCCAAATAGGTCTTATTATAGTCTTGTAAATAGTCAGTTTGTTTTCAATAGAAAGTCTGGATTGTCTGCTGAGCAGCCGATAGAGCAGACCAAACCGTCTGTTTATTAAAAAAAAATGCTTTATTAAAAAAAAAAAAAGTTGTTGGTGAATCAACGGCTATGGACTTCCCCAGATTGAATCTTGTTGAATTATATCTTTACTTATATATATTCCTTATTGACATTCAGTTTACATTTTTTGAGGCGCTATAACCTTTCTGATATTGATCCTATCTCAAATCTGAGGAAAATTTTATAGGGAACATTTTTGGTTGGTTTCATTTTCTCGTTCGGTCTAACCGTTTGTTTGTAAATGAAGGTATGTACATAAAAAACTGGACGACGTGCGAAAAATCGTATTCCATATAAATGATATATTTCAGTTTTCTCTACAACTATTACTTGAAATGATTTTTGATTAGTTCATAAACATAAACGGAATCGTGTAAAATGTACCTACATATTTCGTTCGTTTTCGACCGAAATCTAGCACATGTGATCACACACAGTCACACGCACAGACATCAGCGCGATAATGGTCAGGGGATCTTGAAACCTGAAAATTTGTTGAAACCTATATCTCGAACTTTTGCACGATTTATACTGCATTATGTATAACGCTTTTGTATACTATAGATATAAGAAATTAAAAAATTGGATGGGAATTGCGTTATAAAACCAGCAATAAATTGAATTTTTTTTTAAAACCTTTTTTTATTAATTAACAATAAAAACGAACTAAAGTGAATTAGAGTTTATGAAGTGTGAACCCAGGAGGACGGGGCGGCTCCAGTGTCTATAGGGTCAACAATTCATTTAATTATTATAGATCCCCTGGCCAAAAGTCCAGCTTCATTTGCATCCAGGATGCTGAGTTCATCTTCATTCCAAAGAAGAGTTCTCCTCTTCTCGGCTTCTTCTTTAAAATTGTAAGAAATTTCCTTAAACCTGTTTAGAAAACAAACAGAAATCTGTCTCATTTCAAGAAGTTTGATTACAAAATGTATTAAAAGTTAAAAATTAAGATGAAAACGCAAGCAAACTGAATTAGCACACCATAGAAAATTAAATTTAAAAAAAAAATTGAATTAATTAATTACGATTTTATCGCAAAGAGCGTCAGAAGCTCAGAAGAAGTGGTGTTTGACTATGAGATCGCGGCTTTGAAACCCGGTTTTATCCGGTGAAAAAGTCTAGAGCATGGTCTTTTGGATGTTATGGGATGGTGAATAAATCTGCTTAGGCAACATATTGGAGAGGGCGCCGGTAGCTCAGTGGTATGCGTGCTTGCCTTCTGAGCTCAAGATCATGGGTTCGAAACCCGACCGAGGCCCTTAGTTTATTTTATCTGGGAGGTAAAATAAACTTAAGCACGCCGTCCTTCGGAGCGATGGTCCCGAGCCTGTACGATGTCAGGTACCCGTTTTCGTTCGATTGCTGCCAAAATCTAATCAGACCTAAGTTAGAAAATATGATGCCTTCATTTCAAATTTCAAATTCATAGCTACAATCATTTTTGCGGCAGAGAGCTGATAACTTTCCAATCACATACACACAGAAAGACATCAACGCGAAAATTGTCAAAACGTATTCAGGAGACCTTGAAACGTGAAAATCCGTTGAAACCTCGATCTCGGATTATCACACGATTTCAATACTTCCTTATACTGTAGGTTAGGTTAGGTTTTATGACTCATGCCCGGGCTTTAACTACGAGGTCATATCGCCTACTACCAGAGCGCTCTTTCGTCTCTGGTGGACATGAGCCCGACTCTACTATGGGACTCCTAAAATTTTATTCACCTAGGGCAGGGGTCCTTTAACGAGTACCTGACATCATACAGGATAGGGACTATCGCTTAACGACCCATCCGAAGGACGGCATGCTCAAGTTTATTTTACCTCCCAGATAAAATACCTATACTGAGCTCATATTTGTGACAGCTCAGCTGTTACCAAAAATTTCCAATGAAATTGTGTATTTTCGTACATCTCTGAGTCTCTGACAGTAAGTTTGTCCGAAAAATAAAAAAAAGTTTATTTCTAAAGACCACCTCAAAGTTCACTGATTCTAAGATGAACATATTTCTTCTTTTTTTTTTAAATTTTTTTATTTATAACTACATATATACAATATATAATAAGTAAATGTGATACATAATAAATAAATGTCTTGGAATTTGAAGGAGAAATCATTCAATAATGACACTCCATTGTCTTGTTAATACGGATAAGAGAAATTAAAATATACTTTAAAAAATAAAAATAAATAGTTAAATGATAAAGAAACATGAAACGTTTGTAGATGACTTCAGTGTGACTTCAGTGTGACTTCAATCCACTAGTAGGTCTCGAGGCCATTGCCGCCTCAGTCTCCGAACATGAACATTAGGAAGGGTTCTTGTGGCAAGTCTGCGGACTAAAGGATTAGGATGAAAGGAAAGGGTAGAGTGGAATTTTCTGTAGCGGGATTTAATTACATCCCTCACAAAGGGAATCTGCAGGTCATTGTGAAGGATGGCATTTGAGACGTAGAATGGAGCGTTTGTGATTTTACGAAGGATACGGGATTGTAAGGTTTGGATTCTATAAGAATTCGAAGGTTTAGTTGAGCCCCAGAGTTCAGCTCCATACATATTGACTTCAGTAATTGGTTGTAAATGAGTCTTTTATTACTTAATGTAAGTTTCGATCTGTTGTCTAAAAGTCGTAATAAGAGTTTGTATCGTCGATTAAGTTCTTATCTTTTAAGTCTAGTATGAGGATTCCATGTCAGGCGTCTGTCAATAAATAACTCAAGGTAGCGGACCCGATTCGCAACGGGAAGGGGTGTGTTATAAAGAGCGACAGGGGGACAGGTTGCACGTCGCAGGGTGAAGGTGATGTGTGTACATTTCTTATCGTTGACCTTGATCCTCCACCTGCGGAACCATGTCTCAAGGGATGAAAGATGTTCCTGAAGGGAATCGGAAGCTTTTTGTGGATCACTGTCTGAGGTAAAATTCTAGAGAAACTTCTTTTGAAGCGCATTTATCCTATTTTTGATTCCCTTAATATCATCCCAGATCACCAATTCGGCTTCCGTTCCCAACATTCCACAATCCAGCAATGTCACCGTGTTGTAGATGCCATAGCCTCCTGTCTTGAGAACAAGGAGTACCTACTGCTCCAGTGCCTTTCTCGATGTTGAACAAGCATTCGACAGGGTTTGGCATTCGGGGCTGCTCTGGAAACTCAAAAATATCCTTCCTCAAACCTACTACCTTATTTTAAAGTCCTACCTTACAGATCGCTACTACTGTGTTTATCACGGTAGTGCGCAATCCTCCTTCCTTCCTCAGCTAGCTGGTGTTCCTCAAGGGAGTATCCTAGGACCCATCCTCTCTACAGTATACACGGCCGATATTCCTTCCCATCCTAATACCTTGCTATGCACTTTTGCGGATGACACCGCCATCCTTTCCTCAGACATTGAACATATTTCTCTGTATTTTTTTCTTTTATTTAAATAATAATATGTAGAACTTATTTAAATCAACATTTATACACACCTAAGTGCAGAGGCAGACACTGGATGTGTATATAGCAGTGAGAGAGCCGGAAGAGGTTTAATATACATACAGAGAAGGCCTCCAGGAAGAGGTAGGTATCTCGAATATGAATTTGAAATGTGACTGTCGACCCGAAGGGAAAAATATAAAAAAAATACTAAAACCAAAAAATGAAAAGAAAAAAAAATGCTAGAAGGATTCTGTACTTTAAAGGTAGAAGCAGGTTGCTCTTTACAGGACCTAGCCTCTCATGAAGCGCTCCTGGTGGAATATCAAACAAGTTTTGCATACATGCCTGGTCACTTCGATGTGCAACAAGTCATTTCTCCATGTTTACACATTCTATACCTAGGGTTAAAATGAGGCCTTCAGGCTGAGAAACTCAGACCACCAGGTACTTCCCCAGCACGATATCATTTACCTGTTTGCTTTCCCTCCAAAGCCAATCGACCGTTGTTTCAGCTGAAACTAAATATTTGAATTACTTAGTGGCTTCTGAATCATAATACATTTTGTGTCGATAGATTCATTAGATCGTAATTTTGTAGGATTTTTGAGTTAAGCCCCCCTTTCATCCACCACTTCCCTTCTGCTGATCCACTGAAAATTAATAGGTATCATTCTTATAAGGGTTTGAATTTAAATCTGAAATTTCGTGTCAATAGTAGTTGTCAGTAGTAGTCAATAGTCAACAGAGTTTTTGTGTTGAGCCTCCAATAAAGAGATTGAAAGTTTAGAGGGAGAGAGGAAACTTACGTGTGAGTTGGTGTGTAGCGCCAAATTCAGAGATCGAAGGACACAAAAGAGTTGGACAGATGATGTTGCACATTTGCAAGATGCACCCAAATAAACATAATAAACAAAGCATAAGTTTAAGAAATCGTTAAATACAGTAGAACCTCTTTAAGCCGAACCTCGATAAGTCGAAAACGTCCAAAACTCGAAAAAAAATTTTGTTCCTTTCCCTTCAAGCCCCAAAACCTTCATTACTCGAAATCTCAACCTTCTATTAGTCGAAATAATCAATGAGTCCTTACAAGCCATTTTGGTACATATTTTCCCTCTGTAACTCGAAAAAATAAGTTGAACCTCGAACATAGCAATGTTTTATTTTACAACCTTTACAACTCGATTATTTGAAACTTATTAGCTCTATAGCTCGAAGAAAAATAAGTTACCGACTTTAAGAATTTGCCAACAATGTACACCATTGTTTCTTAGAAAACAATTTAGGAGTATACAATAAATAGGATTACCAATTCTAAGAAATGGTAAAGGGTATTATTATTGATTTCATTTGAACTTTAGCAAAGCAAGTCATTTTGTGTCCATTGAAAAATTGTCAGAAGTAATAGAATTATCTGTTCTTTATTTATACCTTAGACAATGCTATAGATAGTGAACAACCGAATTATCTAGAGCAAAAAAAAATTACTGACTTTTTTTATACCTACATATATGTATGTACTACGTATTTTTATTTTAAGGATGTTTTGAAATAATGTTGATTAATAATAAATATAAATATGTTTGTTACCTCTGTAACTTGAAGTTTTATTTATTTCAACACTCTAACTCAAAATTAGTTAGAATGAATCTTAACCTCTACAAGTCGAATCAAAATCCGCCTGTCAAAATCCTTCATAAGTCGAAAACTCTATAACTCGAATTTTTTTGCGTCTCCCTTCATGTTCGATTGTATATTAATTTCCGTTAAACCATAACATGGTAATAGGAACATCATAAGCATGCATGTAAAGTGGGTCTTTTTGACGACGACAATAACAATATAACAATAACAATATAATCTATTCCTATCAAGATCATAATAAATACATAATTACAATAAATTACAAATAACTTTATTTACATTGGATTTCAAGGTCTCCTCTTGCATACAGTAACAACAAAATTTTAACCCTTTCAAAAACATTACCAAAAACTTATCAGGTTTATTAGAGCCCATGGTAAAGTTCCGTTTCCTACTCATATTTATGCTGTAGACTTGTGAGAGCTCTATGGAAATATGAGACAAAAGAGCTAAATGCCACACTTTGTTCACCCCAAACAAGGATGAGAAATAAGGGAAGGTCTTTGCTAAGGGTTGTCCTTTGACTGGGAATACTTTAGTTAACCTCAGAAAGGGCTGGGGGCTTCCTCCCCAGGCATATTTTCCTTAAATAACCACTTATAAAAAAGTCGTCGGTGACTCACCGTCAGTGTGCTTCCCCAGTACGAATTGATCCCAAGTTAATAGTTACAAAATTGTTTCTGTGTTAGAGCGCTAATGAAGTTCCGAAATAGTATCAGAGACGCACCGACAGAAAATGTCAAAACGTGTTCAGGGTACCTTGAATCGGGTTCCATTGAAAACTCGATCTCGGATTTTCGCACGATTACAATAATCCTATACTATAGGTACAAGTAAGTAATATTAATACATGATAAATTAATACAAAATTTAAATTCCTAATAGGGCGCCGGTAGCTCAGTGGCATGAGTGTTTGCTTACTGACGTCATGGTCGCGGGTTCAAAACCTGGCAGAGGCCTTCAGTTTATTTTATCCGGGAGGTAAAAATACAAAACTTAAGCACGCCGTCCTTCGGATGGGACGTTAAGCAATGGTCCCGAACCTGTACGATATCAGTTACTCGTTGAAGACCCCTATCCTGGAGGAGTAAAAATGTAAGTTAAGCAATATTTAGGGTTTCTCATAGTAGAGTCGGGCTCATGTTCACCAGAGTGAAAAAAGAGCGCTCTGGTAGTAGGCGATATGACCACGTAGTTAAAAGCCCGGGAATGAGTCAAAATAACTTTCTATATATACAGTCAAATATATTTTAAATGAAACGCTTATATTTATGAGCTAATCAAAAATCTTATAAAATAAAAAAATCGGGTGCGTGCAATTCCGATGCGTGGCGAAATGAGCGTGACAACGTCTGAGTTGCGAGATAGCGAAAGTGTCAAGAATCAAATATAACAAACAATTTCAAAAAAATGTTGAACCTTGAAACAATTTAAAAACAAGAAAACATGCATAAGAATAATAGTTAAAAAACGAGTTTATTATTAATCTGTATATATCTAATAATAATAGAGGGCGCCGGTAGCTCAGTGGTATGCGTGCTTGTCTTCTGAGCTCAAGGTCGTGGGTTCAAAACCCGACCGAGGCCCTCAGTTTATTTTATCTGGGGAGGTAAAATAAACTTAAGCACGCCGTCCTTCGGATGGGACGTTAAGCGATGGTCCCGAGCCTGTACGATGTCAGGTACTCGTTAAAGACCCCTACCTAAATGAATAAAAAATTTAGGGTAGGCAAAATTTAGGACTCCCACAGTAGAGTCGGGATCATGTCCACCAGAGTGACGAAAGAGCGCTCTGGTAGTAGGCGATATGACCTCGTAGTTAAAGCCCGGGCATGAGTCATAAAACCCAACCTAACCTCTAATAATAATATTGAATAACTAGGTTATCTGTATATACAGAAAGTAACAGCTGTACTATAATATAATATATATTCTGTATTAGTAGTAACAGCTGTCTCTCTCTCTCTCTCGGCGCATGCGCGATACGTGTGTTACGTGTTATCGAAAGTAACATAACGCAGTTTTCGAACATGGGGTGCCGGCCTTCCAAATAATAAGACGTTGTCACGTCAAAAATTGCAGAAAAACTGACAGGCACTTATGAAATACTATTTGTCGTTTGCGAGATACACGCAGAATAACGACTTTTAAAATCCATTTTTTTAAACGTTCGCTAAGCTTTACGTTCATACTTTACTTACTTTTTTTTCATGGGGTTGTTATTATATACACCTATATATAATTTGTTACTTTTTTGATTATGTTTGTTTGTTTGTTTTGTTTGATATTTTAAGGTGTTCGACTTCTTGATCATTACACCTACATGTTCATTCTCCATTGATACTACTGTTTACCAATCCTGTTTGTCTCGGGACTACATGTTCTCAGTATTTTAATGTTTTTTTTTTGTTATATATATATATATATACTACTACTTATATATAAACCACTACTTATATACTTATATTTATATTTTTTTTTCCTAATTTTTTTTAACTTTTTTTGTTAATATTTTTTTATTTATAACTTTTTTATATATATTTATATTTTATGTTTTCATTTAGTTTCGACTAGATTTTAATAATCAGGTTCGCTTCCGTAAGAAATATTAGCGTCAAGTTGATATGCTGTTCGTCATCGCCGAGACATTGCGTGAGGGACCTAGGTATGCCCAACCTGTGTTGTTCTTCGTAGATGTTGCAGTCTTAATATATGTTTAATAGTGAGGGGGCTGTTGCAAGTGTTGCACTGAGGTGGCCATGTGTGAGCCTGCTGTGGCCTATCCTTAGCCTTGTTATTACCACTTCCTCAATTCGTTTACTTCTGATTGAAGAGGACCAGGAGAGGACTGTTGGTTTGATGTATTTTTGTTTTTTGATTAGATTATAAATATAAGAGTTTTATATATAGTTGACTTATAAGAAAGTATCCATTGATTTCATCGAAGTAATCTTGCCCGACACGCAGGCCCACATAGGATTGGCAACAATTTATCGTTTTTCGTACATAATTCCCTCTGTATTTTGCATACCTGGAAAAGTAAAAAAAAAATTCAAATCATTTACTGCTAGGCCTGAGAGCGGCGCTGCACGAGGACATGGGCGCCTCGGTGGCAGAGTACACATAGAGCAACCCTTCGTTTACCTGAAGAGATGATAGCAGAAGCTCGAGTTGATCGAGAGGCAATTCCAGATTACGAATACGTCGCACAACTCCGCCAGACGATGATCAAGTTGCGACTAGCACTGGCCAGCCACCACTGTAGTCTTCGTCAGACCTACATTCCGAAAGATCTGCAGAACTGCTCGCACGTATTAGGCCCCTTACGACGGTCCTTTTGAGGTGCTACATCGCCGGAGGAACACTTACACCATCAGCCGAGCGGGGAAAGCGGTGACGGTGGCCATCGATATCTCTACCAGGACGACCATCGCTGACGCTGGAGGGGGAGTGGTGTGGCGCCCCCCACATGTCTTATTTATTTGTTTTATTATTTTGAATTCTGAATTATAATAATCGATATCATTCATTCCCATGTAATTTAAAAACATATGTTTTGAAAAAGATGATTATACATGTTATGTTGTGAGTTACTTCTCGTAAATAAAAAATATTTTTAAAACTCAAGTTTATTAGCTTTTCTAACCGCTAAATATTTTATTGTAAATTGGTCTCTTAAGAACTTCTCTATGTGATGTTTAGTATTTGAGCTATGAAAATATAAAAAGTAGCACTAGAGTACATTTTAGGGCAGGAGGTGGTGGGCTCTAAATGATTGCCCTTCTAGGTCCAGGTCTGGACTTTAGCCAATAACACTCCCATCTACTGTAATTGAAAGACTTGAAAGGGCAAACACATTGATTCTATCTTTAAAATAGGAACTCTGTAGGGATGTAAGGGAGGTTTGTGAAAGGTGCGAAATGATTAATAAAGTATTGAAAGGGAGAAAATGATAAAATTGTTGAAAGTCTCTCAGATATCAACATTTCATAAATAAAGCTATCTTGCTTCCCCTGAAAGTGTTCATAATGTCGGATGTTCAGAAATTAATAATCTCTTCAGAAAGAAGTCCCCAGGCTACGACTTTCCCGGAAACTAGTATTTCTGACAACTCTGTAACAATTTCATTCTTTGTCTAACCTACTTTCCCATTCAATGGAAGTTGTTATCATGTTTCCATCTCTTCATCAACACGGTCTTCTCTTCTTTCTTTACAAGATCTTCGAAAACTTATAAATGCCTCATTTTTCCGATTACTAGTTTGTCATTTGTTCTTATCCTTCCACAAGCCACCAACTCCACAGAGTTGTCAACTACATAGCATCTACGTTAGAAATAAAGAAAACGTATGTTTTTTAAAAAATATTGTCTATTTCACAAATAATATACAATATGGAAGTACTTTCGGTATTGCTACCATCTTCAGCCACGACTTAACAAATACTAAATTGAAGTTCAACTAGGTAGTTTACAATCCAAGCGGTAGGTAGATATCCTTTTTCAGCCCCTACGGGGTTTTCCTATCCTTTCTGTACAGTTAATATTTGAAATATGGAAAAACATAAAAAATAACATTTCGTCCCAAATTGGGATCTTAAAAATAAAAAATTTGGAATAGTATGTGTTAATTAAATGCATATATGAAGTTTAATTAACACATACTATTTCAATTTTTTTATTTTTAAGATCCCAATTTGGGACAAAATGTCATTTTTTATGTTTTCCATATTTCAAATATTAACTGTACAGAAAGGATAGGAAAACCCCGTAGGGGCTGAAAAAGGATACCTACCTACCGCTTGAATTGTAAACTACCTAGTTGAACTTCAATTTAGTATTTGTTAAGTCGTGGCTGAAGATGGTAGCAATACCGAAAGTACTCCCATATTATATATTATTTGTGAAATAGACAATATTTTTTAAAAAATATACGTTTTCTTCATTTTTATCAAGTGTTTCACAATATCTCTGCAAAAATGTTAAATATCATCTACGTTAGAGCCTAAACTATACGCAACCCGGATGTTCCTGGATATATATCTGCTGTCCAGTGTCTATTTAACCTTCCGCCACTCGCATCGTTTGATTTTTTCAAACGTATTCAAATTTTTCCTTTTCAGGAAAAGGGAGGCGATTTATTGTCCTGTTCAACCCCTTCTATTCTATATTTAGGCTTCCCTTGACTATAAATTGGGGGTGGGTTTTTCCTAGTTTCTTTTCTCAGTGCGTAATTGAACTTCAAAGTGGATAAGTCGCATATGATGGAAATAATCAAACACGCGAGTATTTAATAAATATAAGTACCTTTTATCTTTGATTTTGATACATTTCAATGTATATTAATTCTTCACCATTTTATATTTATTAGTTAAAATACAATATAATAATAAAATACATCAAATAAAAGAGGAAACAGAAACCTAACGTGGGACAATTGGTATTCAAGCACACCATTAGTGGATTACCTCCTAACTAAAAAAATAACATACATTTTGAATTACTTTCACTTTTTTTTATATCAGATAATAGAAAGTAATACATATCCTGAATAGGTTTTAGTAAAAAAAAAATGAGCAAAATGATAAATTATTAAATGTTTGAAGAAATCAAACGCACGAGTGACCAAGTTAAAAAACGGGGCGCGAATAGAGGAAGGTTAAGAAATAATATAACCAACTTTGATGTTTAGTCGAATTTCGAGCCAATGGAGACAACTCAAGAAACTCCAGCCTAAGCTTAACTGAACGGAGTTTCTATAGGACATTAAGGCAATAACAATCTTCGCTCTGTCTCCCTAATTGTTTCTAAGCAAAGTTTGAAGCCTTGAAAGCACAGGAAAATGAAAAAGTTTCTGAGAACAATTTATTTGCTGAATTAACACCGCAACAAATTAGTTATTGGGTTGAGTTGAGCTCTGATCACTTTTTCCTTCTGACGATTTAAAAAAAATTAATGAGTGTCGTTCTTAAGGATCACAAAATAATAGCTGAAAAATAAAAATAAATAACTAAATAAATTAAAATAATAATAAAAAATTAAATTAAAAATATATAAGAAACTCGACATGGACAGCACCAGTAGGAATCCCGCACACTGCCATATAGCATTCTCCAACTGGTGGAGAGGGGAGGATCCGGCGGAGACCAGCGCTGACCCTCCCACCACACTGCCCAACCATCCCCGCAGTGGAGGAAGACCAGGAACCCACCATCTGGCAATGGAGTACCTTGCTATGGCCTCGAAAACCCCGGTGTAAATAGTTTTACATGCGGAGTACCCGAGGCCCCACGTCGCTCGGGCTAGGTAACTCAGAGCGTTAAAGGTAGCTGTTGTCCTATCCTTGATGGCAACAGCGTGGGGCGTGACGTTGAATCCCGGCCCAATCCCCACACCCAGGTACGTGATCACGGCCGGAAATTCAACGCGTCGGTCGTGTACTGCAAGAACCAGGGGGTGGCGGACGTCACTTTTTCCTCTCATCAGCATGACCGCTGTCTTGCTGGGAGAGAGGGTTAACTTGTTCTGTCGCCACCAAGTATCGCGGCTTGGGCTCGGGCAGTCAGAGCGCCACGACTGTCAGCGTGCACATTGACCACTACTTCGTCAACATAGGCTATTGTCCTGTGTCCTCGAGTCTCTAGGTCACGAAGCAGTCCATCAAAGAGTATGTTCCAGAGTGTTGGTCCGAGGACCGAGCCCTGGGGACACCCTCTGGTGATGTTCACTGTAGTGCTGGTGAATTGCTGCCTCACCGTCGCAGAGCGCCCGCTGAGGAAGCTGGAGATGAGCCCGAATAGGTTCCTAGGTTAAGAAGTCTGTATAGTTGGCCGAATTGTCTGTTCAGTTATTGGCCTTTCAGTCGAGCATGGGGGTTCCAAGTTAATCGGCTGTCCAGGTAGAACACAAGATAGCGTTCTTTGTTGGAAATAGGAATTGGTACATTGTGAACAGTTTCAACAATGTACAGACAAATAGAATTTTTTTTTCATATTTGGAATCTAAAGGTCGGAAAACATAAAATTCCGTCGAAAACTCGGCATCGAATTTTTACCAATTAAGTACATAACTTCCCCTGTACTTCTTATAGCTCCATTAAATACCGTTGTTAACAGTCGTCCTTTGTTTGAGGGTTTAATAAATAATTGAATAAAGGAAAGTCTTTAAAACCAAAACTGTGACAAAATAACAGTCACCTTAATTCAGTGATACTGATATCTTTACTGTGGTCCTTGTGAGAGCAATGTTACTTCACGTTGTTAGTAATTAATACAATGTTAATTTACCAAGTAAATTGTTCCTAGAATCTTTCTTCATTTTCCTGTGCTTTCAAGGCTTCAAACTTTGCTTAGAATCAATTATGGAGACAGAGCTAAGAGACTCATGGCCCATTGCCTTAATGTCCTATAGAAAATCCATACAGCTAGTTAGGGTGAAGTCGAGTCCCCGTTGGCTACGTAGTCCTATTAGACTCCATAGTTAATAATAATAATAACAATATTTATTTCCGTTGGACCATGAAATAGTAATAGTAGTATTAAGATAGCTTATTTATTTTTATTTTTTTATTCTACAATCTGTATAAAAACAATAACAATAAGCAGAAGTGATGAATATAAGATTACATGATAAAATAATAAGTAATAAATAGATAGAATAAATAATAAATCAATGGTAGATGAATAAACAGAAAGCATAAAGAGATAAAACAGAAATAATAAATAAAGAAATAATAAATAAAATAATTAAAAATATATAAGAAACTGGACGAGGACAGCACCAGTAGGACTCCCGCACACTGCCATATAGCACTCTCCAACTGGTGGAGGGGAGGAGGCGGCGGGAGACCAGCGCTGACCCTCCCACCACACTGCCCAACCATCCACTGTCCAGCAGTGGAGGAAGACCAGGAGGTGGGGCGTCGAAAGAACAGAGAGGCATGAGGGGAGAATCCGTCATCACCAGCACTCCCTAAGATAGCTTATAAACTAGATACATAAACAGCTATTAACTCTTAGAGTCTGTCACACATGTGATTAGTAATAACAATACTATTAAAATATAATTTAAATAAATAAATAAATATTTAAATATATGTCAGTACAATTATAATAGTATTAATGTAGATACAGTTTTTAATTAAATTAAAATTACGATAAACATCTTTTTATAGCTCTTCGAGAAGTGTATTTTTCATGACGATATTTCCGAACATTCTTATGTCTTCATCAGATATTATATCTCTTTACAATGTGAGAAATATAGAAAAGAGAAAAAAAAGAAAATAACAATAATAAAAAAAAAAATTTAGTTATTATGACTCTTTAACTACAAGATCATATCGCCAACTACTAGAGAGCTTTTTCATCATTTTGGTGAACATGAGCCCGACTCTGCTATAATTTTACCTATCCAACATTTTTATTCACCTAGAGTAGGGTGTCTTTAACGAGTACCTGACATCGTACAGGCTCGGGGCTATCGCTTAACATCTCATCCGAAGGACGGCGTGCTTCAGTTTATTTTACCTTCCAGATAAAAAAGGACGACTTCTATTGATTTTCAGCCAAATCGGTCAAAAGGAAGGAGGGCGTCAGAAAAGAAGGACAAAAACGCTAATAACTGGCGATGTTAGGAATGTATCTACACAAAGTTTAGTATCTAGGGGGCCATGGAGGCATTGCGGGCTAGAGCGTAGGGCGTTGGTCGCATGGTCTCACCATGGTTTGCGGGTTCGAATCCCGTCCGGCAGTGTTTTATTTCGTAGATAGAACTCCCTCCCGGGGCCAGGAATGTCGTAAATAACTATATTTAACACATTGACATGGCTTATATGCAACCTACATAAAGCAAAAAAAAAAAAGAAAAAAAGTTTAGTATAGTTTTTCAAGATCGCGGGTTCGAAACCCAGCTGAGGCCCTTAGTTTAGTTTACCTGGGAGGATCCCTACCATAGTTGAATAAAAATTCAGGGTAGCCAAAATTTAGGACTCACAGAGTAGAGTCAGGCTTATGTCCACCAGAGTCACGAATGAATGCTCTGGTTGACCTCATAGTTAAAGCCCGGGCATGAGTCATAATAACTAAATCTATGTAAGTCATTGATTTTTAGCCTAAGCGATTGGGTTTTGGTTGGATATGGAAAACTTTGAATTTGTGCTGGGGTAGTACATTTCCGGTTATTCACCGACTAATATTTTTTTGCCATTATACAAAATATTTTAAATTAGTGACGGTTCTTTCCTCGAGGGGTTCCTAGAAAGCCAAAAAAAAAGAACAGTATTTTCTGTTGATAATTATTGGCCGGGTTATGAACCTGATGAAATAAAATGTATGGTCAGGCCCATTTTTATTATATTAAAAAGTAAATGGGTCTGGGTTCTCATGAAAAATGTTGGGTATAAGAAAGTGACTCTCAGAATTACGATGTACAATGAAACAAGGAAAACTATTGAGTATACATTACTGTCATATACCCAGTAATGCCAATATGAAATGAAATTGAGATGGGGAAGTAGAGAGAAAGTGATCTGTACAGAAGTTGTTGGTATAAGAAAATCCTGTAATGGCTATATCACATTTTTTTTTTATTTTTTAATTAAATTTTCAATTTCTTCACAATACGTCATTTGCAGCAATGCCTTTACATCTTCCAAATTTTGCAAGCATAGCAATTAAAAAATCCAACAATTATTTCTTGTGGGGCTTTTGGTGGTGGTAGAATTGTGGGAGATTCTGCAGGCCAGAGGGAGGGGGGGGGGCGAGAGGGGTAGGGGTTTCGGGGGTGAAGCAGAACCCTCGGGTGGGTCCGTCAAATTTCGGTTTCTACCTCGGTGCTGCCTTCAGTCGCCGGTTGAGACCCTCACCACATGGTTTTACCCTCATGTCATACCGGTAAGTGACACGTATTCCTCATCGGCGTATTTTTTATATAAAAATAATTTATTTATATAAAAATATTTTAATTATATAAAAATATTTTATAAATAAATTACTCCGGATCCCCAACGTTGAATTGATAACTTGTAGAAACATATTTTATTTTATAAAAAATATTTATTATATTTGATTTATACAATAATAATACTTGTTGCTTCCCCAGATATACGAAGTATAGAAGAAGTTATGTAATCAGTCAAAAATTCGAAGTGGAATATTCAACAGAATTTCATGTTTTCCTACCTCTTCATTCCAAAAGTGAAAAAAAAAAGTCTATATGTATTTATGTGAACACGATAACTCCCGTTAGAATGAATAATATATCTACCCGAAAGAGGGCGCCGGTAGCTCAGTGGTATGCGTGCTTGACTTCTGAGCTCAAGGTCGTGGGTTCGTAGCCCGACCGAGGCCCTTAGTTTATTTTATCTAGGAGGTAAAATAAACTTAAGCACGCCGTCCTTCGGATGAGACGTTAAGCGATGGTCCCGAGCCTGTACGATGTCAGGTACTCGTTAAAGACCCCTACCCTAGATGAATAAAAATTTAGGGTAGGCAAAATTTAGGACTCCCACAGTTGAGTCGGGCTCATGTCCACCAGAGTGACGAAAGAGCGCTCTGGTAGTAGGCGATATGACCTCGTAGTTAAAGCCCGGGCATGAGTCATAAAACCTAACCTAACCTAACCTATAACAGTTGAACCGGTAATCGATGTGTATAATTTTAATATAAATAGTATAATATAAATGCTAAACCGGGAGTTAATGTGTATAATTTTAATATAAATAGTATAATATAAAAGTTAAACCGGTAGTCAATGTGTATAATAATTTTAATATAAACAAGGTTTTTATTTTTTTTATTAGCTTCCACAGTATGGAGACAGATAGTGAAGATGTATTCGGACATTTTATTATAATAAAAATATTTATTTCCGTTAAACTATGAAATAGTAATAGGATGTCATAAAAAAAAAATATATATATATATATAGCTTATAAACTAGATACATAAACAGAGTTATGACACACATGTAATTAGCTATACAATACTAGTAAAACGTAAAATATTATATAGTAGATAATTCTTTGAATTTAATTATAATTAAGATAATATTTTTTATAGCACCATATTTCAAGTCTTTCTTTTCAAGAGTCGACAATGTGCGAAATATAGAGAAGAGAAAGAAAACAAAAATAACAATAATAAAATATATATAATAAAATAATAATATATTAGTATATATGTAAATAATTAAAAATAATTATTAAAACATAGATTCCACAGACCTTAAAGAAGATATCTATGGAAGAACAAAAAATGAAAATGAAAGCTGTGTATCAAATAATGTTTATGAATATGAAACAGCATTTTTTATATTTTTTAACAATGAGAAATATGATATGGTCACTCCTCAAAATAGGAATTTCCATTTAAAATATCTGTTTTATAAAATGGGACAAAAGAGGAGTCTTTTGAAGGGTGGGAAATGTTGAGAGGTAGTCGTGAAGTAAAAGAACCGTAGAGAGTAGAAAGGCTGAAGAAGTGAGGCCCGTCCTGGCTAATCTCCATTCTTGTTCGTTAAACACAGTTCGGCTAATTATCAACTCTTCAATAAAGAACACTGTTTTTGTCTGTTCCCTTCTTACTCTAGTCTCGTATCTCCTCCTTCTTTCTTCACCTCTTCATGTTAGTAGCCTAACTTCACTTGTAAAACATCCCTATCTAAGCTTGTTTTGACATGTTTCACTGGTGTCTGTTCCCTTCTTCCTCTAGCCTCGTATCTCCTCCTTCTTTCTTCACCTCTTCATGTTAGTAGCCTAACTCCACTTGTAAAACATCCCTATCTAAGCTTGTTTTGACATGTTTCACTGGTGTCTGTTCCCTTCTTACTCCAGTCTCGTATCTCCTCTTTCTTTCTTCACCTCTTCATGTTTTTAGCCTAACTCCACTTGTAAAACATCGCTATCTAAGCTTGTTTTGACATGTTTCACTGGTGTCTGTTCCCTTCTTCCTCTAGTCTCGTATCTCCTCCTTATTTCTTCACCTCTTCATGTTAGTAGCCTAACTCCACTTGTAAAACATCGCTATCTAAGCTTGTTTTGACATGTTTCACTGGTGTCTGTTCCCTTCTTCCTCTAGTCTCGTATCTCCTCCTTCTTTCTTCACCTCTTCATGTTAGTAGCCTAACTTCACTTGTAAAACATCCCTATCTAAGCTTGTTTTGACATGTTTTACTGGTGTCTGTTCCCTTCTTCCTCTAGTCTCGTATCTCCTCCTTCTTTCTTCACCTCTTCATGTTAGGAGCCTAACTCCACTTGTAAAACATCGCTATCTAAGCTTGTTTTGACATGTTTCACTGGTGTCTGTTCCCTTCTTCCTCCAGTCTCGTAACTCCTCTTTCTTTCTTCATCTCTTCATATTAGTAGCCTAACTTCACTTGTAAAAGATCGCTTTCTAAGCTTGTTTTGACTTCGGAAAAAATTCTAAAATAGCACGTGGTATCTAAAGGCTAATAAAAGCGTATCATATCTGCTGAACAATTGATCGACATTTTTTCTATGTATATCCAGAAATCTAGCTTTTTTTTCAACAATTTTTCTCGCGAAAAATGCCTTCAGGAACAACTCACAAAATACCTTCAGGAACAACTCACAAAATGCCTCCAGGAACAACTCACAAAATGCCTTCAGGGACAACTCACAAAATCCCTCACTTTACTTGTACATCGATTCCAAAATTGTACCTCCAGATTCCAAAATTCAGAAAACAATTTGCTGACTATCTTTGAACACAATGTCTCCCGATAGAATGAATACATCGTTAAATTTAAGTCCAACTGTAGTATAATTTATGCACTTATTCTGTCTGTTTTCGTATTTTTTGCGTACACATTTGCTAGTATTTGGTTTTGACCAAATTACGGTAACTCTAGATCAGTAAAATATTTATTGTGTTGTTTACCAGGGGTTCAAATTAATTATGGGATTTATTACACTAATTAGAGATAACATCAGTTTGCCCCGCTATTAAATAGAATTTATAACTTTGTTTTTACTTAACATCGATAAGTCCGTGCTTTCTTTTGGAGTTGGATGGCAATTTTATTAACACTTTGAAATGGGATAAGTGATAACAGAAGAGATAACAGAATTGTCAGCCATTCAGCCTCTGTTGTTTAAATTAAATAAATACGATTAAAATGTCGTATTATTCTATTGTTTTGATTGTAGAGGGCGCCGGTAGCTCAGGGGTATATGTTGCTTACTGAGCTTAAGATGGGACATCGGATGAGTTTCCACAATGTTAGATAGATAGGTAACAATGTTTATTCTAAATAAAAAATCGTCAGTTATTCATCCGTAATGCACTTCCCCACAACGAATTATTCAGTTAATTTATCGCTCCATCTCCAAAACTAGATGACCATTTGCGCTAATATTCAATAGTTTTCTTACATAGGAGCTCCTAAATCCTCATATTAAATTTTCTGTCAATAAATTCATTATATCGGCATTTATTGTTTTTTTTTAGTTAAGCCTCCCCCCAAATCCCCAATTTCTTTTGGTTTATTTGACTGTAAATGAATAGGTGTCGTCAGAAGGTTCTGGATATACATATAAAATTTCGTGTCGATACATTCATTCTATCGAGAGTTATCGATTTCACAGACACACCACACTTCGTATAGCTGGTGCAGTAATATACTGTAATGAAGTAATTACATATATCTGTAATATATGCCCCCCCCCCCCCCCCCTCCCCCACTCCATTACTAGTTTTGATATATATTGACCACTGGCGCGCTGTGCACTAGGCCGAGCGACCGAACCTGTATTCTTTGATTTATTTTTATATTGAAGATTATATTGGCTCGAGGGCGCCGGTAGCTCAGTGGTATGCGTGCTTGACTTCTGAGCTCAAGAACGTGGATTCGTAACCCGACCGAGGCCCTTAGTTTATTTTATCTGGAAGGTAAAAAAAAAACTTAAGCACGCCGTCCTTCGGATGGGACGTTGAGCGATGGTCCCGAGCCTGTACGATGTCAGGTACTCGTTAAAGACCCCTACCCTAAATAAAAATTTAGGGTAGGCATAATTTGGGACTCCCACAGTAGAGTCGGGTTCATGTCCACCAGAGTGACGAAAGAGCGCTCTGGTAGCAGGCAATAGGACCTCGTAGTTAAAGCCCGGGCGTGAGTCATAAAACCTAACCTAAATTATATTGGCTTGGTTTATTGTTTTAAATAGTTTCTTTATTTTTTATATTAGACCCATTTTTCTAGCAGAATTGACGACACCGCAGGATGCAGATTTTATCAAGGAAAAGTTTTTAAGGGAATTTTTTGTCTGGTTTCATAACTGGAATTTCCAATTCCCGAATTATATTTTGATTTTTCTCCACCATTTCCACGGCCGGAACTTCATTATAATTCAATGAACAGAAATTGATAATACTATTACACAATATTGATGGAATAATTGTAGGGAAAACATGATCGCCGCCGCCATCTTGAGAAACTATCTTTTCTCCAAAACTGAAGTTTTCCCTCTACTATTAAATGTCCTTCAAGATGATGTGGCCGAGTACCTACATATAACCTTATCATTACTACAAAAGGAAATGACCGAACAAAAAAAAGGAAAAAAAGTAGGAAATCCTGTTTTTTCTTGTTTAATTCCATTTGGTGGGATGCCATGTGACGGAACAATGATTGTCCAGAGGCGGCACTCCAGTGTTTTTGTAACTCCAATCCACTTTGGACTGTCGTTTTTTTTTTGGAAAATGTTCAAAGGGCGAAATGTTAGACAAAGTAATTTGTTTGTCAACTGAGGAATGATTTTTGTTCTTCTTTATCATGGAAAGGTCATGCATTTTTTTTTACTTCCCCGTGCTATATATAGTTAGTTATTATGACTCATGCCCGGGCTTTAACTACGAGGTCATATCGCCTACTACCAGAGCGCTCTTTCGACACTGGTGGACATGAGCCCGACTCTACTGTGGGAGACCTAAATTTTGCCTACCCTAAATTTTTATTCACCTAGGATAGTGTTTAACGAGTACCTGACATCGTACAGGCTCAGGACCATCGTTTAACGTCCCATCCGAAGGACGGCGTGCTTAAGTTTATTTTACCTCTCAGATAAAATAAACTAAGGGCCTCGGTCGGGTTTCGAATCCACGACCTTGAGCTCAGAAGGCAAGCACGCATACCACTGAACTACCGGCGCCCTCTGCTATATATAGGGGAAGTTATCTAATCGGTGTTGATGTTACGTTTTCACCAGAAAATCATGTTTTCCGACTTTCTCATTAAAAAGAAAATATCGGTGAATCAGCTCGCCGTCCTTCGGATGCGCTGGTCCCTAGCCTGTACGATGTCAGGTACTCGTTAAAGACCCCTTCCCCTAGGTGAATAAAAATTTAGGGTAGGCAAAATTTAGGACTCCCATAGAGTCGGGCTCATGTCTACCAGAGTGACGAATGAGCGCTATGGTAGTAGGCGATATGACCTCGTAGTTAAAGCCCGGGCATGAGTCATAAAACCTAACCTCGAAAGAAACAAACAATAATAAACTTAATTATTTTTGCAGTATGGGCTATGATGCATATTGAGTTCACAGTGCTTATGCCATTGGAACAGTTATGAAATTCAAATAAACCATTTTCGCTGGCTTATTATCGTATCTTTTGCTCTAATATTCAACAATTGGCTTATATATATTACACAGGACCTAAGCAAACAGTGCTCTTATCCCTTCCCTGGAATCGCTGGGCTTCCACCTTATTATATTAACTGTATGTTTAAACTACCTAAACCAAGTCCTTCATGAAGTGCTCAGTCTCCCAGTTTCCTTAATGAACCTGAGAATGCTCCCGTGGTCCAATCTTTTAGAATCTCCTTTGCGATTATATGTTTACCAAAAATGTAAAATTTCGTTCGCGCGTATCCCGAGCAAATGTCCATGAAGTGTGCCGCCTCCTCGTCTTCTTCTTCACATCTGTCACAGGTGGGACTGTCCTTGACTCCTACAGTGTGTAGTTGTCTATTGAACGGACCGTGTCCTGTGAGAACTCCAGTTAGTTGCTGAATCTCATTCCTTTTAAGGTCAACAATTGACTTACATTGAGGCTCCTAAATCCTCATACTAAATTTTGTGTCGATAAATTCATTACATGGGCAGTTATTAGGGTTTTTGAATTGAGCCCCGCCTCTGAACCCTCCTTCCCTTTGGTCGATATGGGTGAAAAACTATTTCGTATCGATACATTCTATCTTTGACACATCGAATTTTTGACCGATTACATAACTCCCCCTATACTTATAGCTGCGGATGTAATAAAAATATATCTTTCCATAAATTTTTCTTTTTATTGAATATGTTAATGAAGTAGTGAAAAAGAATCGCAAAATAAATAGATACATTTAAGAACGTTGGGAAACAACGATTATTTATTTGCCTTCCTAACATTTTTTTTAAGTAATGAAAAATATTTTTTTTATGATGTATAAAAAAAAAAAACTCGTTAATACAAGATTTCATTGAGTCGGACATTTTTTCTAAGAATTATTAGCGATTATTATGTAGACGAATCTGTTGTATGTTTTTTCGCCTTTGATTTCGGTGTTGAATGGCTTTGATACATGAAGGAACATACAAACAGACAGAAAAAAGACAGAGAAAGTGAAAAAAAAAAAAGCAGGAGATGAATGTTGACAATTAGGATAGTAGTTGGAAAAAAAAAAAAAAATAGACGCTTCATGTCCGATGTCAATGAGAAAGACTACAAAAAAAAGTCAGAAAGTAACAATTTGGCTCTTTATCAGAACAAAGGAGTGATGTCACTCACTCTCCCCGGATTAAAGGAGTGATGTCACTCACCCTCCACCCAGTGCAAAAGAGTGATCACGTCAGACTTCCTTATCACACTCTATTCACTATATTTTCCATTAGACCCCAGCCAGGCCGGTGGATTGCAGGAGGCGACGTCGGACCACTTCACACAGAATCAGTACATAGAGGTTGATAGAGCAAATGCTAGTAAATAATAGGGAGACTCCTGAAGGAAGGACTGGATGTGGAAGTGGCCATCCAGACCTTCGGAGCTCCTGGGTCTGCAGACCAGTGCCACCAACCCCAAACTCGGGCACCCTGATTCATCCCCGTCTTCAGTAACAATACTATGTTCCTCTAACTTTAACTATTATATTAAGATTGTTACAGTAAAAGGATTACACTATAACACACTAGATGCTTAAAAGTTATATTCCATGTGTTAACTTATCAGAGAAAGACAAAAAGTGGATGGCGGCCTCCTTGAAGACTGTCTGGTGGGGTTAATAATGATCATATTATTATTATTACCTTCACTAAAACCCGCCTAAAAGATCTAATATAGTGTATAATTTCATGAACATGTTATCATCAATTTTCTCTGTATTTTTTTTTTTTTTTAAGTTCGTTTTTCTAGTACATACGTTTATTTTTATGTATATTTACAATCGGTCAAAAAAAAACTATAAGTAAAGATGTCATGTACAATGTAATATAGATGTACAAAATAATAAGAAAGGAAAACAAGAATAATAATATGAAGTTCGAAACCCGACCAAGACCCTTAGTTTATTTTATCTGGGAGGTAAAATAAACTTAAGCACGCCGTCCTTCGGATGGGACGTTAAGCGATGGTCCCGAGCCTGTACGATTTCAGGTACTCGTTAAAGACCCTTACCCTAGGTAAATAAAAATTTAGGGTAGGCAAAATTTAGGACTCCCACAGTAGAGTCGGGCTCATGTCCACCAGAGTGACGAAAGAGCGCTCTGGTAGTAAGCGATATGACCGCGTAGTTAAAGCCCGGGCATGAGTCAAAAACCTAACCTAACCCTAACCTAAAATACTTAATAAATATTTGAAAAATAATAATTACAAATTAAGAAAGACTAAATCAATAAAGTAAGACTAAATAAATAAAATAAATGAAGCGAAAAAAGTAAAGTACATAAAGAAATCATATAACAAAATAAAGAAAATTATGTACAAAATAATATGATAAATCATAAGAAAAACAACTCTTCAGCTCATAAACCCCCAGAATACCACCGCATGGTACTTTCCTCATTTCTACATCTAGATGGAGGTAGAGAAGGTCACGGGGGGTGGGTGGTACCACCCGGAACTGTCTAGCCTCTGACTAGCAGTGGAGGCAGACCGAGAGGGACAGGAGAGCTGAAGACAGACAACAATGAGGGGAGAGGCTGGTCACTACCAGTACTTCTAGGACGCTATCTTATCATAGCAGTTCGGACAGAACCACCTCAGACTTCGGGGAGGATCGTCTGGGTGGGAACGTGATCGAGCCATGGGATTGTTATGGAAGGAATGATTGGAGTGAAACTTTGAGAAGTGCTGCATGAAGGATGGTTCTTAGGACTTTGGATTGGATGCGCTTGATGTCGGATGGCTTAGCACAACCCATAGTTCTATCCATATGTCCAAATAGGTCATAAGATGGTCTTGTAGATAGTTTATTCTCCAAGGATCATTTAGATTGCCTCTTTAACAAGTGGTAAAGCAATCCAAACCTTCTGTTTTATCTTAAGATTTGTTTTGTGGTTCTGTCGTTTTGTTACTGAGATTAATCAAATTCCGGACGAGAAGATATTCGAAGGAAATGAAACCGCAGAATGCACTGTATCTACTAACAAATTCTACTAGCTAAAATAGATTAAATGCATTTCCATGAGAGATGAGTATTCCGTCTCTATTGGATTACCCAAAGCAAAGTCCGTATCTATTATATTGTGACTTTGGTTAGCCTTCGTATAATTTTGCCTCTGATATAAAGAGAATGTGAAAATGTCTGTTTCATTAAACATTTTGGTTTGCCGTTTCTTCATCCTTATAATCTTTGGTGAATGTAATGTAGAATACTTAATGCAAATTTCATATAATAGATTGATTACGTCCGGAAAATTATTTAATTATATTCAAAAATTAGGGAAAAAATATGATTGTGTGACTGTGAACACCTGGTCAGAGCAAAAAAACCAAGATAAAAATTAAATAAACTAAAAAATAGTTTTTATTAAAAATGGATTGCTTGCAAGTTACCAGTAGGATCTTCAAATTTCACGTGCGTCTGATTCCTAAATCAGCAATCAGCTGTTACATAAATGAACATGTACAAAACAAGTCATATTACATTTATTTAAATATATATGAATTCGATCATTTCATTCCCTCGCTCAAAATCGTCATTTATGTTATACTTTATACTCTTAAAGCTGATTTTACATGCGCAGTAAAAATGCAAAGTGCAGGAGCAGCAAATACACGCTATTGGATGTGTCATTTGATAGTAAAAGCACAGAAACCATAGCCTGCATTTGCTGCTGCTGCGCTTTGCATTTTTGCTGCTAATGTAAAGTCAACTTAAGTATTACAGTCAGTGGTTACCTCAGGGAGAGCTTCTAGAGGTCCGAGTCTCCCCAATTAATAACAAAAAGTCTACAACGCTAACCACGGAAACTGCGGGCTGTCCCCCGGGAGTCTATACCCCCAACCTCGTAGCCTAACTTTGCCTCCCCCCCCCCCCCCCCCCCCCCCCCCGCTCAAATTCCTGGCATTTTCCCCGAAGTAAGCAAGAAGGAAGAGGGGCTCGACTTAAAAACAATAATAACTGCCGATGTAGTGAATGTATCGACAGGTAATTTAGTATATGAATACATTGAACTATTCCTCGTATACTCGTATATGTGAAGACCTATGAACTTGGACTGCTTCACTAAACAAGATGAAATATAAAAAAAGTAGTCGATAAATCACCGTCTATGTACTTCCCCAGCACGAAATAATCAATTACGTTTTCGCTCTCCCTCCAAAGCCAATCGACCGTTACAGTGGCAATCATTAGAGCTTTTGTGTTAAGCCGCCCCTCTTATCCCCTCCTTCTCAATGGCCGATTTGTCTGATAACATATGGGTTTCGTCTTTGAATTTTCATGTCAATAGATTCATAACAACGGAAGCTATTAGAGTTTTCCTGTTAAGTCTTCCCTTTATCTTCCTTTGGCTGATTTGGCTGAAAATCAATTTGTGTTGTCCTTACAGAGTTCTGGATACTTATATGAGGGTACCCATACACGAAGCAATTGATCATCAGATGAATCTGACGATCGACAATCGTTCGATGAATCATTTAATGTATGTCGTTATCGGGTTCGATTGGTTGGTCTTCAGATCTATTTTTGATCTGAAAAAATGTTCATGCAATCATCGAACAGATTAATCGCTTGTACAATTAATTGTCGCGATAATCAAGGAGGTTATAATAAGTTTATCTATAATAACCTTTTAAACACAAAAGTGAAGTGGAAGAGATTAGGTATTTTAACTTTCCTGTTTTTATAATTTTCATTTATTAAATTGTGATATATGTATGTGTTCTAAGGATAATTTAGAATCTGTTGTGCGAAAATTGTTTTATTTTCATTAACTACCCTTTTGTCCAAATTACTCTGTTTTTTTTTCAGTTTCATTTTATTACACAACAAAACAGTCGCAAATAACAATAAAAGATCGTCCTGCTCCATTGCGTCGACTGAGATATATCGAACTGTGTGTGCGCTCCTAATATCGACAGATTTATCGTCAAATCAATCTGAAGATAAATCTGACGATAGATTTGCTTCGTGTATGGGTACCTTAAAATTTCGTGTCGATACTTTCATTCTATAGGAAGTTATTGTTTTCACAGACACGCGTATAAAAGTCACAAATTTATTGAGAGTTATTGTTCTTTAAGACATAATTATGCTTATCCGACGTTTAATTTTGCTTGTTTTATGAATAAAATATGTTAAAAAACATGTGAATATAGAAAAAAAACTACTTTTTACTAAAACTACTGTAAAAACTACTTTTTACTAAAACTACTGTAAAAACTACTTTTTTTTTCTTGCCTCTATCTACGTTGCATAATAGCCACTGTGTTATCTAGTTATTTACGACATCCATGGCCCCGGGAGGGAGTTCTATCTACTAAATAAAACTCACTTCCGGACGGGATTCGAACCCGCACACCAAGGTGAGACCATGCGACCAAAGTCCTATGCTCTAGCCTGCACGGTCACCATAGCCCCCATTAAAAAAAAAAAAAATTGAAAATTACGTTGGAAAAGTAAAAAAAAAAAAAAAAAAAAAAAAAAAAGGAGTCGTTAATTCTGTAAAAATACCGTTATTTATTGGTAAATGTTGGAAATAAATAATAATTTTGTCGAAAATCCGATATATTATTCATGGGAGAGGCCTGGTCTGCTACATGTAGAATAACGGTATCCCTTTCAATGTATGCATACATTAACACTGGACAGAAATACAATACTCGGCTGCTACAAAGCCTCCTTTGTGGCTACAGGCAAATTTCCTTGTTAATAATGTATGCTCTATTTAAAATTGTCCCTACGAGGCTGATGTATCAGAAGAGGAGTCTGCAGCCCGTAGAACAAGTTAGTTGTGTAACTCATGCTAGGACATTAACTTCAGTATTAACGTTATTAGGATGTACTACTGAGGATGACACAATTGTATTGAAAACCTATTGTTTCTTTCAATAATTGGATACTTTCTCAATATTTTTAGACATTCTTATGCCAGAATTAAATCATTTTGAGAAGGGGAAGGGGGAGAGAGACTGATCTGTAAGTATTGTTGAGGTTAGGTTAGGTTTTATGACTCGGGCCCGGGCTCTAACGAAGAGGTCATATCGCCTACTACCAGAGCGCTCTTTCGTCACTCTGGTGTACATGAGCCCGACTACTATGGGAGTCCTAAATTTTGCCTAACCTAAATTTTTATTCACCTAGGGTAATCTTTAACGAGTACCTGACATCGTACAGGCTCGGGACCATCGCTTAACGTCCCATCCGAAGGACGGCGTGCTTAAGTTTATTCTACCTCCCAGATAAAATAAACTAAGGGCCTCTGTCGGGTTTCGAACCATTACTTATTGTTAGATATATTCCTTATTGATATTTAGTTTACATTTTTCGGGCCGCAAGTACTTTTGTCGTATTGATCTTATCTCAAATCTAAGGATTATTAAAGATTTGAATCTTATAAGGAACATTTTTAGTAAGAATCAATTTTTTTCCAGGACTAACTGTTTTCGTGCAAATCAAGGAAACATCTAAACATATGTGTTTCAAACCTACACTTCAAAACGGTTTTCGGCATGTATCGCAAAAGCCGGAAGACCTGCGAAAAATCGTATTTCATATAAAATATATAATTTAATGTTGCCTACAACTATTACTTGAAAAGATTTTTGATTAGGTTATACACATGAGAGGCATCTTGTAAAATGTACTTAGGCCCCGGAGTAAACTGATCTCAATTTTCGGTTGATTCCAGCCAAAAGTTAGCATATGTGACCTCTTCATTCCAAATTTCAAGTTCATAGAGATCTCACAACTTTTCAATCACATACACACACACCTAAAACGTGAAATCCGTTGAAAACTCGTTCTCGGATTTTCGCACGATTACAATACCTCCTTATAGGCATGAAAAAGTAAAAAAAAAAAAAATATTTAAAAATAATAACAATAATAATAACAACCTTGTATTCATGCATATTTAGAAACAATTGTTGAAATTCATTGAGTGATGGTTTACTGAAGGATAGGCGGTGCGATGGGAAGCGCTCTGGCCCTCTAGAGAGGCTTGCTCCATTGTGACAACTCCCCCTAGACTTGGTGCTAGGCTGGCTCGTTGTCCAACCCTCCACCTTTACTTACCATCCAAGAAGACCTCTCCTTCCTAGACTCGACGCTACCTCTGGAGAGTGTCCGACACTTCTCACCATACCTTTCCATCGTTACCGCTAATCCTATTCTGGAAACGCTAAAGGCCACAGCAGCCGATGCGTAAAAAAGAAAAAGAAAAAAAAAAAAAAAAAAAAAAAAAAAAAAAAAAAAAAAAACCTTGTGATGAGAATTTGAAGTGCGTTTGGTCGTTTGGATTCTCAATTATCAGAACCTGTCTTGTTTCACTAAGAACCACCATATGGTAGGGAGATTAAGTGATCATTGGAGGAATATAATTAATTATATCGAGAAAGTGAATAATGTAAAATAAAAACTTGCTATATTCTGAAACTTGAAACAGTAAAAGTTAAGAGAAACTTAAGAGGCTGTGAAGAAGCCAGAAGCCACTCGGGCTAAAGTTGAAATGGAAATCCATAAGATTAGACATAAAGTTTTAGACAGAGAAGAAATCCTGGATAGATTAATTAAAGATGAAAGCGAGAAGTTAGCCTCGGAAATTCAAAAGCTTTTATCTACAGCAGTATAAGGAACTACCGTGGTTTATATCATTATTAATTCATACGGACGAGGAGAAGAAGAGACAGGAGACATGTGATTATTGTTCCGTGATAGGCTTTATCACCGGCCTGGTTTGCATGTTCAAAAGGCAAGTCCGATAGGCGTAAGTTCAGGCGTCATGCTGCATCATAGTGTGAACAGATGGGTCAGCTCAAGCCTCCGCACTTCATGCTAACAGATGGTGTAAACTGTAGATATGAAGGAGTGTCGAGGTGTGAGGCGTGATGTGAAGACTGAAAGATCAGTCCGATAGGCGTAAGTTCAGGCGTCATGCTGCATCAAGGTGTGAACAGACGGGTCAGCTCAAGCCTCCGCACTTCATGCTAACAGATGGTGTAAACGGTAGACATGAAGGAGTGTCGAGGTGTGATGCGTGATGTGAAGACTGAAAGATCAGTCCGATAGGCGTAAGTTCAGGCGTCATGCTGCATCAAGGTGTGAACAGACGGGTCAGCTTAAGCCTCCGCACTTCATGCTAACAGATGGTGTAAACTGTAGATATGAAGGAGTGTCGAGGTGTGAGGCGCGATGTGAAGACTGAAAGGCCAGTTCGATAGGCGTAAGTTCAGGTATCATCCTGCATCACGTTTTTTTCGTGTATGTATTTATCATTATATATATATTTGTATACGTATTTTTTTAAATTAATTTTTATTGTTATTATTTTTTTTTTTTTGGACTATTCTCATTGTATATAGTAAGTATATTTTGTATATATTCTTCAATACGTCACAGAGATATTTTTATTTTTTAAATTAATATTATTATTTATTTTATTTTTTTCTTATATTTAGTCAGTTATTATTGTATATACTGGCATTTATTATGTCAGTCTGTCCCATTAACCATTGTTGTCAACAAATTTACTCATGGTTTGTACCGATTGTAAATATGCATAATACAAATTCATCATTCAAATTCTAAACCCCATAAGGATTGGCATTTATTAATGTGATGTAATGAATTCAGTATGAACAAAATTAAGTACGAGAATTCAGAAGCCCCTATCTAAGTAAAGAATGGATTTTAAAGCCGATCGATTGACTTTGGAGGGAGAGAGGAAACTTAATTGACTTTTTTTTTAAAAATCGTATTTAATTTCTAAGGACCTCATATGCTTGACTTACTAATTTCAACGCCTAAAATACTAATTATTCAGCTCCAGGTTTAATTGAAATTTCAATTGAATAGAAACCGTCGGTTGGGTTTCATTGAAGACACGGCAGGAGGGGGGGTTGAAGTAAACACTGTTCGGGCTTGATGTTGTCAAGCATCACATGTCACAACTTATACTTCATAATAGCACAGTGCCGCGTTGCTAAAAGCAGAACTTTACAGGAATTACAATCTGTCACGTTTCACTCAGTCCCTCCCACCGTCACCAACTAGCACGATGGTCCTGCATCAAGATTAGAATTTCAAATTTTCATAGTGAAATTTGACAAGGCGGGGAGACTTCTTAGAGAGCACCTGTCGCAATGAAATTTCAAATAATATTTTGAGGTTGAGGAAGAATATCCGTTCTTGATTTGAGACCAGTATAATGTTCACTTAGGTTAGGTTAGGTTTTATGACTCATGCCCGGGCTTTAAGTACGAGGTCATATCGCCTACTACCAGAGCGCTCTTTCGTAACTCTGGTGGACATGAGCCCGACTCTACTGTGGGAGTCCTTAATTTTGCCTACCCTAAATTTGTATTAACCTAGGGTAGGGATCTTTAACGAGTATCTGACATCGACAAAATAAACTAAGGGCCTTGGTCGGGTTTCGAACCCACGATCTTGAGCTCAGAAGGCAAGCACGCATACCACTGAGCTACCGGCGCCCTCACAATATTTACTTGAAGAAGATGGTTTGAAACAACAGATTGGCCTTCGTCTCCCCAAATTATATACCGGATGGTCCAACATAAACCCTAAAAAAAAAAATTGGATAAAACTACATCAAAAAATAAATAAAACGCCACCAACCGCAGCTCTCTATCTCAAACCGTCTTGACATATGTTTTTTTTTTTTAATTTGTTCAGAATTAACACGACCTGATACCGAAATAAGTATTTTCCCCAGTTTCCAGGACACGAATTTGCACTTTTGACTATGGTTTCGAAAAGAGCGAAAAATTTTCCGTCCAACGAAACCCCAACCAGCCTTTTATCTTGCTTGAAAGTGTATTGTTTAACTGTTCAAACATCAAAATTGCAGAAAAAATAAAATTTGTGCAACATTTCTAAAATTTGCCACTGCCCTACACAATGATCTAGAAGTGATCAAATTTCATAAAAACTTCCACATTTAATACGCTTTCCAACGGTAGGTCAAATGATGCGAATCCTCAAATACTTTTGTAGAAATTGCATTTTCAAGATAGAAAAATGTGGGGGCTCAATTCAAAACCAGAAACTGCCGATGTAATGAATGTATCGACATGAAATTTTATATTTAAAGTCAACACTCAATAAATAAATAACCTGTCAAATTTCAGGGATATCTTCCGAAGGGAGGGGCGATGAGCGGGGTTCTTAATTCAAAAATCCTAAACACTGCCGATGTAATGAATTTATCAACACAACATTTAGTATGAGGGTTTAAGAGCCAACTATTGAATATTAGCACAAACGGTCTGCTAGTTTTGGAGAAGGAGCGAAATTTTAATTCGTTGTGGGGAAGTACATTGCTAGTGATCCAATGATTTTTTTTTTTATATAATGGAATTCCAGTGATATCTTAACAGTGAATTTCTGATCTACTAGTTATTATGACTCATGCCCGGGATTTAACTATTAGGTCATAACGCCTACTACCAGAATACTCTTTCGTCACTCTGGTGAACATAAACCCGACTCTACCTAATTACCAAATACTTCCATAGATGTGAAAGTTATAAGTGAATAGTTAGAGGTTGAAAGAAGAATCTTGATGGTATCACTTCATATCTTGAGATCTGTGTCCTCAGTCTCTCGTTAATCTTCTTACAGGATTGTGGACATAAGCGCTTCTGCTTTAAATCGTACAACTCAAACAGTAAGTATACTTACTAAAGACAAATTGAGTAATAACATCACTATGAATAGAGCTCAGACTGTCTGATGCAAGGATCTTACAAGGTTCAGTAAATTAAGTTAATTCTAATGAAATTTTCCTGGAATAGAAGAATGCAGACATAAAAAAGTTGTCGGTATATGACTATTATATAATTAATATATTAATTTTTCGCATCCCCCTGCAAAAACTCCAAAATCTTAAACAGTTGACTTACATAGGGACTCCAAAATCCTCATACTAAATTTTGGGTTGATAAATTTATTACATCGGCAATTATTAGGGTTTTCGAGTTGAGCCCCCTCCCTTGAACCCCTGTTTCACTTCAGCCAATATCGTTAAAATTAATAAGTGTCGTCCTTTGGGAGTTTTGAATTCACATATGAAATTGTGTGTCAACAACGGCAGTTATAGAGTTTTTGAGTTAATATACATATGAAAACTGACATAATTGCAGAGATATTGTGAAATAATTCAAATGGACTTGAAAATAAAATAAAACTGGTTTATTTAATATGTTGTCTAATTTCACTAACTATATATACATGGGAGTACTTTCGGTATTTCTACCATCCTCAGCCAAAAGCATAAGAGATAAGATTGCTCTTATCTCTTATGCTTTTGGCTGAGGATGGTAGAAATACCGAAAGTACTCCCATGTATATATAGTTAGTGAAATTAGACAACATATTAAATAAACCAGTTTTATTTTATTTTCAAGTCCATAATATACATATATTATTATCGGGTTCGAAACCCGACCAAGACCCTTAGTTTATTTTATCTGGGAGGTAAAATAAACTTAAGGACGCCGTCCTTCGGATGGGACGTTAAGCGTTAGTCCCGAGCCTGTACGATGTCACGTCCTCGTTAAAGACCCCTGCCCTAGGTGAATAAAAATTTAGGGTAGATACAATTTAAGACTTCCACAGTAGAGTCGGGCTCATGTCGACCAGAGTAAGAACAAAGAGCTCTGGTAGTAGGCGATATGACCTCGTAGTTAAAGCCCGAGCATGAGTCATAAGGATTCCATTTTTACTTCCCCAATTATACGAAGTTGAGGAGTTGTTTAATCCGTTAAAAATTAGATGCTGAGTTTTTCAAAGGAATTATGTGTTTTCCATTTGTTTTTAATATCTGTGTGTGTGTCTGTGAACATGATAACTCCGGATAGAAAGAATGTATCAACACACAATTTAATATATGGATCCAGAACCCTCTAACTCAAAGGGGCTCAACTCAAAAACTTCAAAACCGGCTGTATCGATATGAAATTTAATGGGGCATAAACTGTCAAAGTTCAGCGTTATCGGCCGAAGAGAAGAGAAGTCCAGAATAGAGGGTCTCGCGGTTCTGCGAAAGTAGCGCTCGGCGAAAGTGGCTGCGGTAGTGTGGAACTAAAATGTAATGAAAAAGTTGACGGTAGCGCTCGCGGTGGCGAACATCTGTAAACTCTTCCCCTTTCCCGCCATGTAGAAGGCGGGAGTTTTGGCTCTTTCCCCGCCAAGGCATGTCATTCCTTATTTCTCTTCTCCATTCATCAGTCTTCTACGTCAATTTCAACTCAATGAAAGCCGTAAAAAGGGAAAATAATTGTTTTTTAGAGTACGTTTAGTGCTATCAGCTGAACGAGAATGTAAAAAATAGTAAAAAATAAATTTCAGCTGAAATAGTGTTGGACCGATTTGCTGAAAAAAAAAAGTAAATTAAGGCTTATTTAATTGAGGATACTACGACTTATTGTGTAAGACTGGATGACTAAACTGAAGAAAATTTTGATTGTTGACTTATAGCAGTGGTCGCCAAACCATAGCTCGCGAGCTACTGGTAGCTCGCAGGGAAATTTTTGGTAGCTCGCGGGGAAATTTCAGACGTCACATTGAACTATGTTTTACTAATGCAAATATTTTGTTATATAACTTGTTATGCTATTAATTACAATGTTAGAAATTACATTTAATTAGATTTAATATAAACTAGAAATGTATATTTATAGGTACCTAATAAACAACTGTGTCATTTAAACAAAACATGTATTATTCCCCCTCCCGCTTTGTTGGGTAGCTCACAGTAAAGTTTATGAGCTGTAAGGTAGCTCAGTCGCTTAAACGTTTGGCGACCACTGATTTAAAGTATTGATTATTTTGTTATAACATACTAATAGTTTGTGTACCTGATTGTTAATTTTTAAGTTGAATTAAACTTAAACTAAAAATATGATTGTGAAATGTAAACTATTGTTTTATTATTTCGGTCGTGTTGACCGGCAGCCCTCTCCAGAAAATAATTCTAGCTACGCCAATGATTATTAATAATATACGTATCTGCCCTAATAACTACCAATGTAATGAATTTTTCGACAAAAAATTTAGTATGAAGATTTAGGAGCCCTTATGTCAACTATGAGGGCGCCGGTAGCTCAGTGGTATGCGTGCTTGACTTCTGAGCTCAAGGTCGTGGGTTCGTAACCCGACCGAGGCCCTTAGTTTATTTTATCTGGGTGGTAAAATAAACTGAAGCACGCCGTCCTTCGGATGGGACGTTAAGCGATGGTCCCGAGCCTGTACGATGTCAGGTACTCGTTAAAGACCCCTACCCTAGATGAATAAAAAATTAGGGTAGGCAAAATTTAGGACTCCCACAGTAGAGTCGGGCTCATGTCCACCAGAGTGACGAAAGAGCGCTCTGGTAGTAGGCGATATGACCTCATTGTTAAAGCCCGGGCATGAGTCATAAAACCTAACCTAACCTATGTCAACTATTGAACTTTAGGGCAGGATTTGAAGGGGGAGCGAAAAGTTAATTGATTAATTCGTTTTGGGGAAGTTGTGGTGAATGACCGACGACACTTTTGATATAGTTTTCGTCTGCTTGGGGGGGCTGCATTCTGGCTTCGTTGTCATTTCATATTCAACCCCTTATAATGAGCCAGGTAATGGCATTTTGCATTTGTGATAACATCAATGAATACGTGAATGCACCGTCGAAGGTCTCCCAGATGCTCCTATATCGGATCAGACCCATTTACACGTTTCCAATTACATTATTTCTGTTGATTTATTGTCGAGTTATTGTGCATAGCAAATCCTCGACAGCCTTGGAATTTGTGATTTCGATTGGTAATATGTGATTGGAAATGTTGCATGAAACATAGATGGAGGCGATGTTGTTAATTATATGATTCAATTTCAGCTCTTTATAATGATGTGTCACTCATTCCTTTTAACCGATTAGAAACATTATTCTTCCCCTCCAAAACCAGTCGACTGTTAGCGCTAATAATTAATAGTTGATTACATAGGCGCTAAATCCTCATACTAAATTTTGTGTTGACAGTTATTAGGGTTTTTGAATTTAATCCCCTCCACTGAACCCCCTTCCATTCAGCCGATATCGCTGAAATTGAAAGGTTATGTTCTCATTGGGGTTTAATTTCAAATATAAAATTTCATGTCGATACATTCATTGCATTGGCAGTTATTAGGGTTTTTGAATTGAATCCCCTCCACTGAACCCCCTTCCATACAGCCGATGTCGCTGAAATTTGACATGTTACGTTCTCTTTGGGGCTTAACTTCAAATATAAAATTTTGTGTCGATACATTCATTACAACGACAGTTATTAGAGTTTTTGAGTTAAATCTCTCCCCTAATCCCCCTTTTCCCGTTGACTGATTAGGCTGAAAATCGACAGGTGTTGTGCTTGTAGAGTTTTGGTCACACATATGAAATTTCGTGGCGATACATTCATGGTAATGACATTTATTGTTGTTGATCCTCCCCCAAATCTCTCCTTCCCTTTGGTCAAAAAAATTGACTTGAAAGAGCGAAAACATAATTGATTAATTCTTGCTGGGGAAGTACATAGCCGGTGATTCACCGACGACTTTTTTTTATGTTTCTATACAATATCGACTGTGGTAAAAAAAAAAAGGTTTAATGTAAAATTAGAATGAATCAAAAAATATGAGTAAAATTAATAATAATGAAATAATAGTTAAAACGAAAAGGAATAAATAATAAAATTTAATTACCACATTTTCTGTAGAAATTTTAATACTGGTCTTCTATTTAATTTTGATTTTTTCAGAAGTTTTTCGAAAAGGGCCCTACAAAAAATAAAAAAAATAAACATTGAAACAAACAATTTTTTTTTTTAATAATAATAATAACATTTATTTGGACCAGCAAAACAAGGTGCTATACACAAATATATAAAATAAAGGATTTAAAATAGAAAGTCCTGGTACAGTCTTTGTTTGAGTCGCCTCCCAGGAGTAGGCGCTCCTAGACTGTAATGTACAGCCCCGGAACAATACACAAGGGCTTCGTGGTGATTCTTCACTAGTTTCTCGATGTGAGCTGCAAAAAGAGGAACACCCAATTCTTCGTGGATTTTGTGATTCCTCACAAACCAGGGTGCGTTTGTTGCTATTCGGAGTACTTTATTCTGAAATGTTTGTAGTCGTTTAATGTTAGTGCTGCTGGTACCGATCCAGACTGGACAGGCGTATGTTAGAAGTGGAAGTAGGAGTGTCTTGTATAAGAGAATAGTACACGTATGTTTAAGTGGCGTGTTTCTGTTTATGAGAGGGTAGAGGGTGTTAAGTCGTGAATATGCTAGCTGTAGTTTTCTGTTAATGTGTAGTTTCCATGTGAGTCGTGTATCTAAAAGTACTCCAAGATAGCGCACACCCTGGTCCTTAGGATTCCAGAGAATGGGGAGGTCATCAATTTGCAGCTGACGTTGTTCTTCTATGGAGAATCTGCGGAGAGTGAATATTTTAGCTTCAGTCTTCCCTATGTTCAGTGTTAGTCTCCATTTTGAGAACCAGAGAGAAACTTCTGTCAGGGCTTCCTGGAGCTGTTCAATGGCGACGGAGAGGACACTATGCTGACAGGCGATCATTGTGTCATCGGCATAGGTGGCTAATGTTGCCGTGGGAGTTTCGGGGATGTCGTGGGTGTACAAACTAAAAAGGAGGGGGCTCAGAATAGCACCTTGAGGGACCCCAGCTGTAATCCTTCTCTTGGTGCTCAGTGCGTTACTGACTCTCACCTGGAACGTCCTGCCATGGAGAAAAGAGGATATAAGACCAACGATGTATTTGGGTACCAAGCTTTTCTTTAGTTTGTACAACAGCCCCTGATGCCAAACGGTGTCAAAGGCTGCGGCTACATCCAAGAATACGGCGGTGGTGTAATTCTTCGCCTCGAAGCCGTGGACAATCATTTCGGTCACCCGTTGTAGCTGCTGGACTGCAGAGTGTTTGGCTTTGAAGCCAAACTGGTGGGACGGTATGGTGTCTTCTAGATATCCAGTAAGCCTTTTCGATATAATCTTTTCAAAAATCTTAGACAATGAATTTAGAAGGCTTATCGGCCTGTAGCTGTTGGGGTCTTGTTTCGGCTTGCCGTGCTTATGAAAGACAACAACGATAGCATTCTTCCACGGGTCAGGAAAGTATCCTCTCCTTAAACAGCCATTGAACAGCCCTGTAAGATAAGCGATGCTTCTTGGAGGCAGGTTCTTGAGGACGATGTTGGGGATGAGGTCTTCACCGGGGGCCTTCTTGTTGGGGAGTCTCCGGATGTATAGTGTAATTTCTGACGGGTTTGTGTACTGTATATGTGGTTCTGCGGTGTGGAGTGGGGTGGAAAGAAATTCGTGGACTGTGTGGAGTGTTTCGTGATCTTGTGTGTCATGAGTTCTGAATTTCTGTTCAAGGTGTTGAGCCACTAGCTCACTCTTGTCCTTGTCCGTTGTTACAGTATTCTGTCCGTCTGTCAGGGGCGGGAGGCCGGGGTCTTGTCTGAGGAGGCGTCGTGTTTCCTTCCAAAGGTTGCTGTCTCCAGGCGTAAAGTCGCTGGTGTATTGTCGGTATCTGTTGATTCTGTCATTGTCCAATTCCCATCGTATAAGTCTTGTCAGTCGGTTCAGCTCTCGCTTCTCTTGTGGATCGCGTGTTCGTTGCCAGTGTTTGCGGAGTGTATTTTTGTCGTGTATCATGTTAAGTATGCGTTTAGGGGTCTTATTTTGTCGCATGTTGCGTTGGTGCTTGTAGTGATTGTATGTTGAGTTGTGTATCGAGGTGTAAATGGCTTGAGTGAAATATTTCAGTGAGTCGTCTATGTCTTCAGTATTGTAGTAATGCAAAGGGATGTCTATGTTTTTGTCCATCTCCCATCTAAACGCGTCCCAATCTATTTTCCCCTGTATCAGTCTAGGCAGATGTTCTGCCTGTTTCGGGTTCACTTTGAAGGTACACACGACTGGAAGATGGTCTGAGTCGAGTTCTGTCAGTGGTTCGTGATAAAGGGGCAAAGTAAAATTTTGTACTAGTCCAATGTCCAGGATGTCTGGGAGATATCTCTGTTGTGTAGGATAAAATGTCGGTTCGTCCGGTGCTGATATCTGTACGCCTAAATTGTTAATTATGTTTAAGAGTCTTGTCCCGTTGTTGTTTGTCCGTCTACATCCCCAAATTGTATTTTTACTATTTAGGTCACCTAGTAGTATAGTCGGCCCCCCAGTGAAAATGTGTTCAAAATCCGTCTGGTGAATTCTGATGCCTGGTCGGTGGTATGCTGAGATTATGTTAAGTGTTCTGTTGTTGTTGAGTGTGAGTGTGGCTCCAACGGCTTCCAGCTGTTGAAGTGTGGGTAAGAGAAGCTGAGAGTGTGCGAGGTTCTTTTTTATACAAACAGCGACGCCTCCAAATCTGGTTTGTCTGTCCTGTCTGTATATGGTGTATCCTTTTAGCTTGAATTTGTCGGTATTATGGAGGTGAGTTTCTGTGATACAAATGATGTCGATGTTGTAGCGAGTTAAAAAGTCCGAGAGTATCGTTCGTCTGTTTTTTATTCCGTCAGCGTTCCAGTTAAGGATGGATAAATTATGAAAAATATTTAAATTAGGGTCCACCATTGTTAAATGAAAATACTTGGGTGAGAAGATTAGATAAAAATGATTTTATGATAGGGATAAATGGTTTGAGAAAGGTGATTATTGTGTTGGTGAGGTCAGTCATGTCGTTAGCTGGTTGGTTGTCTTGGCTGCTGGGTAAGTTAGGTTGAGGTCGAGGTTGGAAGGGTCGGGGTCTGCCTTGGTCGAACCAGCTGTTCGGTCGGTCCGGGGCCTGTCTTGGGGGTTGTCCTTTGGGTGGTGCATTGGGAGGATCTTGTCGTTTAGGTTGGGCCTGTCTGCTAGTCCTGTCTACGTATGTCTTGTAGGAAGCACACCCTCTGTAGCTGGCTGGATGGTTGCCCTGGCAGTTGGCACACTTGGGAGAGTCTACCTTCTTCTGTCTGGAGGGGCATGCTGTGAAGTGGTGGTCCTCCCCGCACTTCACACATTTGGGGTCCAGTCGGCAAAAGTTTTTGGTATGACCAAAAGATTGGCAGTTTGTGCACTGCACGACTCGGTTGGAACGTCGGCGTGGCTCCACTTTGACAACTGTATAGTAGAGCCGCGTCAGTTGAAATATGGCCTCTCCAGATGGGGTGTTCTCCAGCTCAACTGCACAGAGGGGTGTGGGGCGTCTGTCGTGGTTCAGAATCCGGGTGACTTTAATAACAGGGTATGTCGGGGTCAGTTCGTCTGTTATTTCTGTGTCGGTCAGTGAGTAAGGAACTCCCCGTATAATTACGGAGAGTTTCCTGTCCTCGGGGTTGACGAAGGTGTAGTATTTCACCTTATTGTCGTCATAAAATTTTGTCACTTTGCGATAGTCATCAGTCGTTGTGAGGCTGATCTTTATTTTTTTGTTGCACTGTTTTGTTTCAAACGGCGAACAAATTAAACTTTTTAACTCGGTAATGACCAGCTGATAATTATCAGCCTCACAAAGAAAGATTGGAGGGATCTTGGTCTGTCTGTTAGGGGTAGGCTGTCCGTCTGGCTTTGTCGGTTGGGTTGTCTCCTGACCGTCCTGGAGAGTGAGAAGTGGCTCGTATCTGTTCTGTGTTAGTGTTGGTGTGGGTGTGATTTGTAAAGTATATCGGTTCCTCTTCAGCTGAGGCTCCTGGGAGATGGCTCTGTTATCAGGGACTACTTGGCCGCCGTCTACTGCCATTGATATCCCAGAGTCCTCACAGCTTGAAGAGAGCTGCCTCTTAGCAGGTAAAAAAGTGGATATCATCTCACCTGTTCCGGCTACATTGTTTATTTGCTTGATATCGGCAAGGTTAGAATTTTGAATATTAAAATTATTAGACTGTTCTCGTTTCGAAACGCCGGGTTTCATTCTCACCCAAACAGAGGGAGAACTTCTGAGTGTCTTTGTCACTGTTTAGTAATATAAAAACTTATAACACCGTCACAATATTAATAATAAATGTTAACAAACTTTAACGTGTGTTTAGCACTTTATAGCCAAAACAGCTGTTTTTTGAAACAAACAAAAATCAAAAGAAAAATCTTAAAAACTAAATTCTTAACACTATTTCAATCTTTTTTCTGTTTTTTCTTTTTTGGCCATATCTTAACTACAATAAAAAACATCTGATGGCCCTGTTTTGTTTTTTTACTCATTAGTTTTAAAAGAACTTTGCTTTTCATATAAAAATAAAAGAGGGCGCCGGTAGCTCAGTGGTAAGCGTGCTTGCCTTCTGAGCTCAAGGTCGTGGGTTCGTAACCCGACCGAGGCCCTTAGTTTATTTTATCTGGGAGGTAAAATAAACTTAAGCACGCCGTCCTTCGGATGGGACGTTAAGCGATGGTACCGAGCCTGTACAATGTCAGGTACTCGTTAAAGACCCCTACCCTAGATGAATAAAAATTTATGGTAGGCAAAATTTAGGACCCCCACGATAGAGTCCGGCTCATGTCCACTAGAGTGACGAAAGAGCGCTCTGATAGTAGGCGATATGACCTCGTAGTTAAAGCCCGGGCATGAGTCATAAAACCTAATCTAACCTAACCTATAAAAATAAATATAATTAATTTTTTAATGTTCATAAAATTATATAAGAGATTTTTATACATCACACGACACAGATCGCAAACCCATTAGCTACTTGAATGCCATAAAGCACTAGACTTATGTCCTGTTCTGTCATTGTGTTAAAGTTATGGTTCAACTCTAGCACCCCCCTCAAGTCATTGTCAATTAGACTGAACAGCACGAGTTCCAACTTCGCTCTGTCATTACCAAGTTTCACAACTTAAAGATCAGAATTATAGGGATCCGTGACAGTTCCTCTTGAGACATCTAGTGACCAGTAGAATAGCAACTTTTCAATTAAAAACTGTTTTCAAGTGTATATAACGATAGAATATGTTAATATTAATTAATTTAACTGAAAATTAATTGAATATTATCTATAAATATAATGGATATAAACAGTAAACAATGAGAGAGAGAGAGTGAATGAGGAGGTTAGGCTGATCAGATGAGTGAGACGCCTTCCTCACCTTGCTACATTTCGCCTCTTTTATTAGAAAATGTTATTTCTAACTATAACGCTCATCTCATAATAGCTGGGCTGGGGTCTCATAGGGTCGACTCTTCTATAACGTAGACAAATCCAGTACCCCAACATCGCCTGAGACGATCTTAGCCATGAGGCGTGGTCAGTCCAACTGTCGACTGACTTGGAATAGACACGTTATGCAGACTCGACTGAAATTGAAACGACAATTTGGACTGCTCAGAAAACTACTAGACTAGACATCTCAAATTCGCCTGAACCAAAAACTGAGAGTCTACAAGAACGTTATGGACATATGGCGTTCAGCTCTTGAGTTCAGCTAAGCGCTCATACAGCCATTCAAAACAAACTCCTCCGAACAATCACACAATGCCCATACGTCGTTTCATGAAATGAACATACCATTCTTACACAAAGATAGACAACAAATTTGCACAAGTTCAAGACATCCGAACACACTGGTTTAAGCTACTCATGTCGGTTCCGTCCTTGTTGGGCAGCCCCCTACGACAATTGAATCGTGGTGCTGACTCAAGAGTTGTTTTTACTCTGCCCATATTTCTTTGTTATAAATGACCATAGTTAAAAATTACAAAAAATTCCAGTGAAACCTCAATTTCGATTTTCTAAACGTTTACATAACTTCCTCTATACTTCGTAAAGCTGGAACGTGGCTTCTTCTAAAAGTATGTAATTCTAGTTACTTCCAGTTAAGATATTAAGCTCTTTGGCAGGCAGTTGCTCACCTGATTTATTGGAACGAAGAGCTTACATTTGGGCTTATACATGTGAAATTTCATGAACATCATATCAACTGTTGAAGGCCTAGGCCCTCATTTCATTGTGTAGACCTAGGTCGTAGTTCCGACCCGACTAGATACTGTAGACCTAGATACTCGTAGTTCCGACCCGACTAGATACTTTAGGTTTAGATACTCGTAGTTCCGACCCGACTAGATACTGTAGATCTAGAAACTCGTAATTCCGACCCGACTAGATACTGTAGACCTAGATACTCGTAGTTCCGACCCGGCTAGATACTGTAGATCTAGAAACTCGTAATTCCGACCCGACTAGATACTGTAGACCTAGATACTCGAAATTCCGACCCGACTAGATACTGTAGACCAAGATACTCGTAGTTCCGACCCGACTAGATACTGTAGACCAAGATACTCGTAGTTCCGACCCGACTAGATACTGTAGACCTAGATACTCGTAGTTCCGACCCGACTAGATACTGTAGACCTAGATACTCGTAGTTCCGACCCGACTAGATACTGTAGACCTAGATACTCGAAGTTCCGACCCGACTAGATACCCGTAGTTATTTAAAAATAGGTTAAAAAAACACATATCAGAAATATGCTTAAACACTGACACAACATAAAACTCAGTAAAATCAACTTTTGCACAACACATCAACGAAAACAAACACCATTTCGATATAAACACAGGCATACAATACCTACATTTTTGTGACAAAGGTACATTAATTACTCAACTCACTGGAACAACTAGAAATAAACAGAGCACTACAAAAAGGAAATTGTATGAACGATCAGACCAATCTCAAATACTCACCCCTTTTATCGCCAATAATATAATCCTCCAGTCTCTGTGTATACAGTGTATATACTGTATACTGTGTATACTATACACGTACCTACCTCCTCAAAAAACTATGCATCTTTATTTTATTTTTTTATTTTTTTGTATATAATTTTATTATTATTGTCGTCTATGGTTCATTTCATATATGCATATTAGGGTGGAACGAAAAAATCACCTTTTGATTTTTAATTTGGAATAGCGCGGAAAAGTTGCCTTTTAGTGTAGATAAGATAAATTAAAAATATGAAAAATATTGGAGTAGGTCTTGAGGTGCCGCAAGGACCAGTTTAATGTGGCATTGAAGTAGAAACAAACATTTTGCAGCTGTAACATTTGTAATCATTAAGGATACAGAAGTAAGAAATACAAAATTTGACATTACAAAATATTTTTTATTTTTATTATATTTTATAGTTAATTATTTTTTCCAATTCTAATGTTTATATATGTATTTAAAACCATCTTTTGTAACATTATATGTACGAGAAATTCATAAAAAATAATTTATCAAAGTTTAAAATTTTTTAATTTTTTTACAAACGTTAAGCTCTTTGCGGCACCTCAAGATGTTGTAGTATTGCAACCAATTTTTTTTTTTATTCTTTTTGAACTTAAAAGGCAACTTTTCTCCACTATTACCAAACTAATAACTAAAAAAAATTTTAAAAGGCCATTTTCGTTCCACCCTAATGCTTATATATTTGTATTTTAATCAGCGCAAAATTTTTCTTTTATTATTAAGATTTCAGTTTGAGATGAAGTTTTGTTTTTAATGTTTTCCATATTTTAAGACAACTGTAATATGCACCTTAAATTGGGTAAGACGTCCTGGTGATGCGCGAAGGACCTCTTGCGGTCTTGCGAACAGACTTTAATGACGTCATTTGTTTACAGACTCAGACTGTTATTCAACCTGTCAACGAAATTATCCCCCCCCTTCTGATGAACATCCTGGATCCGCCATTGACAGGAAGGATAGGAAAAACTCCCCAGGGGCTGGAGGAAGAGTACTATTACTCGTAGTTTCGTGAAATTCATTCAGCTAGTATTTCTTTATCATTTTCGATATTATTTCAAAAGAAAATTATAAGTGGAAATTGAATCTCACGGAAAATTAAGAGTGAATAAGAGTAAAGTCCTCAACGAAATTAAATATAACGAGATATTTCAGACACCACTTGTCCCTTTTTCTCTTAAGATTAAAATCCTTTTAGAGTCTATTATTTAGGACAATTTAATTTGTCATTAAGGGGCTTTCCCTCAAGATGTCATCTCCTGACGTTCGGGGGGCGTCTGACAACAATTCTGAAATCGTTGCTTAACAACGGTAATTGTTATCACCCGGTCAATAGATAACATTTTTTTTTTTTTTTCTGTAAACATTCAGGTTATTCTACTGGGGTGGAAATTGATCTAGGGTGGAGTTAGTTCCTTGGAATATTGGGAGGAATAGGAACACCTACTACACTTCCGGAAAAGTTATAAAAAATTACTATCTTAATTTTAATTAAAAATAAAAATTATCTTTATAAATAATGGCTTCCAGTCACAATTGAAATCCCGGCTGCTCCCCAGGGACACGAAGGTGCTGCTGTGCTGTACAAGACGCTTGTGAGGCCAGTGCTAACATACGGCTCGGAGACGTGGACCCTCACCGTGACGGGAATTAGGCGTCTTGATATCTTCGAGAGGAGAATACTCCGCAGAATCTTTGGCCCCATCCAGGAGGAGGGCGTCTGGCGCATCCGATACAACCAGGAGTTGTACGCACTCTATACAGAGCCAAAATTGTCGCACTGAACTAGAGTTGCCAGACTCCGTTGGGCTGAAGACGTAAGAGTGGGACGACCCAGAAGAAGATGGCTGGAGATCGTGAACAGAGACGCAAGGCGGTTCGGTGCAGTGGGCTGGTGGAGACTGGACCAGGACAGAGCTGCATGGGGTCATTTCTTGGAGGAGGCCAAGGCTCTTGACGGGCTGTAACGCCTATGATGATGATGATGAAAAATTATCTACGTTATCTATTAATATTATTATTTTTGTACACCTAATTTCAAGTGTATACATATGTCAACACTCCCAGTAGAGTAAGTATCTACTGTAGATACAAACAAACGTATATTAATATCAGAATACATTTCTGCGATGTGTGTCGACGTAGCGGAAAGCTAATTAAATAAAAAAATAAAAAACGTATTTAACTTTTATATTTGATCTAATTCTACAACAAAACACACACAGAGACAAAAATATATATTTTTTTTAAATTTTTGGAATCAGGAAGTTGGGGAACATGAAATTCCGTTGAAAATTTGCTATCGAATTTCTGACCGAATACATAACTTCCCTCATATTCTGTATAAGTGAAATTCGATAACATCCCTAATAACGGTATAATGACTGTAACGACACAAAATTTTGAGTTTAGCCCAAACGGTTGATTGGCTTTGGTGGAAGAGCGAAGACGTAATTGATTAATTTGTGCTGGAAGAATATTGGGTATTCACCACGTTTTTTTTTTTTTTTTTTTTTTTTTTTTTTTTTTTTTTTTTTTTTCAATTTTTGGAATTGCTCGGAAAATATAACATTTCAGTAAAAACTCAACTTCGAATTTTTTACCGATTACATAAACTTCCTCTGTACTTCGTAAAGCTGAGGAAGTAAGTAAAAACTGAAGAACTGAACATTCTGCAATTTTAGAGTAAAACGCTGAAACTGTTCGAAAACTGCACATTGTTGCATTGTTGGATTTTCAGTGTTCAAGTTCAAGGGGGTGTTGCATAGCTTTAGCGCTCATCAAGAACGAAATTAATTGTTTAATTAATAATTAATTGGGAATTTGGCGGGGGAAGGGGGGGGGGGGGGGGGGGGTGTTGGTTCGGGTTAACTTAAATTGAGTTGATATTGCAGTTAGAACCTATAACTTCACCTATACCTCAACTAGCTTGGGGATGTGAGAGATTGGTTCGTTGCAATTGAATAGGACACGGAAACCTATTGAAATTCGCTCCTTGACATTTTGGTCAAAAATTAAAAATATTAAATTTGCATCGGTTTTCGAAATTGGCGTATCACTTAATTGAATGAACAAAACCCGAGTCCTCTAATATAAAACACGATACATTCATCTCTTCAAAGTTTTTAAGTCAAGACCCTTCTTCTCTGATTCTCACCCAGTCCCTTCCGTCGATTCCTCTGAAAAAGACTTAACTTCTGATAGAATGAATATACCTTCACAAATGTTTATATGGGCATTCAGAGCCTCAAAAGAGCGGCACCTATTGATTTCCAGCCAAATTGACCAAAGAACAGGGGAGAATTAGAGAGGACACTTCACAAAAAAACTCTTAACTGCCGTTGTAGTGAATATAAATATAGATAAGAATTATAGACCGCCGGTAGCTCAGTGGTATGCGTGCTTGGCTTCTGAGCTCAAGATCGTGGGTTCGAAACCCAACCGAGGCCCATTAGTTCATTTTATCTGGGAGGTAAAATAAACCTAAGCACGCCGTCCATCGGATGGGACATTTTACGATGGTCCCGAGGCTGTAAGATGTCAGGTACTCGTTAAAGACTCTAGGTGAATAAAAATTTAGGGTAGTCAGAATTTAGGACTCCCACAGTAGAGTCGGACTCATGTCCACCAGAGTGACGAAAGAGCGCTCTGGTAGTAGGCGATATGACCTCGTAATTAAGCCCGGGCATGAGTCATAAAACCTAACCTAACCTAAACACGTCCGGAAAAGAAAAATTATCAACTTTATTTATTAATATTATTATTTTTGTAGACATAAATTCAAGTAACTACATATGTCGACACTCCCAGTGAAGTAAGTAGATACAAACAAACGTATATTGATGTCAGAATACACTTCTGCGATCTGTGTCGATGTGGCGATTTTTTTTTTTCTTGGAATCAGGAGGATTAGAAATAAATATATATAAATAAATAAGCAGAATAAATAAAAACAAATATGTTTAACTTATATATTGTCAAATTCCATAAAAAATAAACGTTCAATCTGTATATTTTTTTGGAATTATACAAAATAAAAATTAAACAAGTACAGTGTACAGTAATCCCTCAACATTCGCGAATTCGATTATTCGCGGACATCGAAATGGGGAATGATTCCACTTTCGCGAATGGAAGATTCGGTTATTCGCGAACATAAAAATGGGTGTAATTATATAATAATTAATTTGAATAATTTGCAAAAATTCTGTTATGTTTGTAATCGCGAGGAGAAAGAGAGAGAAAAAAAAATACGTATGTAGATTTCAGTCTAGCCAGTTGCGTAAACAAGAATTCTATATATTCTAAAAACAATTCCATGAAAATGTCCCCTTCATAGCTCTTTGACTTCTGAGAAACAATTTGACCTCAACTAACATACTGTTTTAGTTTTACCATCAGTTTTTATCTATCTTGCAAAGGGCAAACATGCTTCCTGTCAAACGAATAAAAAAATGTGTTATCCCTCGGGGAAAAAATGAAAATTTCAGACAAGTTGCGTGCCGGGGACAGTGTGACGTCTGTCGGGCGATTATACCATATCAATGAATCCAGCGTGAGATCGATTAAATCGAAAAGTCAATTGGAGGTAATGTCATGGCATTGATACAGAAAGCCATGGAATACGATCCATTCCATATGCGGAGTCTCAAATTTAAAAGGGCAATTGAGGCCGTGACAACTCCGTACGTTGTAGCTCTAAAAGAACTGACATATACAACTAAACAAAGTCAAATAACTATTTATTTTCTACTTTCAACTAGCAAAGATAAATTTTGTACTTAAGCTCGCCCTCCTTCGGATGGGACGTTAAGCAATGGTCCCGAGCCTGTACGATGTCAGGTACTCGTTAAAGAACCCTGCCCTAGGTGAATAAAAATTTAGGGTAGGCAAAATTTAGGACTCCCACAGTAGAGTCGGGCTCATGTCCACCAGAGTGACGAAAAAGCGCTCTGGTAGTAGGCGATATGACCTCGTTGTTAAAGCCCGGGCATGAGTCATAAAACCTAAACCATAACATCATATAGCTGAGAAATTAATAACAAATTGCAATGTCTTATACAATGTATTAAAGACAATTAGAAATAAATATTTAAGTTTGATCAAAGCTGGGGTGCCCGAATTGTTTTTACAGATGGCGTGTATGTTTGAAAAACTGGTTACATCAAACTGATGGAAGTTAGATACTTTTTAAAGTAACGTATTTTTAGCCCCAAACAAAAAAGAAGGTCCACAATTTTGACTTGTACTATTTGTTTGCTCCAACAGTGCTCCTACGTCATTCAACTGATATGGATGCGGTTTTTTACGTTAGTTTCTTGCGGTTTTCTTAGCTTTACGAAGTATAAGGGAAGCTATTTGTGAAGGTATTCCTTCTATCCGAAGTTATGTCTTCACAAACACATATGTGTATCTGGAACCCCATAAGAACGACATCTATTAATTTTCAGCGGAATCTACCAAAGGGAATGGGAGAGTCTTGATTCAAAAACTCCAATACCTTTTGATATGATGAATGTATCGACACAAACCTTGGTAAGTTAGTTATTATGACTCATGCCCGGGCTTTCACTGTGGTGGACGTGATCCCGACTCTACTAAGGGAGTCCTAAATTATTAGGATACAATCGCTTAACGTCCCATCCGAAGGACGGCATGCTTAAGTGTTTTTTTTACCTCCCAGATAATATAAACTAAGATCCTCGGCCGGATTTGAACCCGCGATCTGAGCACAGCAAGTATACCATTGAGCTACCGACGCCCCTTGCAATAAATACAATTTTCATAATTAATTCCTTAAACTAAGAGCCATTACTATTCCCTTGTTTAAAGCGAGAAATAAAGTCATAACTAGATTTATTAAACTTTGCTTCGTTCAATGCTATAATTTTTTTCATTTTTATAATCATTTTATTAAACATAAGATCCGAAGAAAAAAAAATTAATAAAATAAAATTTCTGAAATGAGTTTTGCAACTAAAGGCAGTGAAAAGTTGTTTAAAGTTTCCTCCTTTTTTAGCGCTCTAACTGTTATAATAAAACGAAAAAAGGATTTGAAAGTGAATTAAAGCCTTTAATTTTTGTACTTATATTTTTTTATTTTTTATTATTTTGTGTGCATTGTGTATCACATAATTTCTCTAGTGCAAGGGTCGGCAACGCGTTCCCCGCGGGCTGCAGGGTGCAATTTTACAGTCCCCGCCGTTCAAATATCTAAATTCTAAATTTTAGACATTTGACCAAGAAACACTCGTAGTTGTAATGAATAATTTTAGTAAAAATTCTTATTTTATTTTCCTTATTTTAAAATGTGAACAATTGTAGAGAAAATTGTTGCAATGAAAATGCTACCACCCAAACATTTTGATTCCTTTTGAAAGAATTTAATAGGTACCAGATTTGAAGAATTATTTAAAAAAAATATAAAGACAAACGAATGTTTTTTAAAAATATTGTCTATTTCACAAGATATATAAAATATATGAAAGTATTTTCAGTATTGTTACCATCTTCAGCCACGACTTAAAATACTTAAGATACTTTTTTTAAAGATAATTTTAAAAAATAATAAAAACTTAAAATAGAATAAAACTTTAAAATCCCGAGATTGTAAAAAGTAAAAAATGTCGGGATTCTCAATGGACACTTATTTAGAGAAATTTTATGTTTAAATTGATAACCCTTTAAGGGCGGCTTGCATCAATTTTCTTTGAGGGCAGCCGAAGGGAAGGTGTGGATCATTATGGAGGAAGCATATTTTATTAAGTAATTAATATATCGATACATTAAGTACCGATGTCATATCTCCATATATTTCGTTACAAAATATCGATATTTTCTTTTTGATACTAGAACTGGTTATTGGATATCAACAAACTGTTGAAGAAGAATGAAATTTATATAATAAACTGTAATGTTCTGTAGATAAAATTAAACTTTAGCGGAAATCTATTAAAATTTTATTTGAATTGAAAACCCTTTTAAGGTAACTCTATTTTCTATTTTATAGTGGAGTTGGTAGAGAAGTGTGGTTTTATTACCAAAGGGGGGGGGGGGGGGGGGGGGGGTGAGAAAATCTGAGGTTAGTGCTTGCCAGACTTTACGATGATATTTGTGCTATGTGCTATCGAGGGGGTGTTGATAGCCTCGAGTCGACGAGCTGTAAAGTTAGTCCAAGTCATGCGATAACCGAGCTTAATCCAAAAACCATTTGTGGGGCAGCCCATTATGGTAATTCCAATTTGATCAGTTTTCATTCAATCCCAACCCTCAAAGGTATTTTCAAAAACACTCTATTTCGAAATTGTATTGAAGCTAGTAATGTGACATATCGTTGAGAAGCTCTCAAACTAGACATGACAATTTGGAATGTTTTAAAAAAAATCTCTGACAAATTATTCAATTATTTTTTCGCTTAAACTCCAAATCCCAATCGACCGCACTCCCTCCTCTGTTCCTCCTCTTCCCTTCGGCTGATTATAGGATGACATCTATTAATTTTCAGCGGATTTTAAATCAAATCGATCTAAGGGAAGGGGACTAATTACTGCCGTTGTAATGAATGTATTGACATGTAATTTTTTTTGTGAATTCAAAATCCTATGAGGACGCCCACCTATCAGTATTCTACGAAATGAGTCAAAGAGGGATCGACTCAAATACCTTTCTGACTGCCGTTGTAATGAATGTATCAACACTAAATTTAGTACGAGGATTCAAATGTCACTAGTGAGTTTTAGCCCAAACGGTCGAATGGAAGTGGAGGAAGAGCAAACACTTAATGGATTGTAGTGCTAGGAAAGACACTCCTCTATGCGGCCAATGGCCAAGCCGCGCGGCCTTCTAACATTTAATGATGGTCCTCCATGCGGCCAGTGGTCAAGCCGCGCGGCCTTCCAAGATTTAATGACGGTCCTCCATGCGACCAGGCCGCGCAGTCGTCCAAGATTTAATGACAATCCTCTTTGCGGCCAGTAGCCAGGCCGCGTGGCCTTCTCCTCTTTTCCTGAACAGTTTTCTATACTCGATTCGAACTCAGTTGGTGATCCTGAGTCAAAAGAAATCAAATTCTCATGTTCCGATGTTTCGCCCAACCGCACAACTTTCTCTAAAGTAACTTCGTTATACACTAAGAAAGTAAAAATTTCATTATAACGAGTGAAAAGATTGAAGGACAAAGACTTTCTCATGGGCGTTTCTCCTTAATCTAATATTTCACTAAACTACAGATTCACTGAATTTGTGGCAAATTTGTGTAATTATAATCCACAGCAACATCTCAACTGCTCACGATTTATTCTCCTTGTTCCTGAACATTTCTTGAATGTTTAATTTTTTTTAATTGTTCATATTGTCGCAGATTTCTGAGTCTACTTGTGACAAGAAATAATCCACACTACATATAATATTTTTTTACTTGTAAACGTTTAATGACCAAAAGAAAACTTGACAAACACAAAATATATAACTAATAGACATTACTCTATTCAAAAAGGAACAAAATGTTCATTGATCAACAAACATTTACAATTTGTTCTACACATTTTCAGTACCATGGACACAGGATTAGTTCTAGTTTTAGAAAGTTGGCCTCAGAAATTCAACCCTTGGAAGATTTATCTACTAAATTAAACAGTTAACAATGTTTGTTATGTTGCATGAAACATAACTTGATGTTGCATGAAACATTACTTAGTTGAATCTCTGGTAAGCTGAAGTAATTTCCTTTGACATGATGCCACTAAGTAAAGTTTTCAACATTATATACTCTTAGATGAATAAATAGAAGCTTATATACAGTGTAGTATATAAAAGCTGCATCTTCCTTAATCCTTTGACTAGAGCCCCCCATTTACTAGCTGTGGTATCTAGCATTGTTCGGGAGCTCTTCAACACTATAACTATTTCCAAGATACTAACAGTCGTCATTATTTCTCACATAAATAGTAGCCACTGTATCAGCTGAAACTAGAGAAACATAAAAAACTCAGTATTCAGTAAAAAGGCCAGTAACTATAACCACTCACCACCAAGAGAATACTATTTAATTATATCTTAAATATCACTGTATTCGTTGATTTTTTTAATTTTTTAGTTCTCGTACTTCTTTTCTGTTCAAAATATTTAGATGTCTATGTTTGAATTGCTTTATGAAGTATAAACTGTCTAAAAACGACACCTATTGATTCTAGCCAAATCGGCCAAATATTAGGGGGGATTAGGGGAGAAGCCTAACACAAGAACTCTATTAACTGCTGTTGTAATTACTGTACGATGTAAATTCAAAGCCCTATCAGGATGAAAATATTGGCACAACATAGGTTTTTCTTTATTTTTACCATAACTTAAAATTAAGGGTTTAATAATAATAATAAATTTATTTCTGTTAAACCAATACATGGTAATAGGATACATTAAAAGAATTTATACATTAAGGTAGCTTATAAATTAGACTTATAACTACTTGAGTCTAACACATCTATGATTAGTAGTAATAACAAAACTAATAAAAAAAGTAAAATGAAATTAATAAAAACTGAATAAATAAATACTTAAAAATATATGAGTATATAAACCAAATTAATACATAGATACACTTATAATAAGTAGACACATTTTTCAATTTGATAAAAATTAAGATAACTATTTTTTTTAAAACTTCGGAAGAGTCTTTATCCCTACACAGGTGCCCTCTATAAATGAATAAAAAAAAAATATATATATATATATAAATGAAAAATTATAAATGAATAAATAAAACAATAACGTACATTGGACTGACCTTTAAGGGGTAAAGGAACTCTGTCCCGCCAGTAAATATGTTACTGTTGTCAGACCTTCCGGTGGAAACCGTCGTCACTGCCTGCTGATCGAGTACTGTGGGTGACATCATCGCAAGCTACTGTTAATGTTGTACTGAGGTTAGTCCGTGTTTGTTGTCTTATAATGGTCCTTCTTCAGGTAATTGGTTTATTTCTGTGATCCGTCTCAGGTAGTCTGTCTGACGCACAGTACTCGACCAGCAGCCAGTGACGACGGTTTCTACCCAAAGGTATCACAACAGCAATACAAAATTATATTTGAGGATTCAGAAGCCACTATGTAATCTTGAGTCTTAGTGCATTTTGTATTTGAAAGGACAGCGAAAACGTAATTGATTAATTCGTTCTGGGGAAGTACATAGTCGATTACATAACTTCTTCGATAGTAGATAAGTAAAAATGATATTTTTGAGTTTGAGGGTAGACTTTGTGTTGAGGATATAAGTGTGGTTTAGGTCTCATGGTTAAAACATTGTTTTCAGACATCGCCACTAAGTACATACGGAGCCAAGTGTGATGAATGAACCAAACACTTAGCAATTTGAAAAGGCACTTTATTTGAGAGAGACCTAATCTATTTACTTTCAATCTTCTGTTGTGCTTTTACATTATATATCTAATGAAAATAGTCAATTAAGGAAATTTAAAATGTAAACAAGGCTCAATGGATGAGAAAATATAGTTAAGTGAATCTACTTACGTGTATGGCGAGACTTGGGATAGAATAATACGTTGTAATGCCGAGCATCAACAAAGAATACAATTTTAATAGAAATTTTGTAAGTAGGGTTGGGTGGTGACCAAGGGAGTATGATAATGTAAAAAATATATAAAATAAAATAAATATAAAATACAAATAAATACATAATAAAAATAATAAATTAAATAAAATTACTACATTTCCTGTAGAAATTGTTGCTAGTCTTCTACTAAATTTTGATATCTACAGTAGTTTCCGAAAAGGACCCTAAAAAAATATCGATAGTTCAAGACGTGCAACTTTGAAGAAAGTGTACGTATTTAAAAAAAAGTTCAATTAACAAATTTTTCATTTGGATTTCTTCTAAAGACACTAAAGAGATGCCATCTTGTTTACCTTAATTTACAAAAACTATTAAATCTAATCTGAAGGTATAAAAATGTTGATATCTTCAGTAAGAACTGGGTTCACAGGGAAATAAATAAAAATGACTCATGCCCGGGCTTTAACTACGCGGTCATATCGCCTACTACCAGAGCGCTCTTTCGTCACTCTGGTGGACATGAGCCCGACTCTACTGTGGGAGTCCTAAATTTTGCCTACCCTAAATTTTTATTCATCTAGGCTAGGGGTCTTTAACGAGTACCTGACATCGTACAGGCTCGGGACCATCGCTTAACGTCCCATCCGAAGGACGGCGTGCTTAAGTTTATTTGACACTAGGATAAAATAAAAAGTTAAATGAATATTTAATTTATTCTAATATATAAATATACCACATTTTTATTAATAGATACTATAATATCACAGATATATGTCCAAGACAAAAAATAAAAGAAATATTTAAAAAATAATAATTATCAAGTTTTTTAAAGTGGTTAGTGATTAGAGCTTGGCACTACCAATGCCATGTTTTATCACAAAAAATATTTAATATTATTACCCTTTAACAAAAAAAGGGTCTTTTATCAAGTTTAACCTAAAAACAGGATACTCAAGGTTGGTTTAGCATTAAATTTAAAAAAAATTAAAAACAAAGATTGTTACAAAGTTAATTTCAAATTTTAAATTGTTAATTCTTGATGCACATTTTCTATTATGCTTGTACATTTATTATTTCCAGTCACTGATGATGGGAAGAAAGAACCCGAAACGTTTGACCATGTAACAAAAGAAATTTATAAAAATAAAAATTGGGAGTAAGATATTAAAAGCTGCTTCAATATAAAACCTATTAACCTACATTATCAATTTATTAACTAATATGAAAACTAAAAAAAATCAAATTATTTACAAAAAAAAATACTTACGAACTAATTTTTTTAAAATTTGTTTACGGCCACTCTTGAAAAATTCTTATTTTGGACTTATACCCATATCAATAAATAAAAAGTACCTTTTAGCATCTACGTACCTCCACTGTTATTTTTCTCTCCTACTTGGTTCACTTCTCTCAATCAGACTCCTTAACCCAAAAACGTCTCTCCTTATATTGTGCACACTACACCTTAACCCTAACAAATCTCTCTCTAGACTCCCCACTTCCACAACTCTCCTTAGACTGTTTTTCTCTATTTTGAACAGCTGATCGTCGTCTTTTGTTCTTCATTCATTGGTTGATCACCATTCGTTTTGTATATATTGTATATTTATTCACTATTTAACTTTATTAATTCACTCCTAAGCTGTTTTTGTTTACAAATAATAATAATAAATGATTCTGTAATGTATTAATAATTTTAATGTTTGTAATTATTTACATCACAGAACGTAGCCTCAGGTAGTAGATATCTGATTAATACGTTTTTTATTATTTCTTATTTAGAGTATCACAATATCTGCTGAAGTATCATTAGTTAGTAAGGTATTTGAGTCGCGTCCCCCCTCTCAAATTCTCCCCTTCACTTCGACGGTGCTATCCTTATGAGGGTTCAAAAAATATAAAATTTCTTGTTGATCTGTTCATTCTATTGGAAGTTATCGTGTTCAAAGACAGGCCGATTTATATATATATTTTTTTTTGGGTATCAGGACTACGGAAAACCTACTGATAACTCCCGATAGAATGAATGTATCGAAATGATCTTTTATATGTGTATCCCATAAGGTCGACACCTATTGATTTTCAGTCTAATCGGACAAAGCGAAAGTCGTGGCAGAGATGACCTCAATTCAAAAACCCCGATGACTGCCGATGTAATGAATCGACATGAAATGTTATATTTAAATTAAAAACCCAAAATAATGGCCCCTGGGTGATTCTCTGAAACTAAGGAAATCGCTATCACAAGCAAGTGCAAAAAAACATAGTTGTGACTCGTGTGATAGTATTTTTGGAATTTTTCTATTCCCCTGAGGTGAATAATGGCCTATGGGATTTTTTCAATCATTTATTATCATTCTAACCCTTGTTCTTGTATCAATAAATTTCTTTCAAAATGGTGGATTCTCAGTCCCTCACTATGTCCCACACTCGAGGTGGCTGTGTTCAACAAGCTGACACCTATCCATAATCATCTAAAAATGAGATGAATGTACATTTAATTTGTCAAATTAGGTCTCTACTTTTGGTGAACTTGGGGAAATTAGTGTAACATGGGTTATAACTGGACAAAAATAATTAGTATATCCTTGTCCCAAGGGGTTTTCATCAGTCCCTCACATATGTTTGAAAATGGCGCCAAGACTATGCTGTCACTTTTCTACAGTTTGAGATGTCGGCAACACTTATTCCCTTCCCGCCTAAAAGTTGCTATTTAACTTTCGCCTTGGCTTTCTTATAATCATTTTATAATCTGAACATTAAGGCTGAATTTGTGGTGGGTCGTTCATCCACCTCAGTCTCTCAACAACCTGGATTTTGTTTTAGTAAGTATAATATTTTAATGTTCTTCACTTCAGTGCATGTATTATAATTGTGGCTGAAAGTTGATTTCTCCCTAATTAAATGGTAACGTATAATCTACGTTTTACTAAAAATTTCTCAGTCCCTTACATTTCAGTCCCTCAAATTACCAGATTACGAAATACATGAACCACGAGGCCATTTTCGTCCACCAAGCATCTTGATCCATTGCGACTTAGGTTATTTATTTTTCGCGAAACCGACCGAAGGAAAGTTGGCATGATTAAGAGGGTGCTCGACATCGGCGCAACAACTCTGAGTCAAGGCCTCCTGGATCAGCTTTCGCCAGTCGTCTCGGTCCTGTGCAGCTGCCCTCCAGTTCCTGACTCCAAGTAGGATCCACGCATCATGCACAACACCGTAGCTTCTGCCTCCCATCTCGTCTGGTCCCGCGGATTTCCTCTAATATTGTCATCACACAAAATGCCGATGTAATTGATATTTCGACACAAAATTTAGTATGAGGATTTAGGAATATCTATATAAGTCAACTGTAGAATATTAGCGCAAACGGTCAACTGGTTTTGGAGGTAGATCAAAAACTTAATTAATTCGTGCTGGGGCAGTGCATTGCCAGTGATTTACCGACTTTATTCGAATATATTGGACAATATATCGCACAATCTTCAAATCCGGTCTCATAAGACACAGAAATAAATAATTCTTACTGAGGAACGCAGAGCTACAATGTTGAAAGAAAGATGGCCTGATGTTAGTTGAGAAACAGAAAACATTGATGATTAAATTCTAAACAAAGACAGAAGGAGAGAGACAGACGGAAGTGTTGATCAATGCACTTTAGTTTAACTGAGACTGAAGGGATGGGACGGTTTGACGATGCAGTTAAGTGGTGCACTTTAGTACAACTACCCTTTCATGACTGAGATTCTCAAACCAGTAGAGCACATCCCTTATCACTGTCTATTCACCCCCTCCTTACATCCCACCCCCACTCATTGCTTCAACTACATGTTTCACTTCCCCCGATATACGAAGTATAGGGGTAGTTATGTAATCAGTTAGAAATTCGATGTCGAGTTTTCTCCGGAGTTTCATGTTTTACTAAAACTTTATAGCACGAATACTCAATCACATTTTCGTTCTACCCCCAAAGCCGATCGACCGTTTGGGCTAAAACCTTACTTGACTAGGATGGCTTCTGAATTCTTTTATAGAATAGAATGGTTTTTATTAAAAGAAGAAAAATAACATCATTCCAAGAAATATACAAAGAAAAAAACGCTTAGACTATAGATAGCCATTTTGGCCGTCAGTCGGAGTTGGCATTACAGATATTTGATAATGAAGAACAAAAAATTTTAGCTTATATAAATAAATGAACAGAATAAATATCCTAAAAAACACAAATAATAATAATGCGAATAATGAGAAAATAAAATAAAGACATGTATTAAGGCTGAAAACGAAATAAGATAGATAAACATAGGATAATAATATAATATATAACTACAAATAATAATACAATCAAAAAATAAAGAGATTGGTGGCTAGAAACCAAATATAACTAACTAAACAACCTGGATAAATGGTAATAATCTCTCTTTATTCCTCTTATTAAATTTTGTGTCGATAAATTTATTACATCGGTAATTATTACAGTATTTAAGTCGATCCCCCTTTTCTGATTCCCTTCGCCCGATTACGCGAAAAATTGATAGATTCCGTCCCTACAGCGTTTTCAATTTACATATGAAATTTCATGTCAGAACATTCTTTACATCAGAAGTTATTGGGATTTTTATGTTGATCCTCCCTCTGGTCCATCTTCTCCTTCGGTTGATTGCGCTGAAAATTAATAGGTGTCATCCTTATTTTTTTTTTAATTTACATATGAAATTTCGTGTTAATTCATTATTTCAATCGGGAGCTATCGTGTTCACAGACATAGCAGACAGACACTTTGTTTTTTATTCTTGAGATCAAGAGGTCGGAAAATAGTCGATGCACTTTTCAACAGAATTTCATATTTCTGATCTGATTCCAAAAATGAAAAAAAAAAATCTGTCTTTCTGAATTTGTTTGAGTCTGTGAACACGATAACTCCCGATAGAATGAATTTTTCTACATGATGTGTAGATCATGTGTATCCAGAATCCTCTAGGGAAGACACTTACTAATTTTTAGCAAAGAGATGAATTAGGGGGAGATATAACATAAAAACTCGATTAACTGCCGTCATTATGAATGTATTGATATGAAATTTCATATGTAAATTTAAGCCTTTTGAAGACGACACCTATCAAATTTCAGTGGAATCAGACGAAGGGAAAATGGGGGTCACAGCGGTGCTCAATTTAAAAATTACTGAGAAGCCACATTGTAAGTCAAATACTGTGTTTTCGCCTTAACGGTCGGTTGGCTTTGGAAGTAGAGCGAAAACGTAATTGATTATTTCGTGTTGGGGGAATACATAGATTCATCGACGCCATTTTTTTTTTTTTTTTTTAATTTCTGGGATCAGTAGGTCGGAAACATGAAATTCCGTTGTTTTGTATAGTAGAAGAAGTAAAAACTTCAAAAAAAAATCGGTCAAGTGCAAACTATACTTGCACAATCAGTGTTCCATCTCATCAGCCCCCCAGTTATAAGAAAATAAACAATTAAATTGTTTAAAACAATTGATCTTGCTATAGTTTTATCGTTGATTATTTTTGGCTCAATCTGCACCTAATTCTTAATGTTCATGATTTTTTTCATATTTTTCTGAGCGATCCTTTTGGTAATAAGGGTAGAGGACAGCAATGTTTAAGCCTTTTTCTCAAATTATGTCTAATAAAATACATTAAAAAATACATCATATATATTGTTGAGTTTGTGCTTCAATAAGTTTATTTGACACCCTACAAAATGCACTTGATTTATTTTTTTATTTTTTTTTTATTTCTAAATTTATCCCCTGCATTAACCCCCGACATTAACCCCCAGAAACAAAATTCAACTTTTTATACTTAACGTATATAATTGGGCCATAACACTCTATCTCTGTGCTAAATTTCAAATTTTCACGTCGAATAGTTTCAGAGAAAATCGTCTTTGACAGACGGAGACCGAAAGTGTATTTTGGCGCGGTAAGCGTATCTAACTTCAAGCGTATCCAGTCCTTCCAATCCAAAGTCCTAAGAACTATTGTCGATGCACCCTTCTATGTGTCCAACCTTACCCTCCATAATGACCTTAAAGTTCCCTATATTATTGACCTCATCAAGTCCCGCTTCTCCAAATTCCACTCTAACCTTTCTTCCCATGTCAATCCAGTTGCTCGACTCTTGCCATCCCATTCCCATCCAGATAATCCCCCTCCGAAGACTGAGGCGGCGCTGGCCGAGAGACCTGCTACTGTAATTGGCCTGCTACTGATCTTGGCCTGCCTCCACTGCTGGACAGTGCTTGGCGGGGCGAGCGGTCAGGGGGGATCACTCGAGCCCCCGCGGCCTCCCCTGCCCCCATTAAGTTGGAGGGATGGGGATGGCAGAGAACTAGGGGCGTTTCGAGGGGTCTCGAGTTGAAGGACATTAATGTTGATTTGATTTTATCTTTATTATTATTGTTTTATGTTTATTATTATTTAAATTGCAGAGACCATTATTATTTTGTTATGTACGAAAAATATATATATATATATATTTTTGGCGCGGAATGCTAAAAAAATGTAAAGATTGGTTGGAAGAGAGTTATCTCCATTTTTGGAGAATGGAGTTTTGTATAAATTAAGTGTTGATGATGGAGGTAGATACACAAAATGTTTTTTGTTCCTTTTTTCTGTCTCTTTTCACCCTGAACTCCAGTGAGTATTCCAAGTCGGTTATCTCTGGGCCTTTTTTAATTTTCTCCAGGGAGATTAAGGGAGGCTTTGCAAGAGCAAACCAACCAGGATCTTCACCTTTTATGAACTTTCTCCCTGCTTATCTGACAAACGTTAGGATGTGTACACAGAGTGGAAGAGCCCACTACCATATTATTGTTTAACTCGTTCAAACATCTTTATTTTTATTTTATAAGATTTGCTTTTAATTTTCCAGCTGTACGAAGTATAGGGGAAGTTATGTTAATCGGTCAAAAATTCGATGCTGAATTTTCAGCGGAATTTCATGTTTTCCGACCTACAGATTCCAAACATGAAAAACAAAAATAGCTGTATTCTTGTGTTTGCGAATATGATAACTCCCGATAATAATGTATGTAGCTTTTTTCCTAGCTTTTTTCTAGCTATACGAAGTATAGGGGAAGTTATGTTAATCGCAGAATGTTTCAAAATTTCGTTTCTTTACGTCTGTACGTCTGCGAACACAATAACTCCCAATATAATGAATATGTCATCACGAAATTTTATATGTGAATTCAAAACCCCATAAGAACAATTATTTTTAATTTTCAGCGGAAGCGACTGGGGGGATTAGCGCCAAAAAATGGCGATGTAATGAATGTAGCGACATTAAATGTTATATTTGAATTCAAAACCCAATGAGGACATTCCCTGTCAAATTTCAGCGATATCGGCCGAAGAGAAGTGGATGTTCAGGGGAGTGGGTTCAATTCAAAAACCATGAACTGCGAATGTAACGAATTTATTGACACAAAATTTAGTATGAGGATTTAGGAGCCCCTATGTAAGTCAACTGTTAAATAATGTATTAGCGCAAACGGGCGCGAAAAGTTAATTGAGTGATGCACCGACGACTAGGAGAGGGCGTCGGTAGCTCAGTGGTATGCATGCTTGTCTTCTGAGCTCAAAAACGTGGGTTCGTAACCCGACCGGAGGCCCTTAGTTTATTTTAACTGGGAGGTAAAATAAACTTAAGCACGACGTCCTTCGGATGGGACGTTAAGCGATGGTCCGAGCCTGTACGATGTCAGGCTCTCGACCCCTGCCCTAGGTGAATAAAAATTTAGGATTCCCACAGTAGAGTCGGGCTCATGCCCACCAGAGTGACGGTAGTAGGCGATATGACCTCGTAAAAGGCCGGGCATGAGTCATAAAACCTAACCTAACCTAACCGACGACTAGGAACGTAGCCGTGTCAAACGTGGCAAAATATGCTTACGTCAAACATGGCAAAATATGCTTTTGTATAAAACTAATTTCAGAATAAAAATATAAAACATGGCATCACTTGTTGAACCACGATTAATATTCATCTGACAAAGCTCTTTGCCCCAGAAAAATAACCCCAACCAGAGGACGAAATAAATCCACAGATTTAATACACGAGATATGATAAAATATTCTCATAGGGTCGCACTTTGCTTCGGAATGTACATTATGTTATCAGGGTGGAGTTATGGGGGAGGTCTTTAGGTAACGGGTTACCTCCGGAAGTAAGAGGGAGGCGTAATAAATGGCGAAGAATCAAATGTATCTTATAGGATGTAAAATAAGAATGTCGTCAGTGAATCACAAGGAATACACTTCAACAGCACGAATTCATGAATTAAGTTTTCGCTCTCCCACCAAAACTTTAAACTTTAAATAAAGGCTTCTGAATCCTCATATAGTCAAGCCGTCCTCCTCCAAACCCTTTTTCCCTTTGGCTGTTTCCCATGATTGTTAATAGGTATCGTCCTTAGACGGCTCTGAAATGAAATGAAAATAATTTTTTTTTTTCTGGGACCAAAACCCCTAAATATAAATACAGTAAAATCCGGTTATAACGATATTCAAGGGACCAACAAAAAATACATCGTTATATCCGGAACCAAACTGTTAAACCTACATACAATTGTATGGGCTTGTTAGTGAAAAAAAAAAGGTGTTTTACAATGATCATAACGAGAAAGTTTACATATTTTTATTTACTTTTTAATATTTACTTACATACATTTGTAACTGTATACATAAATTATGTACACATGAGTACATCAGTACATATGTATTAATTTTCCACAAAAAAATCAGTTATTTTTGTTTGCTTGATTTTTTTTAAGTATACATTTTTGCTTACATGGTTATGAAGTTCCGAAGTCACGATCCCCACGGAGGCAAAGGAAAGACTAATCTGAAACTAGGAATATACGCACTAGAAGGAAAGAAGGGAGTTATTGTTATTGACCATCTCTCAAATCCAGATATTCCCCTCCAAAGGCTGAGGCAGTGCTGGCCGAGATATCAGCTAGTATAAAATAGCTGGTGGTGACCTGAAAGCTACAGTGCATTTATTCTGATGTATTTAGTTACTTTTATTTATTATTCCATTTTCTATATATTAAGTATTATTTTTATTTTTATTTATTTTTTTATTTATATATATATATATATATATATATATATATATATATATTTACCTCATTTTCCTTTACTTTTATCATCTCTCTCACCCATCCATCAAAATTGTCTTTCAATTCCTTTTTTTTTTTCTTTATTTAATAACTTATTTATTTATTATTTATTTTTTTATTTTCCTATTTTTTTTTCAGTTCTTGTCCTAATAATTAAGGTAAATTTTCGTCCCGAGGACCTACCACTGGGTGGCCTTCCTCTCACACGCCCTTCACGCCAACATATCCATACCATCATAGATGCTGGTTGTTGCACCCTGGCAACAAATTTATCTTTATAAATAAAAAACAAAAAAACTTCTTAAACTTAATTTTGTGTCAATACATACACATACAACGAGGCAGTTATTGGAGTTTTTGTGTTAAATCAATATGGATGGTGGGGATCAGAGAAGGGCGGCTGTACACAAAAACCCCAATAACAACCAATGTAATGAATGTATCGAGATGAAACTTTATATGAGGATTGAGTTGACCCTGAGTAAGACAGCTATCGATTTATAGACTAATGTGTCGATCTATTTAATAATGAAAGTTCAGAGAAACGTATTTGATCCATTCGACCTGGTGAAGTACATTATTTTATCACCCCATTCTTTTGTTCTTAAGTTCATTACAGGAATTAATTATCTTTGTCATATTGAGTTAGTGGGTCTTTGTGAAACCTGAGGTGTTTAGGGAAGTCTCATCTTGTCATCAAATGAATTCTTTTTCTTCGGGTGATTTTAATATCATTAAAATAGTGGAGGAAATGAGGAACTTCCCCAGCTATAATAAGTACCCCAGCTATAATAAGTACCCCAGCTATAATAAGTACCCCAGCTATAATAAGTACCACAGCTATAATAAGTACCTCAGCTATAATAAGTACCCCAGCTATAATAAGTACCACAGCTATAATAAGTACCTCAGCTATAATAAGTACCCCAGCTATAATAAGTATCCCGGCTATAATAAGTAACCCAGCTATAATAAGTATAGGTGAAGTTACGTAATCGGTTAGAAATTTCCAACTGAATTTCATGTTACCCGACACCCTGATTTCGAAAATAAAATAAAAAATGTTCTGTCTATGAATAAGATGTGAGGTAAAAAAAAAATTTACACACATTAAGATTATTTATAAATTATTAAATCAATTATAATTATTTGTATAAAAACAGCTGTTAGGAGTGAAGTAACTTAAATTGTGAATAAATATATGAAGTCGCATTTTGTTGTAAAGCGAAATGTGAACAACCAATAAATGGAGAACAAAAGACGACGATCAGCTGTTTTAAATAGTGTGAGACAGTCTAAGGAGAGATGTGGAGGTGTATGAGTGAAAATAACAGTGAAGTAGATGCGCAAAGGTACTTTTATTTATTTCTATGTTTATATGCCCAAAAATAACTTTGAATTAAAGAATGACCACAATATTTAAAAATAAAAGAGTTTAAAGAAATTAGTTTGTTTGATTTTTTATTGTAGGTACCTACATATGTAATTTAATTTTTTTGAATTTGATATTGACATTTTGATTTTATTAGATTTAACAATTTTAAAAAAAGAAACAAGATGGCATCTCTTTAGTATCTTTTGAAGAAATCCAATTGAAATAATAATTAATTTAAATTTTTTTAAATACGTGCACTTTCTTCAAAATTGCACGTCTTGAACTTTCGATATTTTTTTAGGGCCCTTTTCGGAAACTACTTTAGAAATCAAAATTTAGTAGAAGACCAGCTATAATTTCTACAGGAAATGTGGTAATTTTATTATTTATTTTTAATTTTATTTTAAGTATTTATTTTATTTTACATTTTTTAAAATTATTATAAAGATAACCCGATAAATTGAATGTATCAAAACGAAATTTTATATTTTCATTCAAAGGGAAAGGGGAGGGGCCTCTAATAACTGCCGATGTAATGAATGAATCGAGTTGATTGAACACGATCGATTGTTTTGGAGGATGTGCGAAAATTTAATTGATTAATTCGTTCTGGGGAAGTACATTGCCAGTTATTCTCCGACGCCTTTTTTTTCGATTCTTGAAATTCAGCATCATGTCAATAGAATAGGAATCATTGTTGAAACGCACCGCAACTGTGGGATTACTCCTTCTCTGAGAAGACTCAGAATTTCCCCTTTTGGCGTGAGTCGGTGGTATTCTGAAGAGATGGGTAGCCGAACAAAAGCCGAAGGACAAGAGGGGTCGTTGAGGAGAATTAGAGAAGGAACAGAATAGAGAAGAGGGCTGAGAGGAATGTGAAGGGTTCTATATTGGAGGCAAAGTGTGGAGCATTGGCTATTGTATCTAGGATTGGATTAGGGAAGAATTGTGAATGTTAACGCCAACCATTACGTTTCAATCCAACAATTTCCTCCCCTTATATGTATTCACGTTTCTGCATTTCCGACATATAGATGGACTTTGACGGATGTGACGTAATCAATCGGTCAGAAATTCTGTGTCGAGTTTTTACAGGTTTTTCGACGCTTTGATTCCAAAATTTTCCCCCCTCAAAATTCAGTCGATCGTTTGTGCTAAAAATCAATAGTTGACTGACATAGGGACTACTAAATTTTGTGTCGATTAATTCATTACAACGGCAGTGATTAGAGTTTTTGAGTTAAGCCTCTCTCCTAATCCCCTTCTCTTTGACCGATTTGGCTGAAAATCGATAAGTGTTGTCCTCATTGTGTTTTGACTTTAAATATGAAATTTCATGTCGATACGTTCATTTCATCGGCAGTTATTGAAGTTTTTGAATTGGTCCCCTCTCTGTTCCCTCCTTCCCTTCTGCCGATTTCGTTGAAAATTAATTTGTCGACCTTATGTGGTTTCAAATTCACTTATGAAATTTCATGTCGATACATTCATATGTGGGATATTTTCATATCCTCATGGATCATTCATTCCCATGGATGGACATTGACATAGGCAAGTTGAAAAACTGCATAAGGAGAAATGTTGCCTAAAGTATAGTGGCTACCAGTAGAAAGCCCAAATAGCTTGTCACAATAATAATTTATAAATAATAATGTCAATAACAATAAACAATAATTCTTTGACCGATTTGGCTGAGAATCGATAGATGTTGTCCACTTGTGAGTTCAAGTCACACATATACATTTTTTTTTATATTTCCATAAATTCCCCAATACTTCTTATATCTGGGGAAATAACAATGTTTACTATTTATTAATTACCTAATTCCCCAGGTAATTACCTGTCACCAGAAAGAAATAACCTTTCCAACTGGGAAAACGTTATCCATATAGGTAGTCAAATACACTAAATTTCTCTCTTGATACACAAGGTAGTGTAGATAAGCTATTTTGATGTGCAAGATTGTATCATGTATCCTATTACCATTTTATGGTTCAACAGAAATATATATATTATTATTAATTATTATTATTAATAATATTATTATTAAATATAAACGTTTATAAAAATCCGTTATATGAGTGTATAGTAGAGTTGTTGAGATGAACACACATAAAACAGGATAATCTTCATTAGTTTTCCTTAGGGGAAAATGTATCAGACTCAACGTCATACCATATCTTATCCAGAGTGGCGCCAATTTTCCAAAGTGAATCCCCTGTGTGGGTGAGTTTTTCTACTCATGTGCGCCATGTTTGAAAAGATGGCCTCTTCCAAGACTGAGAGAGAATGGGTCTTCAAGATCCTTGATGTTTTATGACCTGTGTCCCACTTCCGTCAGATCTGGGTCACTGTAACCTAGACCTTATCCTCTTCACAGATGCATACCAAATACCCAATTCCTATCTGACTTTATACACCCTTGTTTTTACACATTTACAATAAAATATATCTTGGTCAAAGCTGTCAAGACTATCAACTGATAAACTATATAATAAATTTTCTGAAAATAGTAAAATATATTATATGAATGATGATACGAGACTCTGATATATAATATTTTTATATAAGTTGGACAACTGGAATGCATTTTCTATTCAATCTGAAATTATTTCAATATTTAGAGTTAATTTCATTTTGATTTTCAATGATGAGCCCTTACGCCTAGAGCCTGCCCTAAAAAAAGATTTTTTTTTTTTTTTTTTTTTTTTTTTTTATTCAATACTTTTTTTTTTTTGGCCTTATGTACGCCATGTCACTGTGTAATTTACTAGTTATTTATGACATCCATGGCCCCGGGAGGAAGTTCTATCTATGAAATAAAACTCACTCCCGGATGGGGGATTCGAACCCAGAAACCATGGTGAGACCATGCGACCAAAGCCCTACGCTCTAGCCCGCACGGCCACCATGGCTCCCTTTATAATACCTTTAAATTTTTACAAAATAATGCCCTAAGTGAAAAAAAAATTTACGGTAGGCAAAATTTAGGACTCCCATAGTAGAGTCGGTCTCATGTCCACCAGAGTGACAAAAGAGCGCTCTGGTAGTAGGCGATATGACCTCGTAGTTAAAGCCCGAGCATGAGTCATAAAACCTAACCTAACCTATATTATTTTCATCAAACTATAACATGGTATTTGGAACGTCATACAACTTTGTATATCAAAATAGCTTATAAAGTATGATATGTATACCTATATAGGTTTTTTTCTCTTTCTTTGGCCTTATGTGCCGTGTATATTGACATATATTATAGGTTCAACCGCACACATATTAGATTAATTATATTAATAATAATACAAACGAAATAAAAAAATAATAGAAAATAGTTTGAGGTTGAGGGAGAATATCGATAAGGATAGTCTTTCGTCTCCAAAAAATATATTTATATTATTTTTGTTAACGTTTCACCATTAAAGCATTATCAAAACTTTTGTGATAAAATTCTTTTTTTTGTTACCATAATCGTTTTTTCGGGTCATCATCATCAACATTTTGATCAGTAAAACTCTATGTGACATATGAAATTGTTTGATTTTTAGTTACCAAGTGACAAGGTGTATTATTGATCAAAATTTGGTTATTAACTACCATAAAAAACGATAATGATTGTAAAAAAAAATGACATAATGGCGAAATGTCTATAATGTATGTATATATATGTATATGTATATATATTTAATTGCCATTAAAAATATTTTATATTTATATTTCTTCAAGATGTCTTCTTTTAGGGCGATATTACGAGGCGAATACCTCGACCGAAAGAGCGAAATATGGAAAACAATAAATAAATCTAAGAAACTAACAATAAATCAAAAAGGAAATAACTATTAAAATTAATGATAATTTAAAAAAATACTACGACAGACCTTATAGGATTTTGACGGAGGACTAAGAAAATAAAAATAAAAGTATGAATTAAAGTTATTATATATGAAACAAGACTTTTATATTATTGTTATTTTTTATTATTATAATTTTTTTTGAACAATGAGAAAAATTCCATCCACCGAGGGGGTTTATCTAACATAAAATTCAATTAAAAATGTTTACGTTTTTTTTATTATGTTGTACATTATGTTTACTTTTTTTCAAAAAGGGAGGAAAAGTGCTTCAGTTATTCAAAATTCTTCTTTCTTCCAGTCCTCTTGTACTGTTGAGAGGGCTGAGAAAATGTATGATGGATTCAGGGGTAGCCCCCCAAAAGTGAGATTCAAAGATATTACTTACCATTAAGTTTTATGATGTCAGCTGAAGTAAACCAATACTCCACAATTTCTTAACCAAGAATATAAATTCTTTTGCAATATTGAAATTTAGAACTCCCACAGTGGAGTCGGGCTAATCTCCACCAGAGTGACGAAAGAGTACTCTGGTAGTAGGCAGTTAAAGCCCGGGCATGAATCACAATAACTATCTATAATGGTTTCTCAATCATACTGTTTGTGCCGATACATTCATCTAGAATTTTTGAGTCAAGCCCCTCTCCTCTGATTCTCCCTCATCCCCTTGGTCGATTCCGCTGAAAATTAATAGATGTCGTTCTTATGGGGTTTCAGATACACATATACACCACACATGTGTTTGTGAAGATGATAACTTCCGATAGTATGAATATACCTTCACAAATTTTTATATGTGTATGCAGAACCTCACCAAAGACACGTTGATTTTTAGCCAACTTGACCAAAGAGCAGAGAAGAATTAGAAGCGAAACTTAACAAAAAAACCTCTTAACTGCCCTTGTAATAAATATATAGATACGAATTTTCAATGTCAAGTACTCTAGGTGAAGTAATGGGTACGCAACATTTAAGACTCATAGTAGAGTCGGGCTCAGGTCCACCAGAGTGATTAAAGAGCGCTCTGGTGGTAGGCTATAACTAACTAGATCGTGAGAACAAAAACTTTAGTGTAGAGCGTAAATAAAATAATTTAAAATAACCGTTCCATCGTATGATTGGCTAGGTTGGTGGATATGGTATATGCGATAAGAGGTAACGATTGTAATGAGCCTGCAATAAACAGGACTTAAACCTTTGTGTCGATGCACTTTATTGCAGTTGCCGAGTTTTATTGCTTCTATCATTGGAACTTTTAATGACCCACGATTCTCTGCATTCTATCCAAATTCTGTTTTACTATCAAACCACTTCCAATATTATTTCTTTTTTTTTACTTCCCCAGCTGAGGATATTTTTGTAATCGATCAAAATTTCGATGTTGAGTCATCACCGAAATTTTTTGTTTTCCGATCCCCTGATTCGGAAAATGAAAAAAGAAATTTTCATGTTTGTTTGTCTGTGCAAAAAAATTTAGACAGATTTTGATGAAATTTAACAAGCATCCTCCCCTATAATCCAGATTGAATTATGGGTTATATGGCCATATTGTTAGACGCATCATGATATTTAATGGTTTATTGACTCCCAGGCACCAGTTTTATATTATTACTCGCCAATATATTTATAACCGTTATAATTATGTCAAAAAATAATTATAAGTCTGAAACCTGTCAAAAGTTTTGAGTTTGTGCTAAGATTTTTAATTTCTTATACCCAAGGAAGTATTGGAATCGTGCGAAAATTCGAGATCGAGGTTTCAACGGAATTTCACGTTTCAAGATCCTCTGAATACATTTTGAACATTTTCGATGATGTAACCTAAAATTAGTGCTACCTTAAATTACTGATCGGAAAATGATTTTGATGAAATTTCACAAATAGCATCTTTATTCAGGAGACTGTTATGTACAGTCACTGGCCTTTTTTTAATAGACGCTACTTATCTCATCAGGTGGTCTTTGAATTCAGAAACTCTACTAGACTTGGGTAAATGTTCCCCTATTCTTGTAGATAGATATCTTTCGACCTGACTGGCCGACATAAGCGGCCCCACATTCGCAGGTAATTCGGTAGAACCCACTTCTATTTGGAAACTCGATGGTTCATGTACTGCTCCGAGATAGTTCATGTACTGTTCATACGAGCCAACAAAATATGAATTATACAAGTTCCTCAATAAACTGCCCCCTACCAGGAGAAGAGTAAATTAAACTGTGGGTCAGTGAGAAGGGGAGGGGTCTTGCTTCCTTTGATGCTGTGGCCAGACGAGGGGAGGGGAGGGACTTTCAAACTTAATGTCAAAAAGCCCCTTGTAGAACTTGTCCTCCAAAGTTAGACTTCGTCGGTCTGTTTCTATGGTTGAACACCAGTCTGGTGTCACAACTTAACTCGTTTTCCAAAGCAACTTCTTCCTGAAATATTAATAAAGGAAATATCAAGACTTTTGTGTAATGCTTGACAAAAAAAAACTCGATGAAGCATATGAACGAAGCATATCTCAACGCAAGTGTGGGAGATGAAAAAATCTTGAGCACGCCGACTTCCAGAGAGGACGTTCAGCGATGGTGCCGAGCATGTACGATATCAGGTACTCGTTAAAGACCCCTACCCTAGATGAATAAACCTAGGTAGGAATATTTATGACTCTCACAGAAGACTTGAACTCATGTCGACCAGAGTGACGAAAGTGTGCTCTGATATGACTTCGTATTTATAGCCCAGGCATAATAACAAACTAGAATTTTCTCAATGAAAACCGCTACACAAGTTCAGAGACAAATATTGGAAGACCCATCTATTGCCCTATTTCCGCCGGAAGGAACTTACACTGAGCTGATGTGTAAAATCTGAGTTTAGTTTTATGGTTTAAAAAATGAGAGCGGACAATAGCGGGGAGGTGTGTCGGGTTTGATAAGCGGAGGGGGGTGTGATGTACCGTCCGGGCTGGTTGGCGTTTTTAATTTCCGTTCTGCTGAGGAACCCCGTCATCAAACTGACTCGATTTATGGGGCCCTCATATCGGCACTGGGCTTTTAATGATCTACCTCTCTTGTTGTCACCCCCCCCCCCCCCCCCCCCCCCCCCAACCTTTATCAGTAGGTAATTCAAAAATGAAAATAAATATTGTATATATTCCATCAGTATTCCATGACAAAAGTGCCATCGTTATGCATTGAAGTATAAAATTTCATATCGATACATTTGTAACATCGGCAGTTATTGAGATTCTTGAGTTGTCACCCCTCTGATCCCCCTCTCCTTCGGTTGTATCCTGAAAATATAGAGCTTATTAGAGTTTTTGTGTTCCTTAAGAGAGCCCCCTTAGAGGCATACACATAAAGTTTCATGTCGATACATGCATTCGACAGAGAGTTGTGTTCACGGACAAACACATTTTTGACGTGAAAACGTCTATTCGCTCGTTAAGCACAGTGTTAGCCGGTCAAACTTTCTTGTGTTACAAAATACCGTTAGATTTCAATCGATAATAACTACGAGACTAATAATGCGATAATAACGGTTGAAGTCACAATGGATAGAGCATGTCTGTACGTGTTTGTTTTGCACTTGACGTTATCGGGCTAGTGTGGGCGCCGGCGGATGATTGTTGCGAATTAGCGTTGTGTAAAATTAGAAATTAGTGTAGCATGATAACGCGGTTAGATAGGACGTTGATTCGGGTGTCATTGTAAAGAGGTTGAGGAGCACTACTAGGACTCAAAGTGAAACAATAAAAATATTCTACGAAATATATGTAAAAATCGGTATTAAATTGATAATTGCAAAAAAAATTAAAGATGTCGTCTCATATGAATCGTAAATAGGCGCGGAATTATAGAAAACGCAAATCAGAGGAAAGCTCGCATCAAAAGGAATTTAAAAAACCTAAAAAGTCTAGTGCCGAGGAAATTCAAGAGCTACGGCAGCATCGAAAAGAAAATGAAAAAACGTAGCAAAGACGTTTTCACGGAAAATCTATGGCGTGGACCTTGACTATGCCTTAATGTTTTTTTTTTTTTTTGTTTAATTGCTCAGGTTAAAATTTCATTTTTTTTTTTTATGTTTGTAAAAATGAGTATCATTACGGAGGTAATATTGAAATAGGCAATTATAACATTTTCTAATATTAAGTAAATCTAATGAAGGCTTTGCCTTTATCTGTGGCTGTGGCTACAGCATGATTGGGTAGCACTTGGCTCTTCCCCTAGTGTGTGTCCCCGGCTCCATGTAATGAAAATGATACTCTATTAAATTTAATGAAAGTTGTATTATATATGAAGTGTCGTTCTCTTTTTAACTATTCAAATATTAACAGAGAGGGGCTTAACTCAAAAACCACAATATTGTAATAAATGTTCACACAGAAAATTTAGTGAGGATTCAGAAGTCTCTATGTAAGTACCTTTTTAATAACGATAAAAAATGATTTTATCTCGATGTTTTCACGGAAAATCTACGGCGTGGACCTTGACTTCGCCTTAATGTTTTTATTTATTTTTTTTCATATTTGGAATTTGGTGGTGGACGGATAACATAAAATTCTGTTGAAAACTATGCTTCGGATTTCTGAACGATTACATAACTTCGTATAGCTATGGAAGTAAAAATGTTTTGCCTGTCTGTAAACACGATAACTTCCGATAGAATGCATGTATCAACACGAAATTTTATATGTGAACCCAGAACCCTCTAGCGACGACAGCCGAAACGACCCGAGTGAAGGAGCGATTGGGAATGATGCTTAACATAAAAACTGTAATAACTGCCGTTATAATGAACATATTGACACGAAATTTCTTATGTATATTTCATTCGACGAAAACCTGCTTGCGATAGACATTTGAAGCATCGCCCCACACAAACACACTAAACACGTGTCTAGGTAGGACCTATAGGTCTGAATACACATTAACACTTCATACAACACAACTTCTCAAGGCACATGGTGAAAACTCCACGCTTGGGTTAGTTGATTTCTGATTTGGTTAGTAATGAACGTTGTATTACTAGCGTGTATTAAATCAGACATGTATAAAATTAATTGTAAAATTTTAACTGTTTTTATCTTGGACAGACAAGCCGCAAGCTGAGTGGGGGAACATACCTCTGAATTCAGACACCTTTAAAATACAGGACAAGAGGCGGACAATATCAAAAAAAGTTGAAAGATGGATATTATTGAAAGTATAAAGATAAAAATGGGAAGGAAGAAAGGAGAATTTCCCCTCCTCAATTCTAGAGAGGGGTTAAGTCATTGTCTTCACGCGCTCCGTGCTGCCAGTTATGATTCAGAAATAACGTCCTGTCCCCATCTATAACATTTTAATTGTTAACTTCTGAATTTTATATTTTTATTTATTTTATGTATTCATTTTTAAATTGTTTTTTATGTAAATACAAAGCCTCATAAGGATGGCTCCTATTAGTTTTTCAGTATCAGTATAGACCGATCCAACTTTCACACTTTACTTCTGGCCGAGAATGATATCTGAAACATTTTTCATTATCTAATCAGCGCTCTGAAACTTAGATCATTCATTGTTAATGAATAATGTACTTCAACTTCCATAGTATATTGATATTCAATACCTAAATCCCTACTCCATATTTACTAATGTATTTATACTTTTATTCATTTATTTAGTTTGTTAAAGGTTCCTGTATGTATGTCATTATTGTTCAGCTGATCAATATATAATTTTGGAAATGTTAATGTCAATATTGTACAAGTAATGGTCACTGACTCAATTGTATAGGGGTGATCCCTTTAAACAATAAAAATTATTATTATGTTATTGTTATTATTAGTTTTCCGCGAAATCAGCCGGTGGGGGGGGGCGGGGGGGGTTCATAGACGTTTTTCACCAACAATTTTATTGTATTATTGTATTTCAGACTACAGAAAATCTTCTGAAATTACCGTAGAAGAATCAACAGACTCACATGTAAGAGAGTTAGTGGTCTGTGTTGGGAGTCACGTAGAGGAATGGATCAAAAATGCAGGACCCTTCTTTATGGGGCTGTCATAAATAACGATGTTGTTAAAAAAATATAAGTTGTATCCAGTGTAGAGCATATTTACGGCTGAATTAAATGCAGAAGAGTTGGCATTATGCTCCAGATCATATAGCATACAATGGGCATAGTCAGAAATTCCGGAAGTGAAATGTGCAGTAGAAACAGTTTAACGTTGAGAAAAGCGGTATCTCAGGGAGGATGGCCGACTCTTGCTTAACGCGGAATGGGACGACAGTCAGAAATTGTTCCACATTCGTAGAGTCCATTTCCTGGCATTCATATGTATATTCCAAATTTCACAAGGGGGTTCGACTTATAAACACTAATAATAATAAAAAATTTACTTCCGTTAAACCAATACATGGTAATAGGATACATTAAAAGAATTTATACATTAAGATAGCTTATAAATTAGATTTATAACTACGTGAGTCTAACACATCCATGATTATTAGTAATACTAATTTAATAGTTTTGAAAAAAGAAATATTAAATTAATAAAAAACTGAACAAATAAGTACTTAAAAATATATGAGTACATAAACAAAATTAATACATATTTATAATAAGTAGACACATAAGTAGACACAACGATGTTTCGGGACGTTCTTACGTCCCATCATCAGGTCCCAATGTGCGAGATATAGAAAATAAAGAAAACAATGTAACTATAACAATATATGAAAAATAATATATATATATTTATCAATTATAAATGAATGTATAAAAAAGTCTAAATAAATAAAAATGTATAAATTAATGAATACAACAATAACGTACATTGGACTCCTTTAAGGTGTGGAGGAATTCTGTCCAAAAAATAAAAATTAAAGCTTTGTATCAAATAATGTTTTTGGATATGAAACACGATTCTTTATTGTGATTATATTATTCTTTTCGAACAGTGAGAATAAAGTTCCGTTTCCGTGTATAGTGTTTCCTCTAACATGAACATTTTTAGTTGAAATTTAAATTTTTTTATTGTATCTATTGACTCCAAGAAGTGGGGAAGGGCATTAAATAAATTAATTCCTTTATGAGTTATACTTTTTTCAAAAAGAGAAGAGCAATGTTTAGTTATTCGAAAGTCTTCTTTCTTTCTGTCTTTTTGGTATCGTAATAGCGGCGGATGTAATGAATGTATCTACGCAATATTTAATGTGAGGATTCAATAGTTTCTAATGTATGACAAATATGGATTTTGAGCGCTAATGGTCGATTAGAGGGTGATCTGGGGAAGTACATTGGTGTGATCTATCATATATAGGACATTGTTCAACTCATTCATGAACGTAATGTGCAATGAGAGCTAAGTTGTGCAACGAGGACAGAAAGCTTGGCTCTGGTAAAGTAGCTCGGTTCTCTATCATGCTCAAATCTCATTACTTTCAAAAGGGGTTGAAATTTAATTATAATTTCATATTAAAGTGAGCTCGATTTAATATCAACTTAACTGTACAAATGATCTGAGATTATTCATAAGTAGAGCAATTCTTCAAGACGTCTCTTAACTTACGAATATTTCCTCAAGAACATCAATCAGGCATGCTAGCCTACTGAGCTCAAGATCCCGGGTTCGAAACAAGGCCGAGGCCCTTAGGTTTTTTTTTACCTGGAAGATGAAAAAAACCTTGAGCACGTTGTCCTTCCGATGAGGTTTGATCTCGAGCTTGTACTATGTCAGATACTCCTTATTCTAAAGAACCTTAGTCGGGATTATGTCCACCAAAATGACGAAAGGGCGGTACCATCAATGTCTTAGTAACATCAGTATCGACGTTGTTGAGACCAATTTTGTACATCCACAGCATTATTATTTTTTATTATTTATATACCTACTAATTTATTTTTATTGTTTTTCTCTTTTTTGTATTTTTATTAGCATTTTTTTCTTTCATTTATTTATATATATTTCTATCTATCTATCATGGCGCTACAACCCGGTGACGGGTCCTGGCCCCCTCCACCAACAGCCGCCAATTGTCTCGATCCTGTGCGGCTGCCATCCAGTTCCTGATGCGGAATATGTTTCGGGCATCTTCTGCCACACCACACCATCTGCCCATCTCAGCTTAGGTCTCCCTCGCCATCTTATTACTCCATGAATGGGCTCCATTAGCAGCTTCTTCAGCATTTCCTCAGCTTCCATCCTGACGACATGTCCTGCCCATCTTAACCGCCCAATCTTCATGACTTTCAAGATTTCTGGTTCTCTATATAGTTCGTAGAGCTCCTGGTTGTTGCGTCTGCGCCATGCATGGCCTACTTGCACTCCTCCAAATATTCTGCGCAGAACCTTCCTTTCGAACACCAAAAGGCTCTGTTCGCTCATTTTTGAAGTTGTCCAGGGTTCTGAGTCATACAGAAGTATTGAGCGAATAAGGGTCTTATATAGAACGACTTTAGTCTGCCTGGGTATGTGGTTGCTTCTGAAGTGCTTGCTGAAACGATAGTAGCACTAGTTTGCCGCAAATATAGTTTCGTTAGCATATTTATATATATTAATATTTTTATTAGTTATTTATTTATTTTTTATCTTTTCTAGATTTCGCACTTTGTGACCTGGAAAAGTTATGAAAAATTACCTTAATTTTAATTAAATTAAAAAAAAAAAAAATCTACTATATTTATCATAAATTATATCTATTATTATTTTGGTACTCATATTTTCAATTGTTTATTTATTCATTTTTATTTTTATTTTTAGTAGAATTGTTAATCCTAATCCATGTGTGTCAGACTCTAAGAGTTAATATCTGTTTAAGTATCTAAATTATAAGGTATCTTAATGTAAACATTCTTATGACGTAGGTATCCTATTTCCATGTTATGCTTTAAGGAAAATAAATACTATTATTATTATATATAGGGGAAGTTATGTAGGCATGAGTCACAAATTCTCTCCCTTTATTCCAAAAAGTCATAAATCAATTAACTTTTGGCTCTCTTTCCAAAACCAATCGACCGTTTGGGCTGAAAATTAATAGTTGACTTCACAGGGGCTTCTGAATCCTCATACTATATTTTGAATCGATATTTAAATATAAAACTTCATGTCGATAGTTATTACATCGGCAGTTATTGGAAGTCTTGAGTTTAGCCCCTTCTTTTTGAGGCCGATTCCGCAAAAAATCATTAGGTGCTATCCTAATAGAATTCTGGATAATAATATAAAATTTGGTGTCAATACAATCATTCTATCGGGAGTTATCGTGTTCACAGACAGTTTTTTTCTGAATGAAGAGGATTGGATTCTTTGTATAGCTGGGAAAGTTATATTTATTTTTTGGTTCTCAAACATAAATATAAATTCAATTATAATCCCTGCCGGGTTTCGAACTCGTCATCTTGAGCTTAGTAAACTAGCACGCAATCTCTGAGCTATCCTAGTTATGAAAAAGGATTTTAGTTTATTCTTGAAATTAAGAAGCATAACGACTCTTTTGGAATGAGCAAGTTGGTCGAGGGTGCACACAGACACAGCAGTTGGCAGGATGCACTTTGAGTATTGTGCATTGCTCTACTGGTTCAAATAGATGGAGCCAGCATTGTCTTGTTTTACGGCCCATCCACAACCCTCTCTATTTGAACACTATTTTATTGTTAAGCTTCTTCCATTACTCACTTGGGTTGCTTCTTCTACAACTATAGCCCTTAACCCATCTTATCCCATCTTCTACGTTTTCAATCAACAAACTAGTTTATTTGATTCGATGTTTATTCAATTTAATGATGTACTAGCAATATTATCCGGCGTTTCTCGGAGAATTTTGACTTTCTCTCATAATATCTCTCATGCGATTGATAAGCAATTGTTCTAGAGTTTTCACTACATGTGAAATTCATTACAATCCGATCATCTGTTAATGAGCTCGCACTATCTATATGCTTAGAGGTCCGCCTCCACAACCCCCCCTCTCCAGTTAAAATTTTTGACATAGCCTATTTTTTAATTTGAATTTTAAGAATGCTACATGTGAAATTCCATTACAATCCGATCATCCGTTAATGAGCTAGCATAATCTTTATGCTTAAAGCCCCCCCCCCCCCCCCCCCCCCCCAACACGATTCTCTCCTCCCATTGAGTATTTTGAGACGTCACAAAGCCTATTTTTCAATTTGGCTTTTAAAAATGCTACATGTGAAATTTCATCATAATCCAACCATCCGTTAATGAGTTAGCACTATCTTTATGCTTAGCCCCCCCCCCCCCCCCCCCCCATACCCTCATCCCGTTAAAAATTTTGAGACGCCTCATAGCCTATTTTTCAAATTCGCTTTTATGAATGCTGCACATAGTTTTACGAAGTCAAGCTGTTTAGGCGTGATGTTGGAAGAAATAAACAGTTTAACAAACCCCTCTTTAAGCGTTATTAATATTAGTTAGTTATTGTGGACCGGCTTTTTTACATTGGGAGCCCTACACTTTACACAATAGTCGACTGATTTTCTGTGTATAGGTGGGAAAGTGACTTAATTTCTAAGAAACATTTAGGTATGTAGCATACCGTAAAAATTTCGTATTAGAATTCCAGGACTCAATTGAATTACAGTTTTTAAACAAATAAAGAATGTGTAATGTACTTATTATATTCATATTTTTTATTATTATTTTTTTTTTTAAAAAAGGTGATTCATGACCTTAAAAATAATATAAAGTCATGAAAGTTTTGAGGTAAAACATAGTTGTGGCAGGTAAAGTTATGCGACCGGGTTTTACATTTATGTCTTCTTTTATGTTCTTTTTTCAAATCTGATTTTTCATTATTTCTCCAGGTTATTTCTTCTTTTGTTTTATTACCGTTCAACCCTTCTTTATATCTGACACATTGAATTATGGTCGGAAAGTTTTTTTGTCTTTTGTTTATGTCTATATTAACTATATTAACCATTAAATATTTTTTATTTAATAAATTTAAATTAAAACGTAAATGGGGAGAGAGCATACAGTCATTCAAACTTCAGGGGTCCTTAACTGACATCGTACAGGCTGGGGACCATCGCTTAACGTCCCATCCGAAGGACGGTGTGCTTAAGTTTATTTTACCTCCCAGAAAAAATAAACTAAGGGCCTCGGCAGGGTTTCGAACCCACGAACTTGAGCTCAGAAGACAAGCACACATACCACTGAGCTACCGGCGCTCTGAATCTGAAGGATGGGGTCGACTCAAAAATACGACTGATGCCCGGGCTTTAACAAGACTCTACTATGGAAATCCTAAATTTTACCTATCCTAAATTTTTATTGACACAAGGTAAGTGTTCTCTAACGAGCACCTGACATTGCACAGACTCGGAACCATCGCATAATGTCCCACGGTTCTTTCACCTCAGGGCCTCGGCCGGGTTTCGATCCCGCGATCTCGAGATCAGAAGGCTAACAAGCTTCCACTGAGCTACTGGATTTAAATAAAAATTAAATTGAATTATTCGTGCTTGGGATGTTCATTGGCTGTGATTCGTAAACGTTTTTATAGTTTTTTTCTTTTTGGAACTACTGGAACGGAAAACATGAAATTCCGGAAAAATACAGAAGAACTGACAGATTACATAACTTGTGCTATACTTCGTAAAGCTGGAGAAGGAAAAAGGGACTACGATAGGACTTATATGATATATAATATAATAATGGTAGAGGAACTCTGCCAAGAAAATAAAAATGAATGTATGGATAAAGCTTTTATATATGAAATATGACTTTTATAGGTTGGTTATTTTATTTTATTTTATTTTTTAGAACAATGAATTTTTTAAAGTTTTACTCCAGCCATACGAAGTATTGGGGAAGTTATGTATTCGGTCAAAAATTCGATGCGTTGTACTCAATAGAATTTCATGTTTTCTGACCTCCTGAAGCGATAGTGGGGAAGCTTAACACAAAAATCCTAATAACTGCCGATGTATAGAATGTGTCGACCCAAAATGTAGTATTACGATTCAGAAGCGATGTATATATAGCGTTAAATATTGACTAGACTCTCTCCGTTGGCGACGAACCCTGAAGATCCTTAGCCGCCCGCACTAGCCTTCTCACCCGCGATCTGTCGTGCGCCACCGGTCGCCAGTTCACCACGTGGTGTTCCACAGCATCCTTCTTCACCAGGTCAGTCCACCTCAGCCGTGGTCTTCCTCGTGATCTGGCTCCTTGGACCTGAGCGTCCATGATGCGTCCTATGGCTGTCTGCGGTCCGCTTCTCTCCACATGTCCAGCCCATCTTAAGCGCCGTGATTTCATATCTGCAACTACGGTCGGGTGTTGCCAGAAGATGTCTCTCAGCTCCCTGTTGGTTCTGATCCTCCACTCTTGGGTTTCTCTATCCTTGACCGGACCTGCTATTTTCCTCAGCGCTTTATTTTCAAACGTCTGGAAACGTTTCTCCAGATGTGAGGTCAAGGTCCTGGTTTCGTACCCATGGAGCTATAGATCCTATACTTCAGGTTCCTTGACAAGGCTCTGGACCGTAGCAGCTTGATGACAGAGAAAATAAAAGCGTTAAATATTGAGTTTTAACCCAAATCTATTGGCTTTGTAGGAAGATCGTTCTATTCATACGGGATACATTTTGGATCACAAGTACTCACGTTCGGGAGTAACTTCGTTTTGTTACTTTATGTACGTGTATATGAAGTCGGCTGAAATATGAATTAAAAAATAAATTATATGAATAAAAAGTAACAGAATTTTATCAAATGTCAATTTTATTTCAGTTACTTTTTATTCATTTAATTTATTTATATTTAATTTATTTATATTTAATTAATATTTTATTACCATTATATTTTATGGATGTTAACCAACTGAACTTTGTGCCTGTTTCTTTGTTGCTAAATTATGTTTTTTTTTTATAGACTGATGAGGACACCTCGAAAGCTGGCTAGCAAAAATTAACAAAATCTGTGAAACTCTCGTTATTAGGGTTTTCTTAAAGGTCATTGACTGCTGAAGCCCCACAAAAAAAAAAAAACCCGATAAATTTGAGAGAGATTCCATTAATGAAATAGCTAATCGGTTTACCCCGGTGTTGAGTAAACGGCGGTCTGATTGGCCGGATTTTGGTAGCCCACAGCCACTTAGCCAATCCTAACCACAATTGCACTTTCACCTCATGTCCTGGTTTTTACCTTATCAGCAATAATTAACTTAAATCTACCCCAGAAGGAGAAGGCAAATATTCTGCGGGAAAATCTTTAGGGGTTGTGTAAGCTGACTTGCTCAGCGCTGAAACAATTTTAGTAAAATTGGTAGGTTAGTTATTATGACTCATGCCCGGGCATCGCTCTGGTGGACATGAGTCCGACTCTACTGGGAGTCCTAAATCCTAGTTTATTCACCTAGGACCATCGCGTTAAAAGACAACTAGCATAGCTCAAAGGGTGGGGATAGCTAGGTTCACTCACTCTACATACAAAAACATTCATTCAAATTCTACAAAATAAAGAAATACATTTTTTATGACTCATGCCCGGGCTTTAACTACGAGGTCATCATCGCCGACTACCAGAGCGCTCTTTCGTCACTCTGGTGGACATGAGCCCGACACTACTGGGATTTCTAAATTTTGCCTACCGTAAATTTTTATTCACCTAGGGTAGATCTTTAACGAGTACCTGACATCGTACAGGTTCGGGACCAACGGTTAACGTCACATCCGAAGGACGGCGTGCTTAAGTTTATTTTACCTCCCAGATAAAATAAACTAAGGGCCTCGGTCGGGTTTCGAACCCACATTCATGAGCTCAGAAGGCAAGCACGCATACCACTGAACTACCAGCGCCCTTGCTTTTAGAAATTATTATAAGAGTTCAAAAATAAATACACATAATGAATATCTATATAACAACCAGCCAAAAAAAAACATTTTACAATATATCTACTACAGTATCTCCTAATATTTGTAACAATACTCCTCCACGGATGACATCTATTGATTTTTAGCCGAAAAATCCCATTAACTGTCGATGTAATGAATATATCGACATACAATTTTATATTTAAATTCAAAACCTCATAAGGATGGCACATATTTATTTCAAAAACCACTATGTATGTCAGATTTAGGCTTTGAAGCCGGTGATCCACCGGTTATATATATATTTTTTTTTATTTATTTTTTTTTGTAAAAAGACCATTCTTCGCTTATATATTCATTGAAGTGAAGATTCCTGTGTAACTGCTGATCCTAAGCAAGAAACAAAAGAACCAGGAGGGTTGAATTGGTAGGGGTGGGTCCATTGCAAACTAGGGAGATTGTCAGCTAGCCAGGGTGACCACTACAAAAAGAAGAAGGGAAAATTGGGTTTTTTTCAGTTGGATGAGCTAACAGAATGGCCAATTTGTTGGAGTGCCACCTTTGTCTTGTTCGTGGTCATAGGTAGCGGCCTGAAAGCGCCAACTTTTCGATTTACTTAATTCAGACGACCGCAACCGCCCCCATCCCACTTCGCTCCTGTTCTGACTCATTTAAAACTTTGTCCGCTTGCAAACCGCTAGGAAATTCCAACTTTACCTGTTCCATGAATTAAAGTTACCTTCTACTATAACTTCGCCACAACCATTCTAACAAGGCTGTTTCAATAGATCTACTCCATTCTCCACACATTTTATTTTTTTTTAATTTAAGAATGGCCGGCTTTCAAGGTTTCCCTCATCATAAGACTAAATGATGAAGGGTTCCTTATAGAATTTCCAATGGCCAAGAGATTTGAGACAGGTTCAATAGGACTAAAGTTATAGGGCTCAAAGAATGAAATATACTTAATAAACCTCCCAGGATGCTTGATGGTCCTATGTATGGCACGACAAGCATATAAGAAATTTGAATTGAGTATATAAACACACCATTTTACTCTAATAGTCTACATTATACTATACATACTGAAAAAAAAAGTTGAAATTTAGTTTAGTTGGAGTGCTTTTGACAGTTTGGGGAGATGATAAAAAGTAACGACGGATGGAAGTTCGTGTACTGCTCGTGTTCTGACCTTCACGCAAGCTTAGTTCACACCAAACTCATTACCAGATAACTAATATATAATATGATCATTTTGGTGTGACAAATACAGGAGTTTTCTTATAATAATAATAATACTGTTAACCGTAACATGTTAATATACGTCATAAGAATGTATAGATTGCGGGGAGCCGGTTGTCCTTTAACTACTGTGCTGTGTGGGTCGGATGAACTACTGAAGATGACGCTGTTGCGTTGAAAACCGGTACAAAAATAATAACGTTAATGAATACAGTGAATAAATAAATTATGTAATATATACAGTAGATACATTTTTTAATTAAATTGAAATAATAATTGAATTTGATAACTATTTCGGAAGTGTCTTTTTCACGACGACATAAAGAATTTCTCGTCATTAAACCACTGAACTGATATTAAAAATATTTAAAATAGCAACCTTTTGAGCCCGATTGAAAAATAGGCTATGTGGCGTTTCAAAATTCATAACTTGGGGGGAGTTATGGGGTGGAGCCCTAAGAATAAAGATAGCGCTAACTCATTAATGGCTCATCGGATTATAATTATGGACGAAAACTAGTCTGGGCACTTCTTAAATTGCCTAGATCAGACCAGAGCATGTTTTCTTTTTTTGTTTATATTTTTTTTCGTTTAGTCTTGATTTTCGTAAATTTGCGTTATGCCATCTACACGGGGTATTCGAGGCTGTAGTGCAGTACGCTGCTGAAGGATGTTGGTTTCGCCCTACCAAGCAGCAGAGGACGAGACTGCTGCAGCCCCAAAGAGCCGCCCTCCTGAGGGTCATAAGGGCCTATCGTACTGTCTCCACGGCAGCGCTACAGGTGCTGGCGGGAGCTCCACCCATAGACTTGATCTTGGACGGGGCGGCCGCCTTGTACATCTGTAGACGCAATTCGCCCCTGAAAGCAGATGTACATGAGCCCTGCAGGGTGAGCTACATGGACAGAACAGATCAGAGCGTTGCAGGGACAAGACTGGATAATGGACAGGTGGCAACGACGATGGTCGCGCTCCTCCGATAGCCGAACGACATTCGCCTACATACCTGACGTCCGAGTCCGCCTGTGCTTCGCTTGGGCACAGCCCGATCACCGGACATCTTCTTCTTTAAGAGGAAGGACAGCCAGAACATGTGGTCCTCGATTGCCCGCTGTACGACAGGCCTAGGGTGGTGTTGATCCGCGCGACACTTTCATAACCGAAAACAAAACGGTTTTTTCACTTTCCCAGACTATACTGAGTATAGGAGAAGTTATGTAATCGGTCAGAATTACGAAAGGTACTGAGTTTTCAGTAGAACTTCATGTTTTCCGATCCCCTCAATTCAAAAATGAAAAGAAACATTTTGTCTCTCTGCGTCTTTATGTGTGTGTGTCACGATAACTCCCGATAGAATTGACACGAAATTTTTTATGTGTATCCAAAACCCAATAAGGACATAATTTTTTTTTGGTTTTTAACCCCTTAAAAAAAACCTATAAAGAGAAAATCTGATAAAATTGATGGGGATAAATAGTTACCCGCTGCAGGTAAAAAAGCGGATGGGGACTGCGGGGTCCTTTTTATGATGCTCAAATAAAAAAGATAGCTATAAAAAGGTCGTAACAAAAGGAGTAGCGAAGGGCGTCAGAATCGATTTATTAAGTGATAACTGCCCAGGGAATATCGAGTTGGTGTAAGGCGGTGTTAGTGCTATCGTTTAATTGTCCTCGATCTTATTTTACATGAATAATATATATTTAAAACAATTAGTTATGTCAGAATACGGAAAACTATACGAGTAAATGTGAGTTGGATATGGAGATTCTATAACTGAGCAACGGTGCTCCTATGATCCTCTGTTCAAAATAGCGCTATTTCACTATTTATATAGCGCACACAAAATCGCTGTTTCGAATCCCTTTAGTTTTTTATTTGAGAAGTAGAAAAATGTTCACCATTATACCTATAGTATAAGGAAGTTTTTTGTTTGATTTTAGTTAGCAGAAATCATTCAGGCTCTCGCCCATACCCCGCCAAGAATAGAATCCAACTTTTAAAAATATTTCTGATATCCTACTGGGGTGGAAATTGGCCTAGAGTGGAGTTAGTTCCTTGGAGTAGAGAAGGCATTGGAACACCTTCTACTTCGCTCTGGTCCCAGAATCAGAATCTGCCAGGGACTGGCTGCCGGTGCTGATGCCAGTAACCACAGCCACTACGAATCCAACCTCAGTTGGCAGTGCCGCTTGGAAGCAACCACCCCCGTAGTACCATTTTAGCTAAGGCTGTGAGAACCGCCTGCCTCAAGGTCCAGAATGGTGACTGACCCGGGATGGCAAGCAGTTGGCTATCATCCCTACGGTTTCCACCTTCTGAGTGAAGGTGATGGTGATTAATAACATAGTATTGATAGTGGAATGTTCCTAATGATGTGATTATCCTAGTATTATAGTGATGAGTGGTGATAGTGATATTTGTGCTCAAATAATATTATAAGGAACCCGAGATCGACGTTTCACAATTTTTCACGTTTTAAGATCCCCTGAGTACGTTTGGGACCATATTCGCGATCATGTCAGTGCGTGTTTGTGTCTGTGATTGGAAAGTTGTGAGCGCTCCATCTCAAAAACGATTGTAGTTATGAACATGAAATTTGGAATAAATGGCTCACATGTGCTAATATAGATCTGATTTGATTTTGGCTGAAAGCAGACAAAAATTGAGACCACTTTACTCCAGGGTTCAAGTACATTTTACAAGATACTGCTAATGTTTATGACCTATTCAAAACTCTTTTCAAGTTGTCATAGTTGTTGGGAAAACTAAAGTACATATTTTATAAGAAATGCGATTTTTCGCAGGTTTTCCGGTTTTCGGGATACATATTATTAGACCTTTCCTTGATGACCCCGGAAACTGTTAGTTTTTGAAAAATTAACTCTTACCAGATTATGTTTCTTATGAAATTTCCAATCGCTAATAAATCCTTAGATTTGGGATAGAATCAATACGACAAATTATAGTTATAGCGCCTCAAAGAATGTAAACTAAATGTCTCTAAGGAATATATCTAAAAATAAGTAATTTTTAAATCGTAACTAGTTTACATTTTTTAAGTATAATTACTAAAGTATAATATTGATCTAGTCCTCTTTAAGAATTAGTGACAAATGCTGAAGAGACGAGGAAAATTCTATGTAGAAAGAGGGTGCCGATAGTTCTCAGGTAGCACGTTGGGATGGCACGTTAAGGGATGATTCCGGGAGTCCTAAATGTTGCGCCTACCTTGGTTTGATCACGTAGGGTGGGGTTCTTTAACGAGTACCTGACACTGCACAGTAGGGTGGAACGAAAAAATCACCTTTTGATTTTTAATTTGGAATAGCGCGGAAAAGTGTAGATAAGATAAATAAAAAAGTGTAGATAAGATAAGATAAATAAGTGTAGATAAGATAAATACAAAATATGAAAAATATTGGAGTACGTCTTGAGGTGCCGAAGGACCTTAAAGTTTCATAAAAACACACTTTTTTGAAACTTTTTCAAAAATGTTTGTGTGTCTCGATTATGTGATTTTTAATTTGGAATAGCGCAGAAAAGTTGCCTTTTAGTGTAGATAAGATAAATTAAAAATATGAAAAATATTGGAGTAGGTCTTGAGGTGCCGCAAGGACCAGTTTAATGTGGCAATGAAGTAGAAACAAACATTTTGCAGCTGTAACATTTGTAATCATCAAGGATACAGAAGTAAGAAATACAAAATTTGACATTACAAAATATTTTTTTTTAAATTATATTTTATAATTAATAATTTTTTCCAATTCTAATGCTTATATATGTATTTAAAACCATCTTTTGTAACATTATATGTACGAGAAATTCATAAAAAATAATTTATCAAAGTTTAAAATTTTTCAATTTTTTTACAAACTTTAAGCTCTTTGCGGCACCTCAAGATGTTGTAGTATTGCAACCAATTTTTTTTTTATTCTTTTTGAACTTAAAATGCAACTTTTCTCCACTATTACCAAACTAATAACTAAAAAAATGTTTAAAAGGCCATTTTCGTTCCACTCTATTGCACAGGCTCCCTCCCATCTGATGGACATGCATGCTTATGGTTTTTTCACCTCTCAAATAAAAAAAAACCTTCAAAGACGGAGGTAGGCTAGCATGTATCACAGACATTGTTGGGAATGAAAATCGCCCGTTGTTTGTGTAGCCGGTGAGAGTAAGACGGGCTCAAATCTATCAGAGTCCACTAAGAAGGTTATTGAGTTACCTTCCAATCGGCTTAATGTTAGTCTTATAATGGAGTCCGGCTCCTGTCCTCTCTCTTTAATCTCATCACCCTTGTCAAATTATAGCGTTTAACTAACCTGACCGTTCTATACAAAGGGATACAGTTTGGATCAAAACTAGCAGGTTACCGGGCGTTGTTCGGGAGTAACTTCGTTATATTACTTTATGTAGGACCGTATGATGATGGCTGATGTAGTGAGGTCATTATTTTTTTGATATTATTTATATAACATGGTATTATTTAGCTTGCTCTGTTGTCTGTCTGTCTGCTACAAAATTTAAAAGATTTAATCTTGCAAGTCGATTTTAACTATAAAAAATTAAAGATGGCGGCTGCAATATGGCGGATAGGTGTTTGAAAAAATGATAGAATTAGTTTGAAAATGAGTATGCAGTGGTGTTACAGGGTGCGAATGTAATATGGCGGATGAGTATTCGGAAAAATGATAACTGGTGACAATATATGCTTTCGGTGTTAATTGCGAAAAATTAAAGATGGTGGCTGGAAATTACTATTAAAAAGTTTAAGTAGTGCAGCTTGTGAATCTAACATTAATACTGCAGCTCTTGTCTGTAAGATATGCAGCCGACGTCTTGTTCCAGTCTGTCTATATGCTGCTCGTGTGTCTCAAAATAAGTAAAGACTAAAAAGTCAAAAATAAAAAAACTTTTTTAAAAGCAAGATTTTATTTGAATGAACTAAAAAGGAATAAATCAATTTTGTTACATATGATGTGTTACGTACTAATAAAAATGAATCTGTATATATTTATACGTAACAATGTTATATTTGAAAAGCAAAAGCTTGTCACCTGCGAATTACGATATAGTCTAATAAATAATACATAAATAGGCTCGTAAGCGACATAGCGACACACAAATTATTATTGTTAATTATGAATATGTATAGATTAATTTTTATAAGTTCGTAGCATATCATCTTCATCTTCCTGCGGCTCTACGGTCCTGAAAGAACCCGGGCCTCCGTCACAATCCTCCTCCATTTGTCTCGATCCAAAATTCTCCATACTCTGATGCCCAACACTCGGAGGTCCGCCTCGACGTCTTCCAGCCAACGGAGTCTCGGTCTTCCTCTTCTCCTGGCACAGCCTACCGTAGAAGGCTTGTTTAGGGAGTTCGTAGCATATCATATGTAACAATTATTACGATTAATACGAATCGGGTCAAGAGAAGAATGGGATCAGAGGAGGGGATTCAACTCAAAATTCCTAATAACTGCCAATATAATGAATGTATCGATACAAAATTCAGCATGAGATGTTTTCATTTTTCAATATAGAGGTCAACAATCATAAAATTTTAATGAAAACATCAAATTTCTGAGCAAATACATAACTTCACCCATTATTAATTGATGAAGGAAGAAATTAAAAGTAGTCAACAAAATTTCACAAATACTATGAACATGTGTTTGGTAACATAAAATTTGAATATATAAACGTGGGATGAATGTAAGGTTTGCCCTAGTTTTCTTTTGCCCTTTAGGGTAGAAATAAGATTCCGAACTGGGTACTGAGAGCAGATCTATCTTCCACACAGCCCGTGGTAGGAGCCATATAAATATTTATCAACAGAAAATAAGTGGGCTGAAAATCCTCTCGACCCTTCAGCCTCCAGTTAGTTTTACTCATTTTCTAACGTTCTATGTAGACATGTAAAATTTTATTAAGTGCTTGAATTCCCGCTTTTCTGAGCTTCCGTTTGCCTTTGGTCGATTTGGCTGTTAATCAATACATGTCTTTATGAGGTTCTGCATACTCATATAAACCTTTATATCGATTAATTTTTATAAGTTTTCGTATTCAGACACAGACAGGAACATAAAATTCCCCTACTATACGAAGTATTGGGGAAGTTATGTAATTGTGTATTTACCGGAATTCCCAAATTCCCGATCCCCTGATTCTAACTAGTGTCGCTGTAATGAATGTATTGAAATGAAATTTCTTATGTAAGTTCAAAGCCCTATAAGGATGCCACCACTGACACAAACAACCTACACAAAAATACAAAAACAGCCTTTTGTTCATATTTGGAATCTGAGGTCGGAAAACATGAAATTCTGTTGAAACTCCGAATAAAAAACCCAGTCTGTGTGTGATTCTGTGAACATGATAAATCCCAATAGAATGAATATATCAACAATAAATTTGAATCCAAAAACCTCCATAAAGAAGACGTATTAATTTTCCAAGGAATTGGTTAATGAAAAGGGGGATCCGACGGGGGCTTAACTCAAAAAACCCCAATAACTGCCGATGCAATGAATGTACCGACACAGACTTTAGTATGAATATTCATAATTCCGTAAAGAAGTTAACAATTGATTTTTAGATGAAACGGTCTATTGCTTCTGCGAAAGTACTCAGCTGTTGATTCACCGTCGAATTTTTTTTATTTTTTTGGGTTGAGGGGATCAGAAAACACGAAATTCTTGTCGAATCGAATTTTTGACTGATTAGATAACTTGCGTTATACTTTGTATACCTGTTGAAATAAAACTGTGGAGAATGGATGCCAACAGAGCTGTGTTAGTGTTTACAAGAAGTTCGGGAAGGTTTAAGACGAAGCTGGATGGCTAAGCTATGAACTTGGCTAAAATAATCTGAGAATAAACATGGAGAAATCAAAAATAATGATTTTCCAAAATAGGGGAAGAAGGTCAAAGAAAGAAAAATGGTTTTATGGTAATGAAATAATTGAAATCGTCAGTCGTTATAAATACTTGGGGGTCCTCCTCACTCCAAGTATGTCCTTTATGGACAATCATAGAGAAAAACTTCAAAAAGCAAAGTGCGCGCTGAATTCCGTGTGGAGCATGCTCATAGAAAATAATTTAGTAACATTTGAAGCCAAGTTGAGGGTTTTCAACAGTGTATCTAGGTCTATGTTGTGCTATGGGGCCCAAATTTGGGGAGAAGAATATCATGTAGAAATAGAGAAACTATTTAGATATTTTATTAAAAGACTATTCAGGCTGCCTAGTTATTCGCGAACTTCTTATTTATACAAATAAACTGCATCATAATTACATACTCAAAGTGATAAACAAATCCAAGACTTCCTAAGGCCCTAGCTAAAGAGGTTATCAAAAGGAATGTGCTCTGGTTCCGACGGATAAATAACTATATCTCGGACTACAATTTAGGAGATAGTTTGTTAATAACATCGAGATATGGAACACACAGTTATCAAATATACGGAATAGTTTAAAAGAGCATTATCGCAATCAGTTCAGAGAGGAAATTAAAAACTCAGACCGGTACTTGCTAGGTAGGGAACTGGAGTTCCACGATTCAGTTATTAGTTACTTACAGAGTGACCTACCATTGTCAAGTATTAGATTTATAATTAAATTTAGAAGTGAACTGTTGCATCTAAGCTATACACCTATCAATCAATATACCTCCGAAAATATGGACTTTGTATGCCCAATGTGTTACAGCCCCTGTAAAGAAGATCTATATCACTTCTTCATTACCTGCCCCAAATATGATGATTTAAAAAATAAAATATTTAAAAACACCATATATATTTCATTTATGTTGGAATTATTAAATGGTAAAGACTGGCAACTACTGGTAAAATATTGCAATAAGGCATACAATCTCAGAAACTGTGAATTAAATAAATAAAGAAATAAGAACAAAGTTATATATATATATTATTTTATTTTGATTTGATTTTAGAAAGAAAAATTTGTTTTGATTAAGATTATAAGATAATATTTTGTAAATGGAGACTCCTCAAGACGGCCTAGGCCATTGAGTTTGTCTTCATAAAAGGTCACATTATTGTATATATGTTTTGTATGTAATTTTCTATTATGTTAATAAAGACTTTACTACTACTACTACTTGGCTAAAACAACTTCTTTCCCAGTTAACCGTCAGGAAAGTCCCCCCTCCATCGGGAAAGTCCCTCCCCCCCCCTCCATCGGGAAAGTCCCCCCCGCCAGTCCATAATTAAAAGATAACCTGCCCGTCCGCCTCACTTCTCTCTCTTCCCTTTCAGCTCGGCTAATTATCACATTATTTTCTACCTGTTTTACCGGTGAAAATTCATTATCTAGTGTTCACAGGAATTTCGTGTTTTCCAAGCTATTTAAGCTAACAAAAAAAAAAATTTTAAAATAAGCCTTTGGTGGATCACTGGATATGTACTTCCTCAACTCGAATTAAACTTATATATGATATTTGACTAACACGTGGCTTCTGAATCCCCATATTAAATTTTGTGTCGATTCTTTCATTACATCGGCAGTTATTAGGGTAGTTTAGTCGATACCCCCTTCTCTGGTCTCCTCCTACCCTTCGACCTATTTCACGGAAAAGTAATAACTACTATATCGGCACCTTAATACTACAACTAAATAACTCGAAAATCGGCATGTATGGGGTAATTGTACCATTAGTTGTATTTTGCAGGTATCTTTGTTGTGCTAGAAGTAGACAACTCTAAGAAAATATGTTAAGAACTTATGTAAAAATGTCAGTAGTTCAATTTGGGTCATTCTACAACGGCTGATTAAAAAAAAAGAAAAAAAGATTTGCGTTTTTCTCAAAACTAGTAGTTTCGAGATGTCTAGTTGTAGTATTAAGGTGACGATATAGTGATATGTTTTTATATTTGAATGAATGTTTTGTATGTAGAGAGAGTGAACCTAGCTATACCCACTCCTCTGAGCTATACCAGTTGTCCTTTAACCTCTACTCCGTGTTGGTGGGGTAAGTTTTTATTTTGTTATTCTGTACCCTGATGGTTTAAGATTTATATTTTTCATTATTTGTATATTATATTTATTTTATCATAGATGTACCACTGATGATGACGCTTTTGCGTTGAAAACCAGTTCTGGTCAAAAATAAAACAGTGGGAAGACAACGTTATGGGGGTTTTGAACTTTAATATAAAATTTCATGTCGACACTTTCATTACATATGCAGTTATTAGGATTTTTGAGTTGAGCCCCCTCTCATGTAAATATATTCATTACAGCGGCAGTTATTATAGTTTTCGTCTTAACCCACCCCCTTAATCCCCCTCCCCTTAAGCCGAATTGATTGTAAATCAATAGATGTTGTCCTTAGAGGGTTCTGGATACACATGTACAATTTCTCATTAATACATTCATTCTATCGGGAGTTATCGTGTTCACAAATGACATATAAACAGACTTTTTTGAAGTGTAACTTAGTGCGTGAGAGGATTTAAAAGCCACAATGTTAGTAAATATTGAGTTTCAGGCCAAAAGATGATTGGCTTTGGAGGCAGAGCAAAAACGTAATTGATTAATTTGTGCTGAGAAAGTCTACACCCGATGATTCACCGACAACTTTGTTTTTTCACCGAAATTGGTTACATCGTATTACACCCATTTGAAAAGGTAAACATCTGGTCAAGTGGTATTGTATCCTATATAGAGGCTCCCTCATGACGTTATGAAATTAAAAGTCAATAAACAAAGAAAAAATGGAAAAAATAAAAAAAAAAATGAAATTAAAAGTCAATATTACGAAAAAAAATATACCAAAAAATTAAAAATAAAAAAATTTGGGTTTGAAAAGTCAATATGAAGAGACAGAGAATGGATGGATGGTCGGTGGTAATGGATAAATATTATCTTTCTATCAAAGTGATGTGTGCTGCGATCGTACAGGAGTGCGTGGTGGAACCCAGCTCAGGATTCGTCATAAGAATATTTACATTAATATAGTTTATAATTTAGATACTTAAACATATATTAACTGTTAGAGTCTTATACACAAGGATTAGGATTAACAATACTACTGAAAAGTAAGAAGAAATGAATAAACGCGACGACATTTCGGGACGTTCTCACGTCGCATCCTCAGGTCAGTGTGCGAAATATAAAAAAAAAATAACAATAACAATTATAATATATATATATTATATAATATAATGGTATTTGGTTTGCTATGGAATGAATTTTAAAAATTAATGAAATTTCAACCATTCGTACAAAAGTATTTATTTTTACCTGCGACTGGTAGTCCTCTCAAGGTGTGGCTAGTTCGGTTTTTATCGAGTACATTGTACAGCGAAGAAACAGGAAAGAACAAAAAAAAAAAATCATGAAATGAATGGTACACTTTTTACTAAACTTTCTTTCTTATATTATTTTATTATTTCCAGATTCAAAAAAATATAACGCAAGTTATAACAAATATATTAAGAAGTTGCTTTGAAAGGTACTTATTACTAATGACATGCATATTCAAGATTAAAATATTATTTTTATTATTTAAACCATATAGTTTGAATTTAATGATTTTAGGCCTTAATGAATTTATTTGTAATCTATGGTACGTCGCATGAGCTCATGGGAAAATGGAATTCTCTTACTTGTTGAGTTGGGGTGGATGTTGTCTTCATCGGCCTCAGATATTCATTTTTTGCCACTGGCCTTGTTCGTCCTCTTCAATCCATAGTCCGCTCAGCTCGAGCCCATGCAATTCACTTCTTGCATATTCGCCACTGTACAAGGGAGGGAAATTTAGGGGTGATATGGCACTACTAATTATAATGGTAAAAAAATAAAATGTGTGAACTGTTTTTACAGCATACAGGGTTTTTTGCTACGCCTGTGAGTTGAGAACCCTCGATTGTTCAACCAAGACTGCAGATCTCTCATATCGCTCCTCGCTCCCCCCCTCCTGTATTGCCTCCTTGATTACTATTCTGATAAATATTGAATATATTTTCTTATCTTTTTTCTCTTTACCATGTGGAAAATTCATAGATTGCCACAATATATATGAAATAGTAGGTAGTAAAAATACATAGAAGAGAAAAATAAAAATAAATTAGAATATAAATAATAAAAAATAATGATTAAAACGTAGATTGGACAGACCTTAGAGGAGGATATTTGTGGAGGAACTCTGCCAAAAAAATAAAAATGACAGCTGTATATCAAATAATGTTTTTGAATATGAAATATAATTATTTATTATGGTATTCATGACTAGAATTGTTAGGAGGGAAAATATTTTTATTTTTCCTAATAACCATTAAAGTTTCAAATATAAACAGCGCAGGCAAAGGTAGTATTTTTAGTTCTTTAAATATTTCTCTGCAGCTTGTTCTTTGAGTAATATTATTTATTCTTCTTCTCTCGCTTTATATATATAAGAATGTCTTGTTACAAGCCACATCAAATTTTTTTTTTATTTAGCGACCTAATCACACTTCTTTGTTACATTTTTTTGCTTTCGTGACTGTTGGTTTAGTTTTATATTTTTCCATCCTACGATTAGGGCCTGGAATCATTTGAGGTGTGGGTCATAAGAACTCTTACCCATGGGAGGTTTGACAGCAAGAAGCTGAAGAACCATTAGATTGAGGTGGTGAGAGGTGGCTGTGGTTACCATGACTCCCCCATCTGACTCCCAACCTGCCCCAGATAGGACAATTAACTTGAGGAGGACCCCCATTGCCTAACCACGGTTACTATAGAGCTGATTACCACAGAACACAGTCTATAGAGACATCCAACTCTCCAGGACACTATGGGCGAGTCCTCATAACTCAGACAAGTATTTGAGAATTATCAAGATTTTGCCAAATTTCGTTAAATTGGTTAAACGGTTCAAAAAAGAAACATTTTCATTATCTATCCGAATTTTAAGAGAAGATTTCAATAATAATAAAGACCAGGGACTCCATCGACTGTATAAAATTTTCTGTAAAAGCTGTTGTTCAGGCCAGTAGCTTGAGCTACCACGCCGATTCTGGGCCATCTCAGTTCCAAGCGTGAACCAGAGATGGCATTGTTTATTTTAGGCTTAGTATAAATTATTTATTGTTGGTAGACCTGTTTAGTGCCACTTTTTGACCAGATGAGGATTAGTATCGTATCAGTAATCCCAAGGCGTCGTATAGTTGCCTCCCCCTGAGGTAGTTCTAGTCTGCTCCCCGTTGCCTACAAGGCCCCAGTCTCCCTGTAGGTGTCTCCTCCTGAGGCCCCAGTAGTTCTAGTATGCTCCCCGTTGCCTCCACTGAAGCCCCTAGTTTGCCTGCTCCAGCCTGACCTTCCAGACTTCCGTCTAGGTATCAAGATATTTAATAGAATAGCAAACGCTGGCCAGCAATTTGTATTTTGTTGGATGCCCCTGTGCGAAGACGGCTCAGCCTGGAAAAGGGTAAGTGTGTTTTATACGTAAGTCCTGTTTCCATATATACAGCCCTCTTGTTCAAACCCCCCCCCCCCCCCCCCTCCGTACGCTCCACCTGATTCCGGGTAAAATCGTCCTTGGCGCGAACAGCTGTAATAGTAGTTATGCAGGTCAGACAGGTCGCAAACCGAGTAATCGTAGCCTAGACACACATATACGTAGCGACTTTTGGCCAAATTTGCCAGAGACCTTGCCAAACTTGGTTTTTGAGAAGGAAAAGGGATAAAGGAAGAAGGATTGACACATAAAAATGTAGCAGGTATAAGAAAGTCAAGGTCATCAAATGGGTAGATTGGTTTCAGAGGCAGAATGAAAACTTAGTTGATTAATTTGAGCTGGAGGAATCACAAACTTTTTTTTTTTTTTTTTTTTCTTGGTCTTATATAACGAGGAGTGTGTTTGGAACGTGACTGTGTTTCAGATATATTCCACATTAGAGCTGACGGGATGGAACTCTCATTCTATTGTAGAGCGAGGGGACGGGTAGCAGTGGGAAGCGGGTAGCGGGTAGCGGAGGTAGCGAGCTGTCAAGCTGACGACTCGTTAGGATGAGATTAGCCAAGATGTGGTAGTCAGGGCACGAAGCCCAGCCTCAGGCCCTGTAATTAGCAACAGCTCACTCTACCACCCCTTCCAACTTATACATGCACACCCACAACACATACACTCTCAAACCAAATTTGAGATTTCATAATAACATATCAAGATCCAATCGAAAAGATAAGAAATGAGGTCTGCAAGCTTCTTACTCTATTCTACCGATACTCTGCAGAATTTTGCAATAGTCCCAAATTCGCTGACAAATATAATTATTAGGGCTGTGATTTATATGCATTTACATATTTTTTTCCATTAACTTCAGCATCCTATTTAGACATTATCTTTACGTTTTGGCCCAAATAGAATCACTTTTTTTATTTTGCATATTTTTGCATATATCGCAAAAAATACATATTTTTGCATATCGGAACCTTATTTGTATATTTTTATTCATATTTTTTGAGTTCTTTCGGCAGCTCAAGGATAGAATCTGTAAAGTAGGTATCTTTTTTTATTTTTTTTAAAGCCATTTTTATTTATTTTTTGTAGAGTGACGATTCATAAAAATTAATCCCACTTTTTTTTTCCAAATTTTTTCCACTAAATTTGCTTCTGTTTGGCCAGTTGTACGCGCATTTTATTGAGATGAGTGCATTTCAAGAACTCCAATGATTATGTAGCTTGAATTCATGTGAAATTTAAGACTCCCACAGTAGAGTCGGGCTAATGTCCACCAGAGTGACGAAAGAAAGATCTGGTAGTAGGCGATATGACCTTGTCGTTAAAGTTCGGGCATGAGTCATAATAACGAACTAAATGACACCTATTAATTTTCAAAGGTATCGCTCTAAGGAGAGGGGATCGACTGTAAACCCTAATAACTGCCCATCTAATGAAAGTTCGTCAAGAAATTTATTATGAGGATTTAAAAGCCACTATGTAATTTAACTGTTGCTTTTTAGCCCAAACAGTCGATTGGTTTTGGAGGGAGCGCGAAAATTTAATTGATGAAGTCGTCCTGGGGAAGTAGACTGCCGGTGATTTACTGAAGACTATTTTTTTAAATGTATTTTATTATATTTATATTGTTACTGAAGATCCGGAGAATTTTGGGAGAACGGAGCAGCTTATGAAGCTAGCTGGCGACACTCTATACCTGGGCTCTTTTCTGGAGATCGTTCGGGAATACTATTCCCGACCATAATTAAATTTGTGCAGACCAACATATATGTGTTTAATGTTATTTATGACTGTGTCACTCACTAGTGGCTTTACTCAAGATGGATATAGCAATCTCTTGGGAGTTCAAACTATTATAGGGAAACTTAGTAACACAACTTGGTTTCTTGATGGACTTGAAGTTGAAGTGAAGCAGCTGCCGAGAGTAGCTTATCAGGTGTGTCAACCATTTTCAAAGGTATAATTAGATACCCAGTTTCTAGTGACACTGCTCTCAATGCATCCGGCAAGCAAGAAATCAGATATTTTTCTGAAATTTTAGGCTATTGATCGACGCTGACCTACCAAAAAAGTCTGTTCTTTTATATTTTTTAACTGTTTAGTAAGCTCTCTGTACCATATTCCCTAAAGACAGAGGAGGAGCTAGAGCAGGCAGTGGAGTTCTACACATGTAGTGTTCAGGAAGCCGCATGGTCTTCATCATTTCCCTCAAAGCTGGCTTCCAGGCAAGATCTACCGGCTTACCCAGAGTACATTCGCAGATTGATCAGGGAGAAGCGGAGAGCACGGCAGATATGGCAATCCTCCAGACTACCGACTGACAAACAGATATACAATCGACTGAATAACAAACTGAAGACGGAAATTAAACTATTTCGAAAAGCTAAATTTGATACTTACTTCTCCAACTTGAATGCTGAAAGTGGCAGTCTCTGGCGAAAAACTCGTCGGGTGCTGCGTCAACCAGCAACGTCAGTACCTCTGCGATATGACAATGACTCATGGGCCATAACAGACGAGGAGAAAGCAGAGCGCTTCGCCTCCCATCTCACACAAACCTTCACACCTCATCCAGACATGCATGATTTAACACATGAAACACATGTCTCACAAACACTACATATCCCATTACCCCTTTCACTCCCTCCCAAATCATTCACACCTTCTGAAGTCGCATTTGAAATTCAACACCTCCCCAAAAAGAAGTCCCCAGGGTATGACCTCATTACGGCTGAAGTTCTCAAGGAATTACCTCGGAAAGCTGTCGTGTTCCTGACAACCCTGTTTAACTGCATACTACGCACAACACGCTTTCCAATTCAATGGAAACTCTCACACATTCTTATGATACTAAAATCAAAGAAGCCAGAACACTCTCCTTCCTCCTACCGACCTATCAGTCTTCTTCCACTATGTTCTAAACTCTTCGAAAAATTACTATACAAAAGGCTCATAACTATTCTTTCCAGTCAGCAAACACTTCCTCATCATCAGTTTGGCTTCCGCTCAGAACACTCCACAATACACCAGTTACACAGGGTTGTGGATTACGTGGCGTCTGCCCTAGAAAGAAAGTTTTATGCAACGGGGGCGTTCCTTGATGTAAGTCAGGCTTTTGACCGAGTTTGGCACGCGGGACTTCTTTATAAATTGAGACCGTTGCTTCCTCACACATATTATTTAATCATTCATTCATATCTAACAAACAGATACTTCGCCGTCCGTCAGGGCTCTGCTATCTCCTCAATAAGACCCATATTGGCGGGTGTACCGCAGGGTTCTGTCTTAGCTCCTTTATTATATACAATATACACATCTGACATGCCCACCTCCATCCACACAATGACAGCTACATACGCCGATGACACCGCCATCTTAGCTGCTGCTGACCTTCACATACACGCCTCATTTACACTACAACACCATCTCACACAAATTGAAAACTGGTGCAACACATGGAAAATCAAACTAAATGCAGAAAAATCACAGCACATCACATTTACACTTCGACGAGAAACATGCCCCCCCGTTTTCATCTACGACAAGCCCCTCCCTCAAACTAATACTGTACGATACCTAGGACTGACATTGGATCGAAGACTGACATGGAATCCTCACACACGTCTCACACGAAACACGCTGAACCGTCGACTCAAAATACTCTACGGACTTCTAAATAGACGATCAAAATTAGACATGACACAAAAACGGAACTGTTATACTTACTTACTTAGACCATTATGGACATACGGATCACAGATATACGGTTCAGCAAAACCATCCAACATCAAACGAATTCAGGCATTTCAGTCAAAAACCCTCAGACTGACAACACAATGCCCCCCATACATAAACAACAGAACACTTCATAACGATCTTATGATACACACAGTACCCGACACAATACAAACTATTTACATACGTTTTTTTAGAAAACTTTACACACATACAAATCCAGAAATACGTACTTTATCTTCACAACACTTACCACAAAACCCCCCACGAAGGTTGAAGAGGAGGTGGAACCGCGACTTACTGCCACCTTAATTCCTATTCGTTCTTAATATTTTTATTTTTTTTTTTTATTCTTTTACATTATTTTCCTTCAGTTTTACCATCTCTCTCACCCATTCCATCAAAGTTGTCTTTCACTTCCTTTTTATTTATTTATTTTTTTTTTAAATTATTATTATTTATTTATTTTTTTATTTTTCCCTTGTCCTTATAATTAATATAAATTTTCGTCCCGAGGACCTACCACTGGGTGGCCTTCCTCTCACATGCCATTCACGCCAACGTCTCCATACCTACCAACATAGATGCTGGTTGTTGCCCCCTAGCAACAGTTGCATCTTTATGAATAAAAGCCAAAAAAAAAAAAAAAAAAAAAAAAAAAACTGTTTAGTGGAGGACAGCTCACCTTCAAAAGCCTCTCGGCGAAGATTGAAATATCACTGCGCACTTCTCCTGAGATTTCGAATGTGTCAGTCAGAAGAGAGGGTGGCCAATTTACTCTAGACGTGAACCCGAATCACGAGTGGTTAGCATTGCTAGGATCCCTGACAGTACAATAGTTTGGAATACTGTTCCGATGTGCATTGTTGGCTAGTATCTCCAAGTTTGCAGTAGTTATTGATGCTCGTTGGTGTAGGATATGCATTGCTGGCTAGTATCTCCAAGTTTGCAGTAGTTATCATTGATGCTCGTTGGAGTAGGAGTGTGCATTGCTGGCTAGTATCTCCAAGTATGCAGTAGTTATCATTGATGCTAGTTGCTGTAGGGATTTGCAACGCAAGACTAAGACCAAGACCCTATCAGTCTTGATCTTGTTTTTGTGGAAGATGTCTTGCTCTTGATCTTGGTCTTGTTAAATTACGTCTTGCAATACGTGCTTTTTTTTTTTTTTTTTTTTTTGACGTGTAACAAGAAATAGGGTAAAACTGAAAAATAGCAGTAGCAGAATTATCATGATAATAATAACATTTTTTGAATATTAATATTAATTGGAATTTATTAATTGATGAATTAAGCATACATGTGTTTCTTAAACTTCTCTGGGATGTTCCACTGTTGGTTCTTTCCGGCATTTCTTCCAGAGGTGTCTACTTATTTTTTTTCGACAATATGTCGGGGCACTTACACTTCCTTCTTCCGGTCACTATGAACCGTTCAAGGGACTTGTAAGAGTCCCGAAATATTATCGAAGAAAAATAAGAAGACACCTCTGGAAGAAATGCCGGAATTAACCAACAGTTAAGCATACATGTCCAACAAATTTGAAAAGACTGGAGACTTTTTTTTTTGGGGGGGGGGGGGAGAAGTATTGTTTCTTTTTTATGCATCGATAGTAAATAATTTTTCAATTCGGAAGTGTTAAGATTTTTCATTTTTATCTCAATTTTTTTTTAAATTATCATTACATGATTTACACACTCCTAAGTGGTCTCTTGCCTCACCGATTATTCAAAAAAAACTCAGAAAATGTACTTTTACTAGATTTTTAAAAAATTGTATTACGTTCTTCTTCACACCCACTACTACACTCACTGGATTCAGATGACATGCCCAATTATTTGACAAATTGATAGACAACCGTTGCTTTCCTTATATCGCGTAAGATTGACTAGAGAGAACGATTGAACTGCACTGAGTAGGGTCAAATGGCCGGACCTGGGCCAGTTAAAGGGGCGCTATGCTGGTCTAGTAGTGCCCAGGCTTAAATGGACCAAAGTAGGTCAGGTTTTAAAGGGTGGGTCACGCTTGGACTCGTGGTTTTAAAGTCCAGTGGACTGGTGTGTCAGATGTGTGTCAAACAGATGTAAACCTATCATTTATTTATTTTGATATCTCAAAAAAATCGCTAGCGTCTGACAGGTCATTGAACCTTGCATATAAACACACGAGATTATACCACCACCTCATTCAACCTTCAGTGAGTCATCAATCTCGTCGACCTTCGTCCAGACCACACCAAGATTTGCATATTATAATATTCAGTGAGGTAGGAAGTCAATGAAAAAAAATATAGAAAAAAATAAAAAATTTATTTATAAAATTAATCCCAAAATTCTTCTTCTATATCAGCATAAGGGGCGGTGTAGTATATTTCGGGTGGGATGAAGTCGGGGTTTTCTCTATAACAGAAAAAAAAAAAAAAGAAGAATAAATACAAATATTAAAATTAAATTTGTGTGTTAATGGATATATTTAAAATCATACTTAAAAATGATCTTGTCTACTCCTCCTACCCTGCCCTCGTATGTGAGGGTAAACCCGTACTCGGGCGACTCCCACAAAAGGTTGTCATCGATTATATCGTTATATTTTTCTGGGAGTCGCACCTCCCACAGGTCCCCCCTCACATGGAGGACAACGGTTGTTTCCTTCCCCGACCCGCCGAATCGCTTAATGGGGAATGATTCGCATAGAGGGAGTTCCCTCACTTCGTGGACGTAGGGGATGGGGACTGATTGGAGCCGCCTCAAAAAGCCCTGATGGCGGCGGCACAACTGGAACAATAAACAGAAAAAAATTAGTGAATTATTCTCAGCTCCCTCGATCATGCGGACAGATCTGAAAAAAAAAAAAAAAATAGACATAAAATTAAAAAAAAAGAAAAAAATAGTGCTTCTCTTGGTTCTTGATCATATAAATCAATTAAGCCTCCTCGCTACGTCAAAGCGGAAGCACATTTGAGGAAGTTGTGGGGTGGATAAGAGAGGTGGGATGAAATGTGGACCTCCGATGACAGAGGAAATTTAGGGGTCAGAATGAACTTTACACATTTTCTTCATCATATGTATCGGCATATCATTTTTATACAATCTTGAAATTCTTCTAGTGATTCGGGGTCCACTCAGTAGGTAATTCACAAGATGATAATTCTCGAGTTAGAGGGGGGAAAGTGAATTAGTTTAAAAAATGACCATGTGCATGAGTAGATATGCCATCTTCAAGAATGTGTCGCTTGTCATCAAATGGATTTAGTGCCAATTTATTTTGATCGATGGTGTACAGTATATGCTTGTATGATCTTATACTTCTCATGGATGTAAACATTAATGTGGAATCAAATAGTGTCCTTTCATAATCTTCCAAAGAAATAAAATGTCTCAATGAAGCACGTGACACACCTTTTGCCTTTTTTACAATTTTCTTAAAGGCAATGGAAAATGCATACACCTTTGCTCGTAATGCAATAAATTTTTCTATAATTTCTCCATATACTTCATCCTTGAATTTTCCAAGTACCTGCTTATTAATGAGTGAAAATAGCACATGGTCTGGAGGATAATTGGACGTATCGAAATGATCCAGCATTGAATGCATATCTGAGTAGAGGTCTTGTGTTATCACATGATAGATGAGAGAGTCAGTATCACAATACATTAATTTTAATCTTTCTTTTCCGTATCTAGGCAACATTAAATCATAATGAAATCTGTACATGAGTTCTTTGGACAAATCGAGTACACACATACCCACATATATCGGCTTATTAAAGTATATTTTTGTCTTGGCCATTACGACCGCTGCTAGCTCCTCGTCGTAGATAATTCTCTCAAGAAAATTAGCTTTTACTACTAGTTTCATCATTTGTCTTGCAGTCTTGACTAGCTGTATATTCTGTCGATTTCGTACATTTTCCATCGTCTTCCCGAATATGGAGTTATTCATGAGTTTGAAGAAATCTTTTTCGAAATCATTTTGTGCATTTTGTCTAAGTTGAGTATTAAGATCTATATAGGACCGCAGCCAGGGTGATTGCTTGAAACTGATTGCTCTATGGATCTTTTCAATCTCGAGTCCATGCTGTAGAGCCTGTTTCAGAGCTACATAGTGTACCACATATCGTTCGCGTGAATTTAAATGAGGAATCAATTTTTTAACCTTGCCACCTGGGGGAGGAATCGTCTCGGCCAAAAATGGTAAATCGTCATGCATCTCGTGAAGTTTTGTCGCGTACTTCACGTCCACCTCAAATACATAGCCTGTATCATCGTCTTCTCGTAAATTAAGAATGTCAACCTCTTCCGGTCTTTCCACCCATTGAAAATCGCCATATGGTAAATATTTGCTCATGGCATATCCATATAGATTGTTAGCATCAAGATAAGTGATGTATGATGATTCTTTTTGTGGATCATAATTTTTCATGTATTTATTGTTTGCTGTAGCATATCGATGTGATGCTTGACATATCCCCCCTCTTATACCTTTCTCGAAAAACATTATCATATCATAATCCTGTAATAGTGTTAGCTTAGTCTTTGTATATCGTAACATAGCATCAAAGGAGAGTCCTGGTGTCGTATAGTAGTGGGCCGCATCAACTCCATAGTTTTTCATAGTCATATTTCGAAATGATTCAAACGTATCCGATAAAATTAAAACATCTGATTTTAAATAGATATCACTATAACTACCCAACGTAGTACATTGAAATGTTTTCCAGACAGTCTGAGCATGTGCATAATCTTCCTCATCAATATGCGATTGAGTTAACGAATTGAAAAATGCTTCCTTTGGTGGTAATTGAGTTTCATCCAGTTTCTTCATAGAATCTACATAATCATAGGGAAACACACCTTTTCGGGTCATGAGAGACATATGCTCAGCCGGAAAGAAACGTGATGTTTCCAAAAATGCATCAGATGGTAAATTTCGAGCAAGCTGATCCAAGCTGGAGGCCATAAAACGAAAAGAATCAATAAACCTCATCCAAATGTTGCCAATCCTAACTGAAAATGATATAAACTTTTCCTGAGTGTGAGGTATAATTGTAACTCTCCCACATTTTGTATTACTCAGCTGTCTAATTATAAATTTCGAATCATAGTTTGTGAGATTGTGAAAAATAATTGGAATAAATTTAGGAATACAACATTTCAAATTACAACCATTGCATGCTGCACCTCTGTAATCCCCAGTGAGATGACAATGATCACGTACTTTCCAATTCGACTCTGTGAATTCATTATCACAGAGGTAACATGTAGTTGCTAAATCCCACTGGGTTTCTTGATCAAAATTCATATTAATATCCACAGGGTTACCATTGTAGACAGCTGATATAGCTTTACTCAATTCGATGATGTGTTCTATAAAAACTCTGGCTGCATCAGGTCCTCTATACAAATACGGAGCAGTAGAGATTGGTGGAAGACCAGAAGAACTTTTCACATACGTACAAAACGACATTGGAATATGTTCTTGAATACGAGTAGTAAATGATGACTCAGATGATGGACGACATCCAGCAATAGGTTCCAAGATAGATTCAAAATCGGCATAAATAACGTAGGGAACTCTGTGATGACGCTCAACATTTGTAAATGTCATTATCGGATCAGATGGTAATTCAACTCGTACAGTCTTCTGATCTTTGCAATAGATTTTATGCATCTCCAGCTTATCAGATCCGCCTCTTCTTTCTTCAAAAGTTATGAAGCATCTTTTACAGATGTAAAATTTTCGCAGAGAAGATTTTCGTAATTGACGACTAATCAACCGATTAAAGTTTTTTATGTAGACGTAGTGTTGTTTTTTTTCATTGTCCAAAAGGAGGATGTCCCGATGATCTGATTTTTCTTCTGCTGCAACCTTGAGGGGGTATATTTTCTCGTTTTCATCAATTCCAAATACATTTATAGACATATTGTTGACCTTTTCAAATTTAGAAATATCCGTTAGAGCGACTGGAAACGAAACACATGAAAAATCATATAAACTGAATAAATCAGTATATTCCTGTGGTCGATAAGAATGCGATGTCACGAATTTTGCTAAGATTGAATATGCAAAACATTTCTCATCATTATTTTGTACATTTACACATGCCTTTTTATTTTCAAGACTAGCTGGTAATGGTATATATGTAGAAGCACGTAGTGGATCATATCTATTCACCCGTAGACGAATTCCGTCTACGGCTAATATTTTCCACCCACTTCCTTTCAATGCACTATTTTCCACCTCCGAGTGTATTTTTTCAAATGCATTGTCAAAGAATTTTTCAAGATTTGTTGCTCGAAAAACTGGCTTATTCATAGTCTTAAAGGCTCGATCTGTCCTCTCACCAAGAGCATTTTCAAATAAACATTCAACCATCAAATTAATTTTTATTGCAGATTTCATTTGTAGTATGTTGGATACTTTGTGTATTAATGTTGGTTTCACATCCAGTAGGAAACACGTCAAATCATTGCATTTGTTTGAGCGAATAAAATAGGATTCCAATCGACTAGCAAAGGCACTTTGTACAATATTATCAGAAGGCACCAGAGCCAATAATGCGTCCTTGGTCGGTTCCTTTGAGGATGAATATTCCCCATGACAGACTGATTCATGTCGTTGTCCATGATAATCGTTTTCAAACCGTCCTCCGCAAGATGAACATAAAAATATTTTTTTCCTTGGTGGTTCTACATCCAATATCTCGTCGATATTTCTCTTACAGTTGAACTGATGAACATTACGTTTTTTCCAAGATGGAAAAATGGTGTCACACTTTGTACACTTGAACATGTTGTAATAGTCCAAGGAGGAGTCTGCCTATATATAATCAAAATAAAACAAAAACAATTGTGAGAAAAGATTGTGAACCCGCTCATGAAAACAGGTTTTTAAAAAGACCAGAGAGGGGGGAACTAGGTGGGGGTAAGAAGATGATATGATGTGAAAAAATGTAGAGAGACCAGTTGTCGCAATGGAGTTGTATCTAGTGACAGAGTTTGCTCTCAACAAGTCCAAGACCAAGGTCATCAAGGTAGGACTTCTCAACCAGTCACCAGTAGTGGTATTTTGCCACAAGAAGGTATCAATTTATTTGGACACGGCAGATTGGACAGGACTCTCCACCAACATAGGACCTATTCAAAACTACATCAACCCCAAAGGAAGAAAAAGACCTCTCCAAGACTCACTTCGAATACGCAACATAGTATTCAAATTTGGACTCACTGGAAGAAATCGAAGTGTGAGTATATCAAATTCATACCCATGGGTCACAATGTGTCTGAATAGTCCTTCTCCTTACATGTCGGTGTCGTCTCAGCCGGAAATCAAGCTCAATAAAAGTGAAGTGTTATTTATGCTCAAGTCTTGTGAGAAAATAGACTATTCTTTAAAACTTTTACTATCAGTAATATCAAAATGCTTTGAATTTTTTTCATTACCAACATCAACTGAAGAGTCTATAGTGAATTTAAACACTGTAGACTGGAATGAAATGTATGCATTATTTATGAATAAATGATTATAATCATACTTGTTTATTTTCTTATTTCCTATTATTTTTACAACTTTTGAGGGTTTTTTAAAAAAAAGAAAAAAAATATGGTTGAATTTAAATTTATTATCAACATTATTTTACACAATAAGTACAATTTTTCTTCATCGGTGGTGGACCATCGATTTGATCATGAGATGTATTGAAGTGATGGTTGCATCGACGACACAATTGGAATCTTGGATCCTCACGCCACTCTTCAGGTAGGTTGTCCCATAAATATTCAATTGCATAGTCATAGAGATGAAGCAGTAATGCAGGTGGTAAGTTTTGAAGATGTACCGGATCCATATTCCAGATATTAGTTTGAGAAAGTTTTTCCAAAGCTTGATCCATTCTAGCACTGACTAAACCAGTAACATCGGGGGCTGTGTCTTTTATGGTACATGTGTGGGCATACCGTCTGATCTATATCACATTTTAGCTTGCAATATACACACATTGCAGTATTATTCAAATGTCTTACAAAGCCATGAAATGCCAACACTTTATTAGATTTACGAAAGGTTTTTTGGCGAACCTCTTCATTGTACAAATCTGTCTTGGATGGGTGTTTACTTATCCACTCCTCCAACTTGAAGGCTTGATTAAGTGAACAAGTATAAGAGGTTCCTCCATGAAAATGACAGGTAGTCTCATGTGGGGGTAACTTTTTCAAATTCGGACACCCATAGTCGAGCAGATCATAAACTGGTTTTTTAACAATATTTTCAAGAAATGTACATTTTTCTAGTCCTTTCGCCCAAATAAATTTACATGAAGCAGTTGAAGTACATAAGAGTTCTTCCAGACGTGAATATTTTGTATCTCCATAGCACCATGGAATATTGTGAATGTGTTTTTTAACCCATAGATTCACACGACTATCAGATTCATCAACATTTTGAGGAGGGAGAAAAAACCAGTGGAGTGACTGACTGTGAGTGAGAACTGTCAACTCCTTCACAATAAAGCCACCTTCCCCTTGAAAACCTTGAAAATCCACAATCGCGAACTGGTGTTCCATGTTTGAGGGTTAGAAATCTAATGATGATCCTCATCTTACACACACTCATTTTATAGCTTCCTTACAAGACCACTAAGAGGATTCAATTCAATTAATTTATCGTGAATTAAAAGGCAGTAAGCTCGAGTATGAGGTGGAAACGGTTGGGTTGCATGAAGATCTAAACGAATGTCGACCGTAGCTACCTTCAATGTGTCTTCCTGACGTGATACATCAAGAACTATCATGGGGGCGATTTCACCAAAGTCCTTTCTCGACAGTAGGGGTTCACTATGATCCTTAGCATAGTAGCTCATTTGAAATCTTTGGTACATATCATAGAGAACAGCATATCGACCCTTATTGAAATCAAGGTTTAAATCATCGTATGGGAACATCTCACTATTCAAAAATAGTTTAACATTGGACAAGTTACAAGCGTCAAATTGACTGGTATCTTTTAACTTATTGTCGACTCTGTCTGTCTGAAAGGCTACGATTATATATCGGGGTTTTTCTAGAGCTGAACTAGTCTTGACACTCCATGTATTTTGTGTGTTTTCCGGTAAGGCAGGGTATTCCGACAACTCCCATGAGCGGAAAGGGATAGTGAGTGTCTGATCTCTGTCTAATATTCTCAATAGTCGCAGTCGGTGTTCATCAGATACTTTAATATGAGGGACTCTCCAATTTACCTTGTTTAGTGTAAGTTGTACCTTGTCTTCCAAAATCGAATTAGCGTCGCTCTTTGCACGGATAAGACACAGTTCATGCTTTGAATTGATTATCACTTTTTTGAAAGTTTCGAGGAAACCAATAAGAGTGCTGAGGGGGAGACATACATTAAAATGACCGTCTTTATCTATTGAAATAGCTCCATCTTTCTTCGGCATCATCCATCCTGCATTGCCTAACCCACTCACTTGGTTAGGTGATAAAGAGACATACCCTTTTAGAGTACTCACAATTCCTGGATTTCGGACTTTATCAATTTCCACTCCATTCAATTCATAGCGAATTTCATCAAACATAAATGCAAAGGCATTATTTGACAATTTTGCACTCGATGTAGTCATTCTTTTATCAGCACCCTCCTTCTGAATAGAGCCTTCCAAATAAAGATAACTAGCACATGGTAATATATACAAATCTTGCTGGTGAATAGGGATTCGAATCTCATCAGAATTCTTTAAATTTGTAGAATTAAATGGGTTGTAAGTGTGGAACTGTAGCTGAGTGATACTATCATCAAACCGAACGTCCTCTGTAATATCTAAAATGTCATTCATTGTCGTTTCACTTTCAAGCCTAAACTTTTCAAAAATCGAATGTTGCCTGGTGTCAAGTGTCTCATGTACGGTCTCGTACTAATGGGTCTTGGATGTGGTCGAATACTTATATACCGAGGTCTAAAGTCAATCGCCATTCTTCTTTATATGTAGGTGTATCGTTATAGTTTCGTTTCTAAAGTTGATTGGATGACCGTCTTGGTCTACTATCCGTAATGTAATGTTGTCAACGGATTTTGTGCTAACTCCTAAATATACAATGGGTGATGGTGTTTCGACAATTTTGTACCCTGCCTCGACAGTTGGATAGAATTCATACAATGTGTGAACCGGTTTTCCATTTCGATATGCACCGTAAACTATATTACATTCAATAGCAATTGTATTGACTTTAACCATGTTTACGATCCCTGGTGAGGTATGATAGCCATCTCCGGGGTGTAAGGTACGCTTATCTTCATCCAAGCTGTCATCCCATCCCAATAAGGGTCCAATAGAATTTTTTCTATTAAAATATACAGTTTTTGTACACCGTAATTCTGATTTTAATGTATTATTATTAGCTCGGATTATAACATGATCGCCTTTTCTTCTAAACATCATCTGTTCTTGTAAATAATCCCCAAGTGCTTCCAACTCATATGTCCCCATCGGTATTTTAATTTTTTCATCACCAAAATAAAACATATCATTCTCACCATCAATAATGTTGGGAATAGAATTATATGTTGTAAAACCTAAAAGCCCAATCGAGTACTCTCCATTTGATAGGTCTATTGTAGGAAAAATGTCTGCACTTAATACGTTCTCAGTGCCCGTAAGGGTAAAGGTATAACTCATGACTGCATCTAAGACTAACACAAGTTTTCAATATAAAGGAACTGAATACATAAGTGTCCACAATATGGAGTGTTCCAATCCTGATACCGGTTTCGATTGTATTCAATTGAGCATCCTTTCAGGTATTTGAGTATTTCGAGTGGAGGTGGTAGATTACCATACGAGTCGAAATACTTTATTTTATTGTCACGCTTTACATAGCAGACCCAATGTGAGCCGGGTTCACTGACTCTATTAAGGTTCACAATGCCCGATTCATATTTTTTTGGTGTCCTCGGTAAGGTGTCCTTCATAAAGACACCTCTGAAATGACACAAGTTTTTAGCATATTTTTCAAGATCTACATTTGTAAGAGCTCTATTTGGAAGTCACATCTGATTTTTATATGGTCTCACGTATATTCCGTATCCGTTTCTGTATGGTCTTACGTAAAGTCCTTGACCTATTTTTTGTCCTTCAATTGTCCTATTATGTCTTTTCATCTCTTCCAATTTAGCCTTTGCATTTTGGACATCGCTTACAGTTTTTGCTATAGCTGACGCACCACCTGCTAAGCTACCGAGAGCAGATAATCCTGCAAATAGTGGTACGAGAAATGGTAATACCCCACCGGTTTTAGGCAAAGGGAGCATCCTCGGCGTTTTTGTTATTTTCCATTTTTGCAAATACCGTTTTGCTTTTTTCAATGATAAAGCAGAAGCCCTATCAATAGGTAAATGACGACCTACTCGTGCAGCTTTTATAAGTTTTCCAAAGGATCCTCGAAGTCCAGACCCCATTTTGACTTTAGCCTTCATGGTATTTGTTATAGTCCAAGCAGCTGCCTTCTCCCCCCACTTTGCGTCCTTAGATCTGACTCTCTCCCAAGCTTTATCTGCTAAGATTCTGTCTGCTGCGTGTCTCTGAGATAAATTATTAGTTTTTGAATAGGAAATATCGTGTTCACGACAGGCTTCGTCTAAAGGATTAATACCCGTATCACCTCGAGCTAAGCGATCTTGTAACTTGGTGCCGGGTCCACAATAATTATATCCTGGAATGTGTGCTTCAAATGGTAGCTTGTTGATTAGAGCGTTTACTACACTGCCTCCTATCTTTCGTTTCATACTGAAATGAAAGGATCATGCTCTCAATTTATATATACAGCGGTTTCACTAAAGGTATCATTTACCGAAATGCATTTGGAGCCTCAACCTTTACAACTGAAAGTTGTTGACCTTCTTCCTCACCAGGAAAAAGATGAAACAATAAGACTTTTACCACCAAACCCTCTAATCATTGTTTGTGGAGCTACAGGATCGGGGAAAACCAATTTGGTCATTAGCCTCCTTCTTGATGAAAATGGACTTTGTTTCGAAAATCTCTACATTTACTCTCGATCTTTATCACAGGCGAAATACACCTATTTAAAAAAGGTAATGGACACGGTTCCCGAAATAGGATATTACACTTTTGATGATTCCGAAAGTGTGATACAGCTGGAAGATGCAAAACCTAATTCTGCTTTTATTTTTGATGATATTAGCCTCGATAACCATAATATAATAAGAAAGTATTTTAGTATGGGACGACACAAGTCTATATTCCCTATTTACATTGGGCAGACATATGCGCATATACCAAAGCACTTAATTAGAGACAATGCAAATTTTTTAATACTTTTCAGACAAAATTTGTTAAATTTAAAACATATTTATCAGGATCACGTTAGTTCGACAGATGTTACATTTGGTATGTTTCAAAAGATGTGTGCACTATGTTGGGACAGTGACCCCTATGGGTTCTTTGTCCTTGATAAAACTCGAGAGGCAGACAAGGGGTGGTACCGACAGGGCTTTGACACCTTTATATTGATGTAAGTGTACCGCAGCAGCTCAGTTTAAAATGAAACGTTCAGTAGTACGAGATATTATCAAGACCTCTAAAGGTTTGAGAAAAAAGTTGAAATCTTTCAAGAAGGGGGCTCTAGAGACTCATGAGTCACTAGAGAAAACATTCGAACCAGTTACAAAACCACTGCTACAAATAACGGAAACTCTGAAACAAGCACCTACCAAATCGATAATCAAGACTCCACCATTCCCAAACATAGAGAAATCTGAAATATATCCGCAAGAAGAAAAAATCATCACACCAATCAGTGGAAAACCAAAAACTCAACTCTATACTCCTTCATTCACTACACCTAGGAGGGAAGAAGTCCCTTTTGAAGAAGAAGTCTTTGAAAGTTCATCACCTCCTATTACACCTGTAGAAGAAGCACAACTTTTGTCTCAGACTGCGCTAGGCAGAGATGCAGTAGAAAGAATGATTGAATCATCCAATATTGGTCCATTTTTGCGCCCATATATTAGAAAATTTCTTAGTGGAGATACAAAGGACTTTGACACTCGCTATGGACTTCGCTTTCTACCCAGTGGTGGGTTAACGTTAGGTGACGCTAGCGTTCGGGTGGATCACAATGATTTAGAAATTAAAGACAAATTTTATGAAGGTACACCTGGACTCTATGAACTTTTGTTTTTAAAAGAACCTATGACATACAAAAATGAGGATTTAGCCATATATAAGGAACTACTGACGGTTACAAATGCTCATAAAAGACATTTCAGTGAAGCTAAAAGTTTGAGTGGTAATAAAAGTTTCAAGTATAAAAATATAATTGCAAAATTATTTACTCCTACTACCAGACAATATCATACCCGTTCAAAAAAATCTCATTTTTCTGGCTCGGGCTTATGGATGAATTGTACAAGACCTATATATGAGCGCTGGGACGATCCCAATGAACTCTGTACGAGGTTAAGCTTGCTCTATGCTAGCGAAGCAGCAGGAGGTGGACCTCATTCGAATGAAATCGCGTCAATATTGGAAGAATTGAGAGAAGCAAATATTATATATTAATCATGAGCTCTAGTGAAGATGAGGAGGAATCAGAAAATTCAGAGGAATATTTGGTAGATCTTCGTTGTAAGGTGTGTTTCGATGCCATTGTAGATACGGTCATATTACCATGTGGTCATTTTACCTGTATGGACTGTTCTGTTTTTTGTATTTTTTGTCCATATTGTAGAAGTTCAAAAATTGGTGTGTATAGAGTCTATTTCACCTGAGGGGTTTCAGTTCTAAAATGACCATTGACAAGTTCGGACGGCATGTTGGTAAGCGGTATTACCGCAATCAGCAAAAATTATACAATACAGTTCAAGCTTTAAAAGGAGAGGACCGATTCAGACAGGTTGAAGCTGGAGGAGTTCTCGATGTCAACCATAGGCGAATAATCAATTTAGGAGAAGGATTGGAGGGATCAGATGCTGCTTCCAGAAATTATGTCGATTCTCGAATTTCACATTTTTCTCAGTCAGGAAGCAAAATTGACTTTAATGCTAAAAGGCTAATACATATAGAGGATCCATCGGACCCCTCTGATGCAGCTACGAAAGGATATGTGGACAGATCGGCAAGGTTCTACACTGATCTCAAAAATTGGCCTGGAGCATATATCAATGGGAGTAAGAAAAGACTAGTAAATGTCAGCCCTCCCATAGATTCTAATGATGTAGTCACACTGAATTATCTTCAAAGAGAATTGGCTTACTTGGTCAAGAAAATTGATAATTCTGGATATGTAACTCTTCAGCATCTTCAACGAGAACTGTCGAAATATATGCTAAAAAAGCAGAACCATGATGCTTAAATTAAAGTGAGACAATTGATTTAGTATTAGTCTGATAGAGTTTGTCATGGGGAATATACTTTCAAAACCTTACACACCAAGAGAAGTTGTCGTTAGAGAACTCCATAAACCAGCTCGTGTTAATTATCCTCGACGTAAAGTGCTTTTAAAAGGAGTGGACGATTTGTGGGAGGCAGATTTAGTCGAGATGGTGCCATATTGGCGAGTCAATAAAGGCTTTAAATATTTATTGACCGTAATCGATGGCTTCTCGAAATATGCCTGGGCAATACCATTGAAGCGAAAGACAGGACCAGAAGTTACAAAAGCGCTAGAGACTATATTTCTCGAGAGTAAACGTATACCTCAATTATTGCTTACAGATGAAGGACGTGAATTCTACAATACTAACTTCCAGACTCTTATGAAAAAAAATAATATTCACCACTATTCTACATACTCTGGAAAAAAGGCTTCGATTGCTGAACGATTCAATAGAACATTAAAAGGACATATGTGGAAAATGTTCACCTTGAATGGAAATCATAAATATGTCGACTTGCTACCTGCTCTGCTTTCAAGATATAATAATACAAAGCACCGTACAATTCAAGCCACTCCGTCTGAGGTTGTCGCTAATAAGAAGCTTCAAAATGAGCTAATTGCCACTGTTTATTCAGTCCCGGCTACCACTACCAAACCTAAATTCAAGGAGGGGGATTATGTCCGCATATCAAAATTACGCAATGCATTTGCCAAAGGCTATCTTGCTCAATTCTCACCTGAGATCTTCAAAGTTGTCAAGGTGCAATTTACAAACCCCATCACATACCTTTTACAAGATGCGAATAATCAAGACATATTTGGCGCATTTTATAAAGAAGAATTACAGATTGTAAAGGATCCTGGTGTTTATCTCATTGAAAAAGTTCTTCGACGAAAAGGGAATCGTATATATGTAAAGTGGTTCGGACTGTCAGAAAAGAGTTGGGTCAATTTATCTCAATTAGTGTGAATATAAAAAAATAAAATCTTTTCAAATTATTTTATTTTATTATTTTTTCCCCCTTCCCTTAAGGTGTTTATAAATCAATATCAATACGTTTTTAATCAGATTTTTATTATTTCAAAATATCGGTATTACATTGAATTCTCTACATTGAAAACTCTAAGAGATACTCCTGTCTTGATCCACGACCTTTATACACCATATTTAGCTTGCCTACAAAAAATAAAAATAAAAAAAAAAAATAAATGAGATGTTTAATAATTTTAAAAAAATTATCTAAGTCAAAAATTACGGCTTAAGCTTTTTTTTTTATTACCTTCTGCATCTTTTAAATCATCATCGGTAAACATTTTAGTATATCTTTTTGGTAAAAAAACCGTTTTCTGACCATCATTCCATCTTTGTGCATTACGGTCCTCATCTTCAATCACCGTTGCCATTATACTAAGACCATAACTTGTCTCAATTTTTTTCATGGTAAGAATTCTATATTTTTCACCTACTGTTAATTCGGTCATAGATACGACTTCACCACGCATTTTGGTGTTTAGTTTTCTTACAAGAGATGAAATCTACAAGATGTTGAAAAATTTGTGCCATCATGAAATTATTATCGAATTTTTTTAGAGTATAAAAATGTCTAAGAGAATTTTAGAATATACCTTGGAAGCGCTAGAAGCAGAAGTGTTCATTATTGGAGATGAGATGTTCTCAGACGAAAGACTGATACCAATTCGGGGATCTCAGAGGGTTTATATACTCGGATTTGACATTTCAAATTCATACAAGTTTCTTTTAGAAAGTAGGTTGGCACAAATTTGTGTTTGAGGGGGGGGTGAGATTTCATCATTTTTGGTTGTGTAAATAAAGTCAACACTTGATTACAAATTATATATTTTTCAAAAATACATTAGATTACACTGAGAATTCAAATAAATGCTCCTTATTGATTCTTCGGCCTTTGTACGCCAATTTCAAATTGCCTGTAAAAAAAAAAAAAAAATTTTAGTTTTTGTTAAAAAAGTGACTTTATTTTTAAATTATTATTTTTTTTAAAAAAGTAACCTGAAGCTTGAAGTAGTTCTTCATCGGAAAACATTTCGGTATAGCGCTTCGGCAAAAAAATGCTTTTCAAGCTGTCGCTGGGCTCGTCGACATCTCCTTCAATGAAAGTCGCGATTATACTGGGTCCGTAAATTGTATTTATTCTTTTCATTGCAAGAATCGAATATTTCTCATCTATTATTAATTCATTTATCGGTATGAATTCCGCCTTAGATGCATTTAGTTTTTGTACTAAAGCGTTCAAGTCACTCTCCTGAGTTTCTGTGTCCATGTTTGGCTAGATAATGATGGGACCCGCTAGATTCCTGTCTTTTTATATTCTCGGAAAAAGCATCAAATTTTGAAAAAACAACATATTCAAAAAATTCCACTTTCGAAAAATGAGGAGCAAGGAGGACACGGTCCTGGACCGGTATGCAAATTAGGCTCTCACGAAGGTGGTCATCTTTGCTCCTACTTTCACCAGATGAACCACTCTCATACTTTCTAAACTGAAAGTTCGTTGACTGTGTTAATTTCTCAATAATACATTTTTCGCTCACCGTTTTTCGAAAAAATTTCTGTAGGATACCAAAATGATAAGTTTTCACATACACACTGAAAGTTGAATGAGGTGGTGGTATAATCTCGTGTGTTTATATGCAAGGTTCAATGACCTGTCAGACGCTAGCGATTTTTTTTTTCGAATCACTGAGATAGCAAAATAAATATATGAATTACATCTGTAAGACACACTCACTGAAGGTTGGATGACCTCTCGTCGTCTGTTTACATATACGGTTGAATGACCTCTCAGACGCTAGCGATTTTTTTGAGATATCAAAATAAATAAATGATAGGTTTACATCTGTTTGACACACATCTGACACACCAGTCCACTGGACTTTGAAACCACGAGTCCAAGCGTGACCCACCCTTTAAAACCTGACCTACTTTGGTCCATTTAAGCCTGGGCACTACTAGACCAGCATAGCGCCCCTTTAACTGGCCCAGGTCCGGCCATTTGACCCTACTGCACTGGCCGAAAGATTCAACATTATAACCTGTCAGAAATTCGTTAATGTGGATTGCTGGCTAGGATCTCCAACTGTGCAGTAGTAGCAATGTTTGTTGGTGCAGAGATTAGCATTGCTGGCTATGAACCCCAATATGAAACATACCAAAAATGTCTAGATTTCCTTTTCCATGCTGAACAGTCTTAGCTGCCTTCAGTTCTTTGAACCTAATTCTCCGGTTGACTTTGCATACAAAATGTCAATTCACCTATTTGATAGGGGTTTAGATGAATAACCATATAAAAAAGGGGCCTTTTTAAATCTAAAAAGGTAAACTTCTCTTTTTTCTTATGACTTTACGTTGAATGTTTTCTATACGTATGTAATTGCCTATTTGTGCTCTTTAAAGGACACAGAGACTTTTGAGGTACCTTACGTATACTCTTCAAAGAGAGAGAAGAACTGAAGAACTTCGTCTCATAATTTGACGTTTCACTGAAACTTCATCTTATCCAGACTTCGAAGGAAAAAATGCCGAAGGAAAAACAAAATGGAGAAAAAAACTTTCCTTGTAAATTCTCTTACAGACGAGCTTACTTTGGACACAAGATCGCGAGATATGGCACCCTCAGAAAATTTTTATCTTTTTTTTTTATCCCCCTTAAGGCAAAATGGGAAAGCAGTTTAGTTTGTTTCTGAGATAAGAGATGGCTCCACTTTCGCCCCTTTTTTCGCCTAGTATCAACTGATTTTAAATCTAAAAACTACATTTGCCTCAGTATAATAATCCAAATGACGCGTCGATCGGCATTTATTTTTTAAATTATACGTTTTGCAAAGTTGTTATCTATAGAATTTTCGTAAAATCAAAATACACTTTTCACTTTTGAAATTGGTTCAATAGATCAAACCGCAACAGAAGACTTCATAGAAATAATTCCCGGCCACCAGCGACTATCAAAACATCTCTATTATCACAACATTTTATTTGTATATCAAAAACACTATAAGGTCTGGTTGTTGTCCATTAATTTTCGGATTAGGGAGAGGCTTAACACAAAAACTCCAATAACTGCCAATGTAATGAATGTATCGGGAGCCATAGTGGCCGTGCGGGCTAGAGCGTAGGGGGGTTTGAGGGCGCCGGTGGCTCAGTGGTATGCGTGCTTGCCTTCTGAGCTCAAAGTCGTGGGTTGGAAACCCGGCCGAGGCCCTTAGTTTATTTTTTCTGGGAGGTAAAATAAACTTAAGCGCACCGTCCTTCGGATGGGACGATAATCGATGGTCCTGAGCCTTTACGATGTCAGGTACTCGTAAAAGACCCCTACCCTATGTGAATAAAAGTCGGGCTCATGTCTACCAGAGTGACGAAAGAGCGCTCTAGTAGTAGGCGATATGACCTCGTAATTAAAGCCCGGGCCTGAGTCATAATAACTAACTAACTAGAGCATAGGGCTATGGTTGCATGTTCTCACCTTGGTTTGCAGGTTTGAATTCCGTCCGATTTTATTTCATATATGATAGTAATATGTTGTGGAACGAGGTTTATCATAGAAATGAAAGACGTTGTCTTCGCCAGTTGTCCTTTAACCGCTATGCTGTTTAGATGGGATGAACCACTGATGATGACGCTGTTGCGTTGAAAACAGGTTCTGGTCTAAAATAAAAAAGTGGGAAGACAACGTCTTTTTATTTCTATGATGAATTTTATTTCGTAGATAAAACTCCCTCCTCGTGCAATGGATGTCGTAAAGGTATAAGAATCATGGCTGATATGCATCGTACATATGGCCAAAAAAAAAAAAAAATGAACGTATCAGTATGAAACTTCATATTTAAAGTCAAAACCCCTGAGGGGAATGCCTGTTAATTTTCATGCGAAATCGATCGAAGAATGAAGGCTGTTCAGAGGTGAAGGCACAACTCAAAAACTCCCGTAACTGCCATTGTAATGAATTTATCGGCATAAAATGTAGTATGAGTTATTAGAAGCCTAATATGATGTAAGAAGGGGGATGAACGTTGTCGGTGATTCACCCAAAATGTCCAATACATTGTGATATTGTTAATTCGAATTTATTTAAGTACCGTCGGGAAAGTTTCAAAGCACCATATATCCCAATTCCGCTGCAGGGCTTTATCTACAATACAAACACCTGGGAATGTGAAAGATAGAGAGAAATTACTATGTTGTCATGAGTCAGAGACCTGGTTTGAGTTAGGTGTAAGTTTTGAGACTACCTTTTCACAAGTTATTTTCTTGTAGTTTGTTATTATGACTCATGCCAGGGCTTTAACTACAAGGTCATATCGCCCACTACCAGAGAGCTCTTTCGTAACTCGCCCGGCTTAAAGGGTCTAAGAGTATCTGACATCGTACAAGCTCGGAATCATCCGAAGGTTGACGGGCTCAAGGTTTTTTTATCTTGGAGGTAAAATGGCCTCGGCCGGGTTTTGAACCCGCGATCTTCACCTTAGTAAGCTACCTATTCAAGTTCTTTTCTTGTATGTTTTTACGACTTAGAAACAAATTTTAAGGTACCGTTACCTAAATGACTCTACATTTGAGCTCTCTACAAACACTCACTCTACTGTTCATTTCACTCAAGGTACAATTTTTTTTTTTTTTTTTTTTTTCAATTTGTCCTAGTTACGAGCTGGAGTTTTTATTCGAAATTTTTACAACTTGTAAAAGACCTCGACTTCATCTCTATCTTTCTTTAGCGCAAAAGCTTTAATTTAAGTTGGTCTTGGAGAAGAAATTTACCACCTCATTAGATCTTCCCAACCAGACTCATTTTCATTAAGAACTTTTTGCCTCTTGCAAAAAAAAACAATTCTTCCTAGAGCGAATTGATGAACTATGTTTCTGCTCTCCCTTCGAAATGAGATACATTTATTATATTGGCAGTTCATTATTAGAGTTTGTAAGTATAAACCCCCCTTTTCTGGGCACCCTCCATCCAATCCATCCCTTAATCCAATTTATAGATCTCGTTCTTATCGGGCTAAGGATGTACATTAAAATTTCATGTCAATACATTGATCATTCGGCTGTTATTGTGTATTTTCTCCTCCTGTATATATCTGTGAACATGATTATTCCCCATACAATGAATGTATCGACATGAAATTTTATATGTCTATCCAGAATTCTCTAAGGACGATACTTATTGATTTTTAGTCAAATCGACCAAAGGAAGGGGGAATTAGGGTGATATAGAGTACTCTTCCAACAGAACAGTGCTCCACCCTATACTTCGAATTTGACACAACAGAAAATTCAAGAACTTGATGGGACTACGTTGTTATCAGTAATAGCCTCGGATTATCATTTTCTCCGATCAATGGCTCCACTTTCTTCCAAATTGACGCTTCGACAATTTTGAGGAAGTCAGGGCTGGTGTTCAAGAATTCTTCTCTTCTAATCGCAAGGAATGTTATTCGCATGGGATCCAACAGCTAGCCACAAGGTGGATGGAAGATGGTGGCCTGCCACAAGATGGATGGAACATGGTGGCCTGCCACAAGATGTATGGAACATGGTGGCCTGTCACAAGATGCATGGAACATGGTGGCCTGCCACAAGATGCATGGAACATGGTGGCCTGCCACAAGATGCATGGAACATGGTGGCCTGCCACAAGATGCATGGAACATGGTGGCCTGCCACAAGATGCATGGAACATGGTGGCCTTCCACAAGATGCATGGAACATGGTGGCCTTCCACAAGATGCATGGAACATGGTGGCCTTCCACAAGATGCATGGAACATGGTGGCCTTCCACAAGATGCATGGAACATGGTGGCCTGCCACAAGATGCATGGAACATGGTGGCCTGCCACAAGATGCATGGAACATGGTGGCCTGCCACAAGATGCATGGAACATGGTGGCCTTCCACAAGATGCATGGAACATGGTGGCCTTCCACAAGATGCATGGAACATGGTGGCCTTCCACAAGATGCATGGAACATGGTGGCCTTCCACAATATGCATGGAACATGGTGGCCTAAATTTGGAATATTAATATTAAATAATTATTTTTTAATAAAAACCTTAAATGGAAAAAATACATTGTTTTTTACTGATCCAATCACGTCAAATGTTGAGTTTTAGCGTAAACGGTCGATTAGCCTTGCAGAGAGACCCAAAATTTAATTGATTAATTCGTAATGAGGAAGTACATGTACGATGAGTCACCGACGACTTTTTATTTTTAACTAATTACTTTCTTATACCTAGAGTATAAGAAAATCCGAGATCGAGATATGTCTGTCTGTGTGTGTTGTGTATATGTGATTGGAAAGTTGTGAGCTCTGTATCGCAAAAACGAGGGTAGCTATAAACTTGAAATTTGAAATGAAAGGGTCGCATGTGTGAACTTAGATATGAATAGATCTTGGCCAAAATCAAACAAAAATTGAGACCACTTTTTCCCGAGGCGTAACTACATTTTACAAGATCGATATCTTGTATATGACCTAATCAAAAGGTATATGACCAAATCAAAACTCTTTATAAGTAATAGTTGTAAGAAAAACTGAAATACGTAGGTAATTTATATGTCTAGTTGTCCAGTTTTTCAGATAAATGCCGAAAACCATCTTGAAATATTTTGAAACAAGTATTTTAAGACGTTTCCTTGATTTACCCGAAAACGATTAGTCCTATCAAAAAATCAATCATTTTGAAACATGTTCCTTATAAAATTTTCTTATTGGCTCATAAGTCCTCAGATTTGAGATCAATACGACAAACTTTTATAGCGCCCGAAAAACGTAAACTAAATGTTCATAAGGAATATATCTTGGTAATGTACAAATCGTCACTCATAGCTTCGAATTTTGTAATAAGGTTTTATTATAATATAATAATATGTATTTTTGGTATTGAAGAAAAAATAAAACAGTTTCGAGCTGGGGAAGTACGTTTATTGAAGATTTTTGAACTTTTAATAAAGGTTAGCAACCTGTGGAATAGAACTGCCAACGTGCCAGGGTTTGGAGAAAATAAGAAAGTAAAGATTAAGGTTGCAAAAAAAAGTTTCTGAGAAAATTGAATTATAAAACCTGGCCCGGACTCATTACTATTTATCATCTGAAACTTTTAATTATTTTTTTCTTCTTTAATATTTCTATCTCTTTTCCCCTTTGCTTATTACTATTATAATCATCTGCAACTCTTTTAAATTTTATTTTGTGAATCGAGTTAGAAGTGTAAATGTTTCGAAAATAACACCTCGAGGTGTAGACAAACAGGATTTATATATACCATTTAACTTAACTTTTACTGATTACAAAAAAAAAAAGTGATAAGGTCCAATACAGGACTTTTTTTTTTATACCAACCACGTTTACACTTCTCTCTCTCTCCCTCCCCAAGTACTCTCAAAATTACGCTGCACAAAGAAACAAAAAAATGCCACAGATGCCAACTCATTACTTTCGTATACCTACTATGCCATTATGAAATGAATTTGAGAAGGGTGAGGGACAGAGAGTGATGTGTAAGCGTGGTTGGTATAAAAAAGTCCTGTAATGAACCCCATCACATTTTTTTTTTTTTTGGAATCAGTAAAAGTTTAGTTAAATGGTACTTCATATAAATCCTGTTTGTCTACACCTCGAGGTTTTAATATTCGAAACATTTACTCTTCTAACTCGATTCACAAAATAAAATTTAAAAGAGTTGCAGATGATTATAATAGTAATAAGCAAAGGGGAAAAGAGATAGAAATATTAAAGAAGAAAAAAATAATTAAAAGTTTCAGGTGATAAATAGTAATGAGTCCGAGCCAGGTTTTATAATTCAATTTTCTCAGAAACTTTTTTTTGCAACCTTAATCTTTACTTTCTTATTTTCTCCAAACCCTGGCAGGGTTGGGAGTTCTATTCCACAGGTTGCTAACCTTTATTAAAAGTTCAAAAATCTTCAATGAACGTACTTCCCCAGCTCGAAACTGTTTTATTTTTTCTTAAATAACAAAATGAAAGAAACGTATATAAAAACGAGAGTTGTGACTCAGATGAGGAACAGGAATAACTATCTGTTCCCATTCATGAAATTTTAAATTGTTGAAAGATATTTTTTATATACGTTTATTTAAATTTTTTAAACTCTTATTATTCAAACGAATTCAGGTGTTTCAGTCAAAAACCCTCAGACTGATAACACAGTGCCCCACATACATAAACAACAGAACACTTCATAACGATCTTATGATACACACAGTACCAGACACGATTCAAACTACTTATGTACGGTTTTTTAGAAAACTTTACACACATACAAACCCAGAAATACGTACTTTATCTTCACAACACTTACTACAAAACCCCCCACGAAGGTTGAAGAGGAGGTGGAACCGCGACTTACTGCCACCTTGACTCATATTCGGTCTTAATATTTTTTTTTTACATAGTTTTCCTCTACTTTTATCATCTCTCTTACCCATCCATCAAAATTGCATTTCAATTCATTTTTATTTATTTATTTTACTTATTTATTTATTTTTTCTGTTCTTGTCCTAATAATTAAGATAAATTTTCGTCCCGAGGACCTACCACTTGGGGCCCTCCATAGGTGCCGTCAGCCAGTGTAGGAAAAGTTATAAAATCGATCAAAAATTCGAGTCTTAAGCGGAATTTCACGTCATATAGATTCCAAATATCAAAAAAAAAATGTGTGCGTATGTTTGTCTGTGGATAGGATAACTCTCGACTAAATAATACATCATTACGAAATGTTATACGTGAATCCAGAATCCTCATACGACACTGAGGGGAAGGCTTAACACAAAAACTGTAATAACTGAAGAATGTATGGACACAACATTTCATATTTGAACTCAAAACCGAATTTTTAACTGTTTAGATAACTTTCTTTATAGCTGAGGAAGAAATATTTCTGTGTGGTGTAATGGAGTAGACAGGACCCTCGAAGGTAGCCTGCAACCCTTCTGAGCTCAAGATCGCGGGTTCGAAACCCAGCTGAGGTCTTTAGGGTTTTTATCTGGAAGGTGACAAACCTTGAGCACGGGGTACTTTGTATGGGACTTTAAGATATGCTCGCGAGCTTGTACGATGTCAGGTGCTCGTTGAGACCTCTCTACCCTAGGTGAACTAATCTGGGTAGGCAACATTTAGGACTCCCATAGTAGAGTCGGGCTCATGTTCACCAGAGCTAAGAAAGAGCGCTCTGATAGAAGGCGATATGATGTAGTTAAAGCTGTAATGCCCATGGTCAAGACATTTCTCTTTTTTATACGGATAAATGAGGCTTTCCTCCAGTTAAACATGAAGGTCTTCCCCCCCTCCCTCTGCCTAAGCCACTGATATAAATACCGCCGGATTAAGACTCTTTTTACGATCCTTTAGGGACCCTAGTCATACTTAAAATGAACCCTAACCCAGAGGGCTTGCCATTATATTCTTGAAAAAGTATTTTTTTTGTCTACACTTTATATACTTACTACATGTTGGTTGACCCAGCTAGTGCAGATGGGAGAAGAGTCTGGTACCAAACTCCCACAACGCTCAATTTTGCGAGGTTGGTATAAGAAAGTCCTGTACATATATATATGTACAGGACTTTCTTATACCAACCTCGCAAAATTATACATTATATATATACAAAATTATACATTATATATACAAAATTATACATTATATATACAAAATTATACATTATATATACAAAATTATACATTATATATATACAAAATTATACATTATATATACATTATATATACACAATTATACATTATATATACTTATATGTATATTTTTTGTTATAAATTTGTGTCTATCCCAACAAATTTTTCATATGATTGCTTTTCATAGTAACTTCAATATCGTTGAGATCTCGTCTCTTCTTGTTCTTTGAGCTCCAAAAGTCAACAAACATTTGTCAATTCCCCTACACATGAACTACCATTTTGAATATAATCTCTTTTAGACTGAACATTTCATATTTTGTTTTTTTCAGAATTATATATTTTTGAAAAATATTTATATTTCAGATTAAACAAAGAATTTACAGGTGCTTCTTATTTTTCATATATGTTTGGTAAAACTTTGTTAAAAACTTCTAATAACTGCCGTTGTAATGAAGTAGGAAATTATCATATATAAATTCAAAATCCCATAAAGACGACAACTAATAATTTTTTGCGAAATTGGCCGAAGGGTATGGGGAGATTAGAGAATGAGGCTCAACTCAAAAATCCTAATAACCGATGTAATAAATGTATCATCAATTTATGTATTTACTTATTTTTTTGGAATTAGACAATATAAATGTTATACAAGTTCTTTGATTTTATTTTTTATTTTTATTTTTTTTTTAATTCCGTCATCATTAACAACATCCTGATTCCCTCTTCAAACCAAGTTCGCTATCTCGGGTTTTACCTAGACAGTAGACTTACGTGGAACCCACATACACGACTTAAACGACAAGAACTGAATCGAAGATACAGACTGTTACGTCGAGTCCAAAATCGAAACTACTAACAAACTCACGATTTACAAGACCATTATACGTCCAATTTTGACTTACGGACTTGAACTTTGGGGTACAGCTAAACACTCCAACATCAATCGTATCCAAGCATTCCAGTCCAAACTCCTCCGACCAATTGTCAATTCTCCTTTCTATGTCACCAATAAAGTCCTATACAGAGATCTCAGTATTCCCACTGTCAATGAATTAATCAAATCCCGATTCCAATCATTCCACAGAAACCTTTCTTCCCATTCAAATCCTCTCGCACAAGACCTTTCCTCTCATTCCCATCCTGACAATCCTCCCCGCCGCTTGAACAGTAGTTGGCCTCGCGATCTTCTTTTGGAGGATAGTGAATAATGAAAATTAACTTTCGAGGGAGTGTCAGCGCTGGCTGGCTTCTCCCATCAAGTGACGTTATATATTTCTTTTTGATCACATATTTGCTTATAATGTATATATTGTACATAGATTGCAAATAGAATAAAAAATAAATAAATAATAAAAACAATTTTTTAATAAGCTTTTTTATATGAACACTGATCGCAGAAATGAATCCTGACATATTCAACAGAGCCCATATATATATATGATAATGAATAGAATAGTTTTTATTTATCGGCGTCCAATGACAAAGATTTTTGACGCCTTTAACTCGATTAAATTAGATCTATGAGGTGTGTTGTTTTCATCGTGTTTAGGACAGCTTCAATAGATGAGTTGTCGTCTCCGAGCATCTCATGTAGGTCCCTTTTATGCAAACCCATGGCCTTTAGTATATCCTCATATCCAGGGCACTCCTCCAGGATGTGGCTTACTGTGAGAGGCCAGGCCCCACACCCGCCACAGCCCGGGGCCATCGCCCTGGTTATGAGGTGGCCATTGGGTTAGGCGAGTGTGGCCTACACGGAGCCGCATCAAACATACCTCCTCCTGTCTATTCTGTCTTTCAGAGCTTTGCCATTTGTCAACATTAGCTTTGATGGACCTAAGCTTATTTGTTGGGTCCATGTTGGTCCACAAAGAGGTCCAGCTCTCTTTTATTTTGTGACGTATGCAGATCTTTAGGTCCGGAATTGTCGTTATTATTCTTCCTTCTCCAGGCAGCGCTGCTACTTCTCTTGCCATTCTATCCGCAGCATGGTTCCCTTCAATACCCACGTGTGAGGGAATCCAGCAAAAAACCACTTGCTTGCTATCCCTTATGCAATTCCCGAGAAGCTTTTGTATTTTATATACTAGGGGGCAGCGGCTGTTAAACTGTTGGATACTCTGAAGAGCGGAGATGGAGTCACTACAAATCATGTAGTTCCGACCTACATCGGAAGTAACAAAACTCATTGCTTCAGCAACGGCGCACAGTTCTGCAGTGTAACTGCTGCAGTAGCTTGGCAGCCTGCATTTATACACTGAAGACTGGGTTACCACCCCATATGATATTTTCTTTATTTGTTATTTACCAAGAGATATTTAAAACTATATAAAAAATATATACAACAAGCAAATGTGCTAAGGGGGAAAAAAATGACGTCAAAATGTCAAGAGAGGAGAAATCACCCAGTGGTGACACTCCCTAGACACTGAATCATTTATGGCTAATCACTGTCACTACCTTGACCTGAGATGGTCTCTTGGCCATTGGCGCTTGAGGCGTCGTTCGGGAAGTATGTCAGAATGGAGGGCACGGACTAAAGGATTAATGTGGGTAGGTACTGAAGGAGGAAAATAATTGTTTTATGCTTGGATTTAGCTAAATCTGTGACAAAGGGTATATTGAGATCAATGTGAAGGGTTGGGTTGGAGATGTAATGAGGAGCATTACGAAGGATTTTGGATTGCAGGGATTGAATGCGCTGAAGCTTTGCCAGAATCCCATAGTTCAAGTTCCTAAGTCCACATTGGCTGTATAGGCAGTACTGAGTTATATAATAGTCGTTTTGTTCTCAGAGATAATTTTGATCTTTTGTCCAGTAGTCTTAGTAACAGTTTGTAACGTCTGTTCATTTCTTGTCTTTGTGGTATTATAAGATCATTATTATGTGAATCTGCAGGCTGAAAAAACTGTAATTAGTTTTTACTTAATATTGACCACAACATATAATTATTATAATTGTCTTTCAAAAAGTAAATAAATAAAATGTGTAATAAAATAAAACTAAGAATTGAAATATAAAATTTGTTACATCAAAAATTTAGCTCTTGAAGTTTCATTCTTTCCTCCTTTTTCAGTGAACAAACAAACGATTTTTTCACATAACTATGAGGGTACTAAATGGAATCACGATGTTTTTTTTAGCCATATTGCCTGATTTTTTGTTTCATCATCAGAAGAAAATATCTAAAGATATTTCAATTAAAATTCATATATTGAATTGATATTTTGATATTTTATATTCAGGTATGAGTTTTAGGATAAATACATTTTAAAAAATCCCTGAATATAGGGGAGGTTCACTTAGAGATAGGAACAGTTATTTCAAGGTTTCTCAGTTACTGTTGCCTATTTGACAAAGTCCCTGAATAGAGGGAAGGTTCACTTAGAGATAGGAACAGTTATTTCAAGGTTTCTCAGTTACTGTTGATTCTACGTGACAATGTCCTTGAATAGAGGAGAGGTATACTTAGAAGTAGGAACAGTTATTTTAAGGTTTCTCAGTTACTGTTGATTCTACGTGACAATGTCCTTGAATAGAGGAGAGGTATACTTAGAAGTAGGAACAGTTATTTTAAGGTTTCTCAGTTACTGTTGATCCTACCTGACTAGAAGAGAGGTTCACTTAAACATAAGAACACTTATTTCAAGGTTTCTCAGTTACTGTTGATCCTACCTGACTAGAAGAGAGGTTCACTTAAAGATAAGAACATTTATTTCAAGGTTTCTCAGTTGCTGTTGATTCTACGTGACAAAGTCCCTGAATAGAGGGAAGGTTCATTTAAAGATAGGAACAGTTATTTCAAGGTTTCTCAGTTACTGTTGATTCTACGTGACAAAGTCCCTGAATAGAGGGGAGGTTCACTTAGAGATAGGAAATGTTATTTCTAGGTCTCGCAGTTACTGTTGATCTTTCGTGACAAAGTCCCTGAATAGAGAAGAGATTCATTTAGAGATAAGAACAGTTATTTCAAGGTTTCTCAGTTGCTTATGATCCTACGTGACAAAGTCTCTGAATAGAGGGAAGATTCACTTTATGTTTATATTTTTGAGAGAACACGATATGAAAGTTGAACAAGTTTTTTTTTGTTTTTATTCAGAGGGAGCGCGAAAACGTAGTTAATTCGCGCTGTGGAAGTACATTGCCGATGGTGAATCACCAACTACTTTTTTTCCTTTTCTTCTTCAAACAAAAAAAAAAAAACTGTCTACGCCATTGTTAAGTTAATGGGAAAATTGTTGATATTTCTTTGTGAAACTTATTGACAGATCTTATTGAGAATGATGGCCAACTGGCTGAGACAAATCCACAGTTGCCGATGGCTGGAGTGTTTTATATCAATGCCTTTCGTTGGAGCAACTTATGAAACCTTATTTCCTTCAGATAAATATCTTGAACTTCCCAATTGTATGTATATAGGAAGATTTATAGATTCAATGTCAAATTTCCACTGGAACTTCATGTTTTCCGAGCCCATGAAAAAATGATGTGGTCATTACAGGACATTCTTATACAAACCAGACTTACAGATCATTCTTTCTTCGCCTCACCTTCTCAAAATCATTTCATTTTGTCTCTTTGTATAGCGTAATCCTGAGAATAGACATTCTTTCTTCGTCTTTAACTTCTCAAAATTATTTCATACTGACATTAGTGGGTAAAAGATTAGACATTATTTTACCTAGTAATGTCAGTAGGAAATAATTTTGAGAAGTTGAAGAGAGTGAGAAAGTGATCTGTAAGCATGGTTGGTATAAGAATGTCCGTTAATAGCCACATCACTTATATTTCGGGGGCCATGGTGACCGTGCGGGCTAGTCCATAGGGCTTTGGTCGCATGGTCTCACCTTGGTTTGCGGGTTCGAATCCCGTCCGGGAGTGAGTTTTATTTCGTAGATAGAACTCCCTCCCGGGGCCATGGATGTCGTAAATTATCTAGATAACAACTTTACAAGAGATATGGCTCATATGCATCGAACATAAGGCAAAAAAAAAAAATATATATAACATCTGAGGACCTATTAGGGATTCGAAATTTAATAAGGAACATTTTTGGTACTAATTTATTTTTCGATAGGTCTAACCATTTTGGGTAAATCAAGGAAACGTCTGAAAATATATATGTTTCAAACCTACATTTCAAGACGGTTTTTGGCATATATCTCGAAAACCAGACGACCTGCAAAAAATCGTATTCTGTATAAAATATGTATTTTAGTGTTTCCTACAACTATTACCTGTAAATATTTTTGATTAGGTCATAATCATAAGCGGTATCTTGTTAAATGTACTTAGGCCCTGGAGTAAAGTGTTCTCAATTTTCATTTGATTTAGGCCAAAATCTAATAACCTCTAAGTTACCACATTTAACCTCTTAGTTCATAGCTACAATTTTCTTTGCGGTAGAGCGCTCAAAACATTCCAATCAAATACACACACACACAGACTTTCAAAAAGTATTCAGATCTTGAAACGTGAAAATCCGTTCAAAACTCGATTTCGGATTTTCGCACGATTAACAATACTTCCTTATACTACAGATGTAAAAAAGTAAAATTACTGTAATGACAGCGAGATGATGTAGAGAGAAATTCTTTCATCACAATTCATATTACTGAGCTTTCTGATTTTTGATAGAATAATTACCACACGGTTCTTGTAACCTTCGTTAAGTGACTGTCAACAAATTTTTTCGAACTATTCCAAACGAGGATTGATTTAAGTTCCAGTCATATAGACAGTTTGACACTTGGAACAATAGAGAAATCCATGTCTTTAATAAGAATCACGATGAAAAAATGAATAAAAAAGTTTCGATAGAAAATTCCATTTGATGGAATCATAAAAAAGTAAAAGAAAATGAATAAAAAAAAAAGTTCTCAATTCAATTGCCTCGAAGGGAAAATAAAATTATAGTTACTAAAATGACTTTTTTATTGAGAGCTCGCTTTGTAAAATGTAAATGATTTTTTAAAAGTTTTCAGACTTTTAAATCTTTTTTATTCTCGTTGGACAGTCGGAAAAATTGATAATTTCCGTTGTGCAATCAGAACTTTTATGAAAAACAAATTTGTGGGTGTAATTCTTTAGTTTTGAAGAATGAATTTTTATAACGGTATATTACTGATCTAGCTTCCTTGTGGTGATCCCAGAGGAAGCCCTATTTTGTTTTAACGAAGTTGTAAATCGAATTTCCATGTCGACAGCCCATTTTGGGCTCTTCCTTTGAGATCCATACAACTGTCAGATGTACTGTTAGTACCTGCTGCAAATAAATTATATAAATGATAGAAGGTAAATTAAAATAAAATAAGTGGACTGTAATAAGTTATTTAAAAAATAATAATAATGGAAAAAAAGACTAAGGGGCTGTTCACAAACTACGTCACACGCCTAGGGGGGGGGGGGGGGGGGGGGGGGGGTTCATAACTTATGTGATGGTTGTGACGGTGGGGAGGGGGGGACTAAACAAAAAAATTACGTCACGTTTATTATTACACTTTAAAATAAGGGCGTAGACAATTTTCTAAAAATTAATTTCATCCAAATTTTTTTAACGTTAGTATTTTAATAAATTCATGTTATTAAAGTAAAATAACATATTTAAATAAAATACATTTTATGTATAAAATATTGTACATATATTCAACATACGTATTCTACATACGTTATATTTCGATGTGCGTCAACAAAACAGTAATTTTTTATACCGACAGAAGGTAACCTGACTGCGACAGTCTTTCGGTCAATTCAGAAAACGGAGAATTTTCTCGACTTTTCCTGTATTTGACATTGCAAAAAAACTTTGTAACCTGAAGTTTTCAAGGAGCACAAGGAAGTTCCTTATGATATAGGATGCCCATCTGAGCAAGGAGGCATAAAGCGGAAGACTTGCAAAAAGTGTGGCGTGTAATTGGGGTCTTTGACATATTTAAAACGTCACTCGAAATAGTGCAATACGGAGGCACCGGTAGTTAAAGTTAGACCGGTTCGGGTTGCAGCTAGACGTCAACGAGAAATGTTGGCCATCATAAAAAACATCGAGGATCAAGAAGAAGCCGAGTGGTTCGATGACGTCATGATAGATAGTAATAGGGAAATACCTGAACCTTCTGACAGTGATCAATCTGAAATACCAACCATAACTATAGATGAACATTTAAAACCGATTTGGGAGGAATCGTAATATTCCTGTATTTTTTCATGATATGGATTATCTCGCTTGAATAATCGAAATGTTAAATACTTAAATCACTGTTCTTTTATTTAATTTATGAATACAGATGAATATAATATGTATGTTTTTTTTTTGTTTTTTTTTGGCTTTATGTACGGTGCATATTAGCCATGTCAATGTGTAATATATAAATTATTTAAGACATCCATGGACCCGGGAGGGAGTTCTATCTACGAAATAAAACTCACTCCCGGACGGGATTCGAACCCGCAAACCATGATGAGACCATGCGACCAAAGCCCTACGCTCTAGCCCGCACGGCCACCATGGCCCCCAATATGTATGTTGTATTTATGATAAATTGAAGTTCTATTATTTTTATACAATTTAGAATTTTTTTTAAAACAAATTTCAGTTTAAATTGGGGAGGGGGGGGGGGGGGAGTAATGAAAAAATGACGTCACGTTTAGGGGGGGTTCAATTAAATGTGACCAATTGTGATGAGGTGGAGGGGGTTAAAAACACCTCAAAATTGCGTGTCGTAGTTTGTGAACGGCCCCTAAACTAATGGAAACAAAACATACAAATTATATCTAAGAAATGGTAAAATAAAGACGCCAAGGTATTGTCTCTAGGGGTGGATATCGATTAATCGAAATAATCGATGTTTTGGTAAAATAATTGATGGTTTTTTAATCGATGTCATCTGGGTTTGATTAATTGGATAATCGATGATTATTTAACGATTATTAAATTTTTAATTAAAATTACAACTCATCCGAAAAACAGGAGAAAAAAGAAAAATGAATTCATTATTATTCATCCGAAGTGCAACTCGTCTAAAAAAGTGGGAGGAGACTATCGTATTGACTATCGATACAACACAGTGCTTCTGTGGTGAACTGGTGATAAGTAAAAAGTAACCTTCTAATAGTTCTACTTCTAATTCTAATTTCTAATCATTTGTGAGTTGTGATTGACTGATTGTATTAACTTTTGTTTGTGAGTTCGTTAAATCGATTAATCGATTATTTAACCAACACTTAATAAGGGTATCGATTAACTATTAGAAAATAATAATCGATGCCATTAATCGATGTTTTGTTGGTCGATACCCATCCCTAGTTGTCTCGTCTCAGTGCGGCTGGGCTGAGGGTCCGTCTTCTAGGGGTTCTTGACCAATACTTGAAGAAAAGGGCTGAGGGCACTTCTGTTCAAACAGCCAGACTGGACTTGACTGACCGGTCAGGTTAACTAAACCTACTATGGCCCCAGTGACCTCTATTGGCCACTATACAAAGTACATGCACTTTACTAATGGCGCCACCCCCTCCACATATACCTCATTGTCTTGAGTGCATTTCACTTTCGGCCTGAACATGTACACATTTATCAATTAAAAAAATCGTCAGTGAATCATCGGCTATATGCTTCCCCACAACGATTTAATCAATTTCGTTTTCGCTCTTTCTTCAAAGTCAATTGATCGTTTGGACTAAAACACAATATTAAATTTTGTGTCGATACATTCAATCGACAAATTCTATTGAGGTATATAGTCGACCCCCATCTCTAGTTCTCCCCTTTCCTTCGACAAATTTCGCGGAAAATTGATAGGTGTTGTCTCTTATAAGGGCTTTAAATTAACATATGAAATTTCGTGTCAATATATTCGTTAAAATAGCGTTACAATTTCGTTGGTTCAAGATTTGGATGTAATACCCTATTCACAAGATTTGGAAGGATGAAGGACAAGGGCCTAATATTTTGGCAGATTTAACGAAGCGCATGAATTAATAATCAAGACTGAAATATTATTATAATAGCAACAGTTTGAATAACAGTCTGAGTCCGTAAACGTATGTCATTAAAGTCTGTGCGCAAGACCTCAAGAGGTCCATCGCGCCACACTAGGACGTTTCTCTAATTTAACGTGCATATTTCTTTATCCTTAACTAACTCATGAGCCTCTGCTAAAACTCTAATAACAGCAGTAGTAATCAATGTATCAACAAAAAAATGTATTTATAATAGGAATCGAATAATAACTCTAATAACTATCGATATAATGAATGTAGTCAGTATGTGGATTCATAAGTCCCTGCGTAAGTCAATCCGTGCTGGTGAAGTACATTGTCGGTGATTGCTTCTGGTGAAATATTTGAAGGGGCAACATTTTCCCTCTGAAAGGGTGACTAAAGGCGACCTGATGTCCAAGTTGAGACAGGAATTAGTCGAAGGGACAGTTGGAAGTTCAAGTCGGCAGGGCAGGTTCGTGTCCCACAACTAACGATGTCTATTATTATCGATCTCTGTTTTTTTAACAAGATCCGTCATTATACTCTTCACACCATTTCTTTACTTTCTCTGTATTTTTTCTCTTCTTTTTATTTCTCGCCTGATGTTCACTTTTTTATCATCAATATTCGGTATATTGTTGTCAGTGGTGTAAAAAAAAAAACTAGCACCATTAAGTCAGAATCCGTTGGTAATAATCACAGGCATCGGAGCACCCGTAGCACTCCACATCTCCCGAAATACCATTACCTACTGTATATTGTTTTTGTTACATTGTTTTCTTTCTTTTCTATATCTCGCACATTGGGACCTGATGAAGGGACGCAAGAACGTCCCGAAACATAGTTGTGATAAATACACTTCCGGAAGAGTTTTAGTTATCTTAATTTTGAAGAGGCATAACATAAAAACTTTAAAAATTCGTTATAATGAATGTATTGAGTTGAAATTTTATATTTAAATTCAAACCTTTATAACTCTCGCACCATTAGAATATCTTCTTGTGCTTAAGATATAAGAAGGTTAACATACGCAGGCCCACTGACTGTCCATGGGGACTATATACAGACCTGGAGACTGTCCATGGGGACTATATACAGACCTGGAGACTGTCCATGGGGACTATATACCTACCTGGAGACTGTCCATGGGGACTATATGCAGACCTGGGGACTAGACTATGTACAGACCTGGGGGCTTGTCCATGGGGACTACATACAGACCTTTTTTTTTTTTTTTTTTTTTTTTTGTGTGGAGGGAGGTGAAAAACCTTTGATAGGCGAACATATGACAAGATGACAGTAGTCACTGGACAGTGTGAGAGTCTCCCTCATTGGGACTACTCACTAAAAAACACCTCCCTGTATCCTCTCCTGCCTCATTATCCCCGTGGAACCGCCATCACGCATTACTTCACGGGGGAGGCTCTAGCTGACGCTCTCCCTCAAAGACAACTAAGCATTACTCAATTCCACGCTTCTCCATCTCTCGGAGCTTCCTGAGGACTTCCGCAGCATACCCGCCGACCGCAGTCCACTTCTCCTGCGGCTCCAGCATGCAGCTCACTAGGGTCTCCGGCGTGAGCGGCTCACCTAGAACTCTTTCGAGCTCATGACGCTCCTCGCTGAAGCGAGCACACTGGAAGAATATGTGCTCAACATCTTCCTTTGCTCCGCAGCAGTGTGGACAGTCCGGGTCTTCTACTCGTTTAAATCTGAACAGGTATGCCCGGAAACACCCGTGCCCAGACAGAAGTTGGGTCAGGTAGTACCCTACTTCACCGTGGGGCCGGTTTACCCACTTCTCAATATTCAATATTAATCGGCGGGTCCACCTGCCATTCGGTGAATTTTTCCACCTTGTTTGCCACTGTTGCAGGCTGGTCTTCCTTTCTTCCTCTCGGATCTGTATTTTTTCTGCTTGATCGGTCGTGCGTCGCAGATAAAGCCTCTGGCGCTCTTCCGCAGTGATGTCTACCGGGGGCATTCCAGCTATGACGCACACAGCATCACCGGACACGGTGCGAAATGCGGCCGTCACTCTTATTGCAGCTATCCGATGCACAGCCGCCATCTTGCTTCGGTACGTTGCCACCTTAAGGGCTTCTGACCAGATTGGAGCTCCGTAGAGCAGTACTGAGGAGGTAACTGAAGCCAGCAACCTTCTCGCTACTTGTCTTGGTCCACCCGCGTTAGGCATTATCCGGGACAGTGCTGCATTGATGTTCGCGGCCTTTTTCCTGGCTTGCTCGATGTGATACTTGAAGGATAGCCTTGCATCCAACATAATACCGAGGTAGCGGATGTAAGGTTGTGACGGGATGGCATGGTCACCAACCTCAAGGGTGATGGTCTCCCTCTTTTTCCTGCTCGTTATCAACACTGTCTCCGTCTTATGTTCTGCCAGTTGTAGGCCTACTGACTTCATCCACTCATGGATGAGTACCATGACATACTCGAAGTCGCTATTTACTTCGTCCAGGGTCTTATCAGTAATGACGACTGCCACGTCATCTGCAAACGCCACTAGCTTAACGTTCGCTGGTAGCGGCAGTCTCAATAAGAGATCGTACATCACGTTCCACATGAATGGTCCGAGTACCGATCCCTGGGGAACGCCGCCCGTCACATTATACTTTTCGAGTCCATTCTGCGTCTCATAAATTAGCACCCTGTTATGGAAGTAATCGGCGACTATCTTCTTGAGGTAACGTGGCACGCTATGTCTCTCTAGTGCTTTCCAGATGCAGTCCCATCTGGCTGAATTAAAGGCATTCTTGACGTCCAGTGTAGCTACAAGGCAATAGTGTTTGCTACCGCCTTTCCATCGTTTGCCAGAGATCGCTTCCTTAGCGATGTTTGTCACTGAATTCACTGCGTTCAGCGTCGATCGAGCCTTCCTAAAACCGTACTGGTTCTCAGAGAGTCCGTCGCCTATGGTTTCCTCAAGTCTGTCTAATAGGATTCGCTCCAGGACTTTGCCAGCACTATCCAACATGCAGAGAGGGCGGTATGACGATGGCTCGTCTGGAGGCCTTTTCCCCTTGGGAATGAGCACTAGTCTCTGCCTCTTCCATGGTTCTGGGAATACTCCCTCCCTGAGGCATGCGTTGTACATCTCTAAGAACATATCCGGCTTAGCACTAATAGCAGTTTTTAGCGCTATATTTGGAATACCGTCTAGTTCCAGGGGCCTTGCCTGTTCTCAGTCTTTCACTGAAGACTGTCCATTGGGACTATATACAGACCTGGAGACTTGTCCATGGGGACTATATACCTTCCTGGAGACTGTCCATGGGGACTATATACAGACCTGGAGACTGTCTATGGGCACTGTATACAGACCGGGAGACTTTCAATAGACTCTATAGACATTATATACAGGCCTGGAGACTGTCTATAGACACTATATACAGACCTGGAGACTGTCTATGGACACTATATACAGACCTGGAGACTGTCTACAGACGCTATATACAGACCTGGAGACTGTCTATAGACACTATATACAGACCTGGAGACTGTCTACAGATGCTATATACAGACCTGGAGACTGTCTATAGACACTATATACAGACCTGGAGACTTGTCCATGGGGACTATTATACTCTCATTATCTGCGAAATGAGTCGAAGGGGAAAGGGGGATCAGAGGTGGCTCAACTCAAATACCGTAATAACTGCTGAAGTAATGAAGGTACCGACACAAAATTTAATATGAGGATTCAGAAGCCATTATGTAAGTCAAATATTGAATTTTAGCCCAAACGATCGACTGGCTTTGGAGGGAGTCGGCTGCTTGGTTCATGCTTCCCCCTCACTCCACCCCCTAGATCTTACTAGATCTAATCTGGACAACAACCTCTAGAAATACAACATAAATGCGAGAAAATTGAATTACGATGTCATAGAAGTATCACTTCAAAAACTATTTCCGATTTTCTTCAAAAGATACATTTCCGTTATGTCAATGTACGATAGTATCACACTTGCCTGTATTTGTACTCTGTATAAAATGGAGGGGGGGGGGGGGGGAGGGGGAGGGGATGACAGCTAAAAGGACAGATCCGACACACGAACTACAAACATCCCTCAGTTCCCCCACTGTACTGAGTCAACACGAGGACCACCTCCAGTCTATCTTTCGTAGAACGTTGTCTTGATGTAGTGTCCGCCATTCAGCCAATATCGCACAGTCTCCAGGTCTGTATTTAGTCGCCATGAACAGTCTCCAAGTCTGTATGTAGTCCACATGGACAGTGTCCAGGTCTGCATCTTGCCCTCATAAACAGTCTCCAGATCTCTATTTAGTCCCTTGGACGTCTCCAAATCTGTATATAGTCCCCATGGACAATCTCCAAACCTGTATATTGTTCCCATGGACAAGTCTCCAAATCTGTAAATTGTACCCATGGACATGTCTCCAGGTCTGTATTTAGTGACCATAGACAGTCTCCACGTTTGTATATAGTCCCCACGGACAAGTCTCCAGGTCTTTATATGTATAGTTCCCATGGACATGGGCCTTCGTATGTTAACCTTCTTCTTATATCTTAAGCACAAGAAGAGATTGTAATGGTGCGAGTTATCAACGGTTTCAAGATCTCTTGAACATATTTTGACAAATTTCAGCGACTATTTCTGTTAGTCATTGTGGATCATGCCATTTTTTTTTTTTTTTTTTTTTAGGTCATATCGTCTACATTCTAACAGAGCGCTATTTCGTGCTCTGGTGCACATGAGGCCGACATTCCAGTGGTACTAAATTATGGCTACTCAGGTTTCGTTACCTAAGATAGGGGTCGACATCGTACCGACTCGGGACCATCGCTTAACGTCCCATCCAAAGAATGGAGGACAGAAGGGCCTTGGCCGGGTTTCGAACCCGCGATCTTGAGCTCAGTATGTTAGCATGCTATTTCTAAATGTGGTCTAATATAAGATAAATTAACTCTTATTTCAACTTTATTCTAATTAGGATATCATTTTGGTTTTTAGAAATGTGGTTTACATTCATATAGAGTCGAGTGTATTTTTTTTTTTTTTTTTTTTATGGTGCCCCCCAATTCAAAATTTTGAATAAAAATTGTTATGTATTATAATAAAATAATATAATATAATTATATTTACACAGACTGACAGAATTTTTTTTTTCATATTTAGAATCTAGAGGTCGTTAGGTTTTATGTTTTTGTTTTATGTATGGTTTTATTTTGAAATTAGGATTTAATGAATTTATCGTTACAAAATTTAACATGAGGATTTGGGAGTCTCCATGTAAGTCAACTCTTATTATATCGATTATTAGCGCAAACTTTCGACTTTGGAGAAGCAAAAAGTTAATTAACTTTTTTTAATTGGCTTCATGTACGTGACGTACTATCAGCCATGTCTCTGTAACGGTGTTGTTTGTTATTGGTTATATACACAACATCCAAGGCCATTAAAGTTTACTTCAAGAAGATCATTTCTAAAACGAACCAAACTGACGGAATATTTTAGCTTAATGGTACTTTTGTTTGTAAACACTGCTTTTCATGTATTACCCTGAGAGGGGTGGTACATGAAACTTGGCACTCTGGCGGTGGGTAAATAGAACCGCCCCGGGCTCTACCTGGCTAGATCAAATGAAGCCACTGTGGTAGATTGAACCTCACTCAAAATTTAAGAGAGAGCGAAAACTTATTTTACCTGTTATTTTACTTATTTACCTGTCGAAGACGAAGGTTTTCGTAATATGCTACACCTTTGACGGTAAATTACACTGTACGACATCTTGTTTGTCTTCCTTTAATTACTAACATGGTACATGAGTGCATATGCATGAGCATAGAGTGACTTCATGCCACTTCTTCTTAAATAAATATTTCGATAGTACTATCGATAGTTTCAAAACCCAACGATAGCGTAGATCGTTTGAATCGTACATGTGTGCATATTCATGAGCATTGAGTGACTTCATGTCACTTCTGCTTGAAGAAAATTTCGATAGTACTATCGATAATTTCAAACAATATCGATATTGCCATCGATAGTTGTACACCCCTACTAGATTGGCTGAAAGGAAGAGGGGAATCAGAGGATAGGGGCTGAAAACCCCAATAACTGGCGATGTAATGCATGTATTGAAACAAAATTCTTATGAGTCCGTTTGTAAGTCTAGTATTGGTTCTGGAGGGAGAGTGAAAACTTAATTGGTTAAATCATGCTGGGGAAGTACATTGCAGGTGATTCGCCAATGACTTTTTTTTTTCTTTCTTTAAACGACAGAACCTTAACTTAGAATAACGTTACTGATGGACAAACGTTCTGAAGAGAAACATTCCTAGGAACCTTGATATGATGGGATGGAGATGCGATAAGTTGGTGAAATATCCCCCGGGTTGCCGCATCATCAGAATTGATTCATGCGAGGCCGCAGATAAGAGCCGGGTGGACTGACAGCTTTTCAGGAAGATGACATTTCCAACAAATTCAATTCACACTTCTTATCAACCTTCTTGTTCACTCCTCTTCACTTCCTTACAATTTGAAATTCATAAATAATGCATACATGAGTCACAGGACAAATATTTTTGGTATCCAATGGGGGGGAAAAAAGTTGTGAAAATGAAATTAGGTTTTCGCTTTCCCTTCAGAGCTCATCGACAGTCTGGGCTATAAAAATCAATTTTTGACTTACATTTCTTCCTCATAAATATTGTGTCGATACATTCAATACTTTCGCAGGAAATAAATAAGTGCTATCCTATCCATAGGCTTAGAAAGATCATTTTTGTTGCTGGGGCGAACTCCCCTCCCCCCTCTTGATCATATCCTTTACCTTGCCCTTTTAAATAAAAATAATACGACATAGTAATAATTAAACAATCATAAGTATTTACAATCGGTGCAGACCATAAGTAAATTTGTTGACAATAGGTACCTAATGGAACAATTATGTACGATGATAACTAAATACAATAGAGAAAAAAATAAAATAAAATTAATAATAATTTAAAAACAAATAATAAAAAATAATAATAAAAAAAATGTCTTCGTGAACTCATGAAGAATATGTAGAAAATAATAACGATGTATTTAAAGAGAAAATAATTACAACTATAATAATGTATATATATATTTTTTTAACCTAATTTTTTATATTCTTCTTCTGATTATTATTTTATCATTTTTTTAAATTATATTTTTTATTATTATCGTTGTAATTATTTTCTCTTTAAATACATATATATACACATTATATATATATATATATATATATATATATATATATATATATATATATATATATATATATATATATATATATATAGTATATATATATATGTATATAAAGAGAAAATAATTACAACGATAATAATAAAAAATATATATATATAAATACATAAATAAATACATAAAAATATAATAAATACATAAAAAAATATAAATAAATAAATAATAATATAATAATGAGTATCCAAATAATAATAGTAATAGCCCTTTTATTTGATTCCTTAAGGTTCACAATAGTAATACAGTAGAATCCCGATATTTCTTATCCCAATTATTCGTATTTCCGGCTAATTCGTACAAATTTGCCAGTACCCAGAGAAAATCCAGATAAGTGGTACAAAAACAATGCATTTCGGACCCCTCGGTAATTCGTATTATTTTTATGCTCGAGGTCACTTAAAACGTCTTATAATTCCAGTTTAAAAACCTCGTTAATTCGTACTGTTTTCAAGAGGGGGAGAGAGGACAGTGAGAGACGAGAGAGCAGAATGAGTGCGAGATAAATGTTTTCTAGGAAATCACGTGATTCCTACAGAACCAAAGGGGAGAGCGAGTGAGAGAGACAAGTTTCTATGAAATCTCATGTAATTCGTACTCTTTTCACTCAAAGGAAATGAGGAGAGGAGAGGAGAGGGGGAAAGTTTTAGCAATTTTATTGCTCTTGTCTAACATTTTTTCCAACAAATGTTTGATTGATGTTTATTTAATCTAGAACATATGTACATATTTTTTATTGCATGTAATGTTTATTGTATAGTTTAGTATAAAGCAGTGTTTATTGTATAGTTTTTATTCTTACCATATTGTACATACTTCTTAATACATACATATTTGCATTAATGCATTTTTTAATTTTTTTTATTTTGTACTCCCGATAATTGGTAATCCCGATAATTCGTACCAAACTGTCAGTCCCTTGACCATACGAATTATCGGGATTCTACTGTAGTAATAAATATACATTTATACAAATTGGAAACTAGGCCCATCTTCGGGCATAGGCCTCTCCCATTTGTTTCCATACACCCCTGTCCCAGGCCGACCTGTGCCCCCTGCTAACCTGTCCAGATCGTCCCGCCACCGCACCGTTTTCTTCTCTTCAGGTAAATCGGGTACCACCCTAGTATCCAAATAAAAGTATTTAAAAAAATTAAATAAGATTATAAAGTATAAAAATAATAAATATAACTATTTATACAACCAAGTATAATTTAATATTGTACAACTAGTGTGGATAAGGACTTATATCACACGAGGAAAAATAATGGGCTTATTTTTGCCCATATCCACACGACTTGCACATACGTTTTTTCATACGACCGACTATTATAATAATAAATTGTTTTATAATTATATATTATTCCATATCGGAGTAAAAGTAATAACTTCTTAAGGTTATCAATAAATATTAATATAATTTATAAAATAAATTAAATAAAAATTAAAAATAACATAGATAGATTTGGTTAGGTTAGGTTTTATGACTCATGCCCGGGCTTTAACTACGAGGTCATATCGCCTACTATCAGAGCGCTCTATCGTCACTCTTGTGGACATGAGCCCGACTCTACTGTGGGAGTCCTAAATGTTGCCTACCCTAAATTTTTATTCACCTAGGGCAGGGGTCTTTAACGAGTATCTGACATCGTACAGGCTCGGGACCATCGCTTAACGTCCCATCCGAAGGACGGCGTGCTTAAGTTTATTTTACCTCCCAGATAAAATAAACTAAGGGCCTTGGTCGGGTTACGAACCCAAGTTCTTGAGCTCAGAAGTCAAGCACGCATACCACTGAGCTACCGGCGCCCTCAAAAGGGATAGATAGATATCCTGCACAGGAAATTAGGAAGATTATTGTGGGTGGGAAACTTGCCCCCGTGGCCTCAGTGTTGTGGCCCCCACTACTCCCATCGCCTATGATCCTATCGGCAGTTAATGGGATTGTTGAGTTTTTCTGTTAAGAATATTTGTTTTCACCGATATTTCATGTTTTCCCACCCCATTATCACCCCCAAAAAAGTTTTATAAGATTTTCAGCGAATACGAAAGTGGAGACACAAAAACTCCAATAACTGACGGGAAGGGAGGACTCTGAATTAGTGATGATCTCGAGCAGTGATGTCACGCAGCCGTCCCAGCGCTAACCACTCACAATGCACCACCTCAGCTTACGCAGCTCCGAATCAATGTACTTCCCCAGAAGTTTTCGTTCTCCCTCCAGTGACGTCACAAGTATAGACAAAGTACAGCAATCTCTTATACATGTACGACACGAAATATTAAATGTGAATTCAGAACCCTCTAACGACGACACCTATTGATTTTCAGCCAAATTGACATAAGGGAAGAAGGAGATTACCTGGAGTTTGCCCCCTATCTGTACTTATTATTTCCCTAATGGTATGCTATGTTCTCCACTTGTTATTTTTATACAGTTACCTGTTATAGAAAATGCGCCGGAAAATGTAAGCGAAATGATGCTGGATGGTCCAGGGAGGAGGGGGTCCCTATTAAAAGAATGTAATAAAAAAGAAGAGACGAAGGGTAGTGGAAACTCGGAGAATTATTTATTAGTTTGGGAGGAGGTCTGTTGTAAAAAAAAGGGGTTGACCTTTGACACTAGGCCAAGTAGCCAAGTATTTAAGTTGAAGTCACCCTTATAGAATACAATAGCAGAGCGGAGCCGGCACTTGAGGGCCTACTTAACTAAGCTGGAACTTCGGGGTGGCGGTGCTTAGCCAGCCACTTCTAAATTAGAGTCCTTTTCTAGACATCCCTGCCTCAAATCTACACTCATTATTATATGCACAATTTCTTTTGTTTTCACCTGACACCGTTTAAAAAAAGTCGCCGGTGAATCAACGTCATTATACTTCCCCGGAATGAAACCAGGGTTAAAACTCAATATTTGCCTTACATTATCTGTTGGCAAACAACCTTCCCCTTTTTTTTTTCATTCAATACCTTTCGAAAGTTCAGTGGTTATCAAACATTGTCAATAACTCAAAGCTGGAACTAGAATCGAGATCATAGATTCAATTTCAATATTATGTCTTATTTGACATAATATTGACGATTTATATATACAGTAGAAAATATGAAGATGGCTGATGTAGTGAGAAGTGATTATTTCACAGGATGTCAAATATAAGGTAGTCTGACCTCACAGATTTTTATTTAATTAATAGCTAGCCGGCTTTCGAGGTTTCCCTCATCATCAGGCAGTCTGATAATTTTTTTTTTTTTTTTGAATAAAACTAAATAATAAAAATAAATAATGATGGTGGACAGGAATAACTCGTCTGTCCCCATCCATGATATTTTAAATTGTTAATGTTTGTTGTTGTAGATTGTTATTTATTTATTTTTATTATTTAGTTTTATTCAAAATTTTTCATCAGACTGCCTGATGATGAGGGAAACCTCGAAAGCCGGCTAGCTATTACTTAAATAAAAATCTGTGAGAGGTCAGACTACCTTATATTTGACATCCTGCGAAATATACAGTAGACTCTCCCTTATACGGCGTTGCCGGGACCGACGTGACGCCGGAAATCGGAAATCATCAATTAATGAGAAAAAATATATCAATTAAAGCATAAAAAAAGTGTTTTTAGGTGACCTAAGGAATAAAACACCTGTATTTTGTTGATAACATTTATTAAATTGACAAATATTTACATACTGAACATTTATTTATTATATGTACGTATATATGTACATATATTTATCCAAGCATTAAAAAGATATTTTGAAATCTGCGTTTAATTAAGTGACGTAATAAAATATTGTATTAGCGTTCCCTTCATTATAAATACAATGTACATAAGTATGTATGTACAATAAAAATACATAAAATATTCGTGAGTTACGGAATTATTATGTGCTCGTAAATACAAGTGGCTCATATAATTGATAATCTAATAATTGAATGTTAATTTTAGTTTTACAAATTTGATATTATTTTGCGAGCGCCGGATTAGGGAGCGCGCCGGTTAACAGAACGCCTGATAAGGGAGAGTCTTGTTTATTTAATTCGCGTGGTTTATGTGGGTGAGGCATACCTGCTTTTTCTTGACGGATTCCTGGCTTTAATCTCAAGAATGACTTCAAAGAATGACGTGAGAGATTAGGCGCACAAAATGTCAGACATCTTCAAAAGAATTAAATATATATCTTGTTTGCTTCCATCCATTTTTTTTTTTTTTTTTTTTTTTTTTTTTTTTTTTTTTTTTTTTTTTTTTTTTTTTTTGTACCTAATAACCTGACCTTTCGAACCTAATAACCTTACCTTTTCTTCCCCCTCCCCAATTAAAAGGGAAAAGAAAAACCTTGCCTGCTGTAAGAAAAACTGAAAGACTGAAAATCCTTTATGGGGATGACCTGCTGGGAAATCAACTTTCCCCCTAATTTTTCATTCAATACAGTTCGAAAGTTCAATGGTTATCAAACATTGTGAATAACTGAAAGCTTGGAACTTGAATTGAGATCATGGAATCAATTTCAATATGTCTTACTGGAAAATGGAAAATCACCTCATTCAAATTTCCCACCCATTTAACAATTTCCTTACATCTCCAATTTAACGGTAAAATACTGGAAAAAAATATTATGGTGATATTTAATCATGTTTTACATCTCCTGCTATTCGAAGTATAGGGGTAGTTATGGACACGATCAAAAATTTGATGCGGAGTTTATGATAAATTAATCAATTAACTTTTCGCTCCCTCTCCAAAATCAGTCGAACGTTTGAGCTAATAATGAATAGAGTCGACAGTATCTTTACAATGTAGAAGAAATGCGAGGTTCTGTCGTGTAAAAGAAAATGCAAAATTCGGCCAACATTTCGAAAACTATTTATTTTTTTCTTCAGGGCCTTATAATGACTTGAGTGGATGTGTGTGGTGACGGTGTTGTAAGTTTGTGTCCAGTGTAGTGAGTGCTGACGTGCTGGCACTGGACACAAACATACAACACCGTCACCACACATATCCACTCAAGTCATTATAAGGCCCTGAAGAAGAAAATAAATAGTTTTCAAAACGTTGGCCAAATTTTGCATTTTCTCTTACACGACAGAACCTCGTATTCTTTCTACGTTTGCGCTAATATTCAATAGTTGAGTTACATAAATCCTCATACTTAATTTTGTGTCGCTAAATTCATTACATTGGCAGTTGTTTTTAAATTGAACCCCCTATCCTAAAACCTCTCTTTCCTTCAGCCTATATTGGTCAAATTTGATATGTCATGAACTAATTGGGTTTTGACTTCAAATATGAAATTTCATGTCGATACATTCATTACATTGGGAGTTATTTAGGTTTTTGAGTTGAGCAACTCTTTGATCCCCCTCTTCCCTTTTGCCGATTCCCCTGAAAATTAATAGGTGTCGTTTATAGAGCTTTGAATTAACATATGAAATTTTGTATCGATATTTTCATTCTGCTAGCAATTATTAGAGTTTTTATGTTGAGCCTCTCCCCCTAATCCCTCTTTCCCATTGGTCAACTTGGAGGGTTCTGGATGGTGTCGATACATTATTTCTATCGGGAGATATCCTGTTCACAGACACAGCATTTTTTGGAATCTGGAAGCAGGAAAACATAAAATTCCGTTGAAAACTCAACAGAATTTGTTGACCGATTACATAACTTCCCCTATACTATAGCTGTAGTCTGACCTCTAACAAATTTCATTATTTTATGCTACCCAGCTTTCGAGGTGCCCTCGTCAACAATTAAAAAACATAATTAAAAATTTTAAGTTTTGTTGAATAAATAATATACAATTTCCAATAAATAAAATATAGGTTAGGTTTTATGACTCATGCCCGGGCTACGAGGTCATATCGCCTACTACCACAGCGCTCTTACGTCACTCTGGTGAACATGCGCCCGACTCTACTGTGGAAGTCCTAAATTTTGCCTACCATAAATTTTTATTCACCTAGGATAGGCGTCTGACACCGTACAGGCTCGGGACCATCGCTTAATGTCCCATCCGAAGGACGGCGTGCTTAAGTTTTTTTTACCTCCCAGTTAAAATAAACTAAGGGCTTTGGTCGGGTTTCGAACCTACGAACTTGAGCTAAGAAGACAAGCATGCATACCACTGAGCTACTGGCGCCCTCTAAATAAAATATATACATACAATTTAAAATTTCATGGATGGGGACAGCTTGTGTAGGAAATGTTAGCTATAGCTGTCCCCATCCATGAAATTTTACATTGCTAATTTTCGAATAGCTGTATATATATATTTTTTTTTTTAATTGAAAAATTGATAAAAAAGTGATGATGTGGGCAACTTCGAAAGCAAAATCTAGCATAAAATAAAATTGTGAGTGATCAGACTATATTTTAATTTTGTAACCTGTGAAATTATGTATAGATGTAATAATGTTATGTAGTGACTACCGGTAGACTGTCCCAAGATTGAGATGAAGTTAGAGATCAAATAGCCAGGGTCATCTCTACAAAGATCCCCGCAAGCCACGTTCATTTCCCCCTATTAGAAACATTTTTTCCTCTTTCTCTATCATTTTCTTTCTTTGCTCCTCAATAAAGAAAGTCTTCAGTGATTCACCGACACTGTATTTCCCCAAATTTACGGCCATTCACGCCAAAGTCAATCTTGGTGATTTTTTTATTTTTTTTTCTGCCTAGTAGCCCAAGAACAGGAAGCATTTATTTTCCACATGTTCCACCCTGCGGTATTACATACTGCTGTATCTTTATATGTGTGTGGGTGCAACAACCAGCATCTATGATGGTACGTATTGATATGTTGGCGTGAATGGCATGTGAGAGGAAGGCCGAGACGAAAATTTATCTTAATTATTAGGACAAGAACAGAAAAAAAAATAAATAAAATAAGATAAAATAAATAAATAAAAAGGAATTGAAAGACAATTTTGATGGATGGGTAAGAGAGATGATAAAAGTACAGGAAAATAATGTGAAAAAATATATATTGTAGCATGTCTACCCTATAGATAATGCTCAGAACTGGCGATGTCTACGAGAGGATCGCGATCGCTAGGAGCAAAGTATGGGTTGTGTGGTGTTGAATAAACGAGAATTGCATTTGGAAGAGAATGCTCGGAACCAACGATGCTTGCGAGAGAATCGCGATCGCTGGGAGCGAAAATAAAGAATAATAGAGACACAATGGAAAGGAAGCCAAGATAATTGTCTACATCCGGTGTATAAGGAATAAGCAGTAAAGGTTTTTTTTCTTACTCCAGGTTTTCACACAACTAGAGGCAGATGTTAATTGGTAATATGCGATTGGCTGGAAATAAAATGGGCGGAGTCCGACGACGAATCAAGTCTCGAGAACTGTCCCCTACCACGGTCGGATATCGGAAGCCACTCCCCGTTTTACTCATTCTTCGTTCATGTCTTGGCTGGTCACCACGTTCTTTTTATATTGTACAGTTGAGTTTAAATATGTCAATTGAGTTTTCTTCGTTCATATCTTGGTGGATCACCACGTTCCTCTCTTTGTAAAGCCTAGTTTCAGTATGTGAAAGTACTTTCTTTGTTCATGTCTTGGCTGGTCACCACGTTCTTTTTATATTGTACAGTTGAGTTTGAATATGTGAAATTAACTTTCGTCGCTCATGTCTTGGCTGGTCACCACGTTCTTTTTATATTGTACAGTTGAGTTTAAATATGTGAATTAACTTTCTTTGCTCATGTCTTGGTGGATTACCACGTTACTTTCTTTTGTAAAGTTTAGTTTGAATATGTGAATTAGTCGTAGAGACACACTTTGATTTTGGATGGTGCAAAGTCAGTGGGGGTGTAACTTCTGGTGTGCCCTCGAAACTACGCAGATCTTCAGGGACTATGTGAATAGACGATTTCTACGGGAAGTCCAGAAAGGGTGATCACGCCGTCATTCGCCATGGATATCGTATCGAGGTACCTCGTAATTAAGTTATAATTCAGTCCTTCAGACACACGGCCAAATTATATATATTCAATTGTTGTTTTGTAAATATGTTCTCATTAAAATAAATATGTTAAAGTTATAGGTTCGATTCATTTCATTTCCCCCCCCACTCATGCTTCTTCTGGTTGGCAACAGTAATTAATTATTGTTAATTACTGATGTCAACTAACCGTTAGGATCTTGTAACCGTTCATCCCGTGGGAGTGCTTTCAGCTATTCAGGCATTGTTTAATTAAAGTCGCGATTTAAATAATTTTCAAATTTAATAATTTTTCGATCTCAATTTTATTTATTTTATTAATTACGTGATTTGCACTCACGAGAGGGAGAAATGGTTATTAATTGGCGCCCGAACAGGGACTTGATTTGTTTATTAATTATGCCAATTAGTATAATTAATGAACCCCACTAATCGGTCCCTTATTAATTAATTAATTTTTTTTTAAAAAAAAAAAAATTTTTTTTTTTTTTGCTTTTTAACGTAGATTCCAGCCTATTAGGCCACAATGTTATATTTTCACTTAAAGTCGATATTTAGAATCAAAACTGAAGAAGGATGGGTGAGGGTAGGGACAATGAATGACATCATTTATTGAAATAATTTTATTTTTTTTGTTTTTGATTTTTTTTTTTATGTAGATTTAGTAGGCATTTATTTTACATATTATAACTATTGTTGTATTGTGATGCCATCTGACAGGTCACCATAGAAATTAGGTTAGCACCAGACCTCCCGTATAATTCATTTAATTGTTTTGATATATATTTCTTATCAGAATGGAAGGGAAAGGGAAGTCGGACTTAGAGCCGAAACAGACACGGTCTAGGAAAACTATCCGTACACCCCCGGAGTCCCCGGTAGAAAATCCTAAATTTGACCTAGAGGCGATGTTTAAGGCCATGCAGGAACAGATGGGAAACTTGGGAAAGGATTTAAAAGCGGACATGCAGGAACAGATTTCGGGACTAGGACAACAGGGAAAGGCCATGCAGGAACAGATAGGACAGCAGACTTCGGAGATAAAGGAACAAATTTCGGCAATGGCAAATAATATCGAATCCATTAATCGCGATATGGGCACTCTACGATCTGAGTCCGGAGAATTGAGAACTAGACAGGATAATTTAGAAGGGAAATATGACAAACATGTTTCTGAAGTTAGGGACATGGTAGATGTCTGTCATCATGAAATGACAGGTAGGATCATGTCAGAAACACAACGTTTAGATAAGGAGGTCGAGGAAATAAATTCGAACCAAAATCTTTTTCGTACCGATTGTGAGAAGAGATTCGCCAATATCTCGAAGAGAATAGATACTGTTTCGGGTCAAAATCAGGTCTCAACCCCAAAACATAATGACCAAGTGACGTTCCCCATCCCTGAAGAACATAAGGATTGGTATACAGGTCAGACCTTTGCTCGCGAACAACCTAGTAACGTCACTTTCCAAAATACGTATATAAAAAATTACGAACGTAACAAGGTAACGTTCCGTAACAATGTGGTGGATTTACCCAACCATTTCATATCAAATTTAGAAATTGCATATAGTCACATTGGAGAATTTTATAATCTGAACGAATTTATAAAGTCACATTTAAAGGGCGAGGGTCTGGATTGGTTCCTTGTAAAGTCAGGAAGTATCCGCTCTTTTGATGAATTCGTCAATGCGTTCAAAGATAGGTTCTGCGGGGAGAAATATGACGTTATAGTCCGTAGGGAACTTGATACCCAAGGCTATGCCGATCATATGGATAAAACACCCAGCGAACATTTTTCAAAATTAGTGTCACGACTCCAGGATAGTACATATAAAATTCCGGAAGGCTACGTATGTGAACTATTGAGCAAACATTACGGAGAGACGGTCGAAAATTCCGTTAGGATCCAGGGAATAATCTCTATTGAGAGACTACATGAGCAAATAATTAGGATAGGTACTAACATAATTAGACGTGATTGTAAATTAAAGGATAGTTCTTGGAAAGGCGGGGAAAGACAGTACCGACCAGATAGTCTTCCGAAAAACAATAACTTTCCCAAACAAGACCTACCTCGTTACAATTCTGGGAATGCACGGGGAACCTCTCACTACAATCAAGAGAGAGGGAATCAATTTAGCCGAGGCCCTTCCCGCGAGTCAAATCCAAATTACGATCGGCCACGTAATTACTATGACTCAAATCAGAATTATAATCGACCACCTAATTATAGGGATAACCAGTCGAAACCTAATGTAAGAAACATGGAGGTAGTGACCGACAACAATGTCAATACAGACATGAAAGAAATAAAGCAATCCCTTGGAGAGTTGGCTAACAACCTGAAACCAATTGTTGACCGCTTGATAAAAAACTAAGTAGCAGGAGTGGGATGAACAAACTTAAAACTATGGGGGGAGGTAAATTTAAATTCAAGGGGGACATACGCAGTTTGCTTGGTACAGAGATGATGACGAGATTGACAGGGGACATTGACCTACATACTAACATTGACAATGGATGTCCCACTCCTGTAAAGATAAAGACAGACAGTAACAACGGACTGACATTGATGAAGCTTCAAGGGTACCAAGAAGGTAGCGGTTTAGGAAAATACGGCAATGGACGCTTAGAACCAGTTTTTATCAGCACGAGAAGACCACTTCAAGGATTAGGTTACGAGTACAAATTTTTTGATATCAGATCACCAGTTAACGTAGAATCAATAGCAAAGACATCCTTACCAATCACTGCTAAGCAGGAAGAGCCCATCGACAAACAAACATACCCCGACAATACTATGACTGCCCCAGATCACGTAAATTCATCAAGTATAAAAGAGAACGAAATCACAGACAGACCGACAGGCAATGACGAAAACATCACTTCCCTAGACGACGTCAGAATATCATCTCTGATGCAGGAGTTTTCTGACCTACTTAGAAACGAGGACGAAATAACAGACATATCGACAGACAATGACCACATAATCCGCTACCCGACTAATGGCAACCCCACTTGTGAAGAACATCCGCAGGTGAACTTCATCAAAGACAATAGGATAACTGACATTTCGGGACTACACCAACAGACATACCAATTTACAGAAAAACAGGCCGAAAGACAGAAACAGAACTTTGAGGTACGACACAAACAGACTACGTTAGAAATTGGCGATCAGGTGTTAGTACAATCTCTGCGGATACCCACCGGTAAGAGGAAAATATTATTATTACTATTCTGGGAAGGACCTTACCAGATTTTAGACAAGGAAAGTCCTCAAATTTTTATTTTAGGACATCTCGGCAGCGACGTAGCGGAAGGAGGAATCTTTTATACGATCTTACAGAAGCCGTATATTAGCGGATAAATTTACAAGCAGGCTAGAGAAGCGCTAGGGCTCTCTTTGAGATTAACGATCTTACTCCAGCCGAGTTAGGGGGGCGATTATTGCAGACGAGATCGCGGCCCTAGAGTCAGGGAGGAGATTTGTGACGTCTCTATGGGTGTCCATCCCCAGCTATCCCAGGAACAGGTAGACAAAGTCACACACACATAAAACAGACACTATTTTTTTATTATTTGGGAATTATTTATTATTTTACATTAACGGCCAACACCTCATTATACAACAACACACAAAGAATCACACATACACATTTATTGGGGACATGGGATTTATTATTTAGTTATTTTTTTTGTAAATAGGATAAGGCAGACGGGGACATTCTGGCACTCCCCTGGGGCTTAACATCGAGCATACCCCCCTTAGTCGAGCTCAAAGATTCCGAAGTGAAACGCCAGGTTGTAAATATTTTAGATAGTAAGGTATGATTATTTTTTTTATTTTTAGTAATAGAGAAGTTTTCTTCATTTTTTTTTTGTATATAATAATTAGAATTTTATATAATAAGTTAGGATAATTTTTGTTTATATTTAGTATAGGATATTTTTTTTTATTAGTATTACGTTTTTTTTATGATGGGATAATTTAATTTAGGTAATGGCTTCATTTGAAATTGACATAATTGTAGGACGGGGCAGACGGTATATGGATTGGCCATCCATGGGAATATTCCTACGTATTTAAATTTGATTAGGAGATGCGGATCTGAGTAGGATGACAGCGAGGCGATGGCACACACATTTGTAGGTAGTCAGGTATGGTAAATGTATTTCCAATTGTATTTGTCTGTTTTGTTCTGTATTTTAAAATAATATTTGTATTAGTATCCGACCGTGTGTGTATCTATTGAAAATGTCACATTGACCCATATTTTATCTAGTGACCATGATGGGCTATGTTAACCCAATGAGAGCCTTGTAAATATATTTGTAACATATATTCAGGTATGGACCTTACTTATTATGATGCAGTGTCGACCACGGTAGGTCAAATGTCAATTTTGTTATTTTATTTAAGAAATCCTAGGGCAAGGTGCCGAAGCATACATGACTAAAGGGGGAGATATATTATAAACTGGAGGGGATACCCAGAATTGAATATTTAATTATCGTACACACGGAGAAGGGGCCACTCCATTGATGCTTGTAGAATCCATTTAAAGGGGCGGGAGTTTGTTTAATTATTTTTTTATGCCATGAACTGACTGTTGAACTGAAGAAAGGGTTTCGCTACTTGATTAATGCGGATGCCGGAATTTACATATATTTATGAAACTGAGATGGGATTTGAGTGGGCTTATTTTTCTATTTTATATTTCGTCGTCGTTCCGGCAGAAGGTAAATACCTGTCGAAGGCCTAAGGAGGCATATGGTTAGGGTTTGGTCAACCCAAATTTTTGTTGAAGCGGATTAGGTATATGGGAATTCAGTTGAAACATTGTCGAGGCGTGGGGCCTTTTTGGATGATTTAACTAGTCAGTGAATGTATGCTAGAAATAGAATCATCGTTATTTGCCAATGGAGAGGGTTAACTCCAAGAAGTACAGCGTAAAGTAAAATCATGCTTTGGTCACGCATGCATAGGCAAGCCATGCCGATTCGAAAGGAAATTTAAAATCATGTTTTGGTCACGCATGATAATGAGGTCGATACCTGAGTATTTGGTTAAGTGTATATGCTCAGTGAACGAGCAAGTGTTAAGTGAAACTAATAAAATATGTGACTTCCAATGGTCATTTAGCCGACATATTTTATTTTAACGGGAACGGGGGATATTGTAGCATGTCTACCCTATAGATAATGCTCAGAACTGGCGATGTCTACGAGAGGATCGCGATCGCTAGGAGCAAAGTATGGGTTGTGTGGTGTTGAATAAACGAGAATTGCATTTGGAAGAGAATGCTCGGAACCAACGATGCTTGCGAGAGAATCGCGATCGCTGGGAGCGAAAATAAAGAATAATAGAGACACAATGGAAAGGAAGCCAAGATAATTGTCTACATCCGGTGTATAAGGAATAAGCAGTAAAGGTTTTTTTTCTTACTCCAGGTTTTCACACAACTAGAGGCAGATGTTAATTGGTAATATGCGATTGGCTGGAAATAAAATGGGCGGAGTCCGACGACGAATCAAGTCTCGAGAACTGTCCCCTACCACGGTCGGATATCGGAAGCCACTCCCCGTTTTACTCATTCTTCGTTCATGTCTTGGCTGGTCACTACGTTCTTTTTATATTGTACAGTTGAGTTTAAATATGTCAATTGAGTTTTCTTCGTTCATATCTTGGTGGATCACCACGTTCCTCTCTTTGTAAAGCCTAGTTTCAGTATGTGAAAGTACTTTCTTTGTTCATGTCTTGGCTGGTCACCACGTTCTTTTTATATTGTACAGTTGAGTTTGAATATGTGAAATTAACTTTCGTCGCTCATGTCTTGGCTGGTCACCACGTTCTTTTTATATTGTACAGTTGAGTTTAAATATGTGAATTAACTTTCTTTGCTCATGTCTTGGTGGATTACCACGTTACTTTCTTTTGTAAAGTTTAGTTTGAATATGTGAATTAGTCGTAGAGACACACTTTGATTTTGGATGGTGCAAAGTCAGTGGGGGTGTAACTTCTGGTGTGCCCTCGAAACTACGCAGATCTTCAGGGACTATGTGAATAGACGATTTCTACGGGAAGTCCAGAAAGGGTGATCACGCCGTCATTCGCCATGGATATCGTATCGAGGTACCTCGTAATTAAGTTATAATTCAGTCCTTCAGACACACGGCCAAATTATATATATTCAATTGTTGTTTTGTAAATATGTTCTCATTAAAATAAATATGTTAAAGTTATAGGTTCGATTCATTTCATTTCCCCCCCCACTCATGCTTCTTCTGGTTGGCAACAGTAATTAATTATTGTTAATTACTGATGTCAACTAACCGTTAGGATCTTGTAACCGTTCATCCCGTGGGAGTGCTTTCAGCTATTCAGGCATTGTTTAATTAAAGTCGCGATTTAAATAATTTTCAAATTTAATAATTTTTCGATCTCAATTTTATTTATTTTATTAATTACGTGATTTGCACTCACACAGGGAGGGAAATGGTTATTAATATATATTAAGAACGAATATGAGTTAAGGAGGCAGTAAGTCGTGGTTCCACCTCCTCTTCAACCTTGGTGGGGGGTTTTGTGGTAAGTGTTGTGAAGATAAAGTACGTATTTCTGGATTTGTATGTGTGTAAAGTTTTCTAAAAAAACCGTATGTAAGTAGTTTGTATTGTGTCGGGTACTGTGTGTATCATAAGATCGTTATGAAGTGTTCTGTTGTTTATGTATGGTGGGCACTGTGTTATTAGTGAGAGGGTTTTTGACTGAAACGCCTGAATTCGTTTGATGTTGGATGTTTTTGAACCGTATATCTGTGATCCGTATGTCCATAATGGTCTCAGTAAGTTTAACAGTTTCGTTTTTGTGTCATGTCTAATTTTGATCGTCTATTTAGAAGTCCGTAGAGTGTTTTGAGCCGACGGTTCAGGATGTGTCATGTGAGACGTGTGTGAGGGTTGCTGTACAGAATTTAACTAAATATTACTTATATGAAATAGTGAACATTACAGTTTTTAAATAAAACAGTAAATAAAATACCAAAGACTAAAGTGAGAGGAAAATAAATAAATAAATAGAGATACAATATAATGAATAATTTTTTTTTTAAATTATATTGTATATCTATTTATTTGTTTTCCTCATAAATAAATATAATAAATAAAATAAAATAATAATAAATAAATATTAAAAAAATAACTAACAAAAATAAACATAAAGAAAAATAAGCAACCACAACAAAACCATATTCTGAAAATAACAATTCAAAACTGAGCATTCTAGAGCTCATCCAGATTCTGGATTTTCACAAAATCTATAACATTGGCGAAAATATTCAGCTCGTCAATGTATGAACTGAACAGTTCCATTGAGGGATCGGCCACTATCATGTTATGCGCCTCATCCATCCCCTTGTCGCTATTATCTTATCCATGGGTTAGGTTAGGTTTTATGACTCATGCCCGGGCTTCAACAAGGAGGTCATATCGCCTACTACCAGAGCGCTCTTTCGTCACTCTGGTGGACATGAGCCCGACTCTACTGTGGGAGTCCTAAATTTTGCCTACCCTACATTTTTATTCATCTAGGTTAGGGGTCTTTTACGAGTACCTGACATCGTACAGGCTCGGGTCCATCGCTTAACGTCCCATCCGCAGGACGGCGTGCTTAAGTTTATTTTACCTCCCAGATAAAATAAACTAAGGGCCTCGGTCGGGTTACGAACCCACGACCTTGAGCTCAGAAGTCAAGCACGCATACTACTGAGCTACCGGCGCCCTCAATCTTATCCATGGGTTATCGGGCAACGGGCCTCCTTCTCATCAGTAAAGCCGAGGTTTCTACTAGAGAAAAAGGTAAATTTATTTACGCAACTTTCTGTCTATGGCGCCTTGCACGCGAAATGCCACAGTGACTTGATTATACGTCTGAAACCATAATTCCCGGACTAATCTCTCAAAGAGTATGTGTCCCATATCATTGCGTCTAGAACCGAGCCCTAAGGAGAGCTTCTGTAGAATGCTGACTGACGTTTTACCAGACGTAGTGAGAAGTGATTATTTCACAGGATGTCAAATATAAGGTAGTCTGACCTCACAGATTTTTATTTAATTAATAGCTAGCCGGCTTTCGAGGTTTCCCTCATCATCAGGCAGTCTGATAATTTTTTTTTTTTTGAATAAAACTAAATAATAAAAATAAATAATGATGGTGGACAGGAATAACTCGTCTGTCCCCATCCATGATATTTTAAATTGTTAATGTTTGTTGTTGTAGATTGTTATTTATTTATTTTTATTATTTAGTTTTATTCAAAATTTTTCATCAGACTGCCTGATGATGAGGGAAACCTCGAAAGCCGGCTAGCTATTACTTAAATAAAAATCTGTGAGAGGTCAGACTACCTTATATTTGACATCCTGCGAAATATACAGTAGACTCTCCCTTATACGGCGTTGCCGGGACCGACGTGACGCCGGAAATCGGAAATCATCAATTAATGAGAAAAAATATATCAATTAAAGCATAAAAAAAGTGTTTTTAGGTGACCTAAGGAATAAAACACCTGTATTTTGTTGATAACATTTATTAAATTGACAAATATTTACATACTGAACATTTATTTATTATATGTACGTATATATGTACATATATTTATCCAAGCATTAAAAAGATATTTTGAAATCTGCGTTTAATTAAGTGACGTAATAAAATATTGTATTAGCGTTCCCTTCATTATAAATACAATGTACATAAGTATGTATGTACAATAAAAATACATAAAATATTCGTGAGTTACGGAATTATTATGTGCTCGTAAATACAAGTGGCTCATATAATTGATAATCTAATAATTGAATGTTAATTTTAGTTTTACAAATTTGATATTATTTTGCGAGCGCCGGATTAGGGAGCGCGCCGGTTAACAGAACGCCTGATAAGGGAGAGTCTTGTTTATTTAATTCGCGTGGTTTATGTGGGTGAGGCATACCTGCTTTTTCTTGACGGATTCCTGGCTTTAATCTCAAGAATGACTTCAAAGAATGACGTGAGAGATTAGGCGCACAAAATGTCAGACATCTTCAAAAGAATTAAATATATATCTTGTTTGCTTCCATCCATTTTTTTTTTTTTTTTTTTTTTTTTTTTTTTTTTTTTTTTTTTTTTTTTTTTTTTTTTTTTTTTTTTTGTACCTAATAACCTGACCTTTCGAACCTAATAACCTTACCTTTTCTTCCCCCTCCCCAATTAAAAGGGAAAAGAAAAACCTTGCCTGCTGTAAGAAAAACTGAAAGACTGAAAATCCTTTATGGGGATGACCTGCTGGGAAATCAACTTTCCCCCTAATTTTTCATTCAATACAGTTCGAAAGTTCAATGGTTATCAAACATTGTGAATAACTGAAAGCTTGGAACTTGAATTGAGATCATGGAATCAATTTCAATATGTCTTACTGGAAAATGGAAAATCACCTCATTCAAATTTCCCACCCATTTAACAATTTCCTTACATCTCCAATTTAACGGTAAAATACTGGAAAAAAATATTATGGTGATATTTAATCATGTTTTACATCTCCTGCTATTCGAAGTATAGGGGTAGTTATGGACACGATCAAAAATTTGATGCGGAGTTTATGATAAATTAATCAATTAACTTTTCGCTCCCTCTCCAAAATCAGTCGAACGTTTGAGCTAATAATGAATAGAGTCGACAGTATCTTTACAATGTAGAAGAAATGCGAGGTTCTGTCGTGTAAAAGAAAATGCAAAATTCGGCCAACATTTCGAAAACTATTTATTTTTTTCTTCAGGGCCTTATAATGACTTGAGTGGATGTGTGTGGTGACGGTGTTGTAAGTTTGTGTCCAGTGTAGTGAGTGCTGACGTGCTGGCACTGGACACAAACATACAACACCGTCACCACACATATCCACTCAAGTCATTATAAGGCCCTGAAGAAGAAAATAAATAGTTTTCAAAACGTTGGCCAAATTTTGCATTTTCTCTTACACGACAGAACCTCGTATTCTTTCTACGTTTGCGCTAATATTCAATAGTTGAGTTACATAAATCCTCATACTTAATTTTGTGTCGCTAAATTCATTACATTGGCAGTTGTTTTTAAATTGAACCCCCTATCCTAAAACCTCTCTTTCCTTCAGCCTATATTGGTCAAATTTGATATGTCATGAACTAATTGGGTTTTGACTTCAAATATGAAATTTCATGTCGATACATTCATTACATTGGGAGTTATTTAGGTTTTTGAGTTGAGCAACTCTTTGATCCCCCTCTTCCCTTTTGCCGATTCCCCTGAAAATTAATAGGTGTCGTTTATAGAGCTTTGAATTAACATATGAAATTTTGTATCGATATTTTCATTCTGCTAGCAATTATTAGAGTTTTTATGTTGAGCCTCTCCCCCTAATCCCTCTTTCCCATTGGTCAACTTGGAGGGTTCTGGATGGTGTCGATACATTATTTCTATCGGGAGATATCCTGTTCACAGACACAGCATTTTTTGGAATCTGGAAGCAGGAAAACATAAAATTCCGTTGAAAACTCAACAAAATTTGTTGACCGATTACATAACTTCCCCTATACTATAGCTGTAGTCTGACCTCTAACAAATTTCATTATTTTATGCTACCCAGCTTTCGAGGTGCCCTCGTCAACAATTAAAAAACATAATTAAAAATTTTAAGTTTTGTTGAATAAATAATATACAATTTCCAATAAATAAAATATAGGTTAGGTTTTATGACTCATGCCCGGGCTACGAGGTCATATCGCCTACTACCACAGCGCTCTTACGTCACTCTGGTGAACATGCGCCCGACTCTACTGTGGAAGTCCTAAATTTTGCCTACCATAAATTTTTATTCACCTAGGATAGGCGTCTGACACCGTACAGGCTCGGGACCATCGCTTAATGTCCCATCCGAAGGACGGCGTGCTTAAGTTTTTTTTACCTCCCAGTTAAAATAAACTAAGGGCTTTGGTCGGGTTTCGAACCTACGAACTTGAGCTAAGAAGACAAGCATGCATACCACTGAGCTACTGGCGCCCTCTAAATAAAATATATACATACAATTTAAAATTTCATGGATGGGGACAGCTTGTGTAGGAAATGTTAGCTATAGCTGTCCCCATCCATGAAATTATACATTGCTAATTTTCGAATAGCTGTATATATATATTTTTTTTTTTAATTGAAAAATTGATAAAAAAGTGATGATGTGGGCAACTTCGAAAGCAAAATCTAGCATAAAATAAAATTGTGAGTGATCAGACTATATTTTAATTTTGTAACCTGTGAAATTATGTATAGATGTAATAATGTTATGTAGTGACTACCGGTAGACTGTCCCAAGATTGAGATGAAGTTAGAGATCAAATAGCCAGGGTCATCTCTACAAAGATCCCCGCAAGCCACGTTCATTTCCCCCTATTAGAAACATTTTTTCCTCTTTCTCTATCATTTTCTTTCTTTGCTCCTCAATAAAGAAAGTCTTCAGTGATTCACCGACACTGTATTTCCCCAAATTTACGGCCATTCACGCCAAAGTCAATCTTGGTGATTTTTTTATTTTTTTTTCTGCCTAGTAGCCCAAGAACAGGAAGCATTTATTTTCCACATGTTCCACCCTGCGGTATTACATACTGCTGTATCTTTATATGTGTGTGGGTGCAACAACCAGCATCTATGATGGTACGTATTGATATGTTGGCGTGAATGGCATGTGAGAGGAAGGCCGAGACGAAAATTTATCTTAATTATTAGGACAAGAACAGAAAAAAAAATAAATAAAATAAGATAAAATAAATAAATAAAAAGGAATTGAAAGACAATTTTGATGGATGGGTAAGAGAGATGATAAAAGTACAGGAAAATAATGTGAAAAAATATATATATATTAAGAACGAATATGAGTTAAGGAGGCAGTAAGTCGTGGTTCCACCTCCTCTTCAACCTTGGTGGGGGGTTTTGTGGTAAGTGTTGTGAAGATAAAGTACGTATTTCTGGATTTGTATGTGTGTAAAGTTTTCTAAAAAAACCGTATGTAAGTAGTTTGTATTGTGTCGGGTACTGTGTGTATCATAAGATCGTTATGAAGTGTTCTGTTGTTTATGTATGGTGGGCACTGTGTTATTAGTGAGAGGGTTTTTGACTGAAACGCCTGAATTCGTTTGATGTTGGATGTTTTTGAACCGTATATCTGTGATCCGTATGTCCATAATGGTCTCAGTAAGTTTAACAGTTTCGTTTTTGTGTCATGTCTAATTTTGATCGTCTATTTAGAAGTCCGTAGAGTGTTTTGAGCCGACGGTTCAGGATGTGTCATGTGAGACGTGTGTGAGGGTTGCTGTACAGAATTTAACTAAATATTACTTATATGAAATAGTGAACATTACAGTTTTTAAATAAAACAGTAAATAAAATACCAAAGACTAAAGTGAGAGGAAAATAAATAAATAAATAGAGATACAATATAATGAATAATTTTTTTTTAAAATTATATTGTATATCTATTTATTTGTTTTCCTCATAAATAAATATAATAAATAAAATAAAATAATAATAAATAAATATTAAAAAAATAACTAACAAAAATAAACATAAAGAAAAATAAGCAACCACAACAAAACCATATTCTGAAAATAACAATTCAAAACTGAGCATTCTAGAGCTCATCCAGATTCTGGATTTTCACAAAATCTATAACATTGGCGAAAATATTCAGCTCGTCAATGTATGAACTGAACAGTTCCATTGAGGGATCGGCCACTATCATGTTATGCGCCTCATCCATCCCCTTGTCGCTATTATCTTATCCATGGGTTAGGTTAGGTTTTATGACTCATGCCCGGGCTTCAACAAGGAGGTCATATCGCCTACTACCAGAGCGCTCTTTCGTCACTCTGGTGGACATGAGCCCGACTCTACTGTGGGAGTCCTAAATTTTGCCTACCCTACATTTTTATTCATCTAGGTTAGGGGTCTTTTACGAGTACCTGACATCGTACAGGCTCGGGTCCATCGCTTAACGTCCCATCCGCAGGACGGCGTGCTTAAGTTTATTTTACCTCCCAGATAAAATAAACTAAGGGCCTCGGTCGGGTTACGAACCCACGACCTTGAGCTCAGAAGTCAAGCACGCATACTACTGAGCTACCGGCGCCCTCAATCTTATCCATGGGTTATCGGGCAACGGGCCTCCTTCTCATCAGTAAAGCCGAGGTTTCTACTAGAGAAAAAGGTAAATTTATTTACGCAACTTTCTGTCTATGGCGCCTTGCACGCGAAATGCCACAGTGACTTGATTATACGTCTGAAACCATAATTCCCGGACTAATCTCTCAAAGAGTATGTGTCCCATATCATTGCGTCTAGAACCGAGCCCTAAGGAGAGCTTCTGTAGAATGCTGACTGACGTTTTACCAGACAGCCTGATGATGAGTGCAACCTCGAAAGCTGGATAAATGAAAAAATAAAATCTTGTGAAAAGTCTAATCGTACGTCTTTATTTTACAACCTGTTAGACAAAACATTATCTTGATTTTAGATAAATGATGGTAGGAAAAGACAAGAGATATCTGTGGATCAATCAAATGGAAATGAGGACGGGTTCATGTATTTTTATAGTAGGTGGACTGAGGAGATTCTGTGCAGCCTACTGAAGAACAAAGAGAAGAGTAATAAAACAGGGAGTGTGGAGTGGGCAAGGCTTTTATACTGATTATAGCAGAGGACACCCCAGCTGAGCACCTCCACCTTGGTGTACCTACCCCAAATAATCCACTCCAGTAATCCAATTATTGTATTCCAACATACTGCTCCCTTTTTTTCAATAAGGCTACTTAGTTGAGGAGATAACCTTTTTAAATTCACAAGTTCACTTTAAAAAAAATGTAGGAGTCTCTTGGGCTGGGCGCAAGTTGAAAATAATCTGAATGAACTGCGTGCAGTTGAAGGCGCAGTTCTGTTACCACTGCGTGACCATGTGTGGATGAGTGCAATATTTGCAAATTGTACATTAAGTTCAGAATCTGATTCTGAAGATAACGACGACGATGTAATTACAACTTTATATTATCATAAGAGGCTTCCCAACTGCAGTTATTTGGAAAAAAGACAAGAATTATTACCAGATTTCACCCCAATCTCTGCCGCAACTTTGTCTCTGATTTAAATCAACTTCTCATATAGTCTGCATGACTGGTGTGGTACATCTTTCTCCCACGAACTGCCTCTAGAAGTTTTTCTTTCATGTTGAAAATGAAAAATACACTGGGGCTGTTGTAACTCACGCCGTGAAAAGTGTGAACGAGCACAGACCTTTGCAAACTCAAGGCAGGCAAAAACTGAGTCACTTCAAGCTGCATATGAACATTCGCTGTTGTATTCATATCTGTGTTTCACTATAGAAGTCACCTCACCGAACTGCTTCCTGCCTTACTGAGGGCCATTTTAACTATGAGGTTATCTCGCCTACTACCAGAGCGCTTTTTTGTCGCTTTAGTTGACATGAGACCGACTCTAGTGAGGTAGTCCTAAATGTTGCCTGCCTAGGTCTATTCGCCTTGAGAGGGGTCTTTAAGGAATACCTGACGTTGCACAGGCTCAGGATCATCGCTCAAAGTCTCTCCCGAAGAACTCAACCCTTGATCTACCGGCGCCCTCCAGGGGAAACTCCAGAATCATCATAGTAAATTTCGTGATGATATTTCGTTACATCAATATTTATTACGGTGCCCGTTCCCGTCGGCCTATTTTGTTGAAAATCTACAGAAGTAGTTCTTATTGAGTGAGTACTCGATCCACATATAAACTTGTATGTTGATACGTCATTAAATTAGGCAGTTACTAACGCTTTTGAGTGCAACCCCTTTCTCTTGTTTAGTTTTTTCACGATTGCGCCTCCCGTCATATGGTGTAGATAGATTCTTTGTACTAGTTCGCAGTCAGCCTACTCTGAAGAAAGACAGAGAAAACAAAGAAGACGAATTATCGGCAATGAACTTCCGCAGAGCGAATCAATTTTCTGATCTTCACGTTCCACAACCTGCACCAGCCTTCCATGTCGTGGAGATGCTTGGGAAGTATGATCAATGGAGAGGATAGCGGTATCGTCATCGAAGGTAGCTAGGACAGTATCAGGGTTGGTGAGGCAGGATCAGCAGTGTTCACTGTGTAAAACATTGGTCCTAGGGCACTTTCTTGGGGAACACCCGCCTCTACATGTTCATAGTCAGGATATTCACTACCGTACCCTGCAGAAGCGGTCCAAGAGATAGGATCAAGATAAGTGTGGGAAGGAGGTACTTCAGCCTGAAGAGCAGGCCAGGGTGCCAAACCCGATCGAATACTGGGACCAGGATAACTCCCGATAGAATCAGTATATCGACAGGAATCTTTACATGTGAATCCAGAACCAGATGAGGACGAAGGCCCCGAGACACCTTGGTTTTCAAATTGAGCACGTCCTCCTTCAGATGGGAAGGCAGTTTAATGTGTTTCTGAGATAAGAGATGGCATCACTTTCGGGGGTCAATTTTGCACCTCTTGTTTGCCTATTAAAAATCAACCGATATTCAATCTAAAAACTGTGTTTGCCTGAGTACGATAATCCAAACAAACAGTCAATCGGCTTTTATTTATTTAACTATTGGTTAAACAATATTCTGATGCGAAATTCTTATTTACTACACTGTTACAAAATCAAAGCATACAGACTAGTTTAGAAAAAATTCTTGAATTAAAAAAACTCAAATTCACGATTTTAAAGAAATAATTGCTGCCCGCCGCGACAATCAAAACATCACTCTGATCACAAGTATCTCCCAAGAGCGCCTGGTGTTCTAAGGAGAATTGAAAGAGAATGAATGTTTAGAGGGAGAGCGGCGACATACGGGGTGTGAAGTCAATTTTAGAGATTAGAGATTTTAGAGATAGGGAAGAAGAACAATAACCGAAGTTAAGAGTCCCGCAAGTAAAGATTAGAGGAAGAGCGAAATCTTACAGGAGAGCGGAAACATACATGTGAGTCGGTGTGTAGCCCCAACTTCAGAGAGAGAGAGAGAGAGAGAGAGAGAGAGAGAGAGAAAAGAGCGAAAACTAAGAGACAGACAAATATAAACAGGCAAATAAAGGTGTAGAAGGAGAGCAGAAACTTACGTTTAAGATCGGGTGTAGCCTCTGTAGCCTTAAAAAGCACAATAATGCAGCAATGTCCGTAGAGAGACTTCAACCAGATACGATGATAGTCTACCATAAGAAAAGTTGAAAATTTGTTCTGATTCTAACAAAAATAGCCTAAGAAGAATAATAATCACAGGCACATCTTGAGGGCGCCGGTAACTCAGAGGTAGTTTGCTAGCCTTAAGGTTTTTTATCTTGAGCACGACGTCCTTCAGATGGGAAGTTAAATGATGGTTCCGATACTTGTGCGAAGTCAGGTACTCATTTACCCTAGGTGAGTAAACCTATATAGGCAAAATTTGGGGTTTCAAAAGTAGAATCGGGCTAATATCCATCTAGAGTGACGAAAGAGAGCTCTGGTAATAAGTAACGTTGTAGTTAAAGCCCGGGCATGAGTTACAATAACCAACTTCTATACAGTTATTCATCTATTAACTTATAGAATCAGTAGGTTACCAGAGAAGGGTTTCGGACAAGAGGTACAAACCAGAGAGATTAGACGACTTGAAAACTGGCAAAGCCCCTTCAGCAGTCCTGCCTGGAAACCCTTTTGTAAATCCATCTTTCATCAGTTCATCATAATTAACTGCTTTGAACACTAGATGAACAATTTAATTATTGTTAAACAAAGTTTACCTTATAATTCTTAAATCCGGTGAAAACTGAACATCGAATTTCTGACCGATTACATAACTTCATCTATACTTAAGAAGGAATCTATTGAATCTAGTGTTAGACAATGTGACCAACAACTCAAGCCTGCACAAGTCAAGATTGCTATCGATACTGTAATAAATGTTTTAAATAATTTTTAGTTAAATAATAATTAGTTTAAGAATCAGAATTATATTTTTATACTTTCTTATACCTGTAGTATAATAATAATATTGTAGAGGGCGCCAGTAGCTCAGTGGTATGCGTGTTTGATTTCTGAGCTCAAGATCGTGGGTTCGTAGCCCGACCGAGGCCCTTAGTTTATTTTACCTGGGAGGTAAAATAAACTTAAGCACGCCGTCCTTAGCATGGGACGTTAAGCGATGGTCCCGAGCCTGTACGATGTCAGCTACTTGTTAAAGACCCCTACCCTAGGTAAATAAAAATTTAGGGTAGGCAAAATTTAGGACTCCCACAGTAGAGTCGGGCTCATGTCCACCAGAGTGACGAAAGAGCGCTCTGGTAGTATGCGATAAGACCTCGTAGTTAATGCCCGGGCATGAGTCATAAAACCTAACCTAATAATATTGTAATCGTGCGAAAATCCGAGATCGAGATTCAACTGATTTTCACGTTCAAGGTTCCCTGCATTACGTTTGACCATTTTCGCAAAGATGTCTGTCTATGCGTATGTGTATGTTTGTGTGTGTGTGTGATTGAAAAATTGTGAGCTCTCCATCGCAAAAACGATTGTAGCTTTGTAGTTTGAAATTTTGAATGAAGGGTCACATGTTTTAACTTAGGTCTGATTAGATTTTGGCCAAAATCATTCGGATATTGAGACCAATATGTTTATGACCTAATCATAAATCCTTTCGAGTAATAGTTGTAGAGAATATTAAAATACATAATTTATATGAAATACCATTTCTTATAGGTCGTCCGGTTTTTGATATATATGCCGATAACCATCTTGAAATCTAGTTTTGAAACACATATTTTTGACTGATTTACCCGAAAACGGTTAGTCCTATCGAAAAATTAGTTCTTACTAAAATTGTTCCTTATAAAATTTCCAATCGCTTATAAATCCTTGTATTTGAGATTTGTCAATATGACAAAAGTTATAGTCCCCCGAAGTATGTAAACTCATAGCAACGAACTTTAAAACATGGTTTATGTATTGGTAGTTTTTTGAAAAATTATGAAAAATATATGTGATGTGACCATTACAGGATTTTCTTATACCAACAACGCTGTCAATGTACTGAATTTATACACAAAATTAAATATGAGGATTTAAGTCAACTATTGAATATTTGTGCAAGCAATCGACTGATTTTGGAGGAGGCGTGAACAATTAATTGATTAGATCGTTCTGGGAAGGTACATTGCAGATGATTTACCGACGATAAAAATAAAGGAAACACCTCTACAGCTCAACTCAAAAACCTTAATAACTAACGATGCAATTTCATGAATCAACGCAAAATTTCGTACAAATTTATTTCGACTTCTACACAACCCCCCATTTTCAACCAACGAAAACTTATTAAAATAATTCGCTCTAGAGAAACAATTTTTTATACAACCTTTTCTTTTTTCAAACTATTGGCTATTTGTATGCTGAACTGATGTACGTATTGAACTAGTTCAGCCGAGTGTTGTGTCTGTCAACTCTTCAAGTGGGGCTCAACACCTCTTCATAACTGTTTTTTCACAAAACACTGTTTTCAGAGCCCAAACATTTATCAAATATTTACAGGTATACTTCAATATTCACTTTTATAAATATTATCCTGAATAAATTCCCTTTATTTATTCTATTTATTAACGCTCCCAATGGTTATTTGATGAATTTTTAATTTCAATCTATAATACTCTTTCTCTCTTTGGAACTACCATATCGATGGGCTTATTTCAGGATATTGCGAACAAATATGAATGACAGGTCATGTTTAAATATATATATATAGGTATATATAAGATATTAATATTTATTCTTAGTAGCATGTGCGTACCGTTTCAATCAGAGGTTTGAAGTGGTGTCTAAAAAAACACTGTCAAGGGGGAGAAGACACGAAGTACGAGGGTAGTCCCATAAGTACCCGTAACAATTACTATGGTACAAAGTACGAACCTTATAAAGCTTAAGTTTCAAGTTTGAAGACGCTACGTTTATTATTTGTTTGGCAGCTATCAGTAGTGAACGCTCTCAGTGAATTTTTAAACATGGAAAAAATTTGTCATCGCTATGTGATACAATATTTCATTTGAAAGTGTTTTGTGAAGTTTTGCGTCGATTCATAACCATGGATGAAATATGGGTTTATCACTTCACACCTGAGACGAAGGAACAGCCAAAACAATGGACTGAAAGGGGAGAAGCGGCTCCAAAGAAGGCGAAGACAGTACCATCTGCAGGCAAGATCATGGCGTCAGTTTTTTGGGATGCGTTAGGGATAATTTTCATTGATTATTTTCAAAAAGGCGAGTATTATGCGAACTTATTGCAGCGTTTGAATAATGAAATCAAGAAAAAACGGCCGCATTTGGCGAAAATCAATGAGTTAAAGTTCGAATTGCTTCCTCACGCATCCTATTCGCCAGATTTAGCCCCTTCGGATTATTTTCTCTTTCCAAACATGAAAAATTGACTCGATGGTAAAAAAATTGCCAACAATGAAGAGGTGGAATCTGCGGTTGATGGCTATCTTGAGGAGCTCGACGGTTCTCACTATAAACAGGGTATTGAACATCGCTGGGAAAAATGTATCGAGCTAAAAGGAGACTGTTGAGAAATAAAGATATTTTTTCTTAAATTTTTGTGTTTTCTTTGTTAGGTCGGATACTTCTGGGACTACAGTCGTAGATCACATATAGTTTTCCACAATTTCCTAATAATTTCCTAATTTTTATAATTTTTCAAAAAACTACTTTGTTTATTACAGCGGCAGTTAATAGAGTTTTTGTGTTAAGCCTACCCACTAATCTTCCATTTTGGCCAATTTGGCCGAACACAAAAACTCTTGTAACTGCCATTGTAATGAATGTATTGACACAAAATTTCATATCTAAATTCAAAGCCCTATATGGTATTGACAACACCTATTAATTTTCAGCGGAATCAGCCAGTGGGATCTGAGGAGGCTCAACTAAAAAATCCTAATAACTGCCGATGTAATAAATAAATCTTTAGATTTAAAAGTCACAATGTAAGTCATGTATTGAGTTTTAGTCCAAACTTTTGATTGGCATTGAAGGGAGAACGAAGACGAAATTCATGCGTTCTGAGGGTTCCATAGCCGGTGATTCACCGACGACATTAGACGTATCAGATGATTGGGAAAACATGAAATTCCGTTGAAAATTCAACATCGAATTTCAGATCAATTACATAATTTCCCTATGTTTCGTATATCTGGGGAAATAAAAATTTCTGGAGTTTGTTTCTTGTTTTGGAAACATACAGAATGTATCTCAAGAAGTTTGTACTGAGAGATCTCCCGGAGTATCTATTGTGTGGAACAACCATACCAGAATAGAGAAACAAATTTGAGGCTGTGCCCATTGTGTTGGAGACATAAGTTGGATGTGGTGGTACCACTGTTCATACTAAACATATCGTTATGATTTGGAGTTGAAGCCCGCCATCATTAGGAACATTGCATTGTGTTGTGTTGCCGCTCTCCAACTTCTCTTCTTGTCCTTAGTTTGGTCTATGTCGGTAGGAGGAAACACTGACTTCGCTAGGCCAGTGTTTTATTACTTCTCCAACAGTGGATTGTTACTTCCCCATCAATACGAAGTATAGGGGAAGTTATATACGGTTAAACTTCGTAATAACGATTTCCCGGCTATAGTTTTCTTTTTACTTTCCCATCTATACGAAGTATAGGGGAAGTTATATACGGTTAAACTTCGTAATAACGATTTCCCGGCTATAGTTTTCTTTTTACTTTCCCATCTATACGAAGTATAGGGGAAGTTATATACGGTTAAACTTCGTAGTAACGATTTCCCGGCTATAGTTTTCTTTTTACTTTCCCACCTATACGAAGTATCTCATTCAGTTTTACGTATTTCACGAAATTTCATGACAATCCGACCATTAGTTAATGAGCTAGCACTACATTTATACTTAGGCCCCCCTACAACCCCCCCCCCCCCCCCCCCCTCTCGATCAATATTTTGGAACGCGACATAGCCTATTTTTCAATACATCTGAAGTTTCATAAAAATCCGTTCAGCGGTTTGAGAGAAATCGTGTTCATAGCACACAAACAGACAGACTGTTTTTTTTTCATATTCGGAATCCGGAATCCGTTAAAAACTCCGCATCGAATTTTTGACCGATTACATAACTTTCACGATACTCCCGATAGAATGAACGTATCAACACGAAATTTTATATGTGTATCCAGAAACCTCTAATGACGACACATTGATTTTCAATCAAATCCAAAGGGAAAGTGGATTATCGGGAAGGCTTAACAGAAAGCTCTAATGAAAATTCAAAGCCCTATCAGGACGTCACCTATTAAGTTTCAGCGAAATCAGCCATAGGAGTTGGGGGATCTGCCGATGTAATGATTGTATTGACGTAAAGTTTTATATTTATATTCAAAACCCGATAAGGATGGCACTTATTAATTTTCCGGTCAAATATTGAGTTTTAGTTCGAACGGTCGATTGACTTCGTAAGAAGAGTAATTGACTAGTTCTTCCTGGGGAAGTACATAGCCAGTGAGGGGAGTTATCGGGTTCACAGACACACACAGTTTTTGTTTTTCGTTTTTGTAATCAAGAAGTCGGAAAACATGAATTTCTGTGAAAACTTTGACCAATTTCATAACTTGTCCTATACTTTGTGTGACTGGGAATGTCAAAAGTCAAACCTGATGTAATTTACTAATGAAATAATTCTTGTTATAAATGAGTACCACGTTTGCAAACATGCAACGCTCGTAAAGTCTATTTACGACAATCACTTTGCTCTAATGACTAATTTGACTATTTTTTATGTTGACCATTTCAAAATATGTGACGTGGCCATTACACCAACCACGCTGGACATTCTTATACCAACCACACTTACAGATCACTCTCTCTCCCCTTTCTCAAAATTATTTCATACTGGCATTATTGGGTATAAGAATGTCTATTTTCAAGATAACGCTGTACAAAGAGACAAAATGAAATGATTTTGGGAAGGGGAGGGGGAGAGAGAGTGATCTGTCAGCGTTGTTAGTATAAAAAAATTCTGTAATGGCCACAACACATATATTTTTCTAAATTTTTAGAATTCTTCAAAAAAATTGTCAGTACATAAAACATATTTTAAAGTTCGTTGCTATGAGTTGCGATTTAAACATTACTTACAATGTATATTTGAGGGCGCCGGTATGCGTGCTTGTCTTCTGAGCTCAAGATCGTGGGTTCGAATCCCGACCGAGGCTCTTAGTTTATTTTATCTGGGAGGTAAAATAAAGTTAAGCACGCCGTCCTTCGGATAGGACGTTAAGCGATGGTCCCGAGTCTGTACGATGTCAGGTTTGACTTGTTAATGACCCCTATCCTAGGTGAATAAAAATTTAGGGTAGGCAAAATTTAGGACTCCCACAGTAGAGTCGGGCTCATATCCACCAGAGTGACGAAAGAGCGCTCTGGTAGTAGGCGATATGACCTTGTAGCCCGGGCATGAATCATAAAACCTAACCTAACCTTGATATATGTATGTATATCTTATAGATATTTAGTTTACATGCTTCAGGCTGCTATAACATTTGTCCTATTGACCCTATTTCAAATCTGAGGACTTATTTTCGATTGGAAATTTTATAAGAAACAATTTCGGTAAGAATCAATTTTTCGATGTCTAATTGTTTTCGGGTCTAAGAATATGTGTTTCAAAACTACATTTCAAGATGTTTTTCGGTATGTATCCGAAAACGGGAGGACCTGTAAAAAATCGTATTTCATATATATGTATTTTAGTTCTTTCTACAACTATAACTTTTAAAATAATGTTTATGACCTAATAAAAAGACTTTTGATTTGGTCATAAACATAAGATGTATATTGTAAAATGTACTTAATCCCCGGGGTAAAGTGGTCTCAATATTCGTTCGATTTCAGCCAAAATCTAATCAGACCTAAGTTAGAACATGTGACCCTTCATTCCAAATTTTAAGTTCATAGCTAAAATCGTTCTTGTGGTACAGAGCTCACCAACTTTCCAATCACACACTCACCTACACTCACGCTCAGACAGACATCATCGCGAAAATGGACAAAACGTATTCAGGGAACCTTTAAACGGGAAAATCATTTGAAATCTCGATCTTGGATTTTCGCACGATTACAATACTTTCTTATACTATCGGTACAAGAAAGTATTTACAAAAATCGTTTTGTAGATATTGCAAAAATCAGTTTATTTCGTTCTTTTAGCAAAGTTTTTTGTGTAAACATCTCAGCTCGCAACCTTCAAAATAATTTGTATGACTAATCTCATGAAACTATGAAAAAAAACAAAAGCGAGATAAGTTGTGGAGTGGTAAGTTTCTCCGTAGAGCGATTGTGATTGGTTCTAGCTCGGACGGCGTCTTTACATTGTTGTCGTGTTATGTTACTTACTGCTATTCTAGCAAGCGCTATGAAAATTCATTCTAAATTATATGTATCCTGTAAACACGACGATAACACCCCATAGAATGAATGTATCTACACGAAATTCTAAATGTTAATTCAGAACACTCTAACGATGACATATATTGTATTTTCAGCCAAATCGACCAGAGGCAAGAATTAATTATTTAAGTAAATAATTTAAATATATTTTTATGTAATTGCATTGTTATTTTTAATATTTAATATTAATGATTGACATGAGTTGTGAATGCTCGTATATTCTAGACTAATTTGGTTTATGTATGTTCAGATTCACCACCTGAAGATGTCAGTTTGACGAAACTAGTTGTGGTAAAAAAATAAACTATGTTGAACTGATACATCTGTATTACTTATCTACGTATAACCTGTAACCTCGTGTTAGAACACAAGGCTACAACATTATTAGTACAGGCTGGACTGAGAGCCAGACAGAAGCCCCTTGTGTCACAAAGCCGTCGTTAGGTGTGATTAATTGTGGGGAGGCATTTTGAAAAATGGCTCTGTCCGGTCATAATTCGTGTGACAGAGAACTATGGGACAATCAATACTGTACATGGGACGTAGTACATACGTGGGACACAGTACATACTGGGACACAGTACACACGTGGGACACAGTACATACGTGGGACACAGTACACACAGGGACAAAGTACACACTGGGACAAAGTACACAATGGGACACTCATTTACTCGCCTTTTTTGGCTCACTTCTGCTCAAATTCTTAAAAAAGGAGTTGTCGGTGAATCACCGTCAATGTACTTCCCCAGAACGAATTAATTAAAATTTACAATAATCAAATTGACTGAAATAAAGACTGATACCAACTCTCTTCCCGTGACATTCTCGCACGAGCCGAGAACAGCTATAAAAACTTCCCCGATTTAATATGATTGTCCCGTGATGGTAGTTCACCTTTAAGCTACTAGGTGGAACTACCATCACGCCACTGTCCCCAAACCTTTTAGGCCCCTGGCGAGCGCGGGTGCTGTCCGGGGCTGTTGAGCGCTTGGGAATCCGTGCTAGAAGGCCCCTAGGGTCAGCTGACGCCTGACCCTACCCCTGATCGGCTCCCGCTCCCTCAGCAGCTCTGGATTAAGGGGCCGCTAGTTGGAACTTTTGATACCATTGGTCCAACTAGTGTGCCCTGCCCAGCTCGCTCTGGGTTCGACATATATCCAAGAAAAAACAGAAGCAGAGTGCAGAGGACAACGCCAGTTGAAGTAAACCAGTCTCCAATCTATCCTATCCAGCTGTGAAGCCAAGGGAGTCATCTCAACATACCCCCACGCCTTCCGGGGTGTTTTTGGCTGGCCGGATCTGCTGGCCAGTACATCACTCTACATCCCCCTCCGACGCTCCTAAATCCTCATACTAAATTTTGTATCGATAAATTCATTACATCGGCAGTTATGAGTGTTTTTGAGTTGATCCCTCCCCCTGAGTCCCCCTTCCTTTCTGCCGATATTGCTTAAAATTCACAGGTATTGCCCTAACGGGACGTTGACGTTAAATATGAAATTTCATGTCGCTACATTCATTACATCGGCAGTTATGAGGGTTTTTAAGTTGATCCCTCCCCCTGAGTCCCCCTCCCTTTCTGCCGATATTGCTTAAAATTAACAGGTATTGTCCTAATGGGACCTTGACGTTAAATATAAAATTTCATGTCGCTACATTTATTGCATCGGCAGTTATTATGAATTTTGTGTCTTCTACGCCTTCCCTTCGGCCAATTCCACTGAATATTTATCTGTCATCCTCATGAGCTTACAAGAAACATGCCGAGACATTCATTATAATTTCAGTTACTAGAACTTTTGTACATAGGCCCTAATACCCCCCTTTCCTTTAGCCGATTTGGCTGAAAATTAATACGCGTCGTGTCAAAATAAATTAAATTCCTGTGAAAAATCAACTTCGAATTTTTGAACAATTGCATAACTTCTCTTATACTTTGTATAACTGGGGAAGTAGAAACTTTAAATCCTGCCTTTGTCAGCGCGGTTTATTGACTAAAGGTTATTAGAAAAAATATAGCTGGAAAAAACGCGTTAAATAACTAAATATTGCCTCTTTCTTTTTGAAACTCATAAAAAGAAAACCCTCTATTCAGAAATGTTTTCTCATTGTTCAAAAAGCATATAAGTACCATATGAAAGTCGTTTTCCACATACAAAAGCATTATTTCATACTTAGCTTTCATTTTTATTTTCTCGGGAAAGTTCCTCCACAGATATTCTGTAACGTACATCGGAATTTTTTTGGTTTTTTATTCTCATTATTAATATTATTTATTACTAGTTATTTTATTTATTATAATTATTTCATTTTTCTCTCTTTTCTATATTTTTTACATGAGGAAAAGACGTAAAAAAGTCTCGAAATATTGTCATGAAAAAAAAATCATGAAATTTTTTTTTCAAAATTAAGAATATTATTGTATTTATTAGTATTATTATTTTTATATTAATTTATTTTCTGCGGTTGCCCAAGTACCGTCTATAGGGCTGGTTACTAATGGTGGAGTTTCATCGTATCTGGTTGAAGCCTATCTACCTATCTATCGAAAGGACCACCTTTATTCTAAGTGTCTTCTTCTGATTTTTAGTTATGGTAAACCAGAATATATTTTTCATCTTTTCTTATGGTTTTCTATCATCGTATCTCGTTTTCTCTCTCTACTGACATTGTTGTATTATTTAGTTTTTCAAAAATATAATGAATCCCTGCAACAAGAACCTCCTGTATTCTATATTTCTTCTTCGTCTTTCTTAGTTAACACAAACCAGAATATATTTTCACTTTCTTATTTATAGATACTTAATTATTGTAACGCATGCCTGTGCTTTAACTACGAGATTGTATCGCCTACTACTAGAGCGCTCTTTCGTCGCTATGATGGGCATGAGACCGACTCTAGTGTGGGAGTCCTAAATTTTGCCTATCTTTATTTACTCAACTAGGGTAGGGATCTTTAACGAGTTACCTGTTAACTTCCTAACCATCAGTTAACTTCCCATCCGAAGGACGTCGTGCTCAAGTAAAAACCTAAAAGCTACCTCTGAGTTACCGGCGCCCTCAAGATGTGCCTTTGATTATTTGGACGTTAAAAGCTGTGAAAACGTACTCGTTTTGGTTAGGACCAACCAAAATATATTTATTATCTTTACTTATGGTTAACTAACTCCTATCTGGTTGAAGCCTATTATTACCGAAATAGCTTTGTTAATGTTTTTTCAGAAAATATGAAGAATCGGTGCTACAAGGTTCACCTACATTCTATATTTTTTCCTCGGCTATTTTTGTTAGAATCAGAACAAATTTTCATCTTTTCTTATGGTAGACTATCATCGTATCTGGTTGAAGTCTCTCTACTGACATTGCTGCATTTATGTGTTTTTCTGTGCTACAGTGGCTACACCCGTACTTGACGTAAGTTTCTGCTCTCGTCCTACACCTTCGAAATCATCTCTGAATTTTGGCTACACACCGACTCATAAGTATGTTTCCGCTCTCCCTCTAAACTTTCAGTATCTTTACTTCGTGGACTCTTACTTTATTTGAGGTGCTCCTATCTACCGACATTGCTATATTAATATTGTTGTTTTTCAGAAAATATAAAAATTTAGTGCCACAAGGACCATCTATATTCTATATTTCTTCTTCCGCTATTTTGTTTAGGACCCACCAGGATATATTTTTCATCATTACTCACCCTAAGCTGTCCATGGTATCTGGTTCATTTTCGGAAAACCGGACGACAATGTGGTTTTGATCCGAAGGACGACGCGCTCAATGTTTTTTCACCTTCCAGATAAAAAAACTTCGGCCATTATACTTTTAAGAAAGTTATTATTTAAATAACGATATATCCAAGCTCTGGCTTATTTCCGGAGTCTCTGTTATCCGAAATGCCCCCAGGTCCATCATGGGTATGAACAGAATATCTATGTAATTGGCTGCTAGAGAAGAGAAGGTAAAGCCCTTAATATATATATATATATATATATTGTAGCATGTCTACCCTATAGATAATGCTCAGAACTGGCGATGTCTATGAGAGGATCGCGATCGCTAGGAGCAAAGTATGGGTTGTGTGGTGTTGAATAAACGAGAATTGCATTTGGAAGAGAATGCTCGGAACCAACGATGCTTGCGAGAGAATCGCGATCGCTGGGAGCGAAAATAAAGAATAATAGAGACACAATGGAAAGGAAGCCAAGATAATTGTCTACATCCGGTGTATAAGGAATAAGCAGTAAAGGTTTTTTTTCTTACTCCAGGTTTTCACACAACTAGAGGCAGATGTTAATTGGTAATATGCGATTGGCTGGAAATAAAATGGGCGGAGTCCGACGACGAATCAAGTCTCGAGAACTGTCCCCTACCACGGTCGGATATCGGAAGCCACTCCCCGTTTTACTCATTCTTCGCTCATGTCTTGGCTGGTCACCACGTTCTTTTTATATTGTACAGTTGAGTTTAAATATGTGAAATTAACATTCTTCGTTCACGTCTTGGGTGATCACCACGTATCTTTTCTATAAGTAATATCAGTTTGAATATGTGAAATTAACATTCTTCGTTCATGTCTTGGTGGATCACCACGTATCTTTTCTATAAGTAAAGTTTAGTTTGAATATGTGAAATTAACAGTCTTCTTCGCTCATGTCTTGGCTGGTCACCACGTTCTTTTTATATTGTACAGTTGAGTTTGAATATGTGAAATTAACTTTCTTCGTTCATGTCTTGGCTGGTCACCACGTTCTTTTTATATTGTACAGTTGAGTTTAAATATGTCAATTGAGTTTTCTTCGTTCATGTCTTGGGTGATCACCACGTATCTTTTCTATAAGTAATATCAGTTTGAATATGTGAAATTAACATTCTTCGTTCATGTCTTGGGTGATCACCACGTATCTTTTCTATAAGTAATATCAGTTTGAATATGTGAATTAGTCGTAGAGACACACTTTGATCTTGGACGGTGCAAAGTCAGTGGGGGTGTAACTTCTGGTGTGCCCTCGAAACTACGCAGATCTTCAGGGACTATGTGAATAGACGATTTCTACGGGAAGTCCAGAAAGGGTGATCACGCCGTCATTCGCCATGGATATCGTATCGAGGTACCTCGTAATTAAGTTATAATTCAGTCCTTCAGACACACGGCCAAATTATATATATTCAATTGTTGTTTTGTAAATATGTTCTCATTAAAATAAATATGTTAAAGTTATAGGTTTGATTCATTTCATTTCCCCCCCCCACTCATGCTTCTTCTGGTTGACAACAGTAATTAATTATTGTTAATTACTGATGTCAACTAACCGTTAGGATCTTGTAACCGTTCTTCCCGTGGGAGTGCTTTCAGCTATTCAGGCATTGTTTAATTAAAGTCGCGATTTAAATAATTTTCAATTTTAATAATTTTTCGATCTCAATTTTATTTATTTTATTAATTACGTGATTTGCACTCTCACAGGGAGGGAGATTGGTTATTAATTGGCGCCCGAACAGGGACTTGATTTGTTTATTAATTATGCCAATTAGTATAATTAATGAACCCCACTAATCGGTCCCTTATTAATTAATTAATTTAAAAAAAAAAAAAAAATTTGCTTTTTAACGTAGATTCCAGCCTATTGGGCTAAAATGTTATATTTTCACTTAAAGTCGGTATTTAAAATCAAAACTGAAGAAGGATGGGTGAGGGTAGGGACAATGAATGACATCATTTATTGAAATAATTTTATTTTTTTTTGTTTTTGATTTTTTTTTTATGTAGATTTAGTAGGCATTTATTTTACATATTATAACTATTGTTGTATTGTGATGCCATCTGACAGGTCACCATAGAAATTAGGTTAGCACCAGACCTCCCGTATAATTCATTTAATTGTTTTGATATATATTTCTTATCAGAATGGAAGGGAAAGGGAAGTCGGACTTAGAGCCGATACAGACACGGTCTAGGAAAACTATCCGTACGCCCCCGGAGTCCCCGGTAGAAAATCCTAAATTTGACCTAGAGGCGATGTTTAAGGCCATGCAGGAACAGATAGGACAGCAGGGAAAGGCCATGCAGGAACAGATTTCGGGACTAGGACAACAGGGAAAGGCCATGCAGGAACAGATTTCGGGACTAGGACAACAGGGAAAGGCCATGCAGGAACAGATAGGACAGCAGACTTCGGAGATAAAGGAACAAATTTCGGCAATGGCAAATAATATCGAATCCATTAAACGTAATATGGGTACCGTACAATCTGAATCTAGGCAGGACAATTCAGAAGAGAGATATGATAAGCCTATTTCTAAAGTTAGGGACATGGTAGGTGTCAGTTATCATGAAGTTACAGGTGGGATCGTGTCAGAAACACAGCATCTAGATAAGGAGGTCGAAGAAATAAATTCGAACCAAAATATTATTAGTACCGATTGTGAGAAGAGATTCGCCGATATCTCGAAGAGAATAGATACTGTTTCGGGTCAAACTCAGATCTCAACCCCAAAACAAGATGACCGAATGACATTTACCGTACCCGAAGGACATAGGAATTGGCCTACGAACCAGACTTTTGCTCGCGAACAGCCTAGCAATGTCACCTTCCAAGATGTCTACGTGAAAAATTACGAACGTGGTGAGGTGGCGTTACGTAATAGCGTTTTGGATTTGCCCAACCATTTTGTATTTAAATTCTTACTATTCTGGGAAGGACCTTACCAGATTTTAGACAAGGAAAGTCCTCAAATTTTTATTTTAGGACATCTCGGCAGCGACGTAGCGGAAGGAGGAATCTTTTATATGACATCACAGAAGCCGTATATTAGCGGATAAATTCACAAGCAGGCTAGAGAAGCGCTAGGGCTCTCTTTGAGATTAACGATCTTACTTCAGCCGAGTTAGGGGGGCGATTATTGCAGACGAGATCGCGGCCCTAGAGTCAGGGAAGAGATTTGTGACGTCTCTATGGGTGTCCATCCCCAGCTATCCCAGGAACAGTTAGACAAAGTCACACACACATAAAACAGACACTATTCTTTATTATTTGGGAATTATTTATTATTTTACACTAACGGCCAACACCTCATTATACAACAACACACAAAGAATCACACATACACATTTATTGGGGACACGGGATTTATTATTTAGTTATTTTTTTGTAAATAGGATAAGGCAGACGGGGACATTCTGGCACTCCCCTGGGGCTTAACATCGAGCATACCCCCCTTAGTCGAGCTCAAAGATTCCAAAGTGAATCGCCAGGTTGTAAATAGTAATTTTAGATAATAAGTTAGGGTTAGTTTTTTTTAAATTCTAGATATTAAGTTAGTTTTATTTTTTTGTTTATATTTAGTGATAGGATATTTTTTTAAATAGTGTTAGTAATTTTTTTTTATATATTAGTACTGTTAGGATAATTAAGGTAAGATAGGTTTGTGGCTTCATTTTTAAATTGACATAATTGTAGGACGGGGCAGACGGCATATGGACTGGTCATCCATAGGAATTTCCTACGTATTTGAGTTTGATTAGTAAAGCAGATATGACTAGGCTGACAGCGAGGCGATGGCACACACATTTGTAGGTAGTCACGTATGGTAAATGTACTTTCAATTGTATTTGTCTGTTTTGTTTTGTATTTTAAATAATATTTGTATTAGTATCCGACCGTGTGTATCTATTGAAAATGTCACATTGACCCATATTTTATCTAGTGACCATGATGGGCTATGTTAACCCAATGAGAGCCTTATAAATATATTTGTAACATATATTCAGGTATGGACCTTACTTATTATGATGCAGTGTCGACCACGGTAGGTCAAATGTCAATTTTGTTATTTTATTTAAGAAATCCTAGGGCAAGGTGCCGAAGCATACATGACTAAAGGGGGAGATATATTATAAACTGGAGGGGATACCCAGAATTGAATATTTAATTATCGTACACACGGAGAAGGGGCCACTCCATTGATGCTTGTAGAATCCATTTAAAGGGGCGGGAGTTGTTTAATTATTTTTTATGCCATGAACTGACTGTTTGAACTGAAGAAAGGGTTTCGCTACTTGATTAATGCGGATGCCGGAATTTACATATGTTTATGAAACTGAGATGGGATTTGAGTGGGCTTATTTTTCTATTTTATATTTCGTCGTCGTTCCGGCAGAAGGTAAATACCTGTCGAAGGCCTAAGGAGGCATATGGTTAGGGTCTGGTCAACCCAAATTTTTGTTGAAGCGGATTAAGGACATGGGAATTCAGTTGAAGCATTGTCGAGGCGTGGGGCCTTTTTGGATGTTTTAACTAGTCAGTGAATGTATGCTAGAAATAGAATCATCGTTATTTGCCAATGGAGAGGGTTAACTCCAAGAAGTACAGCGTAAAGTAAAATCATGCTTTGGTCACGCATGCATAGGCAAGCCATGCCGATTCGAAAGGAAATTTAAAATCATGTTTTGGTCACGCATGATAATGAGGTCGATACCTGAGTATTTGGTTAAGTGTATATGCTCAGTGAACGAGCAAGTGTTAAGTGAAACTAATAAAATATGTGACTTCCAATGGTCATTTAGCCGACATATTTTATTTTAACGGGAACGGGGGATATTGTAGCATGTCTACCCTATAGATAATGCTCAGAACTGGCGATGTCTATGAGAGGATCGCGATCGCTAGGAGCAAAGTATGGGTTGTGTGGTGTTGAATAAACGAGAATTGCATTTGGAAGAGAATGCTCGGAACCAACGATGCTTGCGAGAGAATCGCGATCGCTGGGAGCGAAAATAAAGAATAATAGAGACACAATGGAAAGGAAGCCAAGATAATTGTCTACATCCGGTGTATAAGGAATAAGCAGTAAAGGTTTTTTTTCTTACTCCAGGTTTTCACACAACTAGAGGCAGATGTTAATTGGTAATATGCGATTGGCTGGAAATAAAATGGGCGGAGTCCGACGACGAATCAAGTCTCGAGAACTGTCCCCTACCACGGTCGGATATCGGAAGCCACTCCCCGTTTTACTCATTCTTCGCTCATGTCTTGGCTGGTCACCACGTTCTTTTTATATTGTACAGTTGAGTTTAAATATGTGAAATTAACATTCTTCGTTCACGTCTTGGGTGATCACCACGTATCTTTTCTATAAGTAATATCAGTTTGAATATGTGAAATTAACATTCTTCGTTCATGTCTTGGTGGATCACCACGTATCTTTTCTATAAGTAAAGTTTAGTTTGAATATGTGAAATTAACAGTCTTCTTCGCTCATGTCTTGGCTGGTCACCACGTTCTTTTTATATTGTACAGTTGAGTTTGAATATGTGAAATTAACTTTCTTCGTTCATGTCTTGGCTGGTCACCACGTTCTTTTTATATTGTACAGTTGAGTTTAAATATGTCAATTGAGTTTTCTTCGTTCATGTCTTGGGTGATCACCACGTATCTTTTCTATAAGTAATATCAGTTTGAATATGTGAAATTAACATTCTTCGTTCATGTCTTGGGTGATCACCACGTATCTTTTCTATAAGTAATATCAGTTTGAATATGTGAATTAGTCGTAGAGACACACTTTGATCTTGGACGGTGCAAAGTCAGTGGGGGTGTAACTTCTGGTGTGCCCTCGAAACTACGCAGATCTTCAGGGACTATGTGAATAGACGATTTCTACGGGAAGTCCAGAAAGGGTGATCACGCCGTCATTCGCCATGGATATCGTATCGAGGTACCTCGTAATTAAGTTATAATTCAGTCCTTCAGACACACGGCCAAATTATATATATTCAATTGTTGTTTTGTAAATATGTTCTCATTAAAATAAATATGTTAAAGTTATAGGTTTGATTCATTTCATTTCCCCCCCCACTCATGCTTCTTCTGGTTGACAACAGTAATTAATTATTGTTAATTACTGATGTCAACTAACCGTTAGGATCTTGTAACCGTTCTTCCCGTGGGAGTGCTTTCAGCTATTCAGGCATTGTTTAATTAAAGTCGCGATTTAAATAATTTTCAATTTTAATAATTTTTCGATCTCAATTTTATTTATTTTATTAATTACGTGATTTGCACTCACACAGGGAGGGAAATGGTTATAATATATATATATATATATATATATATATATATATATATGGTGGGATGTAGGGGGGCTTTAGGCTGTCCGAAAGGAAGCTTGGGTCTGTTTGACATCTGAGTCCCTTTGGCAGACCTCAGCTCACCCTGGTGGGGGAATTAGACATTAGGCCAGCTCAAGTAAACAGGGAAGGCCTGGAAATATTAAAGATGGTCAGTCCTTTGGTCCGCTTTACCGAAAGAACGAAAAAATACTCAAATTTCCATTGTGAGTGGGTAGTGGGGAAATTTTATATGTGAATCCAGAACTCTCTAACGACGACACCTATTGTTTTTTAGCCAAATCGACCAGAGACAAGGGGGGTTATTATATAATATTATTTGGAATCTAGAGGTCGGAAAAAATAAAATTCCATTTAAAACTCCGCAAAAAAACATATTTTCCTTATATCGATAAATATTTTTTATGGTCATTATAAGAAAACAATTGATAACAGTAAAGATCAGCAAATAAATAATAGAAAGTCATGATGGGAGTTTTTCCAGAAATGTCTATTTCCTAGTTTGTAAAGACCAAAAAATAAATAGCGAGAGATTTTTTCACTTCCGGATAAAAATCTAATGACCTCGGCCGGGTTTCGAACCCGTGATCCTGAACTCAGTAAGCAAGCAGGCTACCTCTGAGCTTAAGGGTTCACCTTATTATGTATCCGTATTTACTCATTTTATCTATTTTTAACATCCGTAAAAAACATTTTACGGATGTTAGTTATCAGCTGAACGAAATCGCAGTTCGGGTCTCGTGATTCACAGTTTCAATTCAAAACTTCCATTTTGAAGTTAATAAATTTATCCAATTTAAGTTATTAAATATACAATTATTTTATAATTAAATAATAAAAAATAAAAAATAAGATAATCTTCGTAGATGAATGAGCCTTAACAGTTTTCTTTGGGATAATATTTGCCTATAATTGGGTTTACGATGGTTTTAAAGTTATTGTCCATGACAGCTTACCAGTCTGTCATCGACCGGTAAAACTGTTCATATTTCCTCCTCTTTTACGTTTTATCGTCCCGGTTTACGTTTCAGAAAGCTCGTTAACGTGAAACGATAAATCCAGAAACATCGGTCGTAATAAACAGTCACATTTAATGCATTATATTCTTCAGGGTAATAAAAAAATAATACTCTTCGTTTTGATGACTTATTTTTATTTTATTTTTTTCTTCTCAGCTACACGAAGTATAGGGGAAGTTATGTAATCAGTCAAAATTTTGATGTTAAGTTTCATGTTTTCCGATTTTTTGCTTCCAAAAATTACATTAAAAAAAAAAAAATTCTCTGTGATTGCAATAATATCCGATAGAAAGAATGTATTGATACAAAATTTCATATGTAAATTCAAAACCTCATAAGGTCGACCACTATTATATTTGAGCGGAATCAGCCAAACGGTTGGTGACCAGAGGGGGTTCAAAAACCCTAATAACTTAGATAAAAACGATAGTTTTGATCATACATAATCCAGCTTTAGATAAGCTGCTAGTACATACATAAAGTTACAGTAACAGAAAGGAGGTAGGGCCTTGGAAGGCTGTCCTGAGAACTGGGTCGGTCCTGACTTAATCTAGAAAAGTTTCAGTTCGTGTAAGACAGAAGCTCACGTCCCATATAGGGAGCAACTTGCTAATGAGTTCCATGCCTCACCCAAATAGAAATTAGTAGCGACTCAAATGGATTTTATATATAGGATAGTGTGCCTGCCTACTCGGCTTAGATCCCATTTCGAAACCTATACGAACGTAATCTGTCAAAACATTTATATTGATAGTAATAATAATTTTTATTGTTTAAAGACATTACATTTACAATATTAACATTTCCGAAATTAGATATTGATCAGGTGAACAATAATGACATAGGACTGAAACTAGCTGCTGCCAGAGGTACGACGTCAAAAGCTAGCATCCCAAATGTTTAACATTTTATTTTCTGTTTCAGCTCATGATTTGAAAATGTGGCTCTAACGACTCCTTTCAAATAGGTAAGTCTTTGAAATTTCCATCCTTTGCTTATTTCTCTCGCATTTAAAGTCCACAGTTCAATGCTTATACTCGCATTATCTTACTGTGAATATATACTTTCCCGGAAGAAGTCAGCCATAAGACCCCAGGGTCAATATGAGATCATATCTTGGGTTCGAAACCCGGCCAAGACCCTAAGGTAATTAGGAAAGTAAGATAATCTTGAGCATGCCATCCTTCGGACCCGAGCCTATGGGATGTCAGGTACTCGTTAATGTCCTCTATATTAAGTAACTAGACAGAGGTAGGTAAAAATTAGATCTCCTACAGTAGATTCGTCCCCCCAGAGCGACGAAAGAGTGCTCTTGTATGTAGTAGTTATAGTAGTTAAAGCCTGTGCATGTGTCGATATTTCCATTCTGACTGACGTTATCGTCACAGTCTTAAAAATTAAAAAAGATTGAAAACTCATAATTAAATGCTCTAGTAAATATCAACAGTATCTGAAATCCAAGGACATTTAGACAAGAACCAAACATTTTTAGTTCGAAGAAATATTTCGGTAGGATTAACCGTTTTCGCGTAAAACAAAAAAACGTTTAATAAAATGAAGTTCAAAACGACATTTCAGGATGGTTTTTCGCGCGTATCTCGCAAACCGGGCGACATTCGAAAAATCATATCAACTTTTGACTAGGTCATAAAATCGGTATCTTGTAAAAATATACTTAGAGCCAGAATTTCGGCCAAAATCTAATTAAATCGTAGTTAGTTGAGACACCTTCATAGTTTCATTCATAAACACACAGACATCAAAAATATCACATGTTCAGGAGACTTTAAAACTTAAAAATCCGTTCAAAACTCGATCTCAGATTTTCGCACGATTACAATGCTTCCTTATACTAAAAGTATAAGAAAGTAACAATTATTATATTATTTATTATTTACTATAGTAGCTCAGTGGTATGCGTGCTTGTCTTCTGAGCTCAAGGTCGTGGGTTCGTAACCCGACCGAGGCCCTTAGTTTATTTTATCTGGGAGGTAAAATATACTTAAGCACGCCTTCCTTCGGACGTTAAGCGATGTTCCCTAGCCTGTACGATGTCAGGTACTCGCTACAGGCCCCTGACCTATGTAAATAAAAATTTAGGGTAGGCAAAATTTAGGACTCCCATAGTAGAGTCAGGCTCATGTCCACCAAAGTGACGAAAGAGCGCTCTGGTAGTAGGCGGTTGACCTCGTAGTTAAAGCCCGGGCATGAGTCATAAAACCAAACCTAACCTCTTATTTACTATATTATGATGGTTCCAAACATGGTACTCGTTAAAGGAGGTCTTAATTGAAAAAAAATGTTGAACTCCCATAGTAGAGTCGGGCTCATGTCCACTAGAGCGTTGAAAGAGCGCTCTGGTAGTAGATGACCTCGTAGTTAAGTCTGGATATGAGTCACAATAACTATTTAAAGCTCATTACTTCAAAATAAATCCGCTAAAATCCAACTTGGAATTCCGTTACGATTATAAAACTGGCTCATTGAAAAAGTAAAAACATTACTACCTCCAGTTAATAGATTTTCCCTCGGTAGGAAGGTATTTCCTTGGGTCTGAGATGGTTTTCCTGTATTTCTTCGCCCAATGGACTGGAAATGATAGCCTCCCTGGTTTTCATTAAGTGATTTTATCTATATTTATGTGGGGCTCTATTGGTAAGCAACCTGGAGATTAGCTTTCTTGTACGTTGCTTTTGTTCTTATAAAAAAAAATATGAGAAGGTCGAAGTCGATAGCCCTATGAAAAAGTTTCGTTCAGCTCTGACCTACTCATATAAAAGTTAGTTATTATGAATCATGCCCGGGCTTTAACTACGAGGTCATATTTCATAAATATCATCGCTCTGGGAGTCCGAAATGTTGTCTACTCAGTTTTGGAGTACCTACGGGTCTTTATCGAGTACCTAACATCGTACAGGCTCTGGAGCATCCGAAGGACGGCGTAATCAAAGTTTTTTTTGCCTCCCCAGGTAAAAAACCTAAGGGCCTCGGCCGGGCTTCGAACCCGCGTTATTGAGCTGAGTATGTTAGTTAGTTTTTGTAACTCAACCCGGGCTTTAACTACGAGGTAATTTCGTCTAATACCAGAGCGTTCTTTCGTCACTCTGGTGGGCATGAGCCTGACTCTACTCTGGGAGTCCTAAATTTTGCCTACCTAGATTTAATCATCTAGGGTAGGGGTCTTTAACCGTTTTTTAACTTGGTCACTCGCGCGTTTGATTTCTTCAAACATTTAATAATTTATCATTTTGCTCATTTTTTTTTACTACAACCTATTCAGGGTATGTATTACTTCTATTATCTGACATATAAAAAAAAGTAAAACTTAGTAATTCAAAATGTATGTTATTTTTTTACTTGTGAGGTAATCCACTAATGGTATGCTTGAATACCAATTGTCGCACGTTAGGTTTCTGTTTCCTCTTTGGTGTATTTTATTATTATATTGTATTTTAACTAATAAATATAAAATGGTGAAGAATTAATATACATTGAAATGTATCAAAATCAAAAATAAAAGGTACTTATATTTTATATAGCTAATACTCGCGTGTTTGATTATTTCCAACGTATGCGACTTATCCACCTTGAAGTTTAATTACGCACTCAGGAAAGAAACTAGGAAAAACACACCCCCAACTTATAGTCAAGGGAAGTCTAAATATAGAATAGAAGGGGTTGAACAGGTCAACAAATCACCTCCCTTTTCCGGAAAAGAAAAAATTTGAACACGTTTGAAAAAATCAAACGGTGCGAGTGGCGGAAGGTTAAAGTCCCATGCCGGTTTGGCAACATTTTTGGACACCCATAGTAGAGTCTACCTCATCACCAGAGTGACGAAATAACGCTCTTTTGGAAGACAATATGATCTCGAAGTCGATATAATCCTGTAAGGACGATTCTGTCGAGTTCAACCGTATCGGCTTTAGGGAGGGGACAGAGGAGGGGGGGGGGGGGGGGGGGGGCTCGACTAAAAATCCCCAATAGCTGCTAATGTAATCGCATTGATTTTTAAGGCTAGTATAGACATGCGAGTTCAACCGTATCGGCTTTAGGGAGGGGACAGAGGAGGGGGGGGGGGGGGGGGGGCTCGACTAAAATAGCTGCTAATGTAATCGCATTGATTTTTAAGGCTAGTATAGACATGCGAGCAACGAGCCGAGCAGTGCTCGGCTCGTGTTCAGTTTTCAACGTACACACTACAAGCCGAACAGAGACGAGCCGAGCATTTGGATGCTCCACAACCATACTAACGAACATAACCTGCACAAGTTAACGTGCAGATAACAAATTTACGTTTATTTGTATTTCATTTTATTATTATTTAAAGTCTTCAATCAGAAAATGCTCAAGGTAGGTAGCTACTTACGTAATTAATTTACATATTTGTAGTGCAATTAATACGGATACGAATTTATTATGATACGTAATTTATTTTTACTTGTAAATTGTTTAAAATTAACACTTTTTTAGGAAAAGTGTTTGGATAATTCCTCACGAGCATTCAATCTCTTTATTTTATTAAAATGTAATTTGTGTTTTAAATCCCATATGACTGGGTACTGTCTCATAGCCTGAGCAAACTGAATTTGAAGCTCCTGAGACCAGTCTTCAGAAGCCATAATAAAATATAATTTATTGAATAATATTTAAATATATATTTAATTTAAAAAAAAAAAAAAAAACGTGCACTTGCAAAAAACCTAAATATTTGAAAAGGTTATAATATTGGTTATAAACAACAACAGTGCTCGGGTCAAGTCGGGACGGTTCGGCTTGGTACCAGTCCACACACACCGCAGCCCGAGCCGAACATTCCTTTGATGGTTCGTCAAAAAACCGACAACAGGTGGAGCAGACCCCGAGCCTACCTTGTTCGTCTAGCGCCAGCGCACTTCATCCCCAGGCATGCGCACTGACTAACGATCGATGGGTTTTGGAGGGAGAGCAAATACTTAATTGTTTATTCGTACTGAGGAAGTACATTATTCGTGATTCACCCACAACTTTTTATGATGTGCGGAGGTTTATTGAACCTTTTTACTCAAAACTAAATTTCTGATAAGGTCTTATTTAGGTGATTACTTTTTGATTGGTTACTTAGAAACGAATCTAAGTTTAACGAATAAATGATATTTTCTGAAACGATTGATTGAGGCTAAACTGCGAATGACCCCGGAGTGCAGGGTAATGTAATAATTATATCGAGGCCAGGCTCCGAGATTCGAAGGAATTTAATATATACGACATTGTTCATCGAGTCGGTGGTTTGAAGGAATTCCCAGTTTGATACGGTACATGTCTCCATAATCTGGGGTTCATACATACATTATTTTGATGTGATATTAGGTGAGGACAAAGACAGGCATCCTAGCTCAGGCTTTAAAGATATGCGGTTCGAATCCAGATGCATTATTTTCTATTTGTTATTTTAATTTTTACTTTATGTTATATATACACATCTTGTTTTGGATACACTTTAGTCCCACAAGGTGAGCACCTCCACCCTTGTACACCTACCCCAAATAATCCCCTCCAGTAATCCAGTTATTGTATTCCAACATACTGCTCCCTCTTTTTCCTAAAATTCCATTTTAAAAATGTCGAAAATAGGTGTCTCTCACTCAGGGGCTTCAGTCTGTTAATTATTGTGACTCATGCCCGGGCTTTAATTACGAGGTCATATCGCCTACTACCAGAGCGCTCTTTTGTCACTGTGATGGACACTATTATAGGAGCTGTAAATGTTGCCTATCCTAAATTTTTATTTTATTCGCAGAGGGTCTTTAACGAGTACCTACCTTTAACTCACACGGTCGGGACCATCGCTTAACGTCCCATCCGAATGACGGCGTGCTCAAGGTTTTTTTACCTCACAGATAAAATCAACTAAGGGCCTCGGCCGAGTATCGAACCCGCGATCTTGAGGTCACTAGGGAAGCACACATACCATTGACCTATCGGCGCCCTTTATACTATATATATATATAAATAAAAATTTAAATCATTATTGTGATCTAATGATATTCTATTTTTCCTAATATTATATATAATATTACTCATTACTATTTAATCCTATTATTACTTACTGTTTATTAATCTTTTTAAGTCGTATTAATTTTTATTATCATTTCATAATATTTATTATAACAAGACTCAAATCTTATGATTCACAATTAATATCTGAAATTAATATTAGTAGGTGTACTAATATTAATTGATAAGATCCTTTCTTGTTCGTAAATAAAATTTATTATGTACATAGGCGAAGGTATAATTTGATTTTTAAAACAAGTTGTAATTGTATTTTGTTGTTCTATACTTGAACGCTAAGTGATAGATGTACTTAATTTCTTCTTTATTTGTAAATTATGACGAGTACACTCTAACGGTCATCTGACCAAGAGATCTTCTTTGCTATAAAATTTTTGATTTTCGAATTATTTATATATGTTTATTTTATTTATAAATAAGTAAAGACCTAATAATAAAAATATAAGTAAAAATGAAAGACAATTTACATTTAAGTCAATTCTGACTTGTTTTATATTCTGCGTAAATCTGCAAACTTATTTTAGATCTGTAAAATTTTAATGCATTTCTAATTAAAAACTCCAAGTGGACCACTGGAGTTCCTTTGATGCAATGTTTAGTAGCTATGTAATTTTAAATTAAATAATGACTACCTGAGTTCACGGCCTTCATGATTATTTATTTATGAGAAGGTAATAACTTTCTTTGGTCCTTCTTTGCTTCCTTAAATCTTGAAATAATAAAAGACCATTTATGCTGCTTGAGTAGGCAAATTTTAGGTTTCATCAGAACTTTCTCACTGATTACATAACTTCACTTATACTTCTTATAATATAATTTATTATTTTATAATAATAAAATTGTCTGTTAGTGTAATAATGGTACTTACAGCTCAATTATCGTTCTTCAAATCGCTTCTGAACCTACCATGAAACACACCAAATTACCTTGTTAGACTCGAAACTGGCCAAGTTCATGTCAAATATATAATATTTAAAAGAATATTGAATTGTTGGCAAAAATTTTTAAGCATGGGCCCAAATGAACTGCCTAAAATCTGCTACACAAAACAAAGGGCTCTGCTAGACTCAATAAGTACACCATACAATTGGTGTCTAGCTGCGACACAATTTAGTTACGTTAAGGGCAGAGGACTTTTGGATCTCGGAGGATTCAAAAATGAATAAAGAAAATTATAAAAGTTTATTGGAAAAAATGGAAAACCATCAGCAAAGATATAGACGCTGCAATCTCCAGCTCTTCCACACCTTTTACAGAAATTACAATTCTTTTGGCAATAGCGGAAGTTATTCAAAAATGAGGAACCATGTAAGCAAACAAAGAATTATTTCACAATAACAGGTCTCAGGAAAATATACAACTCATTTGAATTATACAAATTACCCAGCTAAATTTCAGCTTGACTCTGTCCACTTTGTAACAGTGATAATGTTAACATACTCCATCTTCTCATAACTTGAACAATGTTAAACCAATACAGAAACAAATTTATCAATAAATATTTTTCACACTATAATGCAATCTCCGATAAAATAATTAATTTATTAAGTATTGATAACGATGAAGATGAAAAAATCAATAATATATTTATTTTCGTAACTAATAGTTTAAAATTTAGAAAAACAGTTTTATTATGATTTGCCCTCTCGTTTACCTTATACATTTCAATATAACACATTTCATAACAGTTTGTATTTTTATTTTCTTTACTTCGGCCCATATTTATAATGTTGTATCTTCCAAAGTAAATTTTTTTGTTTAATTAAGTTTGTTATATTTTCTATTTTTAATTATAAGTTGTATTGATATATAAATTTTTATATATTATGTTATGTATAAAATGTATTACATTTATGTGTGAACTAGTAAGGTCAATGTCTTTATGATTATTTATTTATGAGAAGGTAACAACTTTCTTTGGTTTCTTAATTTTGAAAGGGGGGATATAAAATTGTCTGTTAATCTAATAATAGTACTCTGCTTTTAAAACTAACACTCTTTTTAAAGGTTATTATTATTTGGTTAAACCAGAATATTATCAGTAAACGAATAACGCTTAAAGTTGCTTTAGACTTTTTTTTCTTACTCCATAAACTCCAGAAATATTTGAGACTTCCGCCCTTCAACATTCTTTTGAAGAAAGTTTCACATTCTTACTCCGCTGATCAAAGAAAGGAGTGGTCTTTGGTGCTTCCACTTCTCCGGATCCAGGACTGCTGCCGTCCTCAGAACGGGGAACAGACAGTAGCATCCCTCTTTACCGGGCATTTGTCCTGGGATCGTTTCTCACATGCCCGGCCCACTGGAGTAGGGATGGGCGATACTCGATAGTTGACCACTATCGATAATCCGATATTATCGGTGGTAAACTATCGATAGTATTAATAATTCAGTAAGTTTCCGCTTTTAAAGCAAAATGCTTTCCAATTCCAATATTACATTGTAATATGATTATTTCATTTTTATTTTTTCATGTACATTTACCTAATTTAAATGATTCTATGTTATGGAGGATGAAAGGGGAATACAAATATCAATCGAGTTAAGTAATTGTTCTTTCAAATCGAACTTTTATTTTATAGAAATAACATTTTCTGTCGAAAATAATCGCATTAAGTATAACATTTGGCAAGAATATTAACACATTAATTAAAGTTCAGAAACACTTATTGTCGATAATCAAAAAACAATCAAGTAGGTACAATGGCATTAGATTCAACCATTTTTTTTATTATCCAACAACGGAAAATAGTTTTGCAAAACGTTATGGAACAGTAGGCAGTGATCCAGCTTCTGCAGTGGGTTGTTTGGTCTTGGGTGCCGGTTTATAAGTTTCTGTTGGCGTCTCAAGAAGTGATCTCTCAAATTGGATGTGTTGTAACTAGTTTTAAATAAAACACTTTTCTCATCATCCTGTTTGATAAAAAATTTCCACACGTCACGATTTTGAAAGCATACTGAAATTAAAAGCTACGCTTTACATTTCTAACACACTAGCTCCAACTGAAAAATGAATTTAAATAGAATTGAAACTGGAAAGAAGAAAAATAATAAGGATAAGGATTTTTTTGGAAGAAGGTCCGTCATAGAATCATAATAGACTTATCTCTCTGCTTTAGCACTCTATACCAGGAATTGGATTGGTTTCGTGTTCACAAGTGGCAAGCGTTCATTCAAAATATTCAAACATTTCTAGGAAAACAGTCGTGTTTCCGATCAAAGTTAATTAACATGGGTTGAAAAGTTACGCAACTTTTTAAAAAATATATATAAACATTTCGATAAATTTATTTTTTATTGTTATTTATTTATTTTTTATTCAAAACGTATCCCCTATGATGAAGGAAAATTAAATCTATAATTACTTTCACTATCGATAGTACTATCGACTATCGCCCATCCCTACATCAAAGTACTGGCTCAATTCCCTCTATCTGGCAAGTATTGTCTTAAAATCAGTTACAAAAATAATGTATACACCCTTAATCCCCAAGAACTTTGTACAATCTGCAATAAAAACTAATTGGAAGACGTATACCACCTGTTAATATCCTGTCCGATCTACTCCCCATTAGAAGCCACTTCCTGCCTCAGTGTCAGTATAGACCGATCCAATTTCCATACATTACTCCTAGCTCATAATAAGAATGATATCTCAAACATTTTCCATTATTTAATGAGCGCTTTGAAACTTAAATTATTCGTTGTTAACGTATAATGTATTTCTGCTTCCATATTATATTTATATTCAACAGCTCCATTTTACTCTCCTTGTTATATTAATAATTTTTACTTATTTATTTATACATTTTTTATTTTATTTTTCTCTCTTAATCTATATTATTACTTCTGTTTATTTCTCTTAAATTCATATTAATTTAATTTAAATACTTTATACTTTATGCTCTCTTATAGCTTTGTGCCGATTTAACAAAATTCATGTATTGTTTATTATTTTATTCTTAGTGTCCTGTTTCCGATCAAAGATAATTAACATGGGTTGAAAAGTTATGCAACTTTTGTTAAAAATATATAGAAAATTTCGATAAACTTTTTTTTTTTATTATTACTTTTTTTTTATAAATAAAATTTAAAGTAAAAGTTTTAAATTAACTCTCTTCAAAACGTCACAAGTGAAAGGTGCGCACAAGTATGCGCAGTGGACATCAAAAAAGTTACGATTTTTTGTTTGCTTTTTGGAGGGGGAAAACGTTGCATCTACCTCAAAACGTTCTGCTATAATTAAATAACTTCAAAAAATGGTTGGTCTAATATTTCCGTTTACTATACCGATTTAGTTGAACACCAATATTATGTGTCATTTATGTATCATACTAAATTTCATGTTGATACATTAGTTAGTTTCATGAAAAGTTATTAGTTTTTGGGTTGAGTGCCTCCTCTGATCTCTTCTTCCCTTAAGCCGATTCACCTGAAAATTCATTAAATCATATCCTTTTTAGAATCAGGGGGTTGGAAAATATGAAATTCCTAAGTTCAATATAGAATTTCCGACGAATTACATAACTTCCCTTATACTTTATGTATCTGGGAATGTAAATCAAGTCGTCGGTGAATCACTCGAGGAAAATTAATGCATTCTTATAGGCTTTAGAACTCAAATATATGATTTCATGTCAATACATCCATTACAAGGGCAATTATTAGAGTTTTTAAGCCGATTCACCTGAAAATTCATTAAATCATATCCTTTTTAGAATCAGGGGGTTGGAAAATATGAAATTCCTAAGTTCAATATAGAATTTCTGACGAATTACATAACTTCCCTTATACTTTATGTATCTGGGAATGTAAATCAAGTCGTCGGTGAATCACTCGAGGAAAATTAATGCATTCTTATAGGCTTTAGAACTCAAATATATGATTTCATGTCAATACATCCATTACAAGGGCAATTATTAGAGTTTTTTTTGGTTAAAATAACTCCCCTTCCCTTAGACCGATTTGACTGAAAATTCATACCACATTAATAAAATAAACCTACGTTCCTTATGAACATAATCGCACTCCCCTCCTCATTTTCTTCGTGTCATCTAATGAAGTTAAATATAGGTTTAGGTTTTAAGACTCATGCCCGGGCTTTAACTACGAGGTCATATCGCCTACTACCAGAGCGCTCTTTCTTCACTCATGTGGACATGAGCCCGACTCTACTGTGGGAGTCTTAAATGTTGCCTACCCTAAATTTTATTCACCTAGGGGTCTTGAACGAGTACCTGACATCGTATAGGCGTAGTGGACAGTGTTCACAACATTTTGCGTTGAACACCAGCAGCTTTCACGTCCATTTTCAAGATTGGACTGGTTGTGGTGTGGACGCACAACATCACAGACAACATGTATCCAGATACAATTGAAGCAACTTCATGTTGCCATGTCAAAGTGTTGGCAACATGTTGCCACCAATTTGTTGCCTAGTGTGGACATACCATAACAGTATCTTGTAGCTTTTTCGTTGCTTGTTGCGATTGCTGTTGGGTTCTGGATTTCTTCAATCATCAATCTCTGATGTCTGTCTCAAAATAGTAGTGAGCTCCAATACATCTTCTTTGGTCAGGTGAACGGCTGAGTCCTGGCTCTGGGATGTTGGATGGACAAGGGCTGGTTCCAGAGTGGCTCCTCCCTTTGCAGTGGCGTCTGACGAAGTGAAGCTAGTTCTCGCTTGCTCGCCTCCATTTTTCCCGCCCCGGGACTCTTCTAAATGCCTATTGGTTGCCCAATCCCCCACCCTTACATACTTAGGACTGCTGAGGGTCTTCTACCGACTTCCTGTTGATTTCTTGCCTTCCAATTCAAATATTTCTATCTTGCTGATTATATTTATTTTAAATATATTAAACAATTAATATCCATCTTTATGGATATTACAATATATTAGATAGATAGGTCGAGAACATGAAATTCCATTGAAAACTCAGCATCGAATTTCTGATCGTCTACATAACTTTCCTTATACTTCGTATGGGAATGTAAAAATGGGGACTATAATATAGGGGACTATATTATAATATATAGATATTATGATCTCCAAGTACATATTATGGTCTCCAAGTACATATTATGGTCTCCAAGTACATGTATATTATGGTCTCGCAAGTACAGCCATTTCATCTGATGGAAAGAAATATCAACTTTGAAGAGAAAAAAGGATAATATATGATAATAGCGAAATATCAAATAAGAAAAAATTTCTATAGAATCGGTATTACAGAAAATATCGTCTATCAAGACATCAATAAAATATGACTGAACCTTTGAGAGGTCAATCAATATCTTGTCAATAAGAGGAGTTCGAAAAATGGGGCTATTAGATATAGTACAGGCTCCGTTCTCAGTTTCTTATATCAGCCAAGATATCATTTCTACTTCCCCACACAGACCTGGGCATCTGCTTGGGATATGCGTGAATGAGATTCCGCATCTTTGGTGGAGATGTAATCGCAGAGGACTTTAGAAGATTGGATTATGAGAGCATTCTCAGGTTCATTAAGGAAACTGGGAGACTGAGCATCATGAAGGGCTTGGTTTAGATAGTATAAACATACAGGTAATATAATAAGGGGGGAACCCAGCGCTTCCAGGGAAGGGATAAGAGCACTGGATGCTTAGGTCCCTTGGTGTAAAACACCGGCCCACCACATATAATAATAAATTTGTTTCCGTTAAACCAATACATGGTAATAAGATACGTCAGAAGAATTTATACATTAGGATAGCTTATAAATTTGATTTATAACTATTTGAGTCTAACACATCTATGATTCTTAGTAATAACAAAACTATTAAAAAAAGTAAAATGAAATTAATAAAAACTTAACAAATAAATACTTAAAAATATATGAGTAATACTCATTGAGTATATAAAAAAATTAAAACAAGATACGTTTATAATAAGTAGATTCATTTTTCAATTTAATAAAAATTAAGATAACTATTTTTCAAAAAAAAAAAAATAGTGTCAAATAATGTTTTTGGATATGAAACACGATTCTTTATTGTGATTATATTATTCTTTTTGAACAGTGAGAATAAAATTCCGTTTCCGTGTATAGGGTTTCCTCTAACATAAACATTTTTAGTTGAAATTTAAATTTTTTTTATTGTATCTATTGATTTCAAGAAGTGGAGAAGGGCATTAAATAAATTAATTCCTTTATGAGTTATACTTTTTTCAAAAAGAGAAGAGCAATGTTTAGTTATTCGAAAGTCTTCTTTCTTTCTGGTATCGTAATCGTGATTAGTATTGTTGAGAGGGAAAATATTTCTATTTTTCCTAATAACCATTAATGTTTCAAATATTAACAACGATGTCAAAGGCAGGATTTTAAGTTGTTTAAATATTTCTCTGCAGCTTGTTCTTTGAGTAATATTGTTTATAATTCCTAATGCTTTTTTCTTAAGTCTGAAAATATTAATACTCGAGCTACATGAGCGCCAATGTATTAAACCGTAACTGATTATGGAATGGAAATAGGCGTAATAGAGAGTAGTTAACGTTTCCTTTGACACGATATTTTTAAGATTTCGAAGTAAGAAGCAAACGGAACTCAGTTACTTACCGATAATATCTTCTTACAGATTTCAATTAAAAATGATTGCTCATACTTTATACTATGTATAGCTTGAGTAGTAAAACTCTATTCTCATCGAGAGAATCATATTAATTTTATGTTGAATTTTCCCCCGTAATTTTATACTTCAAAATTTTCAATTTGATTTTCAATGCAGTAAAGTGATATGTAAAGGCTGAGTGTGTTTTCCCTCGTCACAGTGTCTCATCCATATTCAGAAGGTGGCCCCCCAATCATGTATGTTTACTGTTGACATAAATATATGTTTACAGAGGACCTTTCTCCTACCCCCACAACAAAGCGGCTCTCTCGGACATGGGATCTCTCCTCTATTTTTTCAGATGAGGAGCCTACTGCAAGTTCATGACAAAGGGGGGAGAGGCTCAACTCTAAACTCCTAATAACAGTCGATTTTACTTCCCCAATTATTCGATGTATAGGGGAAGTCATGTAATCGGTCAAAAATTCAATGCGGAGTTTTCAACTAAATTTCATGGTCTACGACCTCCAGATTCCAAAAATAAATATTTCTGTCTGTGGGTCTATGAACACGATAACTCTCGAATGAATATATCGACATGAAATTTTATATGTGAATCCCGGATCTTGTTTTTCAGTCAAATCGGACAAAGGGAAGGGGGGATTAGGGGAGGAAGGCCAATAACTGCTGCTGTAATGAATGTATCGACATTAAATTTCATATTAAAAGTCAAAATACTAATACAGTAGAACCTCTATAAGTCGAACATCAAGGGAGACGCCAAAAAATTCGAGTTATACAGTTTTTTTTGCTTTAGATAATTGGTAATCCTATTTATTGTATACTCCTAAATTGTTTTCTAAGAAACAATGGTGTACATTGTCGGCAAATTCTTAAAGTTGATAACTTATTTTTCTTCGAGCTATAGAGGTAATAAGTTTCAGATAATCGAGTTGTAAAGGTTGTAAAATAAAACATTGCTATGTTCGAGATACAGAGGTCCAATTTATTTTTTCGAGTTATAGAGGGAAAATATGTACCAAAATGGCTTGTAGGATTCACTGATTATTTCGACTAATAGAGGGTTGAGATTTCGAGTAATGGAGGTTTTGGGGCTTGAAGGGAAAGGAACAAAACTTTTTTTCGAGTTTTGGAGGTTTTCGACTTATCGAGGTTCGACTTAAAGAAGTTCTACTGTACTAAATAATAGATAAAGTTCAAAATACTAATACTAAATAATAGGTAAAGTTCAAAATAATAATACTAAATAATAGGTAAAGATCAAAGACATTTGTGTTTTCTTCTCATATTTTGAGTCAAGTTTTCTTTCGGACTGGCCGGGTCATTAAGTGTGTACAAATTGGAAAATAGTGAATAAAATGTTATTCATTGTAGTGTGAATTATTGATTAAGTAACAGGTACACTCAGAAGTAAGGAATTCTGTGACAATATTATGTTATAAGTAAAGATATAATCGGTTAGAAATTCAATTTTGAAACTTCAGACCTCCTCACTTCAAAAATAAAACCAAAAAAATTCCTGTTTCAGTTAGTTATTATGTATGACTCTTGCCCAGGCTTTAACTATGAGGATCGCCTACTACCAGAGCACTCTTTCGTCACTGTGGTGGACCTGAGCCCGACTACTTTGCGAGTTCTCAATGTTGCCTAGCTGGGTTTATTCACCGTTCTTAATGTTGCCTAGCTGGGTTTATTCACCGTTCTTAGTGTTGCCTAGTTGCCTAGCTGGGTTTATTCACCTGGGGCTGAGGTCTTTAACGAGTACCTTTCATCGCACAGGCAAACAGACTCCTAAACGGAAGGTGGTGAGTTCGAATCTCGTAAGGGACAAGAGTTTTTTTTTTTCTTAAAAAGTCACACCAGATTTAATATCAATAACAATTTGATTTCTACACGCTTGGGAGCTTTATAGGGCTAATTAAAAAAAATTAGGGGCATAGGCGAGGGGTGGGATAAAAATTTGAAGCAGGGTTTAGAGGGAGAGCGGAAACTTATTGGGGTTTAGAGGGAGAGCGGAAACTTATTGAGAGCTGGGGATGTACGATGGTTGGTGATTCGGAGCTGGGGGGGGGGGGGTGAATGGTGGTGGGGGGTGATGGGTCACGTGACTCCGTGGGGTCAAAGGTCATGTGAAGCAAATGCGCCAGAAGCCCCATTTCCCTTCTACTCTCGGGACCATCGATTAACGTCACATCTGAAGGATTCAACATTTTTTCACCTCCTAGATAAAAAATCTTATGGCCTCGGCCGGGTTTCAAACCTACGAACTTGAATTCAGGCTAGTATGCTACCTTTTCGCTTTTTCTGTCTGTGTGTGTGTCTGTGAACTCGATAACTCCCGTTAGAGCGATATATCGGTGTTTCCAGAACCAGGGAAGTGGAGGATAAGAGCTCTTAAGATGTACTTACTTACATTGACCGATGATTCTGTACGTCTGATGTTGAACTCTCAATATCAATATCTAACGTGAGGGGGGGGTCAGACGATGAGTTATGAATGGCTGGTGAGATGAGTGTCTGTCTGTAGCAGAGGGCTATCCGAGTGGGAGCCACATAAAAGAGTTATCAATGAGTATACCCTTTTGTTGCCACCTATCTCAGGCCTCTCCTCACTTCAAAAATACCCCATTGTTTGCCACCCAGATACTCTTCACACAGTATGTTTTTTTTTGTTTTTTTAAAATTATTTTTAAACTTACCATATCCATGATTCAATATAAAAAAAAAGTGTATAAAAATAGACAAAAAAAAAAGATTAATAAAAAAATAACATAAACTCCAGCATCTATTGTTCATCTAAATTCAAAAAGAATAGCCGATCTCTGAAAACTTAAAAAAAAAATATGTTGGATTATTCTTTCCATTCTTTTTAGAATTTATTCTTTCTTTTTTTTGAATATTTTCACGCCTAGAGCGTTATCCCCCCTCCTCCCCGTACCCCTCTCAAATTCATTCCAAACTCTCATTGCTGTAATTTTGTATAATATCTCTGGTCACAGGGAATAAATTGGTAAGTCTAAATTCGTAACTTTTCAGAGCAGCACTTTTTTAGTTTTGCAGTAATCGTGTAAATCCAGTTTTTGGAATAAATAAATTATGTTTGCATCATTATTTAATCATATACCTTCTAAATCTATAGGAGTGAATGAAAATGAATATTGTTAATAGTTTTTTTGGATTTTCCGTTAGTTACCTAATCATTCCCCATCACTTACCTAATGATTGACCATACTTTTTGAAATACTCGTGAATGATGCCTCTCAAAAGTTGATTTAACTGAAAACACCCTCTTCACTTGGAATAGTTGAATAAATGGTTAAATGCAGTTATCTCGTAAATGATTCCTCAAAGAAGTAGATTAAGTTGATTTAACCGAGAACATACACAATTTTACGAGATACCAAGAAACCCACATCTTTATATTTCCGAAAGTATTAGAAACCTGAGCTCCCAACTTCTTCACAGTGCGCAAATGGCTTGGGAGATGATCACAGTTCATTTAACTCATTTTGGTCATTTTACGACTTAACAACTTATTCCCTGTGACCATAGATATACTCTCTGTAGTTAGTAAGTTAGTAATTATGACTCATGCCCGGGCTTTACCTACAAATTTTTATTCATCTAGTGTAGGGTTATTGAGTACCTGATTTTGTACACGCTCGGGATCATCGCTTAACATTCCATCCGAAGGAGAGCGTGCTTCATTTTTTATTTTTTTTTCTAAGATGAAATAAACTAAGATTCTCGGTCGGGTTTCGAACCCGTGATAAAGCGAGAATAATTTTAGAAGTTTTTCTAAGCATCCCTCACCATATTTACATTTAATCGTTTTTATTGGACAGCTTGTAAATACATGTTCAATTATGTGATATGGCCATTACAGGACTTTCTTATACCAACCACGCCTTTACAGATCTCTCTCTCTCCCGCTCCCCCACATCAGTATCATTTCATACAAAAAAATAATGGGTATATGAAAGTCACTCTCAGAATTACGCTGTACAGTGGAATCCCCATATTTCGTATCCCGATAATTCGTATTTCCGGCTAATTCGTACAAATTTGCCGGTCCCCAGAGAAAATCCCGATAAATGGCATAAAAACAATGCATTTCGGACCCCTCGGTAATGCGTATTATTTTTATGCTCGAGGTCACTTAAAACGTCTTATAATTCGTATTTCCAGTTTAAAAACCTCGTTAATTCGTACTGTTTTCAAGAGGGGGAGAGAGGACAGTGAGAGACGAGAGAGCAGAGTGCGAGATAAATGTTTTCTAGGAAATCACATAACATACCCTATACTTAGTAGATCTGGGGAAGTAGAAATGACACAATATTTACCTGTGTCTGATATTGAGCTCTGAAAGCTGCCTTCATCGCCTGTAACCTGTCCATGGCAGGACCTCTGCTACTTTTTGTCATCAGTTCCGAAATACTCAATGAAGGTCGAATATTCTACAAAAATAAACATACATTTTTTTTAACAAAACAAAATATTATTTATACTATTCACCATCAGACAAATGGCAACAATTCATTGAAATCCATCATTTCTGCTATTATTTCAAATTGAAAACTTGATCTTATAATGATAGTTAACATTTTCTGAAGAGATATTGTGAAACACTTAATAAAAATAAAGAAAAACGTATATTTTCAAAAATATTGTTCATGTAATAAAATATATATGAAATATGGATAGCTTAGTCTTAGATCTGGGAGGTAAAATAAACTTGAGCACGCCGTCCTTCAGATGGGACGTTAAGCGTTGGTCCCGAGCCTGTACGATTTCAGGTACTCGTTAAAGACCCTTACCCTAGGTGAATAAAAATTTAGGGTAGGCAAAATTTAGGACTCCCACAGTAGAGTCGGGCTCATGTCCACAAGAGTGACGAAAGAGCGCTCTGGTAGTAGGCGATATGACCTCGCAGTTAAAGCCCGGGCATGAGTCATAAAGCCTAACCTAACCTAACATTTTTTCGAACAAATGTTTGATTGGTATTTATTTAATCTAGAACATATGTACATATTTTTTATTGCATGTATTGTTTATTGTATACTTTAGTATAAAGCAGTGTTTATTGCATAGTTTTTATTCTTACCACCTTGTACATACTTCTTAATACATACATATTTGCATTAATACGTTTTTAATTTTCTTTTATTTTGTACTCCCGATAATTGGTTATCCCGATAATTCGTACCAAACCGTCAGTCCCTTGACCATACGAATTATCGGGATTCTACTGTATAATGAAACAAAAAAATATTGCTGACGCGAACTCATTAATTTCTTGTATCCAGTAAGTGTAAGTATGAAATGATTTTGAAAATGGAGAGAGGTAGAGAGAGTGATCTGTAAGCGTGGTAGGTATAAGAAAGTCCCTCCGATGAATGTAAACTAAATGTCTACAGGGAATATATTTAATGTAATTTTTAAATCGTAACTCACAGCAACGGACTTTTTTTTTTTTTTTTTTTTCTTTTTTCTCTTCTTAAGGCATTTCGACCACGAGGGTCATGGATGCCTGATGGATGCAGGTCTCTGGAGATCCTAGCGGACTAATTTGGATAGGTGCAAATTAATAATAATAAAGGAGATGTGTACGGAATAGAAAGACTACGTGATGAAGATAATTTTTTTTATAATTTAGATAAGAGGTTTGTGAATTGCAAGATGCTCGGGATATGCGCGAATAAGATTCCACATCTTTGGTAGAGATGCAATCGCAGAGGAAGACTTTAGAAGATTGGACTATGAGAGCATTCTTAGGTTCATTAAGGAAACTGGGAGACTGAGCACTCCATGAAGGACTTGGGTCAGGTAGTATAAGTTAGTATAAATATAGGCATATAGGTGATATAATAAGGGGGGAGCCAAGCGCTTCCAGGGAAGGGATAAAAGCACTGAGTGCTTAGGTCCCTAGGTGTAATGCACCAGCCCACCATAGATATATATATATACCAACAACGCTTACAGATCACTCTCTCTCCCCCTCCCCTTCTAAAAATTATTTATCTTTGAACAGCGTAATCTTGAAAGTAGACATTCTTATACCCTGTAATGCCAGTATGAAATCATTTTGAGAATGGGGAGCGGGAGAAAAAGTGATCGTATAAGAAAGTCCTGTAATGGCCACATCACATTTTTTTTTTAAGTAAGTAATATTTTTGTGGAGCCTCTGAAATTATTTGAAAGATGATACCATTTGAGAAAAGTGGGAAGAAATGGAAATAAATATTTATGAGATGATGATGTGAAAATAAATTCAGATAAGCTTACGGCTGAAATGGTCCTTATTGTAAGAGTGGGGGGGGACTCCTCTCGCCCTGGTATCACTTTATGTAAAGAAACCCTCCCGCCTTACCGTTCCATTATAGTACGCTATTAGCGACCCAAGGAGGCACCGTTTTCTTCGGGCTTATCCCTCCAGATTAAGTCTGTATGGCCTCCAGTAGAATTCAAACTCCCATTGGTTCTTTTATTTCAGCTGTACAGGTTTTCCGGTTATCTGAACAGGTCATCACATACGCAAATCGAATGTATACAACAAAAGAGAGGCCATGGGTAGCACATTGGTATGCGTACTGAGCACAAGATCGTGGGTTCGAAACCCGGCCGAGGTCCTTAAGTTTCCGTTAGTTCCGAGCCTGTATGATGTCAGGAATTCGTATAAAGAACCCTAATAAACCTGAGAAGGCAAAATTTAGGACACCCATAGTAGAGTCGGCCTCATCTCCACCAGAGTGACGAAAGAGCGTACTGGTAGTAGGTGATATGACTTCGTAGTTAAAGCCCGGACATGAACCACAATAACTAACTACAACAAAAGAACGTGTAATGCTTCACTAAATCAACCGACTGGGGGATCAAAATTTAATTATTTCTGATAAATCTATCCCTTTTGATACACCAAAAGCGAGGGTGTTTCGAAATTGTATTCTTTGGAATAAATTCCTCGAGGATGTTACATATTATTACGTAATACAAAAAAACTGTAAGTTTCAGAAATTATCTTTAACTATGTATTAGGATTGTATTATTATCTGTATTAATAAAGCTGAAAAGAATGACGGATTTTCATGAAAATTCATGTTTAGCATCCCTCAAAGCCCAATTGAATGGCCAACATGGCGTCCCAAAATCTTGTAATTTTGTAGGGGAAGTGTGCGGGGCGGGAGGCGATGCATAAAATTAGTGCTAGCTGATTAACGGCTGATTAGATTGTCATGGAATTTCACATGTATTATAACTCCCCTTATAAGATTAAAAAATATGCGACTTCTCAAAATTCTGAACGGGAGAGGGGGGATCGGATTTTCATAAAATTTCATATGTAGCATTATTGAAGCTTTTGCACAATTGAAAAACAGGCTATTTTTTTTTTTTTTTTTTTTTGAGTGAAAACTTCTTTGCATCGTTGTGATTTGAAACTCGATGAAACGAAAAAGCGACACTATTGCATTATCTATAAGTTGTTTTATTTAGTCATCTGTTTAAATTACTAACATAAGGATTTCTTGTAACTGAAAGTGAAGAGAAAAAAAAGTTGCCGATAATGCTTCTTCTCTAGTCTTGTGACACAAAAAAGATAATCATGAAAAATTCCATCGCCTCCTCCTCTCCCTCCAAAAAGTTTGGAATTGTGAATTTTTTTTTTAGGCTTTTAAGAACTTATTAAAGGTTATATTACACCGGGGCCATGGTGGCCGTGCGGGCTAGAGCGTAGGGCTTTGGTCGCATGGTCTCACCATGGTTTGCGGGTTCGAATCCCGTCCGGGAGTGAGTTTTATTTCGTAGATAGAACTCCCTCCCGGGGCCATGGATGTCTTAAATAATTATATATAACACATTGACATGGCTAATATGCACCGTACATAAAGCCAAAAAAAAAAAAAAAAAAAAAAAAAAAAAAAAAAAAAAAAAAAAAAAAAAAAAAAAAAAAAAAAAAAAAAAAAAAAAAAAAAACTTATTAAGGAAACATTTATTTCATGCTTTAGTTACCATAAGCCACTCGTGTCATTTGTTGAAATATAAAAACATGGAGTTTGAATAATAAAATATAAAATAATTTTTAAACTTGGTACCAATATTATAATAAATAAACCCTATAATTATCCCACTCCTGATACTGCATTCGTCTCATTCTCTCGCATTTTCCTTTTCTGAAGGTTTCACTTTTACCGCGTGTGAACTGCACACATGTTTTTTCATAGTTTCTCTTCAAACAAAAACAAACATTTCTCGCTTCCCCTTGGTCGATTTGGCTGAAAAACAATAGGTGTCGTCTATAGAGGGTTCTGAATTCGCGTATAAAATTTCGTGTCGATACGTTTATTTTAACGGTAGTTATCGTGTTCACAGAATCTAAAGGTCAGAAAACGTAAATCTCCGTTGAAAACTGCATGAAATTTTTGAGCGATTACATAACTTTCCCTAGTAAAAAAAAAAACATAATTGCCCTTTTCTAGGATTTGAAGGATTATTTGCCACATTTCCTTTTGAAACATTGAAAAAAAATCATCAATGTATTGTCGAAGAAATGCCTAGGAATTGCATGATAGAATGAAAAAAAGTTCCCCGGGCAACGCCAGATAGTATTGCTAGTAAGGTAAATAAATGTATCTTGCTGTTCAAATATGTTTCGTTTCACAACCGGTTTCGCATTTTTTGCAACTCATTACACCGAGCGCATTGTTGTTCGGAAACTGTTGTGAAGTATGACCACGTACTCACCCCTGACTCTTCCGTTTTTATCATCATCCTGATGCATAAAAGCGCAAAATCAGTTGTGAAATAAAACATTTTCGAACACACAGTCAATCACGAGAGTGCCAGTGGAAAAAACCTTGAGCACGCCGTCCTTCGGATGGGACATTAAGCGGTGATCCCGAGCCAGTACAATGTCATATACTCGTTAAAAACCTCAGGTGAATGAATGAGGGCGCCGGTAGCTCAGTGGTATGCGTGCTTGGCTTCTGAGTTTTTAGTTTATTTTATCTGGGAGGTAAAATAAACTTAAGCACGCCGTCCTTCGGATGGGACGTTAAGCGATGGTCCCGAGCCTGTACGATGTCAGGTACTCGTTAAAGACTCCTGCCCTAGGTGAAAAAAAATTTAGGCTAGGCAAAATTTAGGACTTCCACACTAGAGTCGGGCTTATGTCCACCAGAGTGACGAAAGAGCGCTCTGGTAGTAGGCGATATGATATCGTAGTTAAAGCCCGGGCATGAGCCATAAAACCTAACCTAACTTTGGGTGAATAAAAAATTTAGATTAGGCAAAATGTGACTCCCGCAGTAGAATTAGGGTCATGTCTACCAGAGTGACGAAAGAGCGCTCTGTTAGTAGGCGATATGACCTAGTAGTTAAAGCCCGGACATGAATCACAACAACTGCAGGGAGGGAAGGGTCGTAAATCCATCTGTAACTGTTCCATTTATTAGTTTATAAAATTACCATTGTTTATATATTTTTTTTAATAAACGTAAGAGACGGAGACCCTTCTCAAACAGTTTTATTACCAGAGAGGGATCAGTACAAAAGCCAACGTCCTCAAATTCAACTAAGACATTTGTTCAGAACTTTATGCCCTGGTTTAAATAGTTTTTCCGTTCCAGTAAACTTTGTTCAGAGAATGACCCTCTTCTTAACTTTAGCTGTCTCTCCTTTTTTTTGTCTCCAGACACAATTGTCAACATACAGGAACCTGTTCTGTCAACAAAATGTTACGGAAAATAATAACTACAGTAGAACCTCTATAAGTCGAACATCAAGGGAGACGCCAAAAAATTCAGACAAAAATTACCCTTTTAATGGTTCAAACAGCCCTTCGAAGGGCGGTGTTCCGTTTTGACCCTTAAGTTTTATTACATTTTATTAAAGTACTAAAAAAACAAAGAAGAACTGTGCAAACAGATTTTTGATACGTCAAGTAGTTCTCGGAAAACAAAACCTTTAAAGTTGCACATTTTTCTTATTCTGAAGTTATTATTTTCCGCGCACTCACGAATCAACAACACCGTATCCACAATTTCGCTAGAGTACATTGCAAATGCTGTAAATAAGTAATTCTTACTCCCTGTAAGTCGTTCTCTCTTAATCCTTAAACTTTTCTAATTCCTTTGCATCAAAATACATGAGTAATCAGCGGTGGTTGTTTGTGGGAATTTAATAACTTCAGAATAAGAAAATGTGCAACTTTAATCGTTTTTTTTCCGAGAACTACTTGACGTAACAAAAACCTGTTTGCACAGTTCTTCCTTGTTTCTTTAGTACTTTAATAAAATGTAATGAAACTTAAGGGTCAAAAGGGAACCCCGCCCTTCGAAGGGCTGTTTGAGTCATTTTTGTCTTTTTGAGGACGCCATACTATAGCTATCGTCGAGTGCTATAACTTTAGTTCATGTTCAATTTTGATATCTCTAACCGTTTAGGAGTTATTTCACTTGTGGCCCGCTTATCTGGGCCCCCCTGTATATGCACATTTCGAAAAACTTCTTTTTTTTGTAGTTTTTTTATTTTTATTCATTTATTTTTTATTCATCAGTAATGAAGGAAAATTAATATCGATAGTTGCTTGAATTGTCATGAACTATTGATGTATCGATAATCATATCGACTATCGCCCATCCTCAGTAAAAAGGAAAAATTTAGGGGAGAGTGTGAAATATTCCACGGTTTGTGGACAGGCTAATGGGGAGGGGGGATGAGATTTTGGGATAGAAGGCTGGGTGGGGTTCATGCTCTCGCTCGTGCTCGTGCTCATGCTTGTGCTCGTGTTGATGACTGAATAGAGGTGAGTTATGTACCTCACCTGCAGATGTCACCATCTATATCATAGCAGCCGTCTACCCTTCCATACCATACTACACAATTTGGAAAATATATACAGAGGGCTCTCATTCAAGGTAAGCCTCCCCTCGTCAGCTAGAATGAATGCATACGCAAAAAAATATATTTTTGTACAAAAAAAAAATTAGTATGTTAATCACCGGCTATGTACTTCCACAGCAAAAATTATTGGACTAAATTATTAAAAAAAAAAAAAAAATTACATCGGCATTTATTAGGATTTTTAGGTTGAATCCGCTGACAATTAATAGGTTATTTATTTATGAGATTTCGGGCTTAAAGCCTTCCCATTAAACAACTCTTTCCTTGTAGGAATGGGATACACATACTAAATTTCCTGGCGATACATTCATTCTGTCGGGAGATAGCATGTTTATAGAAATTTTTTATTATCATTTTTGGAATCTGGAGGTCGAAAAACATGAAATTCCGCTGAAAAATCCAGATCGAATTTTTGAACATTACCCTATACTTCGTCTGGGGATGTTAAACATCGGGACGCAACGAATCATATATATAATTTTTTTATAAATGTATGGAAGATTTATTCATTTTGTTAAGTAAATAAAATTCAAAGTTAGGTCAGGTTTTATGACTCATGCCCGGGCTTTTAACTACGAGGTCATATCGCCTACTAACAGAGTGCTCTTTTGTCACTCTGGTGGACATGAGCCCGATTCTACTGTGGGAGTCCTATATTTTGCCTACCTTAAATTTTTATTCACCTAGGGCAGGGGTCTTTAGCCAGTACCTGACATCGTACACGTACGTATAATGTTTTATTCATTTTATAAAATAGCATAAATTAATCAATTAATTTTTCGCTCTCCCATGAAAACCAATTGCGCATTTGGGCAAAATCCTTCACTTTTATAATGCCTTCTGAATCCTGATACTAAATTGTTTGTATATATTTACATTCGATACATCGACATACTCTTGGACAAATTTCGCGGAAAATAAATAGTTACCATCCTCATGGGGTTTTGAATTTAAATATACAATTTCATGTCGATACATCGGCAATTAATGGGGGTTTTTGGCTTAAGTCTGTCCCCCTAATACCTACTTTCCCTTCTGCCGACTCGGTCGTCTATATGTGTATTTCATATGTTCTATTTGACAATATAAACAAATATAACATTTCATGTGTATACATTCTCGTTCACAGACTTTTTTTTTTTTTTTAATGAATCGTTAGGTCGGAAAACATGAAATTCCGTTGGAAACTCAGAATTGAATACTTCTTATAGCTGAGAAAGTGAAAACCGACGTCTCAACAAAAATAAATACAAGAGTTTGCCCCTTTTCGTATTATAAAAAATTAAATAGTAAAACAACAAAAAGTTGGTAGTAGTAAATCGGTTATTTAGTTCTGCGTGTGAGTGAAAACGTAGTTGGTTAACTAACCCTGGGGAGGTACATCTCCGATGATTTGCCTAAAGCTTTTTTACCTTTTAAGTTGGATGTATTTGGGGCATTGTACTGAAATAAGTATTTAATTGAAGAAGTGGTTTGTTGCAGATTCAAAGAAACTTTGAGAAGATATTAAAAGTTGTGAAGCAGCCATTAACAACTACCATTTTATTTTACATTCCTTTTTTAATTTTCTTTATGGATGTCGTTGTGTTTTAATCATAATAAAATTTAAAAAAAAAAACTCTTGGTGAATCACCGTCAATGTACTTCCCACCACGAATTAATAAATTAAATGTTCATTCTCCTTATAAAACCGATTATGTTGGCTATAGTTGACTTACATAGTAGCTTCTAAATACTCTCATGGAAATATCATCAGCCTTTAATGATCTATCACTAATTTTATACTTTTACGAGATAGCGCAGGGGGGGGGGGGGGGGGGAAGAGAGTGTGCGAGGGGGAAGGGAGAGAGAGAGAGAGAGAGAGAGAGAGAGAGAGAGAGAGAGAGAGAGAGAGAGAGAGAGAGAGAGAGAGAGAGAGAGAGAGCGCAGGGGAAGGGGAAGAGGAGAGAGAGTGCGCAGGGGAAGGGAAGAGGAGAGAGAGAGTGTGCGAGGGGGAAGGGGAGAGAGAGAGAGAGTGCGCAGGGGAAGGGGAAGAGGAGAGAGAGTGCGTAGGGGAAGGGAAGAGGAGAGAGAGAGAGAGTGCGCAGGGGAAGAGGAGAGAGAGAGTCCGCAGGGGAAGGGGGACAGGAAAGAGGGAGAGTGCGCAGGGGAAGGGGAAGAGGAGAGAGAGAGCGCGCAGGGGAAGAGGAGAAAGAGAGTCTGCAGGGGAAGGGGAAGAGGAGAGAGAGTCCGCAGGGGAAGGGGAGAGAGAGAGTCCGCTGGGGAAGGGGAGAGAGTCCGCAGGGGAAGGGGAGAGAGAGAGTGCGCAGGGGAAGGGGAAGAAGAGAGAGAGAGTGCGCATGAGAAGGGGAGAGGAGAGAGAGAGTGCGCAGGAGAAGGGAAGTGGAGAGAGAGAGTGCGCAGGGGAAAAGGAGAGAGAGAGTCTGCAAGGGAAGGAGAAAGAGCGCGCGCAGGGACAGGGGAAGAGGAAAGAGAGAGAGTGCGCAGGGGAAGGGGAAGAGGAGAGAGAGAGTGATCGCGCAGGGGAAGGGGAAGATGAGAGAGAGATTGCGCAGGGGAAGGGGAAAGGGAGAGAGAGAGAGAGAGCGCAGGGGAAAGGGAAGATGAGAGAGAGATTGCGCAGGGGAAGGGGAAGAGGAGAGAGTGCGCGCGCAGGGCAAGGGGAAGAGAGAGAGAGAAGGAGTGAGAGAGAGAGCAGAGGAAGCAATGTACATCCCCAGTTCGAATTAATCTACTATGTTTTCGCTGTCTCTCTGAAAACAAATCATAGATTCCTTCGAAAATTATTAGGCGTCTTACTCAGTGAGTTTTGAATCATCGTGCTAAATTTCTTTTTGATATACTCGTGTCGACAGGTATTTCCGAACCCCTGATTACAAAATAAATAGAAAAAATTGTCTGTGTGTATGTGTGACTGTGTACAGGATAACTCCCGATAGAAGAAATGTTACGTTTGTACCCAAAAGAGCTGAAGGGCTCCAAGGACGACGCCTATTGATTTTCAGCCAAATCGGCAGAAGGAAAGGGGGGATTAGATGGAGGGGACTTAATACAAAAACTGTAATAATTTCCGTTGTAATGAATGAATCGATACTAAATTTTATATGTAAATTCAAAAGCCTCAATAGAACAACACCTATTAATTTTCATCGAACTCGATCAAAGAAGAGGGGGGATCCAAGAAGGAGGCTGGACTCAAGAACGGTAATAACTGCCGATGGTATGAATGTATTGACACAAAATGTAGTCTGAGTATTCAGAAGCCGATGGTTCTGGAAAACTTAGTTGATGACTTCTTGTGGCGAAATTACACTCTACAACTCTAAATCCTGGCGACGCCATGTTCACCCTGTTTTTATTTTCTCAGCGTTACCATCCTTCAAAGACTTTAATCCATTTTCAGTTGATCCGTCTATCTGGATCTTGATGAGTTCCTTATAAAACCCTTTATCTAAGGCTTCTCTCGTCACTATACAACTTAGAGGAATTCCTTCTCGTTTTCTCTTCTAATTGAAGTATTATTTTTTTTTTTAGTTTTATTTTATTAGTTTTTTTAATTTATAAAAACTTTTTTCCTTTTTTTCCTACTTCCCATCAGCCATTCCAGATAAATAATCAAAAGAAATCCCTATTTCAATGTGGTTTCCGCAAGGTTGATTAAATATGTCCCTTCACTAATGAATGAAAAAGAAAAGAAAACATGTTGTAGCTTTTTCTTTTTTTTATTCACTAACACTGAACAAAAATAAACTTTGAAGCTCCCTGATATTTCTGCTATTCTCTTCTGTTGAATAAATGAGTAAACATTTGAAGCTCCATTCTGTTTCAACAATTCTCTCTTAATGTTATATAGATATTTGTAAAGAATTGAAGCTTATGTTTCAACAATTCTCTCTTAGTGTTATATAGATAAGTAAACATTTGAAGCTTCATTTTGTTTCAACAATTCTCTCTTAATGTTATATAGATATTTGTAAAGATTTGAAGCTTATGTTTCAACAATTCTCTCTTAGTGTTATATAGATAAGTAAACATTTGAAGCTTCATTTTGTTTCAACAATTCTCTCTTAATGTTATATAGATATTTGTAAAGATTTGAAGCTTATGTTTCAACAATTCTCTCTTAGTGTTATATAGATAAGTAAACATTTGAAGCTCCATTCTGTTTCAACAATTCTCTCTTAATGTTATATAGATATTTGTAAAGAATTGAAGCTTATGTTTCAACAATTCTCTCTTAGTGTTATATAGATAAGTAAACATTTGAAGCTTCATTCTGTTTCAACAATTCTCTCTTAATGTTATATAGATATTTGTAAAGAATTGAAGCTTATGTTTCAACAATTCTCTCTTAGTGTTATATAGATAAGTAAACATTTGAAGCTTCATTTTGTTTCAACAATTCTCTCTTAATGTTATATAGATATTTGTAAAGATTTGAAGCTTATGTTTCAACAATTCTCTCTTAGTGTTATATAGATAAGTAAACATTTGAAGCTTCATTTTGTTTCAACAATTCTCTCTTAATGTTATATAGATATTTGTAAAGATTTGAAGCTTATGTTTCAACAATTCTCTCTTAGTGTTATATAGATAAGTAAACATTTGAAGCTCCATTCTGTTTCAACAATTCTCTCTTAATGTTATATAGATATTTGTAAAGAATTGAAGCTTATGTTTCAACAATTCTCTCTTAGTGTTATATAGATAAGTAAACATTTGAAGCTTCATTCTGTTTCAACAATTCTCTCTTAATGTTATATAGATATTTGTAAAGAATTGAAGCTTATGTTTCAACAATTCTCTCTTAGTGTTATATAGATAAGTAAACATTTGAAGCTTCATTTTGTTTCAACAATTCTCTCTTAATGTTATATAGATATTTGTAAAGATTTGAAGCTTATGTTTCAACAATTCTCTCTTAATGTTATATAGATAAGTAAACAGTTGCAGCTCCTTTCTGTTAATGTTATATAGATAAGTAAACATTTGCAGCTCCTTTCTGTTTCAACAATTCTCTCTTAATTTATATAGACAAGTAAACATTTGAAGCTCCTGTTTCTTTTCTACAATTCTCTCTTAAAATGTTAAGTAGATAAGTAAACATTTGAAGCTCCTTTTTTTTTTTTTTCAACAATTCTCTCTTAATGTTATATGAATCCAAATGCATGATATTGGCTGTGAGTCATTTAATTCTAAAAGCATAGAAACCATAGCGTGCATTTGCTGCTGCTGCTGCGCATTGCATTTTTGCTGCTCATGTAAAGTCAGCTTAACTATTACAGTCAATGGTTATCTCAGGGGAAGCTTCTAGGGATCCGAGTCTCCCATATTAATAACAAAAAGTCTGCAGTGCTAACCATGGAAACTGCGGGCTGTGCCCCCGGGAGTCTATACCCCCCTCCCCCCCTATGTAGCCTAACTTTGCCCCCCCCCCCCCTCCCCCCCCCTGCTCAAAATCCTGGCTACGCCCCTGAAAGCTCGTGTTTCTTTTCTACAATACTCTTATAATGTTATAAGTTAGGGGGAGCCTTAATACAAAATCCCTGAAAACTGTCAATAGAATGAATTTATCGACACAAAATTTAGTATGAGGATTTAGGAGAGTCAACTATATTAGCACACACGGTCGACTGGTTATGGAGGGGATGTTGTTCAACTCGTTCTGGGCAAGTACTTTGCCGGTGATTATCCAACGACTTTTAGCGTAGTAAAACAACAAGCTAAGAACAAATATATAAACTTTCCAAGCTCTTGGACATTGCTGTTATTATCTTCACTAGTTTGACATTGACACGAAATTTTATATTTATTTTTCTGAGGACCGCCATCTTAGCTGCTGCTGACCTTCACATGCCTCATTTACACTACAACACCATCTCACACAAATTGAAAACTGGTGCAACACATGGAAAATAAAACTTAATCCAGAAAAATCAATACTGTACGATACCTAGGACTGACATTGGACCGAAGACTGACATGGAATCCTCACACACAACACGCTGAACCGTCGACTCAAAATACTCTATGGACTTCTAAATATACGATCAAAATTAGACATGACACAAAAACGGAACTGTTATACTTACTTACTTGGACCATTATGGACATACGGATCACAGATATACGGTTCAGCAAAAACATCCAACATCAAACGAATTCAGGCGTTCCCCCCATACATAAACAACAGAACACTTCATAACGATCTTATGATACACACAGTACCTGACACAATACAAACTACTTACGTACGTTTCTTTAGAAAACTTTACACACATACAAACCCAGAAATACGTACTTTATCTTCACACTTACCACAAAACCCCCCATGAAGGTTGAAGAGAAGATGGAACCGCGACTTACTGCCACCTTAAATCCTATTCGTTCTTAATATTTTTTTTATTTTTTTACATTATTTTCCTTTACTTTTATCATCTTTCTTACCCATTCCATCAAAGTTGTCTTTCAATTCCTTTTTATTTATTTTTTTTAATTATTATTTTTTTATTTTATTTTTTCCCTTATCCTTATCCTAATAATTAATATAAATTTTCGTCCCGAGGACCTACCACTGGGTGGCCTTCCTCTCACATGACATTCACGCCAACATATCCATGCCTACCAACATAGATGCTGGTTGTTGCACCCTAGCAACAGTTGCTATAAATAAAAGACAAAAAAAAAATGTTTTTTGAGGAAGGGGGTTGCATTCAAAAACCTAATAACTGCCTATGTAATGGCGTGGATTCAAGATGTCGGAAAATATGAAATTCCGGTGTAAAATCAACATAACAATTTTGACCGATTACATAACTTACGTTTTACTATGTATAGCTGGGGGAAGTAAAAACAAATTGTGTGGGAGGAGTGAGATTAAAACGGGAGATTGTAAGGGTGAAGAGGGGAGAGGGGTGACAGTGGGGGAAGTGATCAATCAAAGAGATGAGAAGCAAGTTAAATTTGGTTAAGTTAAATTTGGTTAGTATAGGGCTTGGTAAGGAGGCATCCATCAGGCTAGAGAAGGGACGATACTAGGGCTAGAGTGTCAACAGATAGTTGAGGCTATGGGTTCGGCACTAGAGGCCCTTCGTCCCTTGGGGCCCACATCATTCTCTTCAGCATAGAGAGAAGTGTGATTAGATCAGGCAATGAAGGGTTTTTCGTAGGTTAGTTAGTCAGTGTGACTCATGCCCGGGCTTAAACTACGAGGTCATACTCTGGTGAACATAAGACCGAATCTACAGTGGGAGTCCTAAATGTTGCCTACCCTTTATACATAGGGTTGGGAATCTTTTTACGAGTATCTAGTTTCCTTTACAGACTCGGGACCAACGGAAAAAAGAGTTACTCATCCTAGTGCGGGTTCTGCGTCTCTATTACGAGGGGTGATCAAAAGGTTCCAGGACAGATTTTTTAAACAACCTTCTGAAAAGCTATAAATTTTTCCCACCGCCGTTTCTACGCTGGAAGGACCCTGAGAACTCATCTCCTGGAATGCTGAGTTGAGTAAAATCTCTGGCTTTTTAAGGGTCTCTTGAGTTTCGGAAACAGGAAAAAGTCCACAGGGGCCAGGTATGATGAGTACGGGGGCTGGAGGATGACGGCCATGGCTTTTTTTTGTAAAATAATCGCGAATGAGCAACGCAGAAAGAACAGGCACGTTGTCATGGTGCAGCACCCACTCCCCACTTTGCAACAGCTCCGGTCTCTTCCTGAGCCAAATGAAATGTTGCATTCTTCTGTCATTCCACGGATGGTTAGTCGTACATTTTATCGCATGAGAACGTTGACTCTGGCAACATGATCGTCGTCAGCCGAAGTTGATGGGCGTCCTGAACTGATTGTCTTCTGACGAACCTCCTGTATCACTCATGACATCGTGATCGATTCAGACATTCATCCCCAAAAGCCTGTTGCAACATCTGAAAAGTTTCTGTAAAAGGTTTACTCATTTGACACAAACACGTTGCTCTACGCGTTAATTCCCAAAAACGTCTGTTACTTCACAACTAAGTAGATTGTAGAGAATCTACAAAAACAGCTGAGCTCAGGAAGAATCACAACAACTAATGCTGCCAACCTTACCGCTCTCCGACGCTCCGTTGGCGAGCAATCCAAAAAGTCCTCGGAACCAACGGAAACGTAAGGACCTGGGCCGGGTTTCGATCCCGCAATCTTGTGCTCAGTACGCATACCAATGTGCTAACCATGGCCTCTCTTTTGTTGTATACATTCGATTTGAGTATGTGATGACCTGTTCAGATAACCGGAAAACATGTACAGCTGAACTAAAAGAACCAATGGGAGTTTGAATTCTACTGGAGGCCATACAGACTTAATCTGGAGGGATAAGCCCGAAGAAAACGGCACCTCCTTGGGTCGCTAATAGCGTACTATAATGGAACGGTAAGGCGGGAGGGTTTCTTTACATAAAGTGATACCAGGGCGAGAGGAGTCTCCCCCACTCTTACAATAAGGACCATTTCAGCCGTAAGCTTATCTGAATTTATTTTCACATCATCATCTCATAAATATTTATTTCCATTTCTTCCCACTTTTCTCAAATGGTATCATCTTTCAAATAATTTCAGAGGCTCCACAAAAATATTACTTACTTAAAAAAAAAATGTGATGTGGCCATTACAGGACTTTCTTATAACTTTTTGATCACCCCTTGTATACCCATGTGAAATGATTTTGAGAAGAGGAAGGGAGAGAGAGCGTGGTTGGTATAAGAATGTCCTGTAATGGCTACATCACGTATACTAAAACTAATGACCATTTTCTTGGACGTGATTTAGAGCAAACATTATTGACCTTAGTTGAAGGAAGCAAAAGTGCCTACATTGACAGGATAAGGGCTTTTAGGGGCAGAAAGCCCTTCAGTCCTGACGAGTGATCTCGGAAGACAACCAACTAGCAAGACATTCTTCAGCTAAACCAAATTGTTCAGACGTTACATTATTGACGATCAGGCTGGGTAATGCTAAATAAAAATTAAAAATTATGTGATGTGGCCATTACAGGACTTTCTTATACGGACCACGCGTACACATCACTTTTTCAACCCTTCCCCCTCTCAAAATCATTTCATACTGGCATTACTGGGTATATGAAAGTAATGAGTTGACGTCAGTATTATTTTCTGCGAAATTCTGAAAGTGCCTTCCTTATATCCAGTAATATCAGTATGATATGATTTTGAGAAGAGTTAAAGAGAGAGTATATTATTTTATTTTTTTCTCTCCCTCCCTCAAACTAATACTTTACGATACCTAGGACTGACATTAGATGGAAGACTGACATGTAACCCTCACACATGTCTCACACGAAACACGCTGAACCGTCGACTCAAAATACTCTACGGACTTCTAAATAGACGATCAAAATTAGACATGACACAAAAACGGAACTGTTACACTTACTTATTGAGACCATTATGCACATACGGATCACAAATATACGGTTCAGCAAAAACATCCAACATCAAACGAATTCAGGCGTTTCTGTCAAAAAAACCCTCAGACTGATAACACAGTGCCCCCCATACATAAACAACAGAACACTTCATAAAGATCTTATGATACACACAGTACCCAACACAATTCAAACTACTTACATACGGTTTTTTAGAAAACTTTATACACATACAAACCTAGAAATATTTACTTTATCTTCACAACACTAACCACAAAACCCCCCACGAAGGTTGAAGAGAAGATGGAACCGCGACTTACTGCCACCTTGAATCATATTCGTTCTTAAATTTTTTTTTTTTACATCATTTTCCTTTTTTTTTATCATCTCTCTTACCCATCCATCAATTGTCTTTCAATTCCTTTTTATTTATTTATTTTTTATTTTTTTTCTGTTCTTTTCCTAATAATTAAGATAAATTTTCGTCCCGAGGACCTACCACTGGGTGGCCATCTCACATGCCCTTCACGCCAACATATCAATACCATCATAGATGCTGGTTGTCGCACCTTAGCAACAGTTGTATCTTTATAAATAAAAGACAGAAAAAAAAAAAATGTCTCAATTTTTTTCAAGTTTTCGTATAAACTACCGATGATAATTTAAACATTATTGTGAAATATTTCCCTCGGAAATTTATTCTTTGTCGTTTGTTGCCGTTTGGAAATTTAGTAGGGAACATTTTTAGTGAGAACTAATTTTTCCATGAGACTAACCGTTCTCGGATAAATCAAGGAAACGTCTAAAAAATTTTTGTTTTAAAACTACATTTCAGGGCTGTTTTTGCCAGGTTTCGTGGCAATATGATAGGTGTCTCCTTATGAGTTTTGAGTTTAAATATAAAATTTCATGTCGATACATTCATTTCATCTGCATTTATTGGGATTATTGTGTTAAGCCCACTTTGAATAATTAACTTTAAGCGCAATCATCCGAAGGGGAGGGGCTTCGGCTCATTCCGCTTAAAATTAATTATTATCGTATTTATAGAGCTTTGAATATACATTTGGTGTTAATACATTATTTGAAAACGGCAATTTTTATCATATATAAATTATTTTCTGAATATATATTCAGACATGCGCATAAATATAAATAACCCAGTCAAATTTTTCTTTTTTTTTTTGCCATTTTCGTGTTCAAGGAATCGGTAAAAATTAAATGCTGGTTAAAATGCATTATCAAATTGTTGATTAAATAACTTCCCTTATTTTACCTCCCAGATAAAATAAACTAAGAGCCTCGGTCGGGTTTCGAACCCCCGATCATAAGCTCAGAAGACAAGCACCGGCGCCCTCTAATGATGTTATATATTTAGTTATTTACAACACCCATGGGCCCTCAGGTGGGATCTACAAAAAAAAACACTCCCGGACGGGATTCGAACCCGCAAACCATAGTCTAGCCCGCACGGCCACCATGACTTCTTAGTTTGAGGCTTCATAAAACATTTAACTGACATTTGCTCCGGATGTTTGCGGGATGTCTGACTACAGCTGTACACTACATTTCCGGTCCCCACTTCTCTCCTGTCCCTTGGGAAATATACCTTGGCTACCCACGAACCTCGTATAATTACTTCTAATTATAAACAGTTGTAAACAAAAACAAACAAGTTAACCATTAACGTACCCAGAACATTGTTTCGAGGAAAAAAGAAACCTTAAGAATGTTCGATGATTTTTTCGACGAAAACTGGGATGGAATATTTCCAGGACATTCACAAAAATAAAAGTTTCAGGGGGCCCCCGCACGAACAAAAAAATTAAACAGCAATAAATTGGAAAAAGGGAGAAAAGAAAAAAGAAAAAAAAAAATGACAAAATTGTTCACATTTATTTCGAAATCTACATCATGTTTAAATGTCTATACAACAGAAGATGCACGTGATGATGTAGAAATAGCTTTCTTTATATTTTTTACATTAATGAAATCATCAATCATTTTATCAAAATTTAAATTATTCAATACTTCATAATCAAACTTTATGTAGATTCTAGATTTTTCGATGGTTTTGACGTGAAAACGTCTATTCGCTCGTTAAGCACGGTCAAACTTTTTTGTGTTACCGTCAGATTTCAATCGATAATAACTACGAGACTAATAATGCGATAACAACGGTTGAGGTCACAATGACTAGAGCATGTCTATACGTGTTTGTTGTGCAGTGTTTGTTTTGCCTGTGACGTTATTGGGCTAGTGTGGGCGCCGGCGGATGATTGTTGCGAATTAGCGTTGTTTTAGAGATAAATGTTTTCTAGGAAATCACGTGTTTCCTACAGAACCAAAGGGGAGAGCGAGTGAGAGAGACAAGTTTTATATGAAATCTCATATTATCATAATATTATGTAATTCGTCTCTTTTCACTGAAAGGAAATTAGGGGAGGAGAGGAGAGGGGGAAAGTTTTAGCAATTTTATTGATCTTGTCTAACATTTTTTCGAACAAATGTTTGATTGGTGTTTATTTAATCTAGAACAAAAGTATGTACATATGTTTTATTGCATGTATTGTTTATTGTATAGTTTAGTATAAAGCAGTGTTTATTGCATAGTTTTTATTCTTACCACATTGTACATACTTCTTAATATATACATATTTGCATTAATACGTTTTTTAATTTTTTATATTTTGTACTCCCGATAATTGGTTATCCCGATAATTCGTACCAAACCGTCAGTCCCTTGACCATACGAATTATTGGGATTCTACTGTATAGGTATAAGAAAATATAAATGCATGTATCGACACGAACCTTCCTATTTCAGTCAAATTGACAAAAATAAGGGACTAGAGGAGGGAGCTTTACTCCAAAACTCTAATATCTGTCGATATAACGAAGATATCTACTTGAAATTTAGTATCAGTAAGACACCTATTAATTTTAAACCAAATCGGTAAAATGGGTTCAGAGGGAGAGGGGAAACTTAGTTCGTCATTTGGAGCTGGGGAAGTACACAGAGGATGTTAACCGTTGTATGCCCCCAACGATGATATGACGCTCCTGAGTAGGGGTTGAAGTGATCTTCCTTCGTTGGTCCAAGGCTTAGTCTCAATCTCACAAAGTTGGCTGAATGTTGTCCGGGGTGCAGGACTCTTCATATACCTGAATGAGGTGGAGGCTTAAGATCTCGGCTTACAACCTGATGTTGGTTGGCACTACGTTCTCTCTTGTCTTTTTTTTCACAGCAGCGAGGCACACTTCTACTCATTTCTTTGGTAGTCCTGGAATGACCCATGTATCCGCCTTGTTTCCAAGGTTATTTACAGACGCGATAGAGACGCTCTTGTTGCTTTTTAGCCAGGTCCACTTGTTTTTCGAGTATATTCTCGATTTCACGCACCTTCAATATCGTTCGGGAAAAGTGATCACTTCTGTAAGTTCTGCAATTCCATTCTCAAAGTTATATATACATGTGGTGGGCTGGTGTTTTACACCTAGGGACCTAAGCATCCAGTGCTCTTATCCCTTCCCTGGAAGCGCTGGGCTCCACTCCTGGTCTATACACCCCAGAAAATCCTAAAAACAAAATTCACATTAGAAGAACTTATAAGCTGGGGAAAACCGTTTTATTTTAATATTTCCATAAGAATCATTTCCCTTTTCCTGGTGGATATTAGTGAAGAAGTGCCGGGGAAGGAAGTGTCCCCGTTGAGCACTTCATTTCCTCCTGAAAATAGCTGTAGACATTGGATTGTTTGATATGGATTTTCAAAACATACCCTAAGACTGGGTCCTCTTCTTCGGAACGCTCCCTTCTACCAACTAATAATAACACGGTTTTCTCTTTTACTTTAGGAATAAACACTAAGTGAATAAACATTAAACAAAAAGCATATTTTTCTATTTATTCCTAAAATGTAAGGAGCTGGTATATGACAGTGTTGTGTTGGCGTAGCGGTTTTCCTTGTTTCGTTTTTTTTTTTTTTTTTTTTTTTTTTTTTTTTTTTTTTTTTTTTTTTTTTTTTTTTTTTTTTTTCATTCAGTAGAAGGGAATATATTAACTGCTTCAACAAAACTGAATTTTGAATTTAAACACATTAATTTAGTTAGAAAATCAATTTATAGTTTTTTTTTTAACAAATAGATATTTACAACTGTATAAAAAATAAATACAACAAGAGGGCGCCGGTAGCTCAGTGGTATGCGTGCTTGACTTCTGAGCTCAAGGTTGTGGGTTCGTAGCCCGATCGAGGCCCTTAGTTTATTTTATCTGGGAGGTAAAATAAACTTAAGCACGCCGTCCTTCGAATGGGACGTTAAGCGATGGTCCCGAGCCTGTACGATGTCAGGTACTCGTTAAAGACCCCTGCCCTAGGTGAATAAAAATTTAGGGTAGGCAAAATTTAGGACTCCCACAGTAGAGTCGGGCTCATGTCCACCAGACGATAGAGCGCTCTGGTAGTAGGCGATATGACCTCGTAGTTAAAGCCCGGGCATGAGTCATAAAACCTAACCTAACCTAAATACAACAAGCTAATGTGCTAAAAGAGAGATAATGACAATGTCAAAATGTCAAGAGAGGAGAAATCACCCAGTGATGACATTCCCTAGTCATTGAGTTACTTTCATTTGTAACTAACCACCGCTGCTGCTGCTAAGAAGGTCTCTAGGCCATTGACACTTAAGCCGTCGTTGGGGAAGTGTGGCACGGACTAGAGGATTATTGTAGGAATTAAGAGAGGAAAATAATTTTTTATACATGGATTTGGTGACGAAAGGTACGTTAAGATCAGAGTGAAAAGTTTTGTTGGAGACGTAATAAGGAGCATTGGGTATTGTACAAAAGATTTTGGATTGAAAGGATTGGATGCCCTGGAGATTGGAAGCCTTGGCAGAAACCCCAGAGTTCAAGTCCGTATAGGTTTGAGTACTGCGCTATATACACTTGTTTTGTTTTCGAAGTTAATTTGGATCTTTTTGTCTAATAGCTTAGCAGCAGTTTATATCCTCTGTTAATTTCTTGTATTTTCAGTCTCGTGTGAGGATTCCAAGTTAATCATTTGTCGAGTGTGAGGCCTAGATAGCGGACTTCGTTCAACTTGACTCTCCATAGGAGCATGGTCATCTCAGCTGTCTGTGTATGAGTATGTTCGATAACTGTGTATGAGAACGATAACTTCCGATGGAAAGAATCGATACATTTATCGACATGAAATTTTATATTTAAATTCAACACTCAGGTGCTCATAAGGTCGATTCCTACTACAGTGAAACCTCTCTTGGGGGTCACCTCTGATAGCCGGACACCCCTGGTGGGCGGACAATTTTTACGGTCCCAGCAGAATATATAGGGATTTCAACACATTTGCCCCTCTCTTAGGCGGACCCTCTCTTGGACGGACGCGGACAGTGAAATCGAGTACCGAGAAGAGCAGACTACCTCTGTTGGAAGGACAGGCAGACCTCTAATTCGGGTTGACGTTAATATGTTCGTAGAATTCTCTTCTAGAGGGAAGGTTGATGTTTATTCTGTGAATTCTCATTTGAACGGGTTGATTTTTAATATGTTCTTAGACTTCTCTTTGTACATTGTACTACCAACCTACCAAACTTTCCATGTAGTGCACCTGTGTTTACATAGGGACTCGTAATTCCAACAAGTTTTCTGAACAAGAATTTGAGCACCTGACTTCACAGTTTGATCTGGGAAATGCTGCAGATTACTCTTCAATAGATGCAGAATTATGTACTGAAGACGATTCGTTAAACCTTCTTCACATTATTGGACGCCAGGACGAATCACAATGAGGGATGACGAGGAGCAGACCATCAATAATGAACCACAAACTGTCGACGTACCTATCAGTTCATCAGATGCTCTGCACTACGCCAACTTAATCAAGCATTATTGCCTCTAAGCAAACGATGCTTTGTTATCAATTTTAATTTTTCAGTTAGAGGACAATATTGAAAACTCATATGGGGAAAAAAAATTGAAACAAAAGAAAATGTCCAATTTTTTTAGAACTTAGACGTTGTACCATTGTTTATGTTCGGATTCTAGTGCAAATTTCCTATTTTTAAAACTGTATCCAGTTGTTCAATAAACAACATTTTTACATACGATACACGTGTTTTGAAAAGATACCTTTCATCCATATCAATTTGCCTTCTATTTTCCTTTTCCCTCTGTTAGGAGGACACCTCTGCTGGGCGGACAACTTCCACGGCCCCATGGGTGTCCGTCTAAGAGAGGTTTCACTACATATATATATTGCGAAGGGAGAGGGATCGATTCAAAAGCCTTTATATTGTCGATGTAATGGATGTAACGATACAAAATGATTTATAGATTAAACGATGAAGTACATTATCAGTGATTCACCGACGACTTCTTTTTAATTCAAATTTAGTTTATTTTTACATAATTTTAAATTATATAAGCGTATTACTATTGTATACAATTTAATACAGGCTCTGAAGAAAGAACTCTCAGTGCCGAAAGATTAGCAGAAATTCTTCGGAGATTGTCTTTATCGACCACAAGCCTGATCTCTCCTTCCTATTATTTCGTTGGTCTCCTACGTATTAAAGCTGTATAGGACCTTGAAAAGCCCATATATGAAAGCTTGTTCTGGAGACTCAACAATAATAACAAATAATGTTTCTTTAGTATCTGTTATTAGTTTGCTAAAACCCTCATCTTCTCTACATTGATAGGGACAGGTTGGCATTAGTTCCTTAATAGCCCATGTTATGAATTTAAAATTAGTTGTAATTCTCAACTAAGCACTTCTCTCATCTCACTTGCAAATATCTCCAACTTTTCGGAAAGGCTTTGGGTATTTCTATCAGAGGACACTACAAACGGAATTTTAAATTATATCAGTTTGTAATTTATATATCTGTCAAGTATTCAAATGGATGACAACATATAGATGGCAACCACTGGCCCGGAAAATCTAAATGAGGGAGAAGTATCGATGACCGACGCCCGATTTTAGATGTTTTTGGAATTTTGTTAAATGTTTGATGAAATTATATTTATTCTTTTTACTGATTTATTAAATTATTTTTTAAAGCGAATAAATGAAATGTGTACCTTTCTCATTGTTCAATCGTCTGCAAACGATGCCGATGATTATTTTGTACATTGGTAAACGTACAAGAAGTCATTCTCAAAAGGGCAAAGTCATCTACAAACTTACTACCAGCGATTTTGATTGAAACATTTTTGTACCATTTTTCGCTATCGGGCTACATAAAAAATATTTTCACAACTGCATTATTGACTTTTTTCACTCCCAAAGACTGAAGCTAAAATCTACGCTCTCCGCAGATTCTCCATAGAAGAAAAACGTCAGCTGCAAATTGATGACCTCCCCATTCTCTGGTACCCTAAGGACCAGGGTGTGCACTATCGTGGAGTACTTTTGTATACACGACTCACACATGGAAACTACACATTAACAGAAAACTACAGCTAGCATATTCACGATTCAACACCCTCTACCCTATCATAATCAATAATCAGAAACACGCCACTTAAACACACATGTACTATTCTGCTATACAAGACACTCCTACTTCCACTTCTAACATACGCCTGTCCAGTCTGGATCGGTACCAGCATCACTAACATGAAACGATTACAATCATTTCAAAATAAAGTACGAATAGCAACAAAAGCACCCTGGTTTGTCAGGAATCACAAAATCCACGAAGAACTGAGAGTTCCTCAATTTGCAGCTCACATTGTGAAGAATCACCACGAAGGCCTTGTGCATTGATACACTACAGTCTTGGTGCGCCTACTCCTGGGAGGCGACTCAAACAGAGACTGTACCAGAACTTCCTGTTTTAAACTCTTTACTTTATTATATATTTGTGTATAGCATATATCTTCCTGGTCCAAATAAATATTGTTTTTTTTTTGTTTTTTTCACTCCCGAAATCTATTTTTTCTAATTAAAAAAAGACGCCCCAGAACGAATTAATCACTTAAATTTTGGCTCCTCCTCCAAAACTAGTCGACCGTTTGCGCTAATATTAAACAGTTGGCTTAAATAGGGGCTCCTAAATCCTCACACTAAATTTTGTGGCGATAAACCAATTACATCGGAAGTTATTAGGGTTTTTTGAGTTGAGCCCCCTTCCTTTCAACCGAAATCGCTGAAGTTTTAACTCATTGGGCTTTGACTTTAGGATTAGGTATATATATATAACATCCTTAACTACTCGTTAATAATACCTGCCTAAAGGGGCCCTCACACTGGCAAACATTTCGCTCAAAATTTTGAGCACAAATATTGAGCTTATTTTTGTACAAAATATTGAATGGTCGTGGACCCCTCACACTACACAAAAATATTGCACAAAATTTGAGTGTCGACTAAACATTCGTGATGGAAGCACGGCGCATCGCGTTGTACTCAGCCATAGCCGCATACGTTTCTTTGCCCAGGGCAAACCCGGAGGTTGAAAGTAGCGTAGTTGTATTGTGTGCAGTGTTGAAGGAGTCTTTAAATAATAATAAGAAAAGAGTGTGGGTCAGGAATTATTTGAAGAAGCGACCGACCCATGGTCATCGTAACCTACTTCACGAACTGAGCTTGGAACCTACACTTTATCAAAATTTCCTCACACTGCACTCTCATGCTACAAAATATTGACAGGTCCGCAAAAATTTTCTAAACTTTCAGAAAACTTTTTAACGCTCCACAAAATATTGACTACCCCTTTTTTTGCACAATATTTGTCCTCACACTCTCAATATTTTTTGCACAAAACCGACATCTTCAAATTTTTGTGCAAACTTTTTGCCAGTATGAGGGCCCCTTTAGAACTTAAAATTCGCAAATTTTTATTTATTTCACTTGTGTTCGGGACCATTTAGTTTGTATTAACATATGAGGCGTTGCGAAAGAGAAGGGCGAACTCAACACATAGGTCAATTTTTTTATTTATTTATTACTGTTCTATTCTAGTAATGGTTAATTACCTTACATTAATCAGGGATGGATGAAAAACATAATAAGTAACTGTTTGTTGAGGTCGCCCCGTCACAAAAAATATTTAAACACAATTTTCTCGATTTCAACATTTGTTGAGTTCGCCCTTCTCTTTCGCAACGCCTCATATCTACATATATATATATATATATATATATATATATATATATATGATCTAATGTCTGTATGTTTGTGTTTTATAGACTCCTAAACTTCGATTCAATTTTGTTCTTATGTTCAGCAATCCTGTTCGTCGAGTCACCGAGAAGGTTTAGAACATAGTTTTACCCCATCCACGCACCCACCCCCGCATTTCGTGCATTCGCTTATAGAACAAAAATCATTGCACGAATTGGCATGAAACCTTTTTGTATTGAATTCTAGAGAGCACTGGAAATGTTTCAGACTTCTTTCTACCTTACCCCTGTACCCACATAAAATGATGACGTACATAAAATTTTTACTATCAATAAAGTAAATCAATTAAGTAAAAATAAAAACAAAATTGAATTTTTATTTACATATATAAAAATTAAGGTCCGTCTGTGTGAGGCTTATAGGATGCGAAACTGTCGAAGCTATTGCACTCAAACTTATGGGTTATGTTTGACACATCACTGCAATGGTTTAAAAAATGGTTTGACTTTTAATTTTAATTTTTGTTTTTTTTATTACAAGAATAGCCTTTGCAACGCATGGCGGGCTTAGCTAGTTCTTTATATAGGTAGTTCACATTTTACAAATTCTTTTCCATTTAAAATATTGAAATAAATCAATATGCCAGGAGTTACTGTTTATTGGAATGATTACTCGAAATGACTGGACAAAGTGCGAAGAGCAGCTATTGTAGGTTTTAAAAATTGAGGTAGCACCTCGATACTAAAATGTCATCTCAAAAGTTTACAAGAGAACTTGGATCAAAGGAAGGTCAGTACTACAAAGAGGAAAAATGAAAAAAGGTGTGGGAGAAGGAGTGTGATCTGTACAAAGGTGGTTGGTATATGAAAGTGCTGTTATGACCACATCACATATATTTTACTTTCTCTTTTCTCATTTTTATGAAGCCAATAAAGACTTTTTTGAAGTCAATATTGTTTCATTTTTCACTTTTTACTCTACACATTATTTAACCATCGATGATATAAGGTCGATGTTTACTGACTATCGTTGGTGTACTTTAATGTTATAGTCGATGCTCATCACGTGTAGTATGCGTGCTTGCTTACAGAACTCAAGATCGCGGGTTCGAAACCCGACCGAGACTCTTAGGTTTTTTATCTGGGAGTTGAAAAAAACTCGAGCACGCCGACCCAAATTTAGGTCTTCCACAGTAGAGTCTGGCTCATGTCCACCATAGTGACGAAAGAGCGCTCTGGTATAAGGCGATATGACCTCGTAGTTAAAGCCCGGCCATGAGCCAAATTTCACTTATTTTTAAAATAGGTACTAACTCGGTAAAAAAGTTACTAACCTACTTTAATTACTTACAATTATTTACTACTAGTGTTGAGCCGTTGAATCTTGGCAGCTAGACATCTGTTCTTGACTGTCCCTAACTTCATTTGCCCGCTGCATGAGCCATGGAGGGTGTTAACGTTTTGGCAACGCCGCACGCCTCTCACTACAACGAAGTGTAGAAACATTAGATACTTCCTCATCCCTCTGAAAGAGAATTGATTGTTGATATTTGAAAATGTAAAATAAATTGTTGTTCTTTAATTAATAATGATTCTAATTCTTATCTTTCTTTGGTCGCTTGGGTTCGCCAAGACGCAACAGTTTTGAAAAATCAAGATGACATGAGGTGCAAAATACATAAAAGAAAACTTACGCCATTCTTATTTGACTAAATATATTTGTAATAAACATTCTTAAAACTTTATAATGGTTCCTCAGAATCCTTCAAAAATGACATAAAATATATTAGTATAATTGTTTATGGTCTAACAGTATCTTGTAGATTTTTGTTGTTCGTTGCGATTGCTGCTGGGTTCTGGATTTCTTCAACCATCAATCTCTGCTGTCTGTCTCAAAATAGTAGTGAGCTCCAATACTTCTTCTTTGGTCAGGTGACAGGCTGAGTCCTGGCTCTGGCATGTTGAATGGACAAGGGCTGGTTCCTCGGTGTTGACTGACGAAGTGAAACTGGTTCTCTCTAGCTGGGTGCGGCTTGCTCGCCTCCATTTTTTCCCGCCCGGGACTCTTCTGAGTGCCTATTGGTTGACCAATCCCCCACCCTTACATACTCGGAACTGCTGAAGTCTTCTACCAACTTCCTGTTGATTTCTTGCCTTCCAATTCAAATATTTCCATCTTGATGATTATATCTATTTCAATATATTAAAACAATTAATATCCATATTTTTGGATATTACAACGTTAAGCTGAATTAATAATCGTTACTTATTGCTCCTTCCCACTAGAAAATTCTAAATACCAAAATTGTTGTCTCAATTCCAAGTGAAGAGCAGTCATTTTCATTTTCATTTTCATTTTCACTAATTGTATTAAAGTTGAAGAATGTTATCTTGTGTTCTGCTTGACTAAAACTTGAAGACAACTCAACTTGTCTTATTCTGGCAAAGACTGTAACTGTTGAACCTGAAGAAACTGGATAACTGTTGAAACTGTCTCAGTGGCAACCTTTTCTTTGACTGTCACAATCTGTCCCCCAAACTTTCTTCTTCCCTCATATTAAAACCCAACTTTCTTCTCCTAATATATTTTATCTCGTATTTTTTTTGTTTTTTTTTTTCGACTTATCTATTACCTGCGTTTTAAATTAAATTTCGAAAAAAATTTAAATATAAAACAAGTCGTCAGTGAAGTGCTGGCAATGTACTTCCCCAGAGCGAATATATAAGTATTTGCTTTCCTTAATATGAAGATGGCTGATGTAGTGAGAAGTGATTATTTCACAGGTTGTCAAATAAAATTTAGTATGACCTCTCACAGATTTTTATTTAGAAGTAGCTTTCGAGGTTTCCCTCATCATCAGGCAGTCTACAAAAGAAACCACCCTTAATATAATATAAAGGCAACAAAGATAAATGTATTAAATTGTAAAAAGTTAAACAATTTTTTGAAATAACCATACCCATACCTGATAAAAATTAAAAACTTTTTTATACAATTTTTTTTTTTAGATTACCTATTTATTTATTATAAAATTATTTGGTGTTCATTCAAAAATTGTCTGTAAACAATTTTTTTATTGTTTATCAGGTATGGTTATTTGGTCATACTAAATTTCATTGCATCGACAGTTTTTAAAGTTTTTGAGTTAGGCCGACTTCCTCTGATTCCCCTTCTCTTCGATAGATTTGACTGAAAACTGTTTAGTCAATGTTTTATTAGATAGCCTGATGATGGTGGCAGCAGCGAAAGCCGGCTACCATGATATAATAAAATCTGTGAGGTCAAGCTATGTATTTTTTTTTTTTTGGCTTTATGTGCAGTGCATATTAGCCATGTCAATGTGTTGTTATCGAGTTATTTACGAAATAAAACTCACTCCTGGACGGGATTCGAACCCGCAAACCATAGTGAGACAATGCGACCAAAGCCCTACGCTCTAACCCGCACGGCCACCATGACCCCCTAGCTATGTCTTTATTTTACAGTCTCTGAAATAATCACTACTTACAAGACCCCAAAAGACTTCAAAACCCGACTGAGGCTAGATTTATTTTATCTGGGAGGAGCACGCCGTCCTTCGGATGGGAAGTTAAGCGATGGTCCCGAGCCTGTACGATGTCAGGTACTCGTTAAAGACCCCTTACCTAGGTGAATACAAATTTAGGGTAGGCAAAATCTAGGACTACCACAGTAGAGTCGGGCTCATGTTCACCAGAGTGTCGAAAGAGCGCTTTGGTAGTAGGCGATATGACCTCGTAGTTAAAGCCCGGGTATGAGTCATAAAACCTAACCTAACCTCACTACTTACATCATCTACATATTTACCAAAGTATTATACCCCTCCTTAATTTCAACCACTCGCGCAACATATGTCCACCTTACTAATTATATACAAAAAAAAAGTCACCGGTGAATCACCGTCTATGTACTTCCTCAGCACGAATTAATCATTTATGTTTTTACTTTCCCTACAAAGCCAATCGTCTAAAACTCAATATTTGACTTACATAGTGGCTTCTGAAGTTTTTAAGGTTTTTGAGTTAGGCCTTCTCCTCTGATCCCCCATTCCCCTTTGACCGATTTGGCTGAATAACTGGTAAATAAGTCCGCGTCCTCGACGGATTAGTCTGAAAATCAATTTGTGTCGTTATGGGAATCATTCTATCGAGAGTTATCGTGTTCAGAGACATTTTTTTTTTTCATTTTTGGAATCAAGGGTTGGAAATCATGAAATTCCCGAAATTTCTGACCGATTACATAACTTCCCCTATATTTTATATAGCTGGAGAAGTAACATTGGGATCCTGAAAGGTTGGCAGCACTGCCATTATGAAGTTCGACTCTTGTCAGTAAAACTGTTGGGTAGCCAGAGATCAATCAACTTAGTGTCTCCAGGATCTCCTGGTTATTACTTAGTGTAGTCTGCACCACCTGGGTCCCATCTACACAGCGCCGCCCATGTCTTCTCCACAAATATATGAGACATTTTTGGAGTTTTCCAGATGTAATAAAAAATATTCGGGAGAAAAATATGATAAACGGATCATGATCACAATAGCTTTTTCTGTCAGTTAAATTAACTGACATAACCAATAATAATAGTACTTTTATATGAGATGGAATGGTACGAGATTTCTAATAGAAACAACATTTATTTTTGACCGGATATATTTTCAACATTACAGCGTCATCATCAGTGGCACATCCCACCCATACTACGTAAAAAGCTAAAGGAATACCGGCAACAATAATCAATAACACTGGGAAGTCAACATGTTTTCTCAGAGAAATAAAAGATGTTGTCTTCCCACTGTTTTATTTTTGACCAGAACCGGTTTTCAACGCAACAGCATCATCATCAGTGGCACATCTATGATTGAATAAATAAATATATTATACAAATAATGAAAAGTATAAAATCTTAAGGCAACATTTATACTTTTCATTATTTGTATATTACACTTCAATCATAGATCTTTTTTTTTTTTTTTTTGAGCTCCTGACCCCTTGAGGGTGTCGGTCACATCACCCTATTGCGTTGAGTCGTCCTTGGTTTTCGGCGCGTTACGCCGAGTGAACTCGGGATCAAGTCGGGGGTTCTGTTCTGCTTGCGTCCCAGGGCCGGGGGCAGCCGTCGTCATCAGTCCCGGCAGGTCCAGTCCCAGGTACGATCCTGTCCGGTGAATCAGCTCCACCCTGGGCCCGTCGTATAGTCGTAGTCGAGAACTACGTGTCACACGAGCAGGCAGGGCTGTTCCACTCTCTCAAATTCATGTGTTCGCATGAGCGATTTTCTTTGTTTCATTGTACACTGTAATTCTGATTTAATTATTAATAATTCTTATACCTTGTAATACCAGTATCAAATTATTTTGAAGGTCGAGGGGGAGGAACAGTGTGTAGAAATAGTGGTTGATACGAGAAAGTCTTATTCTGGGAACATCACATATATTGTATTTATTATTATAAAAACAACCGATAATTGTTAGTTTGTTATTATGAACCATGCCTGACGTTAATGCCATATGGATCATATCGCCTACTACCAGAGCTCGACTCTACTGTGAGTCCTATATTTTGCCTATATTCACCTATTAGATTAGAGAGTCTTTAACGAGTAATTGGCATTGTATAGGCTAGTCCCATCCAGAGGACGGAATGCTCAAGGTTTTTTTCACCTCTCAGATAAAAAACCTAAGGGCCTTGGTCAGGTTTCGAACTAGTAATCTTGAGCACAATAGGCAAGCAACCTCTGGCGTCTTTATTAATATTTCAATAGTAGAATAGAATTAATTCAAAAGTAGATCAGTGTCAGCCATTAAATAATAACATGAAAAATGGCTGCCTTAATGATTCCTCATGAGTGTTCGGATTTAGGTTGCAACCTGTACATAGCCGCACAGGTCATTCTGGGCAAAGTAAACAAAATATAAAGTTACAACCATTTTCCTTTTTCTATATAGAAAGAGAAGTTGGGTATATACGAGTATGAAGGGTAGAGGGAGGTATTGTGGAGTTGGCCAAACGATTTGATCCAGGGTTGCCAGTATTGGATGATTTAGTTGGTTTTTTGACATGTTTATGATAGGTTGGCTGCCCTGCTCCATTACTCCCCCGCCCTCCTCGCCCCCCTTCTATCTCAAATATAAATTTGAAGTGTAGGTCCTGAGGAAGGCCCCACCAAGTCTCTACCCTCTGCGGACTACACTGGTCTCAATTCGGACTACATAGGTTAAATGGAAACTAAACGAACGGAAGAAAAAAAGTCGAAAAAAAGACGGATAAAGATACGAAAAGGGAAGCAGAATTGCGAGAAAATAGGAAGAGGAAAATGAATGAGAACGAAGACGAAGAATTGATGTAGAGAATGAACGAGGTGGAGGAGAAAGATTGACGCAAAAATGAAAATAGCCGAGATATGGCGAGAAATGGAACAGAAGCGTTTGGTAGTCTGCGTCTAGCCGCGCTAATGACGCAGTCGGTCGATGCGCGTTTCTGAAACAAAAAAAAAAAAATAATAATATATATTTCTGGTAAGCCATACATAATATTATAATAAGATACGTTATGACGTATATACGTCTCATATAAAATATGTATTTAAGTTTTATTACAACTTTTACTTGAAAAGATTTTTGATTAGGTCATAAACATAAGCGGAATCTTTATATTGTATTTAGGCCCCGATCTAAAGTAATATTTTTCGGCCAGATCTATGTTAGCTCATGTGACTTTCTCATTCCAAATTTCAAGTTCATTACTACAATCGTTTTTATGGTAGAGTGCCCTAAACTTTCCAATCACTTAAGCACCCACAGACACACACTCACCATCATTGCGATAGTCAAAACGTATACAGGGAATCTTAAAACGTGAAAATCCGTTGAAACCTCGAAATTGGATTTTCGCACGATTACAATATACGGTATATATATAAATGACCGTGGGTTCGAAACCCGGCCGAGGCTCTTAAATTATTTTATCTGTGACGGCGTGCTTAAGTTTATTTTACCTCCCAGATAAAATAAACTAAGGGCCTCGGTCGGGTTTCGAACCCACGTTCTTGAGCTCAGAAGGCAAGCACGCATACCACTGAGCTACCGGCTGCCCTCTTAGAGTCAGCCACTGGTGGATTAGAATTAAGAATACTACTAAAAATAAAATTAAATAAATACTAAAAAGTAAATTAGTTCAACAATAATAATAGGTTAGGTTAGGTTTTATGACTCATGCCCAGGCTTTAACAACGAGGTCATATCGCCTACTACCAGAGCGCTCTTTCCTCACTCTGGTAGACATGAGCCCGACTCTACTGTGGGAGTCCTAAATTTTGCCTACCCTAAATTTTTTATTCATCTAGGGTAGGGGTCTTTAACGAGTACCTGACATCGTACAGGCTCGGGACCATCGCTTAACGTCCCATCCGAAGGACGGCGTGCTTAAGTTTATTTTACCTCCCAGATAAAATAAACTAAGGGCCTCGGTCGGGTTTCGAACCCACGTTCTTGAGCTCAGAGGGCAAGCACGCATACCACTGAGCTACCGGCTGCCCTCTTAGAGTCAGCCACTGGTGGATTAGAATTAAGAATACTACGAAAAATAAAATTAAATAAATACTAAAAAGTAAATTAGTTCAACAATAATAATAGGTTAGGTTAGGTTTTATGACTCATGCCCAGGCTTTAACAACGAGGTCATATCGCCTACTACCAGAGCGCTCTTTCCTCACTCTGGTAGACATGAGCCCGACTCTACTGTGGGAGTCCTAAATTTTGCCTACCCTAAATTTTTTATTCATCTAGGGTAGGGGTCTTTAACGAGTACCTGACCTCGTACAGGCTCGGGACCATCGCTTAACGTCCCATCCGAAGGACGGCGTGCTTAAGTTTATTTTACCTCCCAGATAAAATAAACTAAGGGCCTCGGTCGGGCTACGAACCCATGACCTTGAGCTCAGAAGGCAAGCACGCATACCACTGAGCTACCGGCGCCCTCACAATAATAATATTAATAACTACAGTACAGTTTTGAATTTAATTTAAATTATGGTAAATATTGTTTATAATTCTTCTAAAAGTGTATTTTCGAGGACAATTTTTCGGGGCGTTCTCATGCCGCTTCCTCAGGTGACAATGTGCAAAGTAAAGAAAAGAAAGAGGCCCCCGGTAGCTCAGTGGTATGCGTGCTTGCCTTCTGAGCTCAAGAACGTGGGTTCGAAACCCGGCCGAGGCCCTTAGTTTATTTTATCTAGGAGGCAAAAAAACCTTGAGCACGTCTTCCTTTGGAAGGGACGTTAAACAATGGTCACGATCCTGTACGATGTTAACCCTGGGAAAGCAAAATTTAGGATTTCCACAGTAGAGTCGGGCTTATGTCCACCAAAGACGACGAAAGAGCAAAATTAAAGCCAGAGACTATATAACTATAACTATATAATAAAAAAATAAACTAAGAGAAAGAAAATAAATGAGTACATAATAAGAGATGTTGCTCATAACAATGAGAAAAAAATGAGGGGATGTAAGTCTTGGCAACGCTGCACCCCTACCACTTCAGCCCGACTCCCAAGTTGCTACGATTCAATAGCTCTGGTGTATGGATTGAGCTGCAAATCTATATTATCGACGTTATACCTAGTAGATTGTCTGATGTCGATAGTGTTCATATGGCGGTGCCTACCTATCCAGATAATTTGATAAACAGCTGCTAACAGATAACATTCATATGAACAGATTATTCACCCAAAATAGACAGGCTTTTGTTATCAACATACCTAACTAATCGATAGCGTAAATCCGTTATAATGTAATGCATTTGTAATGGTGGGAGTTCAGTCTACTTCACAGGTTGTCAAATACAACTGTGTGTCTGACGTCTCACTGATTTTTATTAATAGTATCTAGCCGGCTTTCGAGGTTTCCCTCATCATCAGGCAATCTACAAGAGAAACCATCCTTAATATATTATAAATGCAACAAAGATAAATATGAATACATTAAATTATAAAAAAAATTTGAAATTTGTTGAAAACTAAAATATATTATAATAAAAATAAATAAAACAATCTAAAAACTTTAACAATTTAAAATATCATGGATGGGGACAGGCAAGTAATCTGAGTCACAACTGGGAGAACGCAGTACGTGAGACTGGACAAAACTCCCATCCCCTCTCTAGAGTTGAGGCTTTCTTTTGTAGACTGCCTGACGATGAGGGAAACCTCGAAAGCCGGCTAGCTACTACTAATAAGTGTTTTCAACGAAATTTCATGTTTTTCAATTCCTGATTCCAAAAATTAAAAAAATAATTTTGTCTTTCTGTGTTTTTGTAATTCCCGATAGAATAAATGTAGGGAAACAAAATATTATATGTGTATCCAGGACTCTATAAGGACACCTTTTCCATTGATTTTCAGCCAAATCGGCCAAAGGGAAGGGGGAGATCAGAGGGGAGCACAACACAAAAAACCAATTACTTCCGAAAAGTACTTCCCCAGTACAAATTAATCAATTACGCTTTTGAATCAAGTCCTCCTCTTTTTCTCCCTTTCTCTTCACTTAATTTTGCGAAAAATTAATGGGTGCTGTCTATATGAGGTTCTGGAGACTCAATTCCCATTGAAGATACCAAAAACGGCTGATTTTTCACATCTGAAGGTAGAGAACATGGAATTGGCAAGTGAGTCTGGTCTGGGATCAGTAGAGAGGCGGCCGGCTGGAAAGATAAGAAGGCCAGTCAAGTAGAAATTGGGCATTGGCGTAACTAGGGGGGGGGGGGGGGGGGGAGTGTCCATCCCCCCCCTCCACAAGGCAACTGACCTTCCCTAGATATATGTTCGAAATAATAAATATTGATAAATTGCGACAATTGGTTTCTACCTGACATTTGTTTATATATATAATAATATATATATATATATATATTATATACAGGGTGTAACAAGTCGAGAGAGCGATACTTAGGGATCTTATAGTAAACTTAATTCTGAACAAAAAAGTTCCTATAAACATAGGTCCGCAAATGCTTTGTTTAAAAGTTATTATCAAAAAACACTAATACTACACTAATCACTTGAAAGTAAAGAGTAACTACAATAATTGTTCAAAATGTCTTCCCTGTTGTCGTACACATAATTGACACCTCCGGGCAACTGAATTTATGGCTGTTAGTACCTCTTGTTCCTGTCCTCTCATTTCGTCACAAGCGCTCTGAATCCGTTCAACCAGTTCTTCCCTAGTGTTTACAGATTGCGAATAAACGTTAGTTTTTAACGCCCCCCAAACGTAAAAATCCATGGGCTTTAAGTCGGGACTTCTTGCAGGCCATCTTACTGGTCCAAAGCGTCCAATCTATCTCCTTGAATAATTTCTGTCCATCCAATCACGAATGACTCTGCCATTATGTGCTGGGCATCCATCCATTTGAAACCAACTATGTACTCGCAGGTTCAATAGGATATCCTCGAGGATGTCCACTAGATCATTTTCCAATAGATTTAGCATTGCATCCGAATTGAATCGGGCAGGAAGAAATATTGGCGAAAGGAGATAGCGGTGAACATTCGCTGCATTTTATGCAAAACTGATTCACAATAAATGAGATTAGTTGCATTGAAATAGAACCCAACATTCATAAACATGAATGGTATTGAACTGTGAACCCTATTCAGATCCTAAGCCCTTATACCAATTGCAGTTTTTTTATTATAACTTTTAAACAAAGCATTTGCGGACCTATGTTTATAGGAACTTTTTTGTTCAGAATTAAGTTTACAATAAGATCCCTCAGTATCGCCCTCTCGACTTGTTACACCCTGTATACAGGGTGTCCCAGCATGGAGGTAAAGAACTTTGAGGTCATAAAGGAAATTTAATTTTGAACAAAAAATTGCCTATAAACATAGGTCCGATTCGGAACCGTTTCAGAAATATTCAACCTTCCAATTTTTGTACTTAGCACTATTTTTTTGCATGAAATCTCTTATTCCTCCTTAAGTATAAGAGCTAACACAAATTTAATTATACCATCATAAAGAGCGGTAAATTACCTTTAAAATAAGTTCACTTTATTATTACATTTACAAGAATTTGACAGTTTATAGGCAGCATAAACCGAAGGACTGTGTAATTCGGAAATTCTTTGGCAAACTGTAGCTCACGTTTTTTTCAAAAAAATGTCCTTATTGTATAACTTAATTTTTATTTAGAAAACTTGTGCATTTAATAAGCTTTCAAACGATAAAATATTATATTACATGACCCTTATACTTGTGTAGCAATATTATGGTTTTAGTGAAAAAAGAAGGTAAAAGTAAATGAACATGTCTCATAATCCATGCAGTGTTTACAATGAATTGAGGATTACTATATGTATATACGAGGTCTGTTCAAAAAATAAAAAAGTTTGAATTGCGCGGCTCCAATTGGTTCCAGGGGAATCCGCTTGGTGTTGCTAGGTTTGTACAGATCAGCTGATGATAACGCTGTTTCTCGCTTGCACATATATTCATTTGTTGATTAGCTTTTTTATTTAAGCTTCCCCCCTCCGTTAGGTCGATTTGGCTGAAAATCAATAGGTGTAACCGTTAGAGGGTTTTGGATTCACACATAAAATATACTGTTGATGCATTCATTCGATCAGGTTCACACACTGATAGACATTTTTCTTTTCAAATTTGGAATCTGGAGGTCGGAAAACATGAAATTTTGTTGAAAACTCGGCATCGAATTTTTCACCGATTACATAACTTCCCCTATACTTCATATAGCTGGGGAAGTAAAATATAATCTAAAATTTACTTTATAAGTAAACCTCACGATCGCGCTGCAATGCGCGAAACGGTAGTTTATGCATAAATAACTTGTGAAACAGACAATATTCATATTTAAAAGTGTTTTATTTATTTAATAATAATTTATTTGAGTATATCATTGTAATAAGATCATCTCACTTATAGTATGTTACTATATATTTAACTTGGAGGGCGCCGGTAGCTCAGTGGTATGCGTGCTTGACTTCTGAGCTCAAGAACGTGGGTTCGTAATCCGACCGAGGCCCTTAGTTTATTTTATCTGGGAGGTAAAATAAACTTAAGCACGCCGTCCTTCGGATGGGACGTTAAGCGATGGTCCCGAGCCTGTACGATGTCAGGTACTCGTTAAAGACCCCTAGGTGAATAAAATTTAGGATAGGCAAAATTTAAGACTCCCACAGTAGAGTCGGGCTCATGTCCACATGAGTGAAGAAAGAGCGCTCTGGTAGTAGGCGATATGACCTCGTAGTTAAAGCCCGGGCATGAGTCATAAAACCTAAACCTATATTTAACTTCATTAGATGACACGAAGAAAATGAGGAGGGGAGTGCGATTATGTTCATAAGGAACGTAGGTTTATTTTAAGTTGAGTGGCCATCCTAAGTTTAAATTACAAAAACTTATTTCTCAAGTCTCTCTAGTACCTACTTAAAATCTTTTAAAATTGGTTTTAAATAATGATATAAAGTTGGATTTTAATTTTAATACTTGTCAGTTTATTTTATACAACAGTTGATTTAAATATTTAGCGTCTCGCGGTTGACACATGGTCTCTCTTCTATGATAAAGAGCTGCTCTTCAAACTAAATAATGAAGAAATTGTTGGTGGATCACCGGCTGTGTACTTCCCCACCATGAATTAATAATTAATTTAGCTAAAAATTAATAGGTGTCTTATTACTCAGAGACTTCTGAATATGAACCCTCTCCTCTGATCCCTTCGGCTGATTCAGCTGAAAATTTACTGGATTCATGTTGCAAATTGCATGTAGATAAGTCATTACATAGGCTGGAGCTAAGTAATGGAGGGAGTCGGTAGCGTGTAAATATATTCACAATTATTATCTATCCGTTGGTACAGGTGTAATATATTGAAACCAGTTGTGTTCATATGTTCCTATAAAGGTTTAATGATTTATTGAAACCAGTTGTGTTCATATGTTCCTATAAAGGTTTAATGATTTAATATGATAAAAATATCGTATGCATATTGTGAATATGACGAACGAAAATCGAATTTTCATGGTATCACTCAATACTCATTACTATACTACTCGTTATAAACCAATACTATTACCGCATTCTAGGGGTAGGATTTATGCACTTCGGACAGTAACGACGTACACATTTTTTTATAATTTTGAACAATATATGATGTTTTTAATTTATTGCAATTATTAAGTTATTTCCTGGCTCTTGCTACGGGTGTGTGAGGGTGAGACAGTTTTTACATTTTTGGACCCTCTAAAAACAGTTTTGCATTTTCCCCTTTATTTTTATATTTGACCCATACAGTATTTTGTAGGTACTTTGTAATGGAAGGCACCTCCCAAACTGGGTTTTGTCCGATAATTAGAAACAAACGCGTTTTTGTGACCTAGAGCTATCATACGAATATATGAATACGGATTTATTTGTATGTTTGAATACTAATATATTCTTATTGACACCTTTGAATACGAATATATTCATATATAATAATTTTTGAGAATATATTCGTATTTCTAATTATGAATACGCCCAGCCCTGGTATATTATATAGTCTTGTTGGATTCATAAATAAAAGGTTGAATGTAGTTTTATTTGTTACATTTCCTATCATTTTAAGTTTGACAGAAAAATTATTATTATAATTAGGTGAATATATTATATTTTTGTTATTCTAATACAGATATTGTATATGGTCGTCGTTACAACATCCAATGGACGAGTCCAAAATCACAGAAAAAAATATTATATTGACAGTTTTTACTCCCCAGTTTCCCCTCCCCATAGATCCACAACTGTATTAGAACCCATATTGGAGATTGTCAATAAGGTTCCGCGACACGCCTGTCCTTCCTTTTTACAATTCTTTCAAAGGCTTTACATAAGCCGCTTCTGAGGGATATTGGTGGGTAAGATTTACACATACATATTTTTTTTTTTATCTCCGAAGGATATAAACCTCACAACACTGTCTCAGTTTTCAGGTTTCAGTACACCAAGAATAAGAGATGAATTTAAAGTTAATTTGTTAAACTAGGACTTTAATAATATTATTTGATATGGTTTCGTTGAGGGGGTTAGATCCGTGACTTTCCAAAACAAGATCTCAAGTGTATAGTGGAAGTGGATATTTGACTGATAGTAGGGAGACTGAGAAGGTTCAATCAAGTTTTCAGGCTAATTAAACAGATTATCTGTCGGGTGTGAAACCAGGTTTGGGGCTTCGTCTTCTGATTGGTGCCTCTGCCACTGATCCAGGCTAACTTACAGCACTGATCTAGTTTGAATAAACAGGTTAGACTTGGTTCAAGTCAGTAGAAGGTCGCCTCTCATCTCCGCTCAATATACCCAAATAAAGCCTTATTAGGAGAGCAAGCGAAATTCTGTGCAGTACATTAGACTTTAGTAGACAATCCAACGTTTCTTTTTAAAACAAGACGATAATAAGACCTGTATCTGTACTTAAGGATAAAAGTGTATTAAGTCTAAATTTTAATAAAAAAACAGTTTTCCCATAGAAATAAAATACGTCTTCCCACTGTTTTATTTTTGACCAAAACCGGTTTTCAACGCAACAGCGTCATCCCAATAATAACTAGATGTGCAATATATTCTGCTGTTTGCAAAAACTGAGCTTTTCAGGAAGATGACATTTCCAACAAATTCAATTCACACTTCTTATCAACCTTCTTGTTCACTCCTCTTCACTTCCTTACAATTTGAAATTCATAAATAATGTATACATGAGTCACAGGACAAATATTTTTGGTATCCAATGGGGAAAATGAAATTAGGTGTTCGCTTTCCCTCCAGAGCTCATCGACAGTCTGGGCTAAAAATCAATTTTTGACTTACATAGAGGGTTTTCTTCCTCATAAATATTGTGTCGATACATTCAATACTTCCACAAAAAATAAACTAGGTGTGCAATACATTCTGCTGTTTGCAAAAACTGAGCTGAGTCAGGCATATCTGTATAAAAAATTCAGTTAATGTTTTAATAATTATCAGTAACTTCTCACCTTGTATGTTCTTTATGAATATATTAATACTTTAAATAGATTTCAATTGAATTCAATGGATTTTTTCTATCCTTTTTGTAGACAACTACAGCTGTTTTTGCACAAAATTCTTTTTACTGTGTTCTTTGTATGTTGAAGAATATTTTTATCGAAAAAAAGTCGAAGCTACTACGTTAGAACACTGAAAAAAACGGCTTAAAAAAAGTGGTGTCCGATGGTAAACCGAAAAGGGCTTCGCCCGGATTTTTACATTTGAAATTGAAAAATTCTATTTTGTGCGAGAATTTTGTCTCTCAATTGATTTCAATGGGGATTTCGTTTTTCGGTGATTATTCCTCCGTGGTATGTTCGATTTCAGATTTTTTTAGTAGTAAACCATCGTCACCGTGTCCACTACCATCGTGGCAAATTTCAATGTCATCGGTAAAGGGGTTTAGGAGGAGTACGAATACAACGAAATACATGGATCGCCTAAGAAAGAGCTTCGCTCAGCTCAACTAACTAAATAAAAACAACATTTTGGGTATATTATTTTTAGTTAACATTTTTTATTTATTTAAAAAAATAATTATTTGACGTATAAAAATAAAATAGAAGGAATATGAATTATTAAGGAAAGAAATACATTCTCTCTTCTCAGTATTTTCATTCTTCACGTTCTTCTTATGTGAGATGTTTCAAAATGTTGCTAATATTGGTAGCATTTGCTTCGACTGCAGTTTGCATTGCCTCAGATGCAGTAGCTATACTCTGAAAAGAGTCTGCCATGATCCCCAAGGCAGTGTTTAGATTTGCATAAAGTAGTTCCTCCCTCTCGTTCCGTTTTTCTTCAATCTTCCTCATCTCCCTCAGGTAGGTTATCATTTCTACATGAATACCTGAAAAAAAAATAAATATATATATATATTGTTCATGTAATTATTCAATAATACTTTTTATGACAATATTGTCATACAATTTCTACTTTTGAGTTAATAAATAATTTATTCAACCAAATGCAAAAGAAAACTTGACAAACTCACAATTTTAGGAGAAACACACAAATGATTTTATTTAAATAATAAAAAGAGCGCCGGGAGCTCAAAGGAAAATTGCTAGGTGAGGAGAGGATTTTTGAGATTTCAGAATAAATACGGCTCCCCCCCCCCCCCTCCCCCCCCCCCCCAGGTTTTTAAAAGAATGAATGAATTATGACAAATAAAGACTTGTTCGGATGTGTTTTTTTCCCTTCTACATTTTACAAGAAACATTTTTGAAAAAAAAAATATATATATATATATTGAAAAATAAAATTGAAAAAGTGACCAGTGGTTTCAAGGAGACCTTTTATAATTGCTCTTTAGTTTTCGGGTGCACTTTGCGTTAGTGCAACATCACCAGTCTATGTTTGAAGAGGGAGCTCAGGATGTGGTTAGTGCTCAAGTGAGGTTATGGCGGGCCGGGAGCGACAACGTGTGGCGATCGGTGGTCGCCCCAGCCCGTCACGCCGTTTTTTTCCTGCTTCCGCCAGGAGTCGAGAAACCGACTGAACACTGGGTAGCATGTCCCCTACACCAGCTGCCGCAGATCCAGTCCCAGGTATGATCCGGTCCCACAACTACGTGTTCTGCAGTCTCGATGCCCCCACATGAACAGTTTAGGTTGTTCTTCCTCCTAAAGAGGAAGAGTTTAGAGTTAAAGTCTCCGTGATCTGTAATATCTGGGACATCCAGTGGTCAGGCTGTACCCACGTCGAGTCGAGGCGTGGGTACGCCTCGGACATCCGAACTTCGTGATCAACGTTGTTGTCATTTTTCCACAGTCCATTTCTGGACGCTCCTTGCAACGCTCTGGTCTGGACTGTACGCTCACCTCCTGCTCCAGGGCTAGGCGTAAGGGCTCATCAATATCTGCTCTTAAAGGCATATTGCATCTACAGTAATATAAGGCAACATCACCAACCAGGACCAAGTCTATGGGTAGAGCTCCGGCCAGTACCTCTAGCGCAGTTCGATAAGCTCTTGTAATCCTTAGAAGGGCTGCTCTCTGGGTTTGCAACAGAATCATGCGCTACCGTTTCATGGAGACCAACCTAATTTCTAGTGCATTCAGTGAAATTTAATGAGTGATTCTGACATGGCCCTTACAGGTTTATAATACGAGTATAGTTACCGTAAATTACAGTCAACCAATTAATTAATATTTACTCTATAATTAATACATTTTTTTCATCTTACCTTCCATTGATGATGATCTTCTCTTTGGTTTTATTGGGATGAACCTCGTCTGAAAATTACAACAAGCAGCTTATTACTAGTTGAAGCCCGGTAAAGCTAATTGAGCTAAGCGCCATTTTTGTAGCCCGGTAAAGCTAATTGAGCTAAGCGCCATTTTTGTAGCCCGGTAAAGCTAATTGAGCTAAGCGCCATTTTTGTAGCCCGGTAAAGCTAATTGAGCTAAGCTCCATTTTTGTAGCCCGGTAAAGCTAATTGAGCTAAGCGCCATTTTTGAAGCCCGGTAAAGCTAATTGAGCTAAGCGCCATTTTTGTAGCCCGGTAAAGCTAATTGAGCTAAGCGCCATTTTTGAAGCCCGGTAAAGCTAATTGAGCTAAGCGCCATTTTTGTAGCCCGGTAAAGCTAATTGAGCTAAGCGCCATTTTTGTAGCCCGGTAAAGCTAATTGAGCTAAGCGCCATTTTTGTAGCCCGGTAAAGCTAATTGAGCTAAGCTCCATTTTTGTAGCCCGGTAAAGCTAATTGAGCTAAGCGCCATTTTTGTAGCCCGGTAAAGCTAATTGAGCTAAGCTCCATTTTTGTAGCCCGGTAAAGCTAATTGAGCTAAGCGCCATTTTTGTAGCCCGGTAAAGCTAATTGAGCTAAGCGCCATTTTTGTAGCCCGGTAAAGCTAATTGAGCTAAGCTCCATTTTTGTAGCCCGGTAAAGCTAATTGAGCTAAGCGCCATTTTTGTAGCCCGGTAAAGCTAATTGAGCTAAGCGCCATTTTTGTAGCCCGGTAAAGCTAATTGAGCTAAGCTCCATTTTTGTAGCCCGGTAAAGCTAATTGAGCTAAGCGCCATTTTTGTAGCCCGGTAAAGCTAATTGAGCTAAGCTCCATTTTTGTAGCCCGGTAAAGCTAATTGAGCTAAGCTCCATTTTTGTAGCCCGGTAAAGCTAATTGAGCTAAGCGCCATTTTTGTAGCCCGGTAAAGCTAATTGAGCTAAGCGCCATTTTTGATGACAACTTTTTTTTTTTTTTAGCCAAAACAAGCTACTTGCCGAAGTCAATTCATATCTAAGAGCTCTGCGTCTATCTGTTTTATATTCGTTCAAGCGGTGACCAAAAGGTTGCGCTGGTTGCAATTCCACGCTGTCCAGAAGTTCTATCATTGTTTCATGTTTTCATTGTTAAGCATCTGATTAGAATTCTTAAGTTAAGCATTTGATTAGATGTATTAAACAATATTACTTTTGAATTAGAAACTCGTGCTAAAAATAGAGGGCGTTTTAAGAAAAGACAACAACAAAGAAGACTGAAAAAGGATGCCAGACCTTCAAAGTCATTTAAAATGTTCTATTCTGTTCTGTTTAAAATGTTCTGTTTAAAATTGTTTCATAAAAACTGTAAATCTTGACATATCGAATGATTTTTAATGATATTTTGACATTGTAACCATTGGCGTAGCTAGCGTTATTCGCTGGGGGGGCAGCCGGTCAACCGGCGGAGATAATAAAACAATAGTTTACATTTCACAATCATATTTTTCTTTAAGTTTTAAGTTTAATTAAACTTAATAATTAACAATGAGGTACCATACACAAAATATTAGTATGTTATAACAAAATAATCAACATAAATTTAATTCAAGCATTAAAATTTTCATCAGTCTAGTCATCCAGTCTTATAGAATAAGTAGTGGTAAGTATCCTCAAAACCTTAATAACTTCCGAAGTAATGAATGTATTGACACGAAATTTAGTATGTGTATCCAGAACACTACTGATCTTCAACCAAAGTGAAGGGGGAATTTTAGCTTTTAGCTCAGTGGTATGCGTGCTTGCTTACTGAATTTAAGATAGCGGATTCGAATCCCAGCCGATGCCCTTAGTTTATTTTATCTGGAAAGTAAAAAAAAAAACTTGAGCCCGCCGTCCTTCGGATGGGACATCATTGCTTAACGTTTCAAGCCTATGCGATGTCAAGTACTCGTTAAAGATAACAAAATTTGGGTAGGCAAAATTAAGGATTCCCATAGTAGCGCTGACAGGGAAGAGATAAGAACATTGGATGCTTAGGTCCCTAGATGTACATATGTGATGTAATGAATGGGACAAAAGCACAAAATTTAATATGAAGATTGAGAAGCCTCTTGAGACAAATATTAATTTTTAGCCCAAACGATCTATTGGTTTAGAACGGACAGCAAAAACGTAACTGATTAATGCATGCTGTGAAAGGACATTACCGCAATTTACCGAAGACTTTTTTATTTTCAATAGAGGTCGTCAACCGTTCTATATAAACTCGTTAATATTTTACTCACAGTTTGAGTTAGTTATTATGACTACAAGGTCATATCGCCTACTACTAGAGGGCTCTTTCGACACTCTGGTGAACATGAGCCCGACTCTACTATCGGAATCCTAAATTTTTATTCACCTAGGATAGGGTGAACGATTGCCTGACATCGTACAGGCTCGGGACCATCGCTCAACGTCCCATCCGAAGGACGGCATGCTTAAGTTTATTTTACTTCCCAGATAAAATAAACTAAGGGCCTTGGCCGAGTATCGAACCCGCAATCTTGAGCTCAGCAAGCAAACATGCATATCACTACCGACGCATCACTCACAGGTAATATTAATAAATAAATCAATAAAATTTAATTATTGAAATAAATATTTATTAATTGCTTACGGGAAAGGTAAATAATTTCCTCTTATTTGATAAAGAAGCAGATATTCCTTCTGGCCTCCTTGCAGGAATTTCTTTTGGCTGGAAAAAAATAAATAATATAAATTAATTTATGTACATTAAATTGCTTATTTACTTATATTATTCAAAGGAAGCCCAACAGAGCTCCGTCTCCCTAGATCTGTTCTTCGGTAGGTTTAAAATAAAAAAATGGATCTCAGTTATTTTCAGAATAATCAAATAATATAATGATGTTTGCGTTCTAAGAAAAAAAAAAAAAACTGATTATTTTAAAACAGGGTCTTGCTTCTATGTCTCAAGAAAAACAAAACTGGGATATATTAAAAATAATTAAATGCAAACATTAACTATATTAATAATTCAGATAATAAGACAAAGGGTTTTCTATTGACATTTCTCAGAATGCAGAGAAACCGCTCAAAAACTTAATGTTGCAATAAAATTGTTTTGAAAATATATTATATATATATATATATATATATATATATATATATATATATTCATTAAATGGTTCACCATTCTAAAACTATTTGATCTATGAATTTGAAAATAATATTTTTATCGAATAAACTCTTTATAAAAATTGTAAACCAAATTTTTATTTTTTGAAAACTAGGTAGTTGAGCGGGGTCAGCTGGGCTTCTTTAAGTCAGTTCTAGGGCTTCCAGTGAGCACCCCCAGCGCCTATGTTAGAATGGAAACAGGCCGGGTTCACACTAAAGTGAAGATATTCAGCAGGATGTTGGGCTGGTGGCAGAAACTCCTGGCCATGTCGGAGGACCGTCTCCCAAGACTCTGTTACCTTCGCCTTGCCCAACTCAGCCGAAACTTTGTTTTGCCCTTCAACTGGGTCACCCAACTCAGGTGTTACCTGGCCTTGATCGGGGCTGACCACCTTCTGGACGGCCCCTATATTTCTGATATCCGGCCCCTCCGTGGTGATTTGGTAGCAGCTATGAGGAATCATCTGGTCTGTCTCGATATAAATTCATTAGTAAATTCTAAATACAACTCCCTCTACCGATTGGTCCAGTGCTTTAGGACCTCAGGAAAGCTATCTTTCAATAAACTGCCATATTGAAAAACTCCGACTTCTAGCTCAAATCCGTCTCCACAATACCAATAAAAATTTTAGAATATTACTTGGAGGGCTTAGGTATGAGTTTTGTCCTGAAAGTGTCTGCAGGCTCTGTACCTTAGATGAGAAGGATGATCTCATACACTTTTTGCTCAATTGTCCCTCCTTGTGTATCCCCAGGCAAGCATTTCTCCACAATTATCTCACCAATAGACCAGAATATAACTCAGAAACATTTGTACATATTTTAAATAATTTAAAAGTTAGAGAAATTAACGATTTATTTTAATTTTTTTCGGTTGCTTTAAAAATAAAGAATAATCTAATTTAAATTGTGCTTGTAAGATGGATATATATATTTTTTGTTTTTATTATTATTACTTTATTTATTTATACATGTAGTATTTTTTTTTTTTTTTTTTTAGGGTTAGGTTAGGTTAGGTTAGGTTTTATGACTCATGGCCGGGCTTTAACTACGAGGTCATATCGCCTACTACCAGAGCGCTCTTTCGCCACTCTGGTGGACATGAGCCCGACTCTACTGTGGGAGTCCTAAATTTTGCCTACCCTAAATTTTTTATTCATCTAGGGTAGGGGTCTTTAACGAGTACCTGACATCGTACAGGCTCGGGACCATCGCTTAACGTCCCATCCGAAGGACGGCGTGCTTAAGTTTATTTTGCCTCCCAGATAAAATAAACTAAGGACCTCGGTCGGGTTTTTTTTTTTTTTATTTATTCATGTGTTTTTTTGTTTTATATAATTTTCGAATTGTTTCATTTACACTTCTTTTGTTATTTATTTTGTGAAAAAAAAACCCACTCATTGCCATGAGGATTGTAATCTTTTGTGCAATAAAAAAGTTTATCTATCTATCTATCTATCTATTTTTTGAAAACTATTATGCTTATGAATGTTTACTTTCTATATTGTTTTTAAATTGTTTCAAGGTTCAAAAATTTTATTGAAACAATTTGTTATATTTGATTCTTAACACTTTCGCTATCTCGCAACTCAGACGTTGTCACGCTCATTTCGCCACGCATCGGAGTTGCACGCACCCGATTTTTTTTTTAAATATATTTTCTTATAATTCATTCTTCTTCAAAATATGCCTAAAACAGTTTCTTCTCATCATTTACGTGATAAATTGAGAATAATTCCACCTTCCACATATATTTTATTGAATGTTTTGGGGTCTATCAACTATACAAATGAAGACACATTGCAGCTCCTTGAATCTAATCTAATTCAGCACAAATAATTTAATCCAATGTAATTAAACACATACCAGACTAAAACCACTTCAAACCTCCCTTGAAGGTTTCACATATCGCAATGTTGCCAACCTCCACAACTAAACAATAATATAACAACTATTTAAACATTCATATCTTTCTTTTAATATAAATAATTATTTTTAATGTTTTTAAATTATTTTGACATGAATTAAACTATTTTTCTTTTTCTGAATGCTATAATGATTAACTAGATAAATCAGCTGCCAAAATAAGTCCTAAGTAGTTGACATATTCCTTCGAGGTAATTTAGCCATTTTTAATTTAGGCGTAATGAGCAAACAGAGAGGAAACACATACCTTGCTGGGCCCAGCCTGGATAGTTATCAGCTCTGGAACATTCTGTTGGGTGTCAGAGGTCTGGGTAACGTCTGTTATATCCTGTAAATAAAAAAAAATATATATATATATATATACATATATGTACTTGGAAATGTTGAAGAGACTGTATTGTGGACATATCGTTAGCATTTCCAGGCTATTCTAAAATTATTTCTTTTACGGCGATATTTCGGGGCGATTGTACGACGTGAACATTCATTATACAAACCAAACAAGAGACACCCGAAATATCGCCGTTCCAGACGACAACTCGCCAGATCGGCGGAACGTATCTTTTTCCCTGACCTATCTTTACGATATTGTGAACTTTTCTCTTAATTGTGTTGTAATTTTTCAATGCCACGTCGCACAAATGATAGCAAAGCCGTCATTTTTAAATGAGAGTTTTCTGACAAAAAAAAAAATAAATAAATAAAATAGTGTGAAACAACCTGAACAAACACAACTAATTAAATCATTAGTTTTACTGCTCCAGCTAAACGAAGTATAGAGGAGGTTATGTAATCCGTTATGTGGAGTTATCAACGGAGTTTCGGAACACGAAAACTCCCTATAGAATGAATGTATCGACAAGAAATTTTGTAAGTGTGACCAGAAACCTATAACACCTATCGATTTTCAGCCAAATCGGCCAAAATTAATAACTGATTAATTCTTGCTGGGGAAGTACATAGCTGGTGATTCATCGATGACTATCTTCTTCTCGTTTAACATTAGTTAAAAGTGCCAAACAACTAGTAATCATAAGGGAACGTAAGGTCAGTCATATGCGAAGCTAAAATCAAAAATTTGGTTAAAACCCAGTAAAAACCTTCGTTACGGAAGTAAGTATAATATATATATATATTATTAGCAATTCAAATTTTTAGAAAAGAAAAAATAAAGTAATTTTTCTGTAAATAATTGTTTTCCTAAACTCTTTTCCAGGTTAAATTAAACCTGTATAACTTTCTGAAAGGTAAAGACCAGAGGGAATGGAAAGGAAATAATAAATATAAATAAATAATACATTTATAAATGTGAGGAGATTTTATTTAAGTAATAATATAATAGAAGTAATAGTACTATTGTTCTTAAAACTTGAGATGTAATCAGGAGAATTCAGAAATAAAATCAATGATTTTAAATCGACAGGCAAGGTAATCTTGCCATAATTAATAGATAAAATATTATTTTAAATGAACTCGAACACATTTTTTTTCTACGTCTCCAGTTATTCGAATTACAAGGGGAAGTTATGTAATCGGTCAGAAATTCTACGTTGAGTTTTTTAAATAGAATTTCATGTTTTCTTAACTATTGATTCTAAAAAACAATAGTCTCTGTTTGTGTGTGTCTGTGAACACGATAACTTTCGATAGAATGAATGTATCGACACAAAAATTTATAGGTGAATCCAGAACCCTTTAAGGATGACATCTTTCGATTTTCAGGGATATCAACCTAAGAGGAGGGGAGAATTAGAGGGAGGCTTAACACAAAATCTGTATGAAATTTTTTGTCAATAGATTCATTACAAAGGTAGTTATTAACGTTTTTGTGTTAAGCCTCCCCCTTAAAAGATTAGGTTGATAATCAATAGATGCAATCCTCAGTAGGGTTCTTAATATGAACATAAAATTTAATCGGGAGTTTCGTAATCACACATACAGATAGAATTTTTTTTTTTATTTTTTCTTATCTGGGCTCGGAAAACTTTAAATACCGATGAAAACCAAACTACGAATTTCTGACGGATTACATTAAAAAATGAAGGAAATAATAAATAGCTTAAAGTAAAATGTACATAATTTGGCAGTAAAACGCTACTCTAGCGCCTCTTCAGGGGTTATGTGGTAAGTATATAATAATAATTATTATGCAACTAAAATAATAAATGTTTCTAAAGAACTTACAGTGAAAGTAAATAGTTGCGTTTCATTTGATAAAGGATTAAATATTACTTCAGGCCTCTTTGCAGGAATTTCTGAGGGCTGAAAAAATAAATAATAATAAAATATTTACTTACTAATTAACTAAATAAAATAAAAGGTGTTTTAACAATACTTACAGAGAAAGTAAATATTTGCGTTTGATTTGATAAAGAGTTTGGTATTGCTTCAAGCGTTTGTGCAGGAGTTTCGGTGAGCTGAAAAAAATAATTTAAAACAATTATATACATTATACAGCGGAATGTAGGTCAATTGCCAGTAAGTAGGAGATGGGAGGGGATGACATCTTATATAAACACTGTTCCAAAAACATTTACCGTTTACGTAAATATGAGGGATATTTTGTACGATGTACTTATACGCCGAAGTAAAATAGATCTAAGCTAACACATTATAAATTTGAAGTTCATTGTCACAACTGTTTCTGAGTTATGAGCGCTCCAATCACATTCCAATCATATACACACAGACAGATATCATCGCGAAAATGGTCAAATCATGTTCAGGGGACCTTGAAAAGAGAAATTACTTCGAAAATTCGATCTCGGATTTTTGCATGATTGCAAACTTGAGGGCACAGAAACTTCTGTCTTGGGGATTTTCTTCTCCAGCGTACGAAGTACAGTAAAATCCTTTTATAACGATTCCTGATATAACGATGTAAAACCCGTATCTAGTTTGGTTTGCTATTTAAAAGTGAAGAAATAAATCCGGATATAACGATGTTAGGTATTACGATATTCCGTATAAAACAATCTAAAACAGAAGAAAAGGTTGTTTTTTCATTCCGGTTATAACGATATAATATGTATGTACATATGCACATACATAATTGGGTAGAACAATATGAGTTTTGAACGGATGAAAAATACGAACATTATAGAAAAGGTTTTTAAACAAGGTTTTTGTTTATTCTTTCCGAGCGCAATGAGTCATTCCATTACCAAACATACCATTTCCCCCTTTTCTTCGAACTCTCTTCTTCCCTTCTAGTGCGTATATTCCCAGTTTCAGCTTAGTCTTTCCTTTGCCTCTGTAGGGATCGTGACTTCGGAACTTCAGTACCATGTAAGCAAAAATTTATTCTTAAAAAAAAGCAAGCTAACTAAAATAACTGATTTTTTTGTGGAAAGTTAATACATATGTAATCATGTGTATACATAATTTATGTATACAATTACAAATGTATGTAAGTAAATTTTATGTAAATTTTAAAAAGTAAATAAAAAAAAAGAACCTTCTCGTCATGATCATTGTAAAACACTTTTTTTTTTCACTAACGAGCCCATACATTTGTATGAACGTTTTACAGTTTGGTTCCGGATATAACGATGTATTCTTCTTAGTCCCTTGAATATCGTTATAACGGGATTTTACTGTATAGAGTGGATTTTACGTAAGTGGACATGTTGAGTTTTCTGTCAGTCTGTCTATGAACACGATAACGTTGTTCAACTCTTCCGATAAAGAGAACCAACCAAGGAATTAAAGAGTACAATTTATTACATCTGTATATTTGAACAAAAATCGAATGAGCTCATCAAAAATGTATTTGTATACCAAAAATAAATAAACTCCAAACCTTGCTATGTCCAGCTTGGAGGGACAACACTGCAGAATCATTCTGCGTACTGTCAGATGTTTGGTTAAGATCTGTCATATCCTGTAATTCATAATAATAATAATAATTTCCATTAGATCATAATGGTAATATAATAAGTTATATACAAGTATATAGTCGGGTGAATCACCGGCAATAATTAAATAAAAAGCAATGTCGTTATGGCAACGTAACCAACTGTCATTTATTAATTCCTTGAGAGCGCCGCACAGTGTGAAATGTATGAGTTTTGATTTTCAAAATTCGAGCCCCCGCTCAATTTTTGATCAATTTGGATGAAACTAGGTGCAAAATATTTGTGAAAGCTGGCTTTTTATCAGATAACTGCGGGTTTCACAATCAAAGTACATATTATATGCCAGTGGCAAAAATAGCCAATATATTGAATTTGGACCACTTTAGGCCAAAATGACAACATTAGGACCACTTTTGGCTAAAATAAATATTGAATTCGTAAACAGCGACCCAAAAAACATTCATTTAAGTTGTAAAAATCCGTTAACAAAAACTTAGACAAAAAAAATTAAAATTTTTAGGGGTTTTGGCAGCTGTCAATTGGAATATAATACCTTGATTGTGAAACCAGCAGTTACCTGATAAAAAGCCAGCTTTCACAAATATTTTGCACCTAGTTTCATCCAAATTGATCAAAAATTGAGCGGGGGCTCGAATTTTGAAAATCAAAACTCATAAATTTCACACTGTGTGCCGGTAGCTCAGATGGCCGATCACCTTAGGTATTTTATCTGCGAGATGAGAAAAACGTTGAGCACGTCACTCTTCGTATGAGACGTTAAGAGATGGTCTCTGCGAGTCTGTATGATGTCAAGTACTCGTTAAAGACACCTTACCCTAGGTGAATAAACCTGTTGTGCTCATGTTCACCTGAGTGGCGAAAGAGAGTGATGGTAGTAGGCCATATTAACTCATAGTAACATAAAAATAGCCCACTGGTGTATTTACTGTATTAAAAAAAACTGAGTATTGCGCAAGCTTTCTAAAAAAGTGGGAAAGTTCCTACAATTCCAGTATGGGTTATGTAATCGGTCAGAAATTCGATGCTAAGTTTTCAATTGAATTTCATTTTTTATGAAGTTCTTCAATGATTCCAACGAAAAAAAAATGTAGGTCTGTCCGTGAACACGATAATTTCCGACAGAACGAATGTATCGATACGAAATATTTTGTGTACATAGAATTTTCAGCCAAATCACCCTAAGGTAAAATAGAAGGGGCTCTACTCATGATTCTCAATAACTGCCGATGTAACTAATGTATCGAACAAAATTTAGTATAAGAAGTCCATAAGTCCTTACGCGAACTATACATTTTATCCCAAACGGTCGATTAAAAACTTAATTGTTTAATTCGTGCGAGGGAAATACATAGCCGGTGATATTTTACCCAGTTATATATGAAAAGCATTCCAGGTGAGCTTTCTTACAATTTTAACAGATCAAAACTAAAATTGTCGTTATTTTTGCTAAGGCGAACTGTACCGTTATGTTCTGGGATGAGGTGGTTACAACGCACTCTAGAAGATCTTGCTCCCCTTGGTTCGATTGATCGAGTAACGCCAAAACTCTCTCCTCAAAATGTGACAGTTTTTCAGGTATGTATGCATCCCCTACAGCCAAACTCTGATGATCACGGATCCTGGCTAGTTTTTCTTTCACTTTACGCTTCATATCCATCCAAGTCTGAAAAAAAAAAAAACCAAAAAGTTTTATTGACAATGTTCATAATTGAGAACTACATACATTTGCTTTTAATGCTAAATCAATAATTTTTGTCACCGATATATCCAGGCATAAAAAACAATTTTCCTCTCTTAGATCCCACAATGATCCTGTAGCCTTAAATTCTCAATTCTGCCACATTTACACAACGTTTAATCGATTTGATGTTAAGTTTGATTATACGTATGTAATCCCATGTGAATATACACATTACAACGCAGATTATTAGAGTTTTTCTGTTATATCCCTTTACTCCCCATCCCTGAGGCGAATTTGGCTGAAGCTCAATAGGTGTTGTCCTTAGAGGGTTCTAGGTACACATAAAAATTTCCTATCGGTAATTATCGTGCTCATAGAGAGACATTTTTGTTCTTATTTTTGGAATCGAAAGGTCGGAAAACATGAAATTCCATTGAGAATTCTGCATCGAAATTCTGACCGATTACATAACTTGTGTACTCCTTTACATCGGGGTTCTCTCCCTGTCACTTCTAGAGCGGCAGAAAGGGGAGAGTACCCACCTCATATTATATTTTATTATTATATATAAATCAATATTACGTAAGAATTGCAGTAACCGCATCCGTATCTCGAGAACAAATTTTTAATGCTGCTGAAAAATCATGAGGCAATCCTTCTCTATATCTACAAGGTGAGTGCTACGCAAGTTTCCAATATGTGTAGAACAGATAGTGCTTCCCGGGAAATAGGACATTTCGGTGACCTCTTTCGCATTAAGATGTGGACGTGCGTTACCCACGTGTCACTCAGCCATTTAACAGCGGACTTGAGTGCTTCCTTCATGTCTGAGAGACGGACTGGCATCCTTGGCGGCCTTGTCTTCTGTCTCATTCCCATGGATACCTACGTGTCCTGGTTTCCAAGCAAAGATGATTCGATTCCCACAGTTGAATCTCATGAATCATAGGTTCAGTGGAATATCTGTCCTTATTATTGTAAAGGAGCAGTTTTTAATTTCCTCAGAATGTGCAAGGAGAATACAGCTGCTGGTCATGTGACTGCAGTGCGCATGCTCAGACCAAAATATCACCCCCACGCCACCTCAGGTGTTATTTCCCCTCTTAGCATTATTGGGAAATTGTTTTAAAACCAAATTCGAGTCTTTAGTTAATTAATATGACTCATGCCCGGGGTTTAACTACAGGATCATATCGCCTTGTGGACATGAGCCCGACTCTTCAATGGGAGTTCTAAATTTTCTCTACCCTACATTTTTATTCACCTAGGGTAGGGGTCTTAAACGAGTACCTGACATCGGACAGGCTCGGGACAATCGTTTAACGTCCCATCCGAAAGACGACGTGCTTAATTTTTTTCACCTCCCAGATAAAATAAACTAGAAGCCTCGATCGGGTTTCGAACCCGCGATCTTGAGGTCAGTAAGCAAGCATGCATTCCACTCAGCTACTGGCGCCCATTTTGATTCTATACGATAAAAGTAAAACTCACTCTTTTCCAGTTGTCCACTGTTTTGCCGGAGCTGCCTTCAGGGCTGGTCTCCAACATCTTCGCCAGTTGTAACCATCGTAACTTACCATCATAGGAGGGTGAACATTTCCCATAGACTAAATCTTTATGCTCCTCCATGAAAGAGACAATTATTTGTTTTTGTTCTCTTGTTACTTTTTTCATCCTTTTTGCTACTGCCTACAAATTAATTACTTTCATCAAAATTTCTGGAACAACAAAAAATGCAATGTGTAATATAAAAAAAATATATATATTACCATAATTATCGAAGAGTTCCAACAGCCACAGGTAAAAAAAAGTGTTCCTTTCTGTAAATAAAAAATGTTTTTATTGAAATTAATGAACAAGTATGAAATCTTAGTTTTTTAAACAGAAATTCAATGCTAAGTTTTCACCTTATTTCAAAAAAGAAAAAAAATGTGAATCACCGGCAATGTACTTCCCCAGAACAAATTAATCAATTAACTTTTCGCTCCTTCTCCAAAACCAGTCGCCCATTTGCGCTAATATTCAACAGTTGACTTACAAAGGGGCTCCTAAATCCTCATAATAAATTTTGTTTCGATACATTCATTACATCGGCAGAGTGTCTAGGTCTCTCTTCTAATCGTTCCTCCCAATTGGGCGATTTGGCTGAAAATAGGTGTTGCTAGTTCGTTCATACCTATAAAATACTGTGCCGATATAATAATTTATTCTATCGGGAGTTATTGTGTTCACAGACACACAAACAAATTTTTTTTTTTCATATTTGTAATCTAGAGGTCCGAAAACATGAAATTCCGTTGAAACTCCGCATCGAATTTTTGGCCGATTACATAACTTCCCCTATACTTCGTATACCTCGGGAAATAAAAACATTTTATATTTGTCAATAGTGTTTCTATAGTAGGTATATATGAGTCCACCAGAATCAAAACTCACAATATCCAAAAATCAAAATTTTGGAAATTTGCCAAAAACCGCTTTCGACTACAATTTGCTTCTCCGGTTCTTGCAAATGGGTTTTATTACATCCTGTTAGCACTTTAAAATGAAATACACACAAAAAAAAACTAATTTTTATATAGCGTTATAAAAATAAAAGCAGTAATTGGATAATGTTAGTTTTGATTCCCAACTTTCTCAAACATGTATAAATAAATAAAAACCATTCAACATTTTCAAATGCAAAGTAAATTTATTATTACAATTATTACAACTTGATGATTTTAGAAAAATAAAAAATGATTAAAATTGACACATTATAATTTTACATAAAGCATAGGTAATAATAAAATTTTATTTAAAATAAAAACTGCAAAAAAATACAGCACAAAATAAAAAAATAAACGATAACCTCTTTGAACAGGTTATTCTTGCAAATACTGCTTTCTGATTGGTTAAAAGACGCCTAGTGTCAGAACTAACACTATCCACTATGATCCTAGTGGATAATGTTAGTTCTGAATCCAACCCTCAACTTCTAGGCCCATTAAACCTATGATATGGTGACTTTTGATTCTAACCAACGCCATATTTGAATTCAGCTGAAAAAATTGCTAAAATTACCACTGCCGTCTCAATTTTGGATATTGTGAGTTTTGATTCTGGAGGACTCATATAATCTCTAATATTCTGACAAATACTTTAAATTATTTTTACAAGTTTAAAAATAAAATTACCTTCTTTATTTTTCAAGAAATACTGTCCAACTAATGAATACACATTTTATCAGTCCCCCATAACATACAACCTTCAACACTTTAATATCAGTAACACAGCAGAATAACAAACTTAATTTAAATATAAACACTTTTAACAATATACAAGTTAATTGTATTGAAAAGTTTCACTCTAACTGAGATGTGATAACATAACAATCTGTGTAGTGTTATGAGTTGGTTGTCGTTGGTACGTGATGTGTTATTTTTAGCGTGTGTCCTTGCCAGTTCCCCCTCCTGTTGACAGTGTTGCCAGCACAATTGAACGAATAATCCCTTAAGCTAATCAAAAAAACTCCTTAAACTTCGCAATAAAATATATTTTACCTGCATCACTGTATTCTCTTGCATTTGTTTGGTTTGAAAAATAAAAATAAAAGTAAATAGACACACATAAAAAATTATAATGATTGACTGATTTAATTCTTTATAATATAAAGATATTATTTAATATTATCAAATACTATTTAATTACCATAATAGCTCCAACTTTAAAACAAAAATACCAAAAACATGAATGAAGAAAGTAATTTTATTTTTAAACTTGTAAAAATAATTTTAATTATGGCTTAGTCAGAATAAAAAAAAATGTTACCATAATTATTGAAGAGTTTCAACAGCCATGTGCAAAAAAAGTGTTCCTTTCTGCAAAAAAATAAAAAAAAAAAAAGTTTGAAATTAATGAACAAGTAGGTATGAAATCTTATTTTTTAAACAGAAATTCAATTCTGAGATTTCCTGTTATTTCAAAATAGAAAAAATATGTAAATCACCGGCAATGTACGTCCTCAGAAATAATTAATCAATTAACTTTTCGCTCCCTCTCCAAAACCAGTCGCCTGTTTGCGCTAATATTCAACAGACAGTTCACTTACATTTGGCTAAAAATAGATAGGTGTTGCTAGTTGTTGATAGTTTTGGTCACACATATAAAGCCATAGTCACAATAAGTAACAGATTTTATTTTTTATCACTTTTAATAAAAAACTACCAATAAAATATAATGTATGCTTGGAACGAACACTCGCCAGAAGTGAAACTTCTTTCGCGATTTAAAATTTTTTTTCTTGTTTTTTGATCCATAAATATTATTTTTATGTTGTATGGGATTTCTCAATTAACTCAACATTATAGATACAAACAATTTTATTTATTAGCTTATTTATTTATATTCATTTGTTAAATCAACATTATTTTCATTGTTAGGAACATCAGAAATCACTACATTTGATTCCAAAGTAGAGACAATAGGCCTATGCTAAAATAAATTTATTCTGATAAACAACGAAGAAAGGTAAAATCGAAAGCAGTATATTTCTAATTTAACATTATACTTATTTTTAAACATACCTGCACTATATTCAGGTTTCATATTGAAAAGTAGGACTGATCCTCCGCGAAATAATATAAAAATAAATAAACGAATTCCGTAACACAATTGTAACCATCACTGCAACGACAGTGTTGCCAGATATTCATATTTGATGTACTCATAAACATGTATTAATTTAATATTTAATAAACTATATATCTAGTAAATACTGTTCAGTGTGACTTAATTAATAAAGTGTTTTAAATAAAACAACATGAAAAAAAAAATGAAGAAATCATTAAAGAGTTATTCAGATCGGTTTGATGTAGTGGTGGGGGTGGAAGGCTATGCTTCTGTTGCTTCAAGTTTCGAGCCGGCATGTGCGCGCGCACGCTCTTTCTAACTCTCTCACTCTCCCCTCTCTCGTCAGAGCGCCACATAATTTTGTAACGCCAAAAAAAAAAAAAAAAATGTAACTCATTTACCAGCTAGTCCCCAAGTTTTTCAGTGCGCGTTAAGAAGTTTCACTTCAATAAAAACAAACAAACATTTTAAAAGTCGTCGGTACTTCCCACGAACGAATTCATCAATTAACTTTTCGCTCTATCTCCAAAACCAGTCGACCATTTGCGCTATTATTCAACAGTTGACTTACATAGGAGCTCCTGAATCATACTAAGTTTTGTGACGATAAATTCATTACATCGGCAGTTATTAGGGTTTTTGTGTTAAGCCTCTCACCTAATCCCCCCCCCCCACCCCCCACGGGGCTTCTGGTTTCACAAATAAAAAGCGGAATCAGAAAAAGGGAAGGTTGGGATCAGAGGGAGGCTCAACTCATAAACTTCAATAACTGCCGATGTATTGAATGTATCGACATGAAGTTTTATATTCAAAATATATTATAAGTCAAAACCCAATGAGGACAGAATTTTGGCCTAGCATCGGGTGCCATATTACCCCTGTTATGAACTAAGTGCTAGATATGTAGAAAATGTTGAAAACTTCGTAAGAAATATGTACTAAAAAAAATAGTGTGAAAAAGGGAATTTTTTAGTCGTAAAACAAGCATATATGAAGCAAATATGGAGGAAAACTCGTAAAACCCAGTTATACATTAACTGTTATCAGCAGTTTTCCTGAGTTTTATCTTCTCACCAGGAAACGGCTTTACTGTAATATGGCAACGGATGGCGGAAAATTGTCTTGGAAATTCTAGGCATCTTTCCAATCGTTGGACCATCAAATGTGTCAATTGTGAAGGTTCTGCGTGGCGATGATGACGCTGTTGCGCTAAAGCAACAGTTCTAGTCGGAAATAAAATAGTGGGAAAATAACGTCTTCTTTTATTTCTATGAGAACTTGTATCAAAACACGAAGAGTTTCTTCTGGGTTCCGGGACACTGTGACCCCTTCCTTCATTTATTTCTGAGTATAGCCAACAAAGTTCGTAATGTAAACACACGGCTAATCCCTCTCTGAGTCTGATACTCAGTCCCAGTCAGTCCCATGCTATAGTTGTCCGTGAGTGGACCTATTTTAAGCTTTTATTTATTGCAGTATAGTTCTTCTGATCTCAGCGTTCTTCGGGTTCCACCATCCTTCGAAGATCATCATTTTTGTTTATATTTCAATTTCACTATTTTCATCACAACATATAGATATTTATCATTTTATTTTTATTTTCATCGTGAACTCACGTTAATATTTTCAGTTTTAATTATATATGGGGTATTCAAACATTGTTTCTTACGGAACTACTTTCGTTGTACCTAGTCCATAGTCGATTATATTTTTTATTATATTACTTTCAGTGATTATTTTTCAACAATATACATTTATATATACATACTTTTCTTTTCTTTTAAGAATTGGTATTCTGTTTGTTTTTTATTATATCCGATATGTCCGGTAATATATATAATAACTGTTTAACCAATCGTTTTGACATATTTTGATAAGAATTTATTTTTAAACTCAAGTTAATTTTTAATTTTATTTTGATTAACAAGATTTATTCTTTTTTGCGTCATTGAATATACATATATATATTTTTTTTATAATATATATTTTTTTAGATTGTTCTCAGTATTATTACTATTTTGTGTCCCCTTTATTTTTGTTCTCCGTTTCCCTATCATGTGCTTGTCCAATAATTAAGAAGCTCCGACGAAATTAAATTTTATTTGAGGATTTCCCTATTCAAAAGGAATAGGCAGCCTTGAATTGACCACTATGAGAACTTGTATCAACACGATGAATTTCTTCTGGGTTCCGGGTCAATGTGACCCCTTCCTTCATTTATTTATATATGTATATATATGTGGTGGGCTGGTGTTTTACACCTAGGGACCTAAGTGCTCTTATCCCTTCCCTGAAAGCGCTGGGCTTCCCCCTTATTATGTTACCTTTATATTTATACTATTTTAACCAAGCCCTTCATGAAGTGCTCAGTCTCCCAGTTTCCTTAATGAACCTGAGAATGCACTCATAGTCCAATCTTCTAAAGTCCTCTGCAATTACATCTCCACCAAGGATGCGGAATCTCATTCGCCCAGGAAGTGTGCCGCCGTTTCGTCTTCTTCCCCACATCTATCGCAGGTAGGACTGTCCTTGACTCCCACAGTGTGTAGGTGTCTATTGAACGGACCATGTCCTGTGAGAACTCCAGTCAGTTGCCTAAGCTCGTTCCTTTTGAGGTTCAGAATCCCGTCTTTCAGGACTTCCCTCCCAGGAACATCTTCGACTACCTGCATGTGGTCTTTTCTCTCCATGTACGCTCCAAAAGATCCTTAGTCCATTTCTTTTATTTACCTAAATCCATGTATTCATATATTTCCAAATATCTCTTGCGTCCTGCTTCCTCTTAATGTTACCTGTTAAGGGCCCCATGACTGAATCGGTCGAATTTCCCTCAAAAAGAAAAACACAATGAATATTCTGAAGTCGCTGAGTAAGATACCTATTGATTTTCAAGTTGGTTTTCAAGTCAGAGTGAGAGGAACACTTATTTGATTAATTCGCACTGGGGAAGTACATTGTCCGTGATTCAACGACATATTATTATTTTTCTTCCCACATCTTACTTAACGTTAGTTAACCTTTGAAAGATTTACCGCCAATGGTTCTCTTGTCATTTCATTTCCTTTCATTTCTTCATCCAATTTTTGTTCCTCTTATTCTGTTACATGTCAGTTGAGAGAACAGAGGTTTCCTCGAATTTTCTTTACAGCCTAAAACAATTTTCCAAAATCCGTGGAAGTGAGGGTAGTTTTGTAAACCATATTTTCTTTTAAACCTGTTATTGCGTCAGTAGAGGGGTGGCTCTCAGCTGGTTAACCAGACCAAATGTAATTTCGAGGAAGGACCACTGAATTCATCCTGGGCCCCCAAACTCAAAATAACGACTTCGTTCCATTCCAAACTGGGCAATGGCGTTGCACTCTAGGAGAGAGTGGTTCTTTCTCTAAAATGGTGGGGGGCAATGTGAGCGAAAAGCTTTTTGTCCACTGTGATAATAAAGGTTTAAGTGTTAATCTTAAATAAAAGATATATAAATAATTGAATTAATAATAATGAAATAATAATTAAAACAAAAAGAAAAAATAATAAAATTTCCAAGTAGAATTACCACATTTCCTGTAGAAATGTTATCTCTTTTCTTTTACTAAATTTTGATTTCTACAGTAGTTTTCGAAAGGGGCCCTAAAAAAATATCAAAAGTTCAAGACGTGTTTTTTTTAAGAAAGTTCACGGTATATTTTTAAAAATTTCAATTAACAAACTTTTCATTTGGATTTCTAAAGAGATGCCATATGTTTTTTTGTTTTTTTATTTTAAATAATATTGTCTACGCACAACTTTTGTAAACACGGCCAAGCTCTCTGTAGTGGACTGTATTCGATAGTGCTGGTCCCGGGAGAAATCCAACTTAACATAAATGGGGCAAATTCTATTATTTTAATATTCTCTTAAACTAGGTATTTACAGATTGCAGTCTGTGGTCCAGTCTGGTCCCTAAAATACACGTAAGGTGGAGGGACACGGATACAATTGAAATACATATATTGCCTGGCCAGGCCATACAGAAAGAACAGGGTTAGACTGCTCGGAGTTATCTACAGAAGTATAAAGTTAGAAAACACATAAACGTTGTTTCTCACAATAGAAACCGCATTTGATAACTAAATGAAGTATTAAACGCTAAACGCTTGTACTTCTAGACACATTGAGTAGCCGCCATTAACTATAATACAGAACGGGATGAAAGGCCGTATTGTACCCACGACAGTTAGAGTGGTACTGCACTAGACTCACACAACTTGAGTCTAACACGCGAGAATGGCCTGGGTCAAGCTCACACGTTGACGCCGGGGCCGAAACTGAAACTTGAGTCTAACACGCGAGAATGGCCTGGGTCAAGCTCACACGTTGACGCCGGGGCCGAAACTGAAACTTGAGCCTAACACGCGAGAATGGCCTGGGTCAAGCTCACACGTTGACGCCGGGGGCGAAACTGAAACTATGGTCTCAGGACCAAGTTGGTCCAGAGGGAGGGGGTAATATTCAGGGATTTCATTCCCTGACCATAACAAATGTAGGCCCAAACAGATATTAAATTTAATCCAAAGGTTTTCAAATTATCTTACTGGGCCAACAGGGAAAATGAATAGAATAGAACTCACGAGAACAAATATTGGGTTTATTTTCTTAAATCATCTACATTATAAAATAAAAAAAACTAAACATTGAAACAAACAAAAATCAAAAGAAAAATCTTAAAAACTAAATTCTTAACACTAATTCAATCTTTTTTTGTTTTATATTTTGGCCATTTTTTTAAAATTTAAGTTATATATTTCTGGGCATATATCCTGTACATATAAACAAACAACAGTACTTTGCGGATCAATTTCACCGTCAATTCACTCCTATTTAGTTCATCACAATTTAAGCCTAAACACCACTGTCCATGTTCACTCAGACCGTCGCCATTGAACCCAGGCCTCGACTCGTCACTACACACAGGGGCGTAGCCAGTATTTTGAGCAGGGGGGGGGGGGCGAAGTTAGGTTACAGGGGGGGAGGGGGGGGGGGGGGGTAAATTCATTTTTTTTAGAATTTCAAAAATTCATTTAACATATCAGTTAATACATTTTTTCTAGTCTGGCGGGGGTAAAATGATTTTTTACATGTTTTCCAAGCATTTTCACCTTTAAAATTTGAGATGTTTGATGGGGTACCTTCTTTTTGTGCCATGGGAGCTTGGACTATTTAGGTTATCTGTCTGAATCTTTAGGCTCTTCAATTCAATTATAAAATAATTCAAGATACTTACTAAAAAACTTCCTAATATCCATGCTAATTTTAATAATTTTATGCAAATATGGAAAACAGTCAAAACGGAACGGAACTGTTAGACGAAAACTTCGTCAAAACCTCAAAACAAACTGTCACGTGAACACAAACACAGTGAACAGTTACAGCACATGGCCTGCGGCCTGCACTTACAACAGCTGATTGCTGATTTAGGAGTCAGAAGAACGGGAAATTTGATGATCCTATGGTAACTTGCAAGCAATGCATTTTTAATAAAAACTATTTTTTTAGTTTATTTAATTTTTATATATTTTTTTCTCTGGCCAGGGGGGGGCACGTTCCCCCCCCCTGGCTACGCCCATGACTACACACATAAAAAAACAGCTGACGGTGTTTTTTTTTTTTTACTTATTTGTTTTAAAAGAAATTTGCTTTTTATAAAAAAAATAAAGATTATACATTTTTTAATATTAATAATTTAATTATTTTAATATGTGTATTTTATTTATACATCACACCACTTTAGCAATGTACTTCCCCAGCACGAATAAATCATTTAAGTTTTAGCTCTCCCTCCGGCTAAAAAAACAATGTCTTACACTGTCTTCTGAATCCTCATACTAAATTTAGTATTACTTTCGGCAGTTATTAGGTTTTTTGAATCGATCCCCTCTCCATATTCACTTAGGCCGATTTAGGGGAAGATTAATAAATATCAAACTAAAGGGTTTCGAATTTGAACTCTGATTCTCCACTACCTTCGGCTGATTCCATTAAAAATTAATAGGTTCAAAAATAAATTCAAAACTCCTTATCTTCCTCTTGTAAATATATTGTTTACAACGGCAATTATGACAGCTTTTGTGTTACGCCACCCCCTAATGCTCCCATCCCTTTGGCCGATTTGGCTAAAAATCAGTACGTGCTGTTCTGAAGACAGATTTTTTTTTTTTTTTTTTTGGGGGGGGAGGGATTTTGTAGTGAGTACGAAATTTGGTGTACTTCGTATAGGTAGCTGATTAGTGAAGTAAAAACAGGACTTCGAATTTTTGTCGAATTTTTAATTACATTACTTTCCGTACGAAAAAGTAATAAAAATACTAGTTATTGTAGCCACAGTTAATCCATCCAAACATAGCCGGCTTATGGTTGTCAATTTATATCGCCACATTAAAAACATTTCTGCATCCAGTTCTATCTAATTTGTGGATGAAATTGGTTTTGCTATGGTAATTATCCTTAATTAAATTTACTTTTTAATGGTATAAATTATTATGGTACTTATGGAAATAACGGTTTTGAAAAAAATAAAAAGCCTTGAAAGCCCCCACCAGTACTACCTGACCTTGTTTTTCATATTCCGTGTCCCCTGCTACAGAGCCACATGAAGGTGTACCCAAGCCTCATATATTATTTAGAAATGCCCAAGTAGGAAGGAGAGTGGTTTTTAGAGTTAGTCAGTTGGAGAGGTACCACAGAGGGTCCATATCGCAGTCGGAGAAATACCACAGAGGGTATATACCGCAGTCGGAGAGGTACCACAGAGGGTCCACACCGCAGTCGGGGAGGTACCACAGAGGGTGTATATGCCGCAGTCGGAGAGGTACCACAGAAGGTCCACACCGCAGTCGGGGAGGTACCACAGAGGGTGTATATGCCGCAGTCGGAGAGGTACTACAGAAGGTCAACACCGCAGTCGGGGAGGTACCACAGAGGGTCGATACCACACTCGGGGAGGTACCGCAGAGGGTATCTGCCGCCGTCGGAGAGCTACCACAGAAGGTCCACACCGCAGTCGGAGAGGTACCACAGAAGGTCCACACCGCAGTCGGGGAGGTACCACAGAGGGTCCATACCACAGTCGGGGAGGTACCACAGAAGGTCCATACCACAGTTGGGGAGGTACCACAGAGGGTCCATACCGCAGTCGGAGAGGAAGCACAGAGGGTTCATACCACAGTCGGGGAGGTACCACAGAGGGTATCTTCCGCAGTCGGAGAGGTACCACAGAAGGTCCATACCACAGTCGGGGAGGTACCACAGAGGGTGTATATGCCGCAGTCGGGGAGATACCACAGAGAGTCCATACCGCGGTCGGAGAGGTACCACAGAGGGTCCATACCACAGTCGGGGAGGTACCACAGAGGGTATCTGCCGCAGTCGGAGAGGTACCACAGAGGGTCCATACCACAGTCGGTGAGGTACCACAGAAAGTCCATACCACAGTCGGAGAGGTACCACAGAGGGTATCTGCCGCAGTCGGAGAGGTACCACAGAGGGTCCATACCACAGTCGGGGAGGTACCACACAGGGTCCATACCGCAATCGGACAGGTACCTCAGAAGGTCCATACCACAGTCGGGGAGGTACCACACAGGGTCCATACCGCAGTCGGGGAGGTACCACAGAAGGTCCATACCGCAGTCGGGGAGGTACCACAGAGAGTCCATACCGCAGTCGGTAAGGTACCACACAGGGTCCATACCGCAATCGGACAGGTACCACAGAAGGTCCATACCACAGTCGGGGAGGTACCACAGAGAGTCCATACCGCGGTCGGAGAGGTACCACAGAGGGTCCATACAAAGCGACAAAAATGCTTGCTTTCTGAGCTCAAGATCACGGGTTCGAAATTCGGCCGATACTCTTAGATTTTTTATCGGGAAGGTGAAAAAAAGTTGAGCACGCCGTCTTTCGGATGGGACGTTAAACGATGGCCCCGAGCTTGTACGATGTCAGGTACTCGTTATAGACTCGATTCTCTGCTAGACAAATAAACAATTACATTTAAAAACTTTAATGAAAAAATAAAATAATAAAGAAAATTATGACAAATTACAATAGTGTGCAATAATTGGTAAGAGAAAAACGGCATAAGCCTGCTTATAGTCCATATATTCTCATTTCAACTGGTAATTACCAATACAGTGATAATTTGAGCAGTACTTGTAATTACGCGACAAGAGTAAATGGGGACATTTCGGAGGAAATTAATTGAGTTTATGGTAGGTATTCCTTCATTTGCATATATTTCAGATGAAATATTATTTTATATGTCGTTGCTGTTAGTTCAAAATGTCGGATGTAATTTGTTAAAATGTTATTATTCCTGCAAAAGGCCAAGTTTAGAACGGTTTCAACTTTTTTTTAAAAATGTATTATGACCATAGCTGATTGAAAATAGAAAAATAATAAAATGTCAAAAAATGGTATGTGTAACTGGCACCATCTGTGTATAAATACAAATTTTTAATGTAGTGTGATAATAACTTGTTTGCTACCACATTTCCTGTAGAAATTTGATCTCTTTTGTTTATTTAAATTTTGATTTCTACAGTAGTTTGCCGAAAATTGCCCTAAAAAATATTATCAATAATTTAAGACGTGCAATTTTTAAGAAAGTACACGTATACAACGAAAAAAATTCAATTAAACAAACTTTACACTTGGATTCACAAAGAGATACCAATTTTTAATAATTTTAAATAATATTAATTTCTAATCCAAAGGTTTTTTAAATGATACTACTGGGACAACAGGGAAGATGAATAGAATAGAATTTGAAGAGGACAAATAATTGGGTTATTATCTATATTTACATATTTAAATTTAAAAAAAACTTATTTGAACAAACAAAACAAAAATTTACAATGGCACAAAAACATTAAATTAATACTTAAAAAACTATTTCTTTTTTTATTTGGGCATATTGAAAAATATATATTATTAATTGTACCTTCTCGACGCCTCTACCCCAAAAACCAGACCCCGTCAACTCTTCACTAATTGTTCAACTTCATTTTATTTAAAACATATCAAACCACATGCACCGTTTAAGAGCTAGCTCACGACTCCATTACATTCAACACTATTTCACAGCTGTTTTATATGTTTTCTTGTTTTGTTTTCTTAAACACCTTGATATATATCTAATATATATATGATATTAGATTATAATAAAAAAAATTACCTCTTTTCATTAAAATATTCATTAAAAAATGTTCCGTAGTGTACATCACATTTGCCTTTTCCTTCTTTTTAAAAAAAAAATGTTTGTTCACAAAATTTTTTTTTTTATAAGTTCTTTCAGATTTAATTTCTTCCTATACACAGGTTGATTAGCTTCTTCCTCGAATCCACATAAGCTTCCTCCTTCAATACACAGATGGATTAATGTCTTCCTCCAATACACAAGTAGGCTCCTCCTCGAACGCACATGTTGGCTGGCTCCTTGATGTCTTCAACTCATTGATCAACGATGTATCGAAGTCTCTCTCTCACTTACACTCACTGATTTATTTTTATTTTTTATATGCCCAATTCGACGCTCTTTTTATACATATATGCCCATTTTTTTTTTTTTTTTTTTTACTATTTACAATTATTAAACTTATATATATACGTACCTAATTTCTAATAAACAAAAACAAATATTAATCTAAAAAAATTACAATTAATCCTTAACCTAAAGAAAATGTTAACTTAAATTTATAAAAATAATTGAAAAGAAAAAATATAATACTAAATTTTTACATATTTACAGGATCAGTCATAGTCATGAAATCAAGTTTGGAAATAATCAAGTTGCATATAGATTTAAGAAATTGCCAATTAATTTTACTTTCCGCCTTTACCATCAATATACAATTGTATGTATTAGAAATAATTATTTAAAAAGATTTTATATAAAAAAAAATTTACTTGAAATAAAAATTAAATAAATCTTTCGGTTTTACTTCATCACACTTCCAAAATATATCATAGCAATGAAAATTAGGCCTCACGCCGGGTAATAAGGAATACAAATTTAATTTATTTAATATATATAGTACTTGTCTTTTGAGGTATTAAATTCTTTGAGACGTCCTTCATACTTCCTAACTAAAAAAAAATGTATCTCACATATATTTCAATTCAATTTACTTCCCTAACTAATTACACCCTAAGAATACTTTCGTCGATGTAGCAAAATTACGATTCCTCCTATCTCAGGTAGGCAACCAACACTACAATATAAATCTCCATTATATCGCTAGTTCTTTCTAGTCGACATACAAAAATCATCTTCCACGCAGAAAAAAAATATATATCTCCAATATATCGCTAGTTCTTTCTAGTCGACACACAAAAAAATCATCTCCCACAGATCAAAAAAATATATATCTCTAATTAATCACTAGCTCTTACTAGAATTAAAAATAATATCTCCCAAAACAAATCTATATAATCCCGACGTCTAAAAGAATGTCATCAGCAATTTAATTCAAAACTTCTCTAATTAATATTACCCTTTGTTTGTTCCTATTCCTAAAGTTATATAATTTGCTCCTACAACTCTTCCCATTCTCATCTACTCTCTCTATTAAACGAATTTACGTAGAAAAAACATGTTACTCAAATAATAAATGAAATTGTCTAAATAATAGAATTTATAATAACAAAAATTTACTAACCTATGCATACGTACAATTTATATAATATATTATCCTTCCAAGGCTTCTATACATTTTCGTTCGTCTTTCTAATTTATAATATTATTATGATTTAGTCATGTCCGGTATCCTAGCTGAACAGTTCCGAAACAGAAAATCTGTCCCCTTGACTCGGCCTCAGGAAGTTCGTCATGTCTCCAAAGAGATCTAGGCATCTCTCAGCCTGCTGATTTTATCTTTCTAACATTTGTAATAAAAAATATAATAAAAAAAATCTATCTTCTTCCATATTATGTTCGTTAAAAAAAAATCAGCTGTATATATATATGTTTTAATTTTCAATAAAATCGTTATTAACAAGTAAGTCTCAAATAAATAATTTGTATATATTAAATTTGGATGACTAATCCCTAAATATAATTCTAGATTAATTTTATACTGACCTAACATATAATCTAATCCTAAAAAAAAATATAAATCCTAATTAATTTAAATCCTAATTAATTTAAACGCAGAACTATACCAAAATTCATCCATACTCTTCATATACCAAAATTCTCTCATCCAAAAATAAATTTATCATCCATACTATTATATTAGTCCATGGTCACTTCGTCATATTTTAAATTAATCCTAATTCTGTCATGTTAGTCTGTCAGTCATTTCCTCAAACTCATCCGAGTTGCAAAAAAAAATAGGTTCACTATAAAAAGTGGCTAATGCAATTATATTGCAAAGCCCAAATTTAATTTTATCTTTTTCCGGATGCCCCGGCGAATTATGTCTTTAAAAATCCCCTCCCCCGTCTCTAAATATTTGTTCAGTGTTAATTTTGTCCTTAATACCTGTTTAAATTCTCTTACTCTTTTTTTAAAATTGTTCTTATGTCTTTTATTAACCTCCTTTCTGTTTCCAGTTTGTCTGTAAGTTTTAACTATATTTTCTTTAAAATTAAAATTTGTCTTTTGTTTGTTGTCCTCAGTCTGTTCGTTTGTTTTGTCTAATAACATCCAAATGTTCCTTTCACTCTGTGCATCCACATCAACATTCATCCTATTTTCTTGAATTTCACTTAATACTAATTTTTCTACATTTTGACTCTCTTCCTCCACCTCTTTCTCTAAAATTTGGGTCTGTTCCTCCCCACTGTTATTCTCTGTTCCTTCTACCTCATCAACTTGTGACTGACTGTCAATAATAAGAACCTCTTTTTCTACTTCAGAATTCCCTTCATCCAACTTGTTAATTTTTTGAATAAAGTGCTTTTCTAAGTTTTCTCCTGCTTTATTTATCCTACTTTCAACTCTTTCATTTTCTATTTGAATTTTCTCTACTTGGTTCATCAAATTGTCCACCTTTTTATTTAATTTAAATTCTAAATTTTTAATGTCACCCCTTAAGTTTGTCTCTAATTTTCCTAATTTTTCCCCCATTTCCCTTTTTAAATTTGTCTCTAAATTTCCTAATTTATTACTTTGCTCTTCCATTTTTTGATTCATATCCCCCATTTCCCTTTTTAAATTTGTCTCTAAATTTCCTAATTTATTACTTTGCTCTTCCATTTTTTGATTCATATCCCCCATTTCCCTTTTTAAATTTGTCTCTAAATTTCCTAATTTATTACTTTGCTCTTCCATTTTTTGATTCATATCCCCCCTTAAATTTCCCATATCCCCAGTTAACTTTGTCAACACAACACGGAGCCATTCCATATCAGGAGCAGCAATGCCCTCTATTTCTTTATCTTTATTTACCCCCTCCCCTTGCGACTCCTCACCTGTACCCTGCATGGACTCCATTGCGGCTGGAGTCTCCCTTTCTCTATCTTCCGATAACTCCATATCGGATCTTTCCTCCGAACTTGACCCTTCCTCTCTACTTTCCTCCTCTAATCTCGCTTGTCCTCTGGTAATTGGCATTTTCTTACTTTACTAAATATATAATTACTAAACAAAAACAATGTTATATAAAATAGTAACCTTCTTTTGAAGTTGGCAAAAAAAAATTATTTCTCAAAATTAAATGTAACCCTTATTTGTCTCTATTCTATCCTTTTCATCTTTTTCAACCTGTTTCCCTACTTTAATTAATATAAAAAAAATTCTCCCATCAAGGTTTTGCCAAAATATGATGGGGCTTTGTGGCGAAAATCGTCCACACAAGGGATATGCCAAAAATGTGATAATAACTTGTTTGCTACCACATTTCCTGTAGAAATTTGATCTCTTTTGTTTATTTAAATTTTGATTTCTACAGTAGTTTGCCGAAAATTGCCCTAAAAAATATTATCAATAATTTAAGACGTGCAATTTTTAAGAAAGTACACGTATACAACGAAAAAAATTCAATTAAACAAACTTTACACTTGGATTCACAAAGAGATACCAATTTTTAATAATTTTAAATAATATTAATTTCTAATCCAAAGGTTTTTTAAATGATACTACTGGGACAACAGGGAAGATGAATAGAATAGAATTTGAAGAGGACAAATAATTGGGTTATTATCTATATTTACATATTTAAATTTAAAAAAAACTTATTTGAACAAACAAAACAAAAATTTACAATGGCACAAAAACATTAAATTAATACTTAAAAAACTATTTCTTTTTTTATTTGGGCATATTGAAAAATATATATTATTAATTGTACCTTCTCGACGCCTCTACCCCAAAAACCAGACCCCGTCAACTCTTCACTAATTGTTCAACTTCATTTTATTTAAAACATATCAAACCACATGCACCGTTTAAGAGCTAGCTCACGACTCCATTACATTCAACACTATTTCACAGCTGTTTTATATGTTTTCTTGTTTTGTTTTCTTAAACACCTTGATATATATCTAATATATATATGATATTAGATTATAATAAAAAAAATTACCTCTTTTCATTAAAATATTCATTAAAAAATGTTCCGTAGTGTACATCACAGTAGTTTTACAAATAATGTTAGAAAAGGTCGTATGTTGTAATAAACTTGTTCTTGTGTCTATGCATTCATTCTAATGAGAGTTATCGTGTTCACACACACACAGACATCAATTTTGGAATCAGGGTGTTGGAAGGGGGCCAAATACATAACATTCTATATAAGAAAATTATGCAAAAAAAAATTTAAAAAAAAATATAAGTATAAATAATAATTGAATAAAAGTTAAATAATAAAAATTATCACATTTCCTGTAGAAATATTATACATCTGGTATTTTACTAAATTTTGAATACTACAGTAGTTTCCGAAAAGGGCCCTAAAAAAATATCAAAAGTTCAAAACGTGCAATTTTTAAGTAAGAGCACGTAAATTTAAAAACGTCATTAAACGTTTTATTTGGATATCTAAAGATGTGCCATATTGTTTTTCTAAATTTTGCAAAAATATTAAATCTAATCCAAAGGTTTTTAAATCATCTTACTGGGCCAATGGGAAAATTAATAACATAGAATTACGAGAACAAATAATTGGGTTTATTTACTTAAATTACATAATAAAATTAATAACTAACATATAAAAAAACAAATTAAATTATCTACAAAAAGAAATCTTACAACCTAATTTTTTTTTTACATTTATATTTTAGTCTCTTTTCTCTCTAAATACTGGCCATTCTTCAAATTTAGGTTATTTTAGGGCATATAAATCATATAATTAAATTGAAGTACCTTCTTTGTGCATCTATTTCAATTAAAACTCAAATTAATCACAATCAATTCATTACAACTTAGTTCTCCACACCTTAAGCCTGAACTCTCACTCCACCTCAACTCAGACCGTCTCACCTCAACTCAGACCTCGACTCTTCTATACTAATTAAAAACAGCTGATGGTCGTGTTTTTTATTTGTTTTTTATTCATGGGTTGTTTTAAAATAAATTCATTCATATAATTTACTAATTCAGTTGCTTCTTGGATTTTATAGAAAAATAAATGTAATTAATTTTTTATAATATTAATAATTTGAATGTGTGTATTTTTATACATCACAGACTTTGAAGCTACACCTTCATATTTCCGCTAAATCAGCTAACCAGATTTCAGACCATGACTCGAGTCTGTGGTTCCAGACATAACCAGGTCTAGACTGGTTGGAACCCTCAAATAAGTAAAAACAGATAAAGAGATCGAAGGTTTAGAGGGAGAGCGGAAACTAACATAATCTAACATATAACAAATTCAAATATCGAATGAATTTCAAACAGTCTTACTGTTCTGCTCACAAAAAGTTGACCAAATAAGGAGATCGAAGATTAAAAGGAAGAGTGGAAACTTACTTGGGAGTTTGGGTGTAGCCTCAAATTCAGAGGTCAAAGAAACATAAAAACAACAAAAATTGAAAGTAAGATTTCACCAAATAAGGAGATCGAAGATTAAACGGAAGAGCGGAAACTTACTTGTGAATTTTGGTGTAGTCTCAAATTCAGAGATCAAAGAAACGTAAAAACAGCAAAAATTGATGAGTTCACCAAATAAGAAGATCGAAGATTTAGAGGAAGAACGAAAACTTACTTGTGAATTTGGGTGTAGCCTCAAATTCAGAGGTCAAATGATCCTGAAAAGAACAAAAACAGAAGTTAAGGTCCAACACATTGAGAGATCGAATGTTTAGAGAGAAAGAGAGTGATGGAACGAGCACCCAGGTCCATGGTTCTAGAGGACTTAACTTCTACAGCATGTTAGTCCAGGAATATTAGAGATTCAGCTCATGTTACTGAAACAGTATATCAAAAAACTATTGATACAAATAAGTTGGTGGATACAAAACGTCAATAGATTCTTAATCTATTACAGTCGGTCAAATAACCTTCCACTCGATATCTGAAGTTCCAATTGACACCAATTCTAGCCAACGATCGTTACAGACAGATCCACTTTTCTGAAGTTACCTAAAAAAAATATTTCTACAATTATAGAACAACAACAACAACACACTTTATTTGGACCAGAACATCATGGTTCTTCACACAAAAATATAAAATGGAATTATTGAATAATAATGTCTTGGTATAATCTTGGTTTGAGCCTTCTGAGAAGAGTAGGCTGGCCAAGATTATAGTGGGCTGCTCCAGAACACAGGTCTAGTCTTCCGTGGTAGTTATCTACTAAGAACCTTAAATAGACTGCGACCCGAGGAACTCCCAGCTCCTCATGGATTTGGCTGTTTCGGATAAACCATGGTGCATTCAGAGACACACGAAGAATTTTGTTCTGAAATGTTTGTAGTCGTGTTGTGAGTGAAGGACTGGCGCCATACCATATTGGTCAGGCGTATGTTAACAGTTAAAATTTCTAAATTCAAATCCTCATAATTACGACATGAATTTATCAATACGAAAGAAAATGAGCACGTCATCTTTCATCTGGAATGTTAAGCGATAGTCCCGAGACTGTGAGACATCAGATACTCGTTAAAGACAAAGTACCTAACGTGTGTGTGTAATCCGCAATATTGGTCTAAAGGGGGAGATCAGAGGTATCTCAAAAACCTAATATCTGCCGATGTAATAAATGTATGTCGTGGGGAAGTATCTTGCCGTTGATTCACCGACTTTTTTTTTTTTTCTTTATTGGTATCAGGGGTTCGGAAAAAATGAAATTTTGATGAAAACCCCACTTTAACTTTCTGACCGATTACATAACTTCCCCTATACCTTGCTTGAGAAGAAACCAATACGTCGATATAGGTTTAGGTTTTATGACTCATGACCAGGCTTTAACTACGAGGTCATATCGCCTACTACCAGAGCGCTCTTTCGTCACTCTTGTGGACATGAGTCCGACTCTACTGTGGGAGTCATCAATTTTGCCTACCCTAAATTGTTATTCACCTAGGGCAGGGGTCTTTAACGAGTACCTGACATAGTACAGGCTCGGGACCATCGCTTAACGTCCCATCCGAAGGACGGCGTGCTTATGTTTATTTGACCTCCCAGATAAAATAAACTAAGAGCCTCGGTCGGGTTTCGAACCCACGATCTTCAGCTCAGATGGCAAGCACGCATACCACTGAGCTACCGGCGCATATGAATATAATTTTTTCAATAGGCATCCATGGTATGGGCAATCTACAAGTTAGCAGACTATTCTAAACATTCAGAAATAGTTAATTAATAATAATACGTACAATTTTCAATTAATATAATAATTAAACAGGGAACTATGGGCTTTGGGTTTGAACCTTCACCGGTTCCCTCCAACCCCACCAAGCAGCCATCTTTAATTTCCTCCTTTCCACTGCCAGTACAATCATTAAAAGATGTTTTTTTTTGTCCCTTCTGTTTGCATACCTTTAAAGTCTCATTGTTTGCAGAGAACCTGATGTCTCTTTGTCACAGTCGGCTTATATCTCACTCCAAACTGGTAATATTTCTCTGAATCTATTCCATTCGCTTCTTGTCATTTTTGGGGGGCTTAACTTTCTGCACTTAGGATCGGTCCGATTGCGACCAAAATCTGAACAGATGTAAGTTAGCACATTTGACCCCTTCATTTCAAATAAATTCACAGATACCATCGCTTCTTTAGAGGGCTCACAACTTTTCAAACAAACCCGCAGACAGACATCATCGCAAAAGTGGTCAGGGGACCTTGAAACGTGAAAATCAGTTGACACCTCTATCTCGGATTTTCGCACGACTACAATACAGTAGACTCTCCCTTATCCGGCGTTCTCTTAACCGGAGCGCTCCCTTATCCGGTGCTCGCAAAATAATATCTTTGTTAAACTAAAATTAACATTCAATTGTTAGATTATCAATTATATATAGAGCCACGTGTATTTACGAGAACATAATAATTCCGTAACTCACGAATCTTTCATGTATTTTTATATGTACATTGTATTTATAATGAAAGGAACGCTAATACAATATTTTATTACTTCACTAATATCCTATAAATAAATTATAATAAATACATAGTTGAAAATCAAACATTTATAAAAAATGTTTCCTAGAATATAAAAACAAAGGTACCGTCCCGTCCGTGGCACAACAATATCGTCTTATCGGGAAATGAACACTTAACTAGTAAAGTCAAAGTATAATTTTTATTCTCAGAAACCCTCTCCTCCTATTCATTTTTCCTTTACACCAGTTCTATTTTTCTCAGTTTTCATTTGATTCTCATAGTGAAAAGAATCGTTGGATCGTTTTTCAGACGTCTTAACACTAAACAAGTGGTGGGACTATGCAGCACGGAACAGTGTTGTGTTAGCTATAAAAAAGAAAATTACCGATTTTTTTAACAAATAATATTTTTAGAATTTTAGATTTTGTTTTAAATATGTATGTAATTAAACGCAGATTTCAAAATATATTTTTAATGCTTGGATAAATATACATATAATGGGTTATCAACAAAATACATAGGTGTTTTATTCATTAGCTCACCTAAAAACACTTTTTTTATGCTTTAATTGATATATTTTTTTCATTAATTGATGATTTCCGGTATCCGGCGTTTTCTGTTATCCGGCGTCACGTCAGTCCCGGCAACGCCGGATAAGGGAGAGTCTACTGTACTTCCTTATACTGTAGATACAAGAAAATAAAAGAGGGCGCCGGTAGCTCAGTGGTATGCGTGCTTGACTTCTGAGCTCAAGAACGTGGGTTCGTAGCCAGACCGAGGCCCTTAGTTTATTTTATCTGGGAGGTAAAATAAACCTAAGCACGCCGTCCTTCGGATGGGACGTTAAGCGATGGTCCCGAGCCAGTACGATGTCAGGTACTCGTTAAAGACCCCTGCCCCATGTGAATAAAAATTTAGGGTAGGTAAAATTAAGGACTCCCACAGTAGAGTCGGGCTCTGTCCACTAGAGTGACGATAGAGCGCTCTGATAGCAGGCGATATGACCTAGTAGTTAAAGCCCGGGCATGAGTCATAAAACCTAACCTAACCAAAAAAATAAAAATTGTTTCAGCATTGAATCAGACTAGGAATTGTGAGATTTTGGTGATATATCAACTCTGATCCTCTGGTTACGCTGAATTGGGGGGATTGGACCCCCCTCCCAAAGAAAAATGTCCTAGATACGTTCTTGCATTTTGCTATGGGACAGCAGCCTTAGCAAATACTCTTTCTGTATGACAAGGAGAGAAAAAAAAAATAAGTCAGGTATAAAGAGTGGAAGGAGAGAGTGCGAGTATGCCTGGAGGACGGTGAAGAGGGCTTCCAAGCCTCTCTCCTGAGCAAATATATAAATTTACATAAGGTCCCCCCCCTCACTCCGTTCCTATTTAGGATCCACTTTTATTTCATAACCTACTTTTTATATAGGGACATCCTGTAAAAAAACTAGAGAATCTGACATTGCATATACAAAAAAAAAAATTTTGTCAATCTCCAATCGATTATTTTGGCTGAAATTCAATATTTGACTTATATAGTAGCTTCTGAATCCTTATATTAATTTTTGTGTCGATACATTCATTACATTGGCAGTTATTGGGATTTTTAATTTGATACCCCCCTCCCCTTCAGCTGATTTCTCTGAAAATTAAGAGTTGTCGTCCTTATAAGCCGTTGAAAATACATATGAAATTTCGTGTCGATACATTCATTACATCGGCAGTTATTGGGATTTTTAAATTGAGCCCCCCCTCTGATCCCCCTCCCCTTCAACTGATTTTTCTGAAAATTAAGAATTGTCTTTCTTATAGGTCGTTGTATATACATATGAAATTTCGTGTCGATACATTCATTTCATCGGCAGTTATTGGGATTTTTGAATTGAGACCCCCTCTGATCCCCCTCCCCTTCAGCTGATTTCTCTGAAAATTAAGAATTGTCTTTCTTATAGGTCGTTGAATATACATATGAAATTTCGTGTCGATACATTCATTACATCGACAGTTATTGGGATTTTTTAATTGAGCCCCCTCCCCTTCAGCTGATTTTTCAGAAAATTAAGAGGTTTGAAAATCATGGTTGATCCGCCAATTTATATCACTGAGGATGACACTGGAATGTATGAAAATCAGTTTGGTTATAAATAAACAGTGAAAAGGCAACGTTTCAAATGACGTATCTCATCTCACATCTCATTACCATTTATGAGAAACCTTATTGTTCTCTTGCTCTAGATGTTATTGTTAAAATCCTTATATTCTCTGAATACATGTTTGAGAATTTATGTATTCTGAATACTTGATGGAGAATTTGGAGATTGTTGAAGCTTTCTATTATGATTTAAATGATTTAATAAGGATAAAATTACTTCTCGGGATTTGATACCCAAGATATCCACATCGCTCAGAGATGAGATACGAAAGAAAGGTAACTGGGAAGAGTCAGGGACAAGGCCATCCGATTGGACCTCGGAATGAACCACTTGAAGGAGATTGCGAAGGATGTTAAACATCCTAGAAGTCCCCAATTGGAGAGATTAGCTGGACTCTAGCCAGGAAACTCTACTACGATAGGACCGTTCGAGAAACCTTTGCACTACACTGTAGAAGAGGCATCGACTGTGAGAAGTGGATAAGAAGGTTCTAATCATTGTAGTTGTTTTTATCTTGAACAGACAGGACGAAAGCTGAGGACTAGAGTGGAGAATGGGCGACTCTGAATAGTTTCAACACTGTCTACCCTCACGCACTCTATGAGTCTAAGAGGTTGGGGGACAGATCCTGTGGGAGAGACTGTAGCCCCTTTCAGGGAGGTCTCTAAGAGGCTGGGGGACAGATCCTGTGGGAGAGACTGTAGCCCCCTTCAGGAAGGTCTCTAAGAGGCTGAAGGACGGATCATGTCCGAGAGACTGTAGCCCCCTTCAGGAAGTTCTCTAAGAGGCTGGGGGACAGATCCTGTGGGAGAGACTGTAGCCCCTTTCAGGGAGGTCTCTAAGAGGCTGAAGGACAGATCCTGTGGGAGAGACTGTAGCCCCCTTCAGGAAGGTCTATAAGAGAATGGGAGAATGGGCGACTCTGAATAGTTTCAACACTGTCTACCCTCACGCACTCTATGAATGGGGAACAGAGAAACCGTATCTGTCCCATTCATAAATTTTTGAATTGTTAATTTGTATATAGTTTATTTATTAAAGAATTATAATTTATTTATTCCTTTTAACATTTTAAATTATATTTTAAAAAATGAGTTTCATTAAGTATGTTAATTGTTCAAGTTTATTTTATGTTTTTCATTTATTCCAATTATTCATTTATTGTTTATGAAAAATTCATTTAAGCGCATATACTCAATATTGTTAAGTAGGTATTTATTTTAGACTTTAGAACTTTTTACTCTTTTACAAAATGATTGGTTTTTGTAGACTGCCTGATCATGAGGGCAACCTCAAAAGCCTGCTAGCATGAAATAACATAAATGATGAGAGTTGAGAGTACTTCTTTATTTTATAACCTGTGAAATAATCACTTATCACTACATCACCCATCTTCATATTAATGTTCTCATTATCGATGTATCATATACGTAACATATCGGCACAAAATCCTACATCAACAAATTGAAATAGTCGGAGGTAAGAAATGAAAGGAGTATGAGAAGGCAGGAGGACGCTGGTAGGATCCTGTGGGAGAGCGGATCCTGTGGGAGAGGAGGCAGCCCCCTTCAGGAAGGTCTCTAAGAGGCTGGAGGACAGATCCTGTGGAAGAGACTGTAGCCCCCTCAGGATCGTCTCTAAGAGGCTGAACGACGGATCATGTCCGAGAGAGTGTAGCCCCCTTCAGGAAGTTCTCTAAGAGGCTGAAGGACAGATCCTGTGGGAGAGAGTGTAGCCCCCTTCAGGAAGGTCTCTAAGAAGCTGAAGGACAGATCCTGTGGGAGAGACTGTAGCCCCCTTCAGGAAGGTCTCTAAGAGGCTGAAGGACAGATCCTGTGGGAGAGAGTGTAGCCCCCTTCAGGAAGGTCTCTGAGGCTGAAGGACAGATCCTGTGGGAGAGAATGTTCGTTTCAACGCCAATAGACGAAAAATAACTGTTCTGGTATAGGGGACACCATGTGACCTGGCGGCAGGCCGTACGGATGGAGGAGTGATAGTGGGCGTTTCCGTGACGTCAATATTCCCAGTGTAATCCGACCACGCCCAAAATCATCTCCTCCCTCCGAGCGGCCTGAACTTGTGCTCGTCTACTAGCGCCTGCATACACACTGCCTGCACACTGTTTTTAATAAAAGATTTAGTTTCAACTTAAAATGATGAGATCGGTGCCAGTCCCAATTTCAGTCCCAAAATCCTAAATGTGGCACTCTTCATTAGCATTGGATCGTGAGGGGAATGCCAGGAAATACGACCCAATGTGATAATGATGCGGCCACTATTTGGAATGCAAAGCTTCTTAACTCAAGATTGGACGGAGGACCTGTCTTGTCTTGAGCTCACTACCTGGGACTTCTGTCACTAATTTAAGGTAATTCTGTACACTCCGAAAACCACAATTCCTATTACCAAGTTAGTCGTTTGTAGTTATATGGGGGACAATTCAAAATGGCAAGAGAACGTGTATTCAATGAACTAATCTAATTATTTTAAGGGTGTGACCAAAGGGGATGAGGGCACGAGAAAGCTGGTTTTACCTTCAATTTCCTCAGAAAATTAAATGCCCTTTCCACATATTATTTCCCCTGATATTGGTGTCCCGATCAATACGAAGTATAGGGGAAGTTATGTAACTGATCAGAAATTCGATGTTCAGTTTTCACGAGAATTTCATATTTTTCGGCCCCCGGATTCCAAAAATTAAAAAAATTATTTCTTTGTCTGTATGTCTTTGAACACGATAACACCAGGTATAATGGAATATCGACACGATATTCACGATATGTTTTATGTGTATCCAGATCCCATAAGGGGTTTGGTTTTAAATCAATCCCTATTGATTTAAAACCAAATCTGCCTAAAGGAAGGGCCGTAGTAATTGCCGTTGTAATGAATATATCGCCACATAATTTCTTATGTAAATTAAAAATGCCATAAAGATTGACACATTTGAATTGTCAGTGGAATCGGTCGAACTGGGATCAGAAGAGGGACTCAATCAAAAATCCCAATAACTGTTGATGTACTCGTATTTGATGTACAGTAGACTCTCTCTTATCCGATGTTCTGTTAACCGGCGAAAATAATATCAAATTTGTAAAACTAAAATTAACATTCAATTATTAGATTATCAATTATATGAGCCACTTGTATTTACGAGCACAAAATAATTCCGTAACTTACGAATATTTTATGTATTTTTATTGTACATACATATGTACATATTTGTCAATTTAATAAATGTTATCAACAAAATACATACGTGTTTTATTCCTTAGCTCACCTAAAAACAATTTTTTTTATGCTTTAATTGATATATTTTTTCTCATTTATTGATGATTTCCGTTATCCGGCGTTATCTGTTATCCTGCGTCACGTCGGTCCCGGCAACGCCGAATAAGGGAGAGTCACTGTATTGACATGAAATTTTATATTTAAAATCAAAACCCTACAAGGACGGCATATATTAATGTATATATAAATTTCATGTTTTACGACCTCCAAATTCCAAAATTAGAAAAAAAATCGTCAATTTTTCGCTTCCCCTCCAGTACCAGCCGACCGCTAACTTTGATACATAGGGTCTCCTAAATCCTCATATTAAATTTTGTGGAGATAAATTCATTACAACCCGACCAAGGCCTTTAGTTTATTTTATCTCCCAGATAAAATAAGCACACCGTCCTTCGGATGGGACGTTAAGCGATGGTCCCGAGCCTCTACGATGTCAGGTACTCGTTAAAGACCCCTACCCTAGGTGAATAAAAATTTAGGATAGGCAAAATTTAGCACAGTAGAGTCGGACTCATGTCCACCATAGTGACGAAAGAGCGCTCTAGTAATACGACCTCGTAGTTAAAGCCCGGGCATGAGTCATAAAACCTAACCTAAATTCATTACATCGGCAGTTATTATGTTTTTTTGTGTTAGGCCTCTCCCTAATCGCTCTCTTCCTTTTGGCCAAATTCACTGATAATCCACTCGTATTGTCTTTATGGGGATCTGGTTACACATATAAAATTTCATATCGATACATTCATTCTATCGGAATTTATCATGTTCACAGACACACACAGATCAACAGATTTTTTTTTTTTCATTTTTCGAATCTGGAGGTTTGAAATCATGAAATTTTCTTCAAAATTCCACTTTGGATTTTTGAGCTGTTAAATAACTTCCCCCATAGTTCGTATTTCTGGGAAAGTAAAGTCTGTCTTATGTGTGTTCGTGTGCATGTACTATATCTGTCGAAGGGATGAAGGGATGGGGGGGGGGGGGGGGGGGGGGGGGGGGGAGAGAGAGAGGGGGCACAATTTAAAAACTCCATAACTGCCTACCTAATGAATGTATCGATGTAATGAATGTATCGACACAAGATTAGTCCGACTAAAAATGTTTCTCATCAATCATCAAAAAGTATGACATGAAACGTTTGAGGCAAGCTTTCATAGATGTCCACTTCCCTATAATACGTCTGCTGTCTCAACCATTATATTGTAGAAATCGGAAAACTTTATATTTTCAAGAAAAATCTTTATTTTTCAGTTAAATTTTAATTTAAAGAATAAATAACAAAATATTAAAACTTTTTTTTTTTTTAACTGGTAAAATGATTTTAAATATCTTTTTCATAAAGCTGAAATGAAACTGAAAAAAAAAAAAAAAAGGGAAGACATTCGAGATGAAATGAAAACAATACAAATGAAATAATAATGATGGGGGGGAACAATAGGGGAGGTTTAAGAGGGAGAAGTCTGCCAGTGGGGTAGACAAGAGGCAACCCCACCCCGCCTCCTCTCCTAAATTAGCGCAATTTTCATGGAAATTCTCTATTATTAAATGTCGGCGGTGAATCACCAGCAATGTACTTCCCTAGAACAAATTTTATAAATTAAGTTATTGCTCTCCCACCAAAGTCTGTCGACTTTTTGGACTAACGCAATAAAAAACTTTTTTGATTATTTTACCTTTCCTCCATGTATTTTGCAGAGTTTGAAATTGAAAATTATTTTTTATGACTGAAAAATTAAATCATAACTTGATTTTTATTTATAGCTTTTAAAATTCATTTTGTGATTTCCCTCAAAAATTAATACTTAGTTTTCTTTCAATAAATCAAAAATCACCCCGCCATAATTATTCCCGGGCGAAATTTTTTACATCAGAATAAAACTCAAAACGCTCTATCTCGCTTACGATTAAAGCTATCTACTTGTGGTTAGTCTTATTCGATTCAGCTTATTAAATTTGTATAAGAATCAATTTCTGCGGTTTCTTCAAAAGTACATTTTTTCAAAAATTCTTTTAAAAAGTAGGATACAGTTGTTGTTAGTCATATTATGACTGTATCCTGTATCAATCGGATTGAGTGACTCATTAAAATGCAATTCCGTTTACACGTTATTGGGTAAAATAACCTGACACGGATAACCCCACGGGGAGGTAATAGTAGTAGGAGTCATTAAAGATGGGTGGGGATAGGGTCAAAGATTGTCACAGATCCCTCCACCTCCATATGTGATAGAACCGGCCTTTATACACTACTGGACAGAGGCGGATTTGTTAGATATCGCCCTAGGCCGATTCCGATTTGGCGCCCTGCTTGTTTTGTTATTGTATACACGTTAAAATGAAAAATTTGGTAGAAAATTATGAAAAAGATTTTTTATTCTTTAATTTTTTATTAAAATTATTAATAAAATACTCAAATAAAAAAATTAATTATATTATCTTAATCAATTTTCACCAACTGTGCTTCGATGGACAATAATGCAAGTGCATTAAGTCTGTCTTGATCCATAATTGCACGCAAATAGTTTTTTACTTTTTTTAACGTATCGCGATACAACTTAACGCTTGAAGACGTCGATGCCTATCAACATGGGCGACCTCGAGTTTCGGAGTTCGGGTGACTGTTGTTAGTAATCATATACTTAAATAAAATACATAAATATATCTTTCTATCATATATTTCACTAATTGGTTCAGTATATTTTTAACCCCCGATGCAAAAGGAGGGGTGTTTGTCTGTGTGCCTGTCTGTGACATTGTAGCTCCAAGACGGCTGAACCGATTTCAAAGCTGGTTTTTTCGTTTCAAAAGTTGATATTTGCGAAATGGTTCTTAGTCATGTTTGGTGGAAATCGGGTATGCCGTCTCCAAGATATTCAGATTTCATCAGAGCCTGTGTAGGGATCTTGACCTCTATTACAGCTAGCGACTTGCAGTTTGGTCTCAAATGTTTATAAGGCCCAGCTCCTTCCGCCCAAGCCTCAAACGAACCTTTTAAGTCCCCCCCCCCTCCCCCGAAAAAAAAAAATCTTTCTCCACCAAAATTTCAGTAAAACATTTTTTTTATTGATGAGGGTTTTTTAAATTTTTAATTTTATGTCTTTATCTTAACCTGTACTGTAAAAATTACGTGTTGGTTCTGCGTAAAAATGATATGAATGACCGTCCCACCGCTCCATGCAGCACCGTAATTTTTACAGTGATTTGCACAGTAGTTTTTCTTATACTGTTCTTTGAGTGCAGTCACCGAAGAAAAGATAAACCAATTGATTTTTGAGCTGAGTTTACGAAGCTCTTTCTTAGGCGACTTATGTAGTTCGTTGTATCCGTACTCCTCCTAAACCCCTTTACCGATCACATTGAAATTTGTCACGATGGTAGTGGATACGGTGACGATGGTTTACTACTAATCGAACATACCACGGAGGAATAATCACCGAAATACGAAATTCCCATTGAAATCAATTGACAGACAAAATTCTCGCGCAAAATAGAATTTTTCGATTTCAAATGTAAAAATCCGGGCGAAGCCCTTTCGGTTAATCATTGGACACCACTTTTTTTGAGCCTTTTTTTTAATGTTCTAACGTACAAACTTCTACTTTTTTTCGTTAAAATATTCTTCAACATACAAAGAACACATAGTAAAAAGAATTTTGTGCAAAAACAGCTGTTGTTGTCTACAAAAAGGCTAGAAAAAATCTATTGAATTCAATTGAAATCTATTTAAAGTATTTTTATATTCATAAAGAACATACAAGGTGAGAAGTTACTGATAATTATTAAAACCTTAACTGAGTTTTTTATACAGATATGCCTGACTCTACTCAGTTTTTGCAAACAGCAGAATGTATTGCACACCTAGTAATTTTTAGTCGCCCTTCAAATTTTAGCGCTCTAGCTCGGCCCTCGAGGGCCTACTCGGAAATCCGTCGCTGCTACTGGAGAACATTGCCGGTGATTCACCGATAATAGAAATGTTTGTGGTCCGAGGGATGAGTGGTTAGCGGTTCGAGTTCCAAGAGTTCTATGGACCATTAAGGAGTCTAAAAAGTCGATGATATTTGGCCATTCTCCATCTCTCTCCAGCTTTGAAATAATAAGTCTCCTCCGGTTTGTTGAATTTTTGCCAAATTACCCCCATTGACTGACAATGGCTAGACCCCATGGAATCCTGGCTTGTTGAATCTTTACTTTCATAGCTGTAGAAATATGGTTAGGTCGGGTTTCGAACCCATGATCTTGAGATCAGAAGACAAGCACGCATACCACTGAGCTACTGGCGTGCTCTTTTACACTGCTAGATTAATAGTAACTAAGAAAACACAATACCTGTCGAGGGCGCCGGTAGCTCAGAGGAAGCGTGCTAGCCTAACGAGCTCAAGATCTCGGGTTCGAAACCCAACTGAGACCCTAAGGATTTTTTAACTAGAAGTTAAAAAACATTGAACACGCCGTCCTTCGGTTGGGACATTAACCGATATCAGGTACTCGTTAAAGAGATCTTAGGTAACTAAACATGGGTAGATAGAATTAGTGTCGCCCTCATGAATTTTTTCCGTCCTTCGGATGGGACGTTAAGCGATGGTCCCGAGCCTGTACGATGTCAGGTACTCGTTAAAGACCCCTGCCCTAGGGGAATAAAAATTTAGGGTAGGCAAAATTTAGGACTCCCACAGTAGAGTCGGGCTCATGTCCACCAGAGTGACGAAAGAGCGCCCTGGTAGTAGGCGATATGACCTCGTAGTTAAAGCCCGGGCATGAGTCATAAAACCTAACCTAACCTCATGACTTTTTTTTTTTTTTTTTTTTTTCCGGGTGCTCCGGCTAATCACCCGGCCCGCTCATTGTCGGGGAAGGAGGTAGTACAATAATTGATCATTTTTACACTATTAGTTGCTATGGGTGTCTGGGGGCGACAGCCTCTGGTCAATTGCGGGACACACTGGCGCTCCCAGACCCCCTCGTGTTGCGGCTGCCTAGTGGCGCCGAGAGAGCTCGGAATCGGTGGAATGGGGCTGCTTTTACTTCGCGGTCGCCGGGGGTAGACATCGGGCCGCGGCCCGTCAATCGCCTCCGGCACCGGGTCAAGAGGGCTTTTTCTGTTCCCGCCAGGAGGTGACAAACAAGCCGAACGCCGGATAGTTCGACTCCGTCATCAACTCCGGCAGGTTCAATCCTGTCGCGCGGATCAACTCCACCTTAGACCTGTCGTACAGCGGACAATCAAAGACCACGTGTTCTGCATTCTCGATGCCGCCGCACTAACAGTTCGGGCTATCCTTCCTCGAAGAAGAGTTTGGAGTTGAAGTCGCCGTGACCTGATAGTACCTGGGATGTCCAGTGGTCGGGTTGTTCTCAAGTGGAGCGCAGGCGTACCTGGGCGTCGGGAATATACGCGAATATATCGCTGTGGCCATTTGTTTACTATCTAGTCTTGGACAATGTCCCTGCAACGCTCTTGTCTGTTCTGTGCACGTAGCCCTCATGACTACGAGAACGACGAAAGAGCGCTCTGGTAGTTGGCGATATGACCTCATAGTTAGTTCCAAAACACTCCGGTGGAAAACTCAACTACCGATTACATAACTTTTCCTATACTTCATAGTGGTGTTGAAGTAAAAGTATCCTATAGAATGGGGTGACTCTCCTGAGCTGTCTTGGCTACTCACTGGTAACCTATAGAAAGTTAGTAAGTGTGCTTATGGCTGACGGCCACTATGGTCTAATCAATAAGTTAGTCTTCAATAAGTTGACAAAGTCTCAGACTTAGTTGGTCAAGTTCCAGACTTTGTTCAGCCTGCCCCCTTCTGGTCAGTTCAGCCGGTCAACTGAACGAACCAACTTCTGAACAACACTTTGTCATCCTTCCATCATCACTTCTTCCGATCCTTTATATTTTTCATTCTTTTATTACGTTTTCAGTTTTCACCGGAATTACATGTTTTCCGGCCCCCTGATTCCAAAAATTAAAACATAATTTTTCAGTCCGTGTGTCTTTGAACACGATAACACCAGATAGAATGAATGTATCGACACGATATGTTATATCTATGGTCACAGTGAATAAGTTGTTAAGTCGTAAAATGGCCAAAATGAGTTAAGTATACTGTGATGATCTCTCAAGCCATCTGTGCACTGTGAAGAAGTTGGGATCTCATAACTATAATACTTTCGGAAATATAAAGATGTGGGTTTCTCGGTATCTCGTAAAATTGTGTATGTTTTCGGTTAAATCAACTTAATCTACTTCTTTGAGAAATCATTCACGAGATAACTACATTTAACCATGTATTCACTACAGCAGACTATTTAAAGTGAAGAGAGTGTTTTCGGTTAAATCAACTTGCTCAACTTTAGAGAGGCATCACTCACGAGTCTTTAAAAAAGTATGGTTAATAATTAGGTAAGTGATGGGGAATGATTAGGTAACTAAGGGAAAATCCAAGAAAGGATTAACAATATTCATTTTCATTCACTCCTATAGATTTAGAAGGTATATGATTAAATAATGATGCAAACAATTTATTTATTCCAAAAACTGGATTTCCAGGATTAATGCAAAAGTAAAAAAAGTAAAATTAGGTAAGTGTGGTCAATAATTAGGCAAGTGTGGTCAATAATTAGGTAAGTGTGGTCAATAATTACGTAAGTGATGGGGAATGATCAGGTAACTAGGGAAAATCCAAGAAAGGATTAACAATATTCATTTTCATTCACTCCTATATAATTAGAAGGTATATGATGCAAACATAATTTATTTATTCCAAAAAACTGGATTTACACGATTGATGCAAAAGTAAAAACGTGCTACCCTGAAAACTTACGAATTTAGACTTACCAATTTATTCCCTGTGACCACAGATATGTGTATCCACCTCCCGTAAGAGGATTAGAAGAAGATTTAACACAAAACCTCTAGTAATTGCCGTTGTAATGAATTTATCGCCACATAATTTCATATGTAAATTAAAAACGCCATAAAGATTGACACCTATGAATTGTCAGTGGAATCGTTCGAAATTCAAAGACATACTAACTGTCCATGTAATGAATGTATTAACACAAAATTTAGAACGAGGATTGAGAAATCTCTATGTAAGTCAACTATTTTGTAGGGAAAGCGAAAACATAATTGATTAATTCGTGCTGGGGAAGTACATAGCAAGTCATTCACCGAACACTTTTATTTTCATTAAACCGATTCTTGACTGCTAATGGTCTCTAAACCGTGAAGGTTATGTTAACCGCATCCTGACAGAAGCACCCATATTATTTCAGAGAGGAGAGATAACCTTTATGGTTATATCCGTGTCAGGTTACGTTATCTAGTTATGATAGATTTAAGTGTGGTTTCCCTGTATAGATTATACCTCACACCAACTCAAGCAACGCTCACCACATTAGCGATGGAGGAAGGTAACCCCCCTCTCAGGGCAAGTGGGGGTATAGACTCCCGGGGGCACTGCCCGCAGTTTCCGTGGTTAGCGTTGCAGACTTTTTGTTATTAATATGGGAGACTCAGGCCCGTAGAAGCTCCCCCTGAGGTAACCACTGACTGTAATACTTGAGTTGACTTTACATGAGCAGCAAAAATGCAAAGCGCAGCAGCAGCAAATTCACGCTGTGGTTTATGTGTTTTTAGAATTAAATGTCTCACATCTAGTAGCGTGTATTGCTGCTGTTGCGCTTTGCATTTTTACTGCGCATGTAAAATCAGCTTTTAGAGTATAAAGTATAACATAAATGAAAATTTTGAGCGAGGAACTGAAATGATCGAATTCATGTATGTTTAAATAAATGTAATATGACTTGTTTTGTACATGTACATTTAGGTAAAACACAATTTTCGTGTTCTCGATTTTTTTCCAGCAACTTTCTGTGCGCGCTTTGCATGCAGAGACCATTGAGACGGAATTTGTTATCTAAAATTTTTTTAGTTTATTTAATTTTTTTTCGTTTTTTGCTCTGACCAGGAGGAGGCACGTAACTGCGGAAAAATAATGTTTATTTTCTTTTTTTCCGGTGTATTATAATTGAAATATATATAGATTAAGGAAATGTGCTTTGAGAGAACAAAATGGCAATGCCAAAATGTTAAGAGAGGAGAAATCACACAGTGATGACTTCACTAAGCACTGATTCGGACTCATTGAGATAATCCCTGTCACTACCTGATCTGAGAAGGTCTCTAGTGTGGCAGAAGGGGGGGTACACACTAGGGAAATAATTTGGGTACAATTGGAGGATAATAGTTTTTTGTACCTGAATTTAGGTAAATCGGTGACAAAAGGAATATTGAAATCAGTTTGAAGAGTCTTCTTCATCTATTGAGGAGCATTGGCTATTGTACGAAAGAGTTTTGATTGAAAGGATTGAAGTCCATAGGTCCACATAGACTCGAGTGTTGCGTTATATAATAGTCGTTTTGTTCTCAGAGTTAACTTTGATATTTTGTCCAGTAGTCTTAGTAACAGTTTGTATTGTCTGTTCATTTCTTGTCTGTTTAGTCTCGTGTAAGGATTCCACGTCATTCGTTAGTTAGGTATCGTTTTTTGATTAATAGAATGATTGAAATATAAGGTATATTTAAAAAAAAAAAAAGTGTTCCTCTATATTATTCTTCAAATAAAATGTTGAGTAGTATTTCAAATTTGTGTGGACCGACTGGGAGGGAGTGGGGGAAAGTGTCCAGCTAAGGGCAGGATATGTACTTAGCCCAGAAGTAAATTAAATCCAGAGTCGGCCTTCAGGGACACCCGATCAGGGAATTGGACAAATTAAGGACTCTCCTTTCCTTTTTGTTTAGTTTAACTCTCTCTTTTACTCCAACTTCGGGCAGAAAGGATGGGCTCTCTACAAGTTAGTTATTATGACTCATAACCGGGCTTTACCTATGGGAGTCCTTAATTTTATTCACCTAGGGCAGGGATCTTTAAAGAGTACCTGACATCGTACAGGCTCGGGAAAAAAAAAAAAAAAAAAGAACCTCGGCCGGGTTTCGAGCCCACTATCTTGAGCTTAGTAAGCAAGCACGCATACCACTGAGCTACCGGCGCCCTCTGGCTCTCGACAGATTGCTGTTCTTTTATAACTCAAAAATCAATTTTACTGCATCGGCAGTTTTTCCTTTATTTATTCAATATTATCACATCCAACTTGAGAGTACTTGTGATAAGTATGTGATAATGTACACACATTCTCTATTCACTAATTTCAAATAATATTTGTATAAAGTATGCTTATACCGTATGTAGTATACTTATACCTCCCCAGCTATACAAAGTATAGATGTTATGTAATCGGTCAAAAATTTGAAGCGGAGTTTTCAACGGAATTTCATGTTTTTCGACCTTTAGATTCCAAGTATCAATTAAAACATTTCTGTCTATCTGTGAAGACGATAACTCGCATGGAATGAATGAATCATCACGAAATTTTATATTTGTGACCAAAACCCCATAAGGACGACCTATCGATTTTCAGCTAATTCGGCCAAAGGGGACTCGAAAAATCGAATAATTGCCGTTGTAATGACTGTATCGATATAAAATCGACGACACATCAATTTTTAGCGGAATCGGCAGATGGGAAGGAAGATCAGAGGGAGCTCAACACGTGTAATGAATGTATCGACGTGAAATTTCATATTTAAAGTCGAAAAAAATTGATTAAACCTGCAAGTATCTATACATAGACAGGGCTGAAGGCGCCGGTAGCTCAGTGGTATGCGTGCTTGTCTTCTGAGCTCAAGTCCTTAGTTTATTTTATCTGGGAGGTAAAATAAACTTCAGCACGCCGTCCTTCGGATGGGACGTTAAGCGATGGTTCCGAGCCAGTACGATGTCAGGTACTCGTTAAAAATCCCTGCCCTAGGTGAATAAAAATTTAGGGTAGGCAAAATTTAGGACTCCCATAGTAGAGTCGGGCTCATGTCCACCAGAGTGACGAAAGAGTGGTCTGGTAGTAGGCGATATGACCTCGTAGTTAAAGCCCGGGCATGAGTCATAAAACAATAAAAAGTTTCATTTATAGATTTTTTGAAATGAAATACTGAGTTCTATGCTAAGTGGAATTACTCCAAAAGGGAAAAGTATTATATTTCTTAAAACTTGCATGTCTTGAACTTTTGATTTTTTTAGGGCCTTTTTCAGAAATTACTGTAGAAATCAAAATTTAGTAAAAGACCAGAGACAAAATTTCTACAGGAAATGTGGTAATTTATTGTTTATTTCATTATTATTAATTCAATTATTATTTATACGACATTCAGCCAGATTTTTGGACCCACATCCTTATCGAGGCAACTTCACACATCGGACTTCCGTTTACGACTCATTTTTCAGTTCAAAACATCAAAGTACGCTACAAGAATAGTAAATTTTCAGTTCAAAGCAACGAAACACTCTACTAGAACAGTAAATGAAGCCTTCCTTCGATTCAGTGGATCCCAGAAATACAAAATTCCTAAACTATTCGTAAGAAAAATGACAATATATAACATACAATGGATAGACGATAAATCGCTCGACTGATCTGGCTGCAACTATGATATAATGCATTGTCACAGGATTTTGAGATATGTACCAATTTTCAGTATTCTATCTATATAAGAAGCGACTGAAAATTAATATATGGTATATAAAAAAAACCTTTAATTGACCACTGGAAAAGGCGAGGTCCAATGAAACCATCTCTCGAGGGGATGAATCTGATGAAAAAATGTCCTGAAATTAGCATTTAATTAAACGGCTTCTGATCAATATTAAAATACAAAAAAATTGAAATTACAACCAAGTCGGATCTCATCAAGTCTTCTTATATTTTTGGGTTAATTTCTTCTCAACAAAGCCAAAAAACCAACTTTGCTCTCTTCGTCATTATGAAAATAAACGGAAAATATGAACTCATTTAAATGAATGTCTAAAACAGAAAATTTTACTTTTTCATCTTTCCTCAATCAATATTTTCAGAAGTAACCAGTTATGTCTTAAATATCTTACTAATGATTCTATGAATTGATTAGTTTCCTACTTTAATTTATAAATCTAACAAAAAAAACAGGGTGGCATTCTTGTTCTTATTTAGAGTGCTTTGGTAAAAATAAAGGAAAATGATAACTACATTTTTAAATCACAATGTTTTATAAGTTGTATATTTTTAATTTCTTTTTGTAAATGGTTTTAAAAGAAAGGTTAATGGGTTAGTGAACTATTATAATTTTTTTACAATAGATTAAATAAACCTCCTATAAGTTAATTTAGACAAAAAAATGTACTCTTGGCAAATGACAACAAACTATATGGTTATAAAATATGGATTATAAAATTTCTGGCAACTCACGGCATCCTATATCCTCTTTTGTATCTTTCCTTCTTCGTCACTTTCTTCCCAGCCTTTTCTTCCTTCCATATATAAAAATTTAACCTTCTCGAGACTTTTCTTTCTTCTTCTTCTACAACAATCCTTCATATAAATATGCTATCTTCCATCTTCTCGAGGATACTCTCCGCAGGCCCTTCTTCCTCGCTCTTCTTAAACATACACCCTCCTTCTACTCTCTTCAAAACACCCGACACCTCCTCCAAGTTCCTCCAAAAACAGACTACACCTCCTCCAAGATGCTCTAAATCACACCACACCTCCTCCAAGATCCTACAAAACCCTACTACCAAGAGTCGGCTCCTTCTGCCCTTCTCGCCATCTTTTCCCCCACCCAATGTCATCAGGTTTGTCTTTTCTTTACAGTTAATCATATTTTTTTTTTTCTTACTTTTAATATCTTTTGCCAAGATGTACCTACATTTTTATTTATTTGTACTTACTATTTTTTTTCTACTATATTTATAAAGAATAACAATTTCTTTTATTCTTTGTGACCCCCCCATTCTACACGTCACAATATACAGTTAGTTATTATGACTCATGCCCGGGCTTTTAACTATGAGGTCATATCGCCTACTACCAGAGCGCACTCTCGTCACACTTGTGGACATGTGCCCTACTCTACTGTAGGAGTCCTAAATTTTTATTCACCTAGGATAGGGGTCTTTAACGAGTAGCTGACACCGTACAGGCTCGGGACCATCGCTTAAAGTCCCATTTGAAGAATGGCGTGCTTAAGTTTATTTTACCTTCCAGATAAAATAAACTAAGGGCCTCGGCCGGGTTTCGAACCCACGATCTTGAGCTCAGAAGGCAAGCACGCATACCACTGAGCTACCGGCGCCCGACTACGTAATGTATTTATACAAAATAATAATAAAAAAGTCCTCGGTAAATCACCGGCTATGTACTTCCCCAGCACGAATTATGTTTTCGCTCTCCCTCCAAAGCCATTCAACCGTTTGAGCTAAAACTCAATATCTGACTTACATAGCTTCTGAATGCTCATACTAAATTTGTGTCGATACATTCATTAGATCGATAGTTATTAGAGTATTTAAGTACCGGGGGAGAGGAATATATAAAAATGTGGTTGGTATAATATAAGAATGTCCTGTTATGGCCGTATCACATAATTCTAAATATGTTTCTACATGTTTTACTTCCAAAGTTAGTTATATATTCGATGTAGAGTTTTTAACGGAATTTCATGTTTTCTGACCTGCAGATTCGTGCGTGCGTCAATGAACACTATAACTCCCGATTGAAATGTGTCGACACGAAATTTGAGGGTGGATTCAGTGTCAAATATTGAGTTTTAGTCCAAACGGTCGATTGACTTTGGAGAGAGAGCAAAAACGTAAAACTGGGGAAATACATAATAGGTTATTTATACATTTTTTAATGTTCATGTTGGGTGCCCAAGGAAAGATTCAATGGGCGAGCCCAACATTTGAATGTACCGCAACGAAAAACACTTTCAAAAATAAAGTCTACTGTAAAATAGAAGATAAAAACGAAACAGAAGACAGTGAAAATGATGAAGAGAAATGTAAACATAATTAGAGCTAGTACAAGAGGAGAAGTCCTGGGATAATCCTCTTTGGAGAAGAGACAGGACTTTGTTTGCAGAGGAAGGGTCTACACTGAGTCCTTTAAGGGAACGTTTGTATCGGATCAATGCACATTAATTGTTATGTCAACTTGGGATAATCAATGTCAATGAACGAACGAACAACGCATTGCATAGCCTCATATTTGCTTCCCCAGCCATATCAACTTTCTTCCTTTTCCTATAAGTCTCTCACTCGGACTGACTGTTACTCTACTGTTTCATCAGCCCAGTTGAAACAACTTGGTTATAACTAGTTACTCCACATTCATAGTACAATATCGTCATTATTATTTATTTTTTTTCATTTTTATTTATTCATATTATATATATATTGTAACGCTCCTTTCTTTAAAGTTTCATAATTATTATTCCATACTATTATATAATCTGGTTAAAATTAAATAAAAAAGCATATTTCAAAAAAGGTGTTACATTTTATATTTATTTATATGATTTTAAAAGGGTTTATAAAAAATAGAATTGGGTTAGTCACAATTTCTTTACACACACATATATTTTTTACAACAATTTAAAAACCTGAAGTGACAATCTCTTCTTTTTTTCTCTTCTCGGTCCGAGTGATGCTACCATTTGGATAAATTGATGCTGGGTTGCAGATATGACGGCCACGTCTTCTTCTAGCTCCTGAACTTGGTCCTTGTACTTATATCATTTTCTTTTTTTGTGTTGAGTTGGCGTTTTCATCTTTTTGGTCGTTCACATATTCCGGGACACTTCCCCGTTGTCTTCTATCTCCATTTAAAAAAACATAGTTACACTCACTCACATTTTTATATAATTTCTAATGCACTGAACTTCTCACAGAACCCCCTCCAAACATGCCTTACACTAGAACCACTCTCTCCCCTCCCGTAATAAAAAATCTCCATCTTTTTTGCACATTCCTCGCTCATTGGCTCAATTTTTGCACAGCCTTAAAAAATAAACAACATCTGTTTTCATAACTTTCATTTAAATTTGCTATATCTTTATTATATTTCCTTAAGTTTAATTTAATTATGAATTATGAACACTTTTATATTTACTTTAACAATTTTACAATTCGAGAATGATATTTTTTTCACACAATATCGACTCTGCATAGTATCGATATAAGACAACATAATATAACCTCCACTTGCTAGATTCATTTTTACACATAGAACAAACCAATTACATTACTTTCTTTTTTATTGAAAAACAATACTGCAGTGGTCTATGCTGGCCACTACAATATATATATATTGTGATGTATAAAAAATACACACATTTAAATTACTAATATTAAAAAATTAATTATATTTATTTTTCTATAAAATCCAAGAAGAAACTGAATTAGTAAATAAATAATATGAATGCATTTTCTTTTAAAACAAATGAATAGAAATCAAAACAAGGCCATCAGCTGTTTTTGAATTAGTGTAGAGGAGTCAATAGTGTGTGGTCGGGGTTGAGATGTGAAGGTGGACAGAGAGTTGTTGTTTAGGCTTAAGATGTGATGAACTAAGTAGGTGTGAATTAACAGTAAAATTAATGCGCAAATAAGATACTGTTATTTATTTATAATTACGAAATATATATGCCCAAAAAAATATATAATTTTGATTCGAAAAATGTCCAAAAAAAACAGAAAAAAAAGGCTTGAAATAGTTTTAAGAATTTAGTTTTTACTATTTTTCTTTTGATTTTTGTTTCAATGTTTAGTTTTTAATTTTATAATGTAGATGTAAGAAAATAAACCCAATTATTTTTTCTCGTAAATTCTATGCTTTTTATTTTCCCTGTTGGCCTTGTAAGATAATTTGAAAACCTTTGGATTAGATTTAATATTATTAAAAAAAATTAAAAATGGCATCTCTTTAGAAATCCAAATGAAAAGTTTGTAGAAAATTACTGTTGTATGAAGGGAGGGAGTGTGGTGAGAAAGGTCCTTATCTGTGAGGTAAAATAAGCTTAAGCACGCCGTCCTTCGGATGGGACGTTAAGCGATGGTCTTGAGCCTGTACGATGTCAGGTACTCGTTGAAGACCCCTACCCCAGGTAAATCAAAATTTAGGGTAGGCGAAATTTAGGACTCCCACAGTAGAGTCGGGCTCATGTCCACCACACTGACAAAAGAGCGCTCTGGTAGTAGGCGATATGACCTTGTAGTTGAAGCCCAACTAACTAACTAACCAGCCCTGAGTTTAATTTATCTGTGAGTATATAATAAACGTTAAGCGATGGTTCCGAGCCTGTACGATGTCAGGTACTCGTTTAAGACCCCCTACCCTAGGTGAATAAAAATTTAGGGTTTTGTTGAGACCCCTTCTGTTCTGCTGATTCCACTGTGTTCACAGTATCCCGAATGACTTTTGAATTTTGAGGTCATTTGTACAGAATAGAAAGCAAATAGGAACTTTGATAGCGCAAAGTGATTTCAGTTCGGAGCTTAGATAAGTAATGTGTTCTTTACACTGAATGTGCTTAGGATCAACCAATGACTTTATCCTACTGTTTGGAGAGCCTATTTGATGTGCCTTTGTGCCTATTTGACGGTTGGCTCTAGTGGGAAGCCGTTTCTGCCCTGCTCCCGCCTATCTTTCACACCATTAACTGGGCCCGTTTCATTATTAAAACCACCCCGGGATGGAGACGCCACTAAATTGATTAGGGTCCACTTCGGCCCTCTGCTAATGCCCCCCCCCCCCCCCCCCCCCCCCAACACTTTAATGTTTGCCTCTCATAGCCAATAACAGTTTTTTTGTATTCATTAGAAGTTTTTAAATTTTGAATTTTCTTGCAACAGGCCGAGTACGTGTCGGAGAAAAAAACATGAGCCCGACTCTACTGTGGGAGTCCTAAATTTTGCCTACCCTAAATAGTTTTATTCATCTCGGGCAGGAGTCTTTAACGAGTACCTGACATTGTACAGGCTCGGGACCATCGCTTAACGTCCCATCCGAAGGACGGCATGCTTAAGTTTATTTTACCTCCCAGATAAAATAAACTAAGGGCCTCGGTCGGGTTTCGAACCCACGATCTTGAGCTCAGAAGTCAAGCACGCATACCACTGAGCTACCGGCGCCATTTTTTATTAGGTATCTAATTACCACGTTATGGTTTATCGAAAATAATTATTCTGGCATTGTACAGGCTTAAGACCAACACTTAACGTCCCATCGGAAGGACGGCGTGCTCAAGGTTTTTTCACCTCTCAGATAGGGCTCTGGCCGGGTTTCGAACCCGCGGTCTTGAGCTCAGTAAGCATGCATACCATTGAGCTATCGGCACCCTTAAAGACCGCTACCCTAGATGAATAAAAATTTAGGATAAGCAAAATTTAGGACTCCCATAGTAGAGTCTGATTCCTGTCCTCCAAAAGAGCGCTCTGGTAGTAGGCGATATGACCTCGATCTTATAGCGCGGGCATTAGTCATAATAACCACCTAACTTGGCTTGACCTGTGTAATAGAACATAAATTCTAGTGTATTATGCCCAGTGTATGTATTCCCGTGTATATATTTTTACTGTTACTGCTGTTTGTTTATTCTTATATTTATTGTTATTGTTACTGTTTGTTTTATTTTTATTTTTTCACTATTAGTTTATTTATTTCCACTGACTAGTATGAATGCATCCATGTGAAAAAAAAATAATAATAAAAGAAATATCGAATTGGAGCATGACCTTGAAATTGTACAGACATATATTTGCCACATATTTTTTTTTTTTTTTTTTTTCTCTTCTAATCATCAAGCTTGATACTCCAAACATATATTGTACGCTGATGACCTTTGCTGTTTTGCGTCCTTAAACTCCAAATCCTAAATTCTAGTGATTTTTTTAAAAATATTTTTTGGTTTAGATTCACTACCTGAGGATGTCAGTTAATTGCCGAAACTAGTTGTAACATAAATAAAATATATTGTTGGACTAGATATCTCCTTACTTATCTTAAAAGCAGTGGCGTAGCTAGCCGTGAGTGGGCCCTGTATAAAAATTTCTTGGGGCCCCTTTTTTGGAAAATAATCAAAAACACTCGCATAAACAAAATATATATGAAAATAACAAAAACAACAATAAATATTGAAAAACGTAATTCTAAAAAAAATATTCTAGTGGTTAGTTAAAAAGGTACTTTTTTTTGGCGAACGTATTTATTATATCATTAATAGCTGAAGAAGATTTTAGTTTCTCAAGTTCTTCTTTTTCTATGGACAGTATTGTTATTCTATGCATGTTGGGGCGCCTCTAGTATCATTGCTACAACGCTACAGCGGTAGCTACGCCCCTGCTAACAAATAAGTCCACTTCATCCGCCTACCAACCAAGAAATAAATCTTACTATCACATATAAAATAACTATATTTATTATTGCTATCTGTTGACAGAGAGGTGCCCTGTGATGCAGGAGCTGTGATGCAGAAGATGTGATGCAGGAGCTGGGTGTGCTGCTCGAGCGAGCAGGAGTCCTATGTGATGAGCCTGCTCCACCGCCGCTCTGCGCTCAACTTGCGTCTCTCCTCACAGACAGCCTTGAGCTTCTCAACACAACACACAATGAGACGGACACTTCCCAGGGCATCCTCACTGCTGCCCTCTCTGTCGTTCTCGGCATAGTAATACTCATTACTGTACTCGGTAAGTTCGCGGAACACCCTACACACCAACGTCGGTGAATCATGAGGTTTTGAATTTACATATAAAATTTCATGTCGAAATATTCAATACTTCGGTAGTTATTGGGATTTTTGTCTTAACAACCCCCTCCCCCCCCCCCCCCCCCCTCCCCACCCCCTAATTCGCTTTACCTTTCATTCTTATGGGATTCAGAATACAAATATAAAATTTCACGTCGATAGTCATATATCGAGAGATATCGTTTTCACAGGCACACAAACCAAGAGGCAGACAAGTTTACCGGTAGGTAATAGTTAAAGCCGGGACATGAGTCACAAATAACTAACTAGAATCAAATTTTTTTTTTCATTTATTTTTTCATTTATCGAAATGTCGTCGTGGAAACGACACTTCGGGAAAAGTTTAAAAAAATATTATCTTAATTTTAATAAAAAATTTAAAAAAATCTAATATATTTATCAATTTTTGTAATTATTATTTTTGTACTAATATTTTCAATTATTTATTTATTTTTTAGTAGTATTGTTAATTCTAATCCATGTGTGTCAGACTCTAAGATCTGTTAAGGGCGCCGGTAGCTCAGTGGTTTGAGTGCTTGACGTTCGAAACCCGACCGAGGCCCTCAATTTATTTTATCTGGGGGGTGACCCCTGCCATAGGTGAATAAAAATTTAGGGTAGGCAACATTTAGGACTCCTAGAATAGAATCGGGCACATGTCCACCAGAGTGAAGAAAGAGCGGCTCTGGTAGTAGGCGATATGACCTCGTAGTTTAAGCTCGGGCATGAGTCATAATAACTAACTCTAAGATCTGTTTATGTACCTATCTAATTTATAAGCTACCTTAATGTATACATTTTTATGACGTATACAATTACCATGTTATGGTTTTACGGAAATAAATATTATTATTATTATTACTTATTAAGTAAAATGAGTAACAAATTGAATAATACAAATTGGTAGTTGGTTATTATGACTCATGCCTGGGCTTCAACTGCGAGGTCTAGTTACCTACTACCAGAGCACTCTTTCGTCCCTCTGTACATGAGCCCAACTGTACAACCCACAACCTTCGAGTCAATAAGCAAGTTCGCTACCTCTCAGCTTCTCTACTTTTTGTATCAATTTTGTAAAAATAAATGATCTTTTTAAATGCACAAGACTCCTCAACTACTTTCAAAAAAATAAATAAAAAAGTTTTTCTCGGCTCCAGGGAACATTTTAAGAGTTTCGTTAAAGAATTAACTGGAGGGGGGTTAATTGGAGGATGGGGGGGGGGGGGGGGGGGGGGAGGGGGGCTTAGATTATGTTTTCATGTAATGCAAATACAAAGGCCTAATAAACAGAAAAGTCTCAACACCTGAAAATTCAAAATGGCGGCGTGAAATAAGGGGTGAATTTAGGCGTTTTATTGAGTTGTAACTCGGATACTATCCGCGAGTACTCCAATATTAGAAAATAAATTAGATTCGAGGTCTGGAATAGTTAATTATTATGACTCATGACACCTGGCTTTAACTATGAGGTCATATCGCCTACTACCAGAGCGCTCTTTCGTCACTCTGGTGGACATAAGCCCAACTCTACTATGGGAGTCCTAAATTTTGCCTACCTAGGTTTATTCACCTAGGGTAGAGGTCTTTAACGAGTACTTGACATCGTACAGGCCAGTTCATCATTTAGCGGGTCTACTGATTGCGCTAAAAATTATAAGGGCCTATAAAGGCCCTATTATTTCCTTATAGGGCCTTGGCACTCATTAATTTTCGTTCTGGGGAAGTACATTGTCGGTGATTCATCGACAAATTTTTCATTTTCACTTGAGATGCTAAAGGCAAATAAAGTCTGAAAATACATTGCTCCTAAGGACGATTATGGATCCATGTACATATATTTCGTACTTCCCCTGATGTATAGGAGAAGTTATGTATTATATATTGTGATGTAAACTACGGAACATTTTTTTTATGAATATAAAAATATTTTTTTTTATTATAATATAATATATATATATTATATTATATATATCAAGGTCTTAAAAAAAACAAGGGACATAAAAAAAAAAATGAAATCAAAAGAACAGCTGTGAAATAAATAGAGAGATGAGTCGAGAGCTAGCTCTGGAACAGTGCACATATAGTTGAGATGTTTGTTATTAGTGAGGTTGAACAATTACCAGAAAGTTGAGCTATCGAGGTCTAAATTGTGTTTAGAAACTTCAAAAGAAGGTACATTTAATAACTTAATTTTTTATATGCCCGAACAAAAAGAAATAGTTTTAAGTATTTAGTTTTATGATTTTTTTTTTTTTTTTAATGTTTAGTTTTTTTTTATTTAAATATGTAAATAAAGAAAATAACCCAATTATTTGTCCTTTAAAATTCTATTCTATTCATCTTCCCTGTTGGCCCAGTAATATCATTTGAAAAACCTTTGGATTAGAAATTAATATTATTTAAAATTATTAAAAAATTGGTATATCTTTGTAAATCCAAGTGTAAAGTTTGTTAAATGGAATTTTTTTGTTGTATACGTGTACTTTCTTAAAAATTGCACGTCATAAATTATTGATAATATTTTTTTAGGGCCATTTTCGAAAAACTACTGTAGAAATCAAAATTTAAATAAAGAAAAGAGATCAAATTTCTACAGGAAATGTGGTAGCAAAAAACATTTACCACAATATATTGGTGAGAAATTCGAAGCGGAGATTTCAACATAATTTCATGTTTTCCAACCTTCATATTCCAAAAATTAAAGAAAAAACAATTCTATGAGTCCGTGAACACGATAACTCCCGATAGAATGAATGTACAGACACTAATTGTATATGTATATCCAGAATCCTCTAAGAACGACACATATTAATTTTCAGCCAAATCGGTCGAAGGGAATAGGGGGGAGGCTTAACTCAATAACTCTAATCACTGCCGTTGTAATGAATGTAATCATGTGAAATTTCATATGTATTATGATAAAGTTTAAAATGAAATAAATATATAAATAATAATTGAATTAATAATATAATTTTAAAAAATCAAATTACTACATTTCCTATAGAAATTATAACTGGTCTTCTACTAAATTTTGAGTTGTTGGGTTCGAAACCCGACCGAGGCCCTTAGTTTATTTTATCTGGGAGGTAAATAAAATAAGCGATATGACCTTTTTGTTGAAGCCCAACCAACTAACTAACCAACTAACTAACCAACTAACTAACCAGCAAATTAAGCCCCCAGCTTGAATTGTTTATGTCCACCTTTGTCCTGAATTAGTTAAGCCACATTTAGACAGTTACATTTCATTGATCAATCGAATTGAGTGACTCATTAAAATGCCGAAAAAATTCCGTTTACACGTTAATAGAGTCGGGCTCATGTCCACCAGAGTGACGAAAGAGGACTCTGGTAGTAGGCGATATGACCACGTCGTTAAAGCCCGGGCCTGAGTCATAAAACCTAACCTACTAAATTTTAATTTCTACAGTAATTTCCGAAAAGGGCCTTAAAAAAAATATAAATATAAGTTCAAGACGTGTAATTTTTTTTTTCTTTGAAGAAAGTGCACGTATTTAAAAAAATTTCAATTAACAAACTTTTCACGTGGATTTCTTCTAAATTTAAATCTAATCCAAAGATCTAAATTATCTTACTGGTTTAACAGGGAAAATGAATAGCATAGAATAAGAGAACAGATATTTGGGTTTATTTTACTTAAACCTACATTATTAATTAAATCAAATTATCAATATTAAATAAAAAAATCAAATTATTTACAATAAAAAGAAATATATTACTGACTAATTTTTATATTTACTTTAGTAGTTTTTTTCTGTTTGAAATATTGTGGGCATTCTTTAATTTAATGTTATTTTGGGCAAATGTATGTACATATAAATTTTCTCTTCTTTTTCACTGTTCTTTTCACTATCTTAAGTCTAAAAACAACTCTCTCTCCGTCTCAACTCAGACTTCTCACCTCCTCCACAACTCAACTTAGACTCTTCCTCACTATCAGAACAGCCGATGGTCGTCTTTTATTCTCCACTCATTGGTTCGTTTTAAAACAAAATGCGACTTCATATATTTACATATTTATTTAAGTTACTTCATCTGTAACAGCTGTTTTTATAATTAATATAATTAGTTTTATAATATAGGTTAGGTTAGGTTTTATGACTCATGCCCGGGCTTTAACTACAAGGTCATATCGCCTACTACCACAGCGCCCTTTCGTCACTCTGGTGAACATGAGACCGATTCTACTGTAGGAGTTCTAAATTTTGCCTACCCTAAATTTTTATTCACGGAGGGGCCTTTAACTAGTGTACCTGACATCATACAGACTCGGGACCATCGCTTAACGTCCCATCCGAAGGACGGCATGCTTAAGTTTATTTTACCTCCCAGATAAAATAAACTAAGGACCTCGGTTGGTTACGAACCCACGCTCTTGAGCTCAGAAGTCCAGCACACATACCACTGAGCTATCGGCGCCTTTATTTTTATGATTGCGTGTAATATTATTCATCACAGTATATTCAAAGCCTTATAAGTATGTTACCTATTAATTTTCGTTCTGGGAAAGTACCTTGCTGGTGATTCACAGACAATTTTTTCATTTTTCACTTAAAAAACTAAAGGTAAATAAACTGTGAAAATATGTTTCTCCTGGAGACGAGTGTGGATCTTATAAAAGATGGTTGAACGTGTATATGCCCTGGGATGTGGTGGCTCTGGCAGATAATCCATACCTGCTACTTCAGATCAGGATCACTGTGACTGATACAACCTTTAACAGGACTTTATCGACATGAGTCCGACTAGGGACGAACCAAGGTCCCCGGTCTACACCCGGAATATTCTTCCTCTTCGACCACCAATCACTTCATGGACAGTGTGTTGACCAGGGATAGGCAGAACAGAGATGAGGGGCTAGGTCGATATATTAGAATCAAAGAAAATTCAAAGTAAGGATTTTATGTTGTTATACAGATATTATGTATCATCTGGTCATCTCATAAGTAATTTCGGTTTTTGTATTCTTGGATAAAAAGTAGGTAATCAAAAACGTTATATTGGTAATAAATAACGTTAATGTTAATTTTTATTCTATTATTTTATTTTTCATCATTTTCAACAACCTTTTTCCATCTTAAATCTAAATTTTCAATTCTCTATTTTACAAAAACAAATAGAGTCACTCACTTCTGGACCCCACTCTTCCCTTCGAGCGATTTTACTTACTCTTACTCCGTTGGCGAAACCCTGAAGATCCTTAGCCGCCCACACTTGCCTTCTCCACCGCGATCTGTCGTGCGCCACCGGTCGCCAGTTCACCACGTGGTGTTCCACAGCATCCTTCTTCACCAGGTCAGTCCACCTCAGCCATGGTCTTCCTCGTGATCTGGCTCCTTGGACCTGAGCGTCCATGATGCATCCTATGGCTGTCTGATGTCCGCTTCTCACCACGTGTCCAGCCCATCTTAAGCGCCGTGATTTCATATCTGCAACTACGGTCGGGTGTTGCCAGAAGATGTCCCTCAGCTCCCTGTTGGTTCTGATCCTCCACTCTTGGGTTTCTCTATCCTTGACCGGACCTGCTATCTTCCTCAGCACTTTATTTTCAAACGTCTGGAAACGTTTCTCCAGATGTGAGGTCAGGGTCCAGGTTTCACACCCATAGATCAGAACGGGCTTTACCATGGAGCTGTAGATCCTATACTTCAGGTTCCTTGACAAGGCTCTGGACCGTAGCAGCTTGATGACAGAGAAATACGCTCTTTGGGCCTGCAGAAGTCTTCTGTCCACCTCCTCCAGCATCGAGTTGATGCTAGTTACCGTGGACCCGAGATACCTGAAGTTCTCAACTCTTGGGAAGGAGAAGGTCCCTAGTCGCTCTTGTCGACATTAACTTCCAGCCCTACTCTGCAGCTGTGCTTATGTAGTTTTCCCGCCTTACTTTTAACTTCTTCTGGGCTGTTTCCTAAGAAGGCCACGTCATCCGCATACGCCAGGACTCCGTTTTCTCCGGCTATCTGGGTGCCTTCCTCGTTCCTCATCACCTGCCTTATCACTCGCTCAAGGGCCAGGTTGAACAGGAGAGGGGAGAGGCAGTCACCTTGCTTGAGGCCACTCATAACATGCAATTCGAGCGATTTTGCTGGAAATTAATAGGTGTCATTCTTATGAGGTTTTGAATTTAAATATAAAATTTCATGTTGATACGCTCATTACATCGGCAGTTATTAGAGTTGTGATAAGCATACTCCCTAATCCCCTCTATAGGTCGGAAAACATGAAGTTTCGTCGAATTTTTAACTGATCTCTATACTTTGTATAGTTAGGGAAGTAAAAAAATCATGTCGCTGGAAAGGCGAGTTCCATAAATGATATTTTCTACTTTTCAGTGTACTGTTCAAGTTACTACAAGGAGCCCCCTTAAATTAGTGTACAGCTACGAGAGAAGTGGCTTGGATCTTATATTATTTGATATAATGTATTCATATTTCTTAATAAAATGTAAATGTGAATTTTACATAGTTAAGTGATTCATTGAATCTAATAATATGTAAATTTAATCCATATGGACTGAATGGACAAATAGGATCACCGCAGTTATCTCATAACTACCTTTATTTATTTATTAAAAAATAGTTCTTTATGTCAAAAATAAATTTTTATTCGTTTATTAAAAATAAAATAAAATAAAATAAAAAAACTAACAAAAATCTAGTAGAAAAACTTGTAATCTATTAATGCTATCAATAACTTGCCAAAATATTGTGTCCACATAATTTCTCAGCTCCTTAACCGCAATATGTTTTTGTTTTTTCAAATTGTTTTTTTTTTTTTTCTTTTATTTAGAAAGATGCAACTGTTGCTAGGGTGCATCTATGATGGTATTGATATGTTGGCGTGAAATGGCATGTGAGAGGAAGGCCACACAGTGGTAGGTCCTCGGGACGAAAATTTATATTAATTATTAGGACAAGAACAGAAGAAAAAAAAAAAGTAAATAAATAAAAAGGAATTGAAAGATAATTTTGATGGATGGGTAAGAGAGATGATAAAAATAAAGGGAAATGATGTAAAAAATAAAAAATATTAAGAACGAATAGGATTTAAGGTGGCAGTAAGTCGCGGTTCCATCTTCTCTTCAACCTTCGTGGAGGGTTTTGTGGTAAGTGTTGTGAAGATAAAGTACCTATTGAACAAGAAAACTTTACACACATACAAATAAATATTAAAACTTAAAATAAATAGTTTAAAGCATATATAAATATACAAATAAACAAACATTCACAACAAGAGACTTACCGACGACATTTTTTTTTTGTTTATTTTGATCTCTTTTTATTTATTTTTTCTTCTATATTTCGCTCTTATGACTTCAGAAAGGGGCTCGTGATTGCGCCGATATATCGGAAGAAGATTTATATATATAAATATAATTATAAAATATTTATAATTACAATATAAATAGTTGTATTAAAATATAATATATTATATAGTAAATACTAGGAATTTTATATTCATGTAACATTTTAGGATTAATGGTTTAACGAAAATATTATTATTATTAGTTAGTTATTGTAACTCATGCCTGAACATTAACTATGAGGTCATACCGCCTACTATTAGAGCGCTCTTTTGTCGCAAGAGCCCGAATCTACTTTGGGAATCCTACATTTTGCCTACATAGGTTTATTCATCTAGGGTAGGGGTCTTTAATGAGAACCTGACATCGTACAGGCTTAACTTAACGTCCCATCACCTCCCAGAAAAAAAACATAAGGGCCTCGGCCCGATTCGAACCCGCGATCTTGAGCTCAGTAAGCTAACACGCTACATCTGGGGTATCTGCGCCCCTTTTTTGTCTATATTTCGCTCTTCTGACCTGAGAAGGGGCTCATGATAGCCCCGAAATATGTAAAGATTTATTTATGGAAAATATAATTTTAAAATATTTATAATTAAAATATAAATAGTATCTATAGGGATTTTATATTCATGTATCTTCCATTATTTATTATTTATTTAAATTATTATTTTTTTATCTCATACCTAGGTGTTTTTATTGTAAGATTTTATATAGGTTGTTGTGTATATTTTATAACCTATTTTGGTGTATTAAATCGAATTATGTATCCAATTACCATTTTATGGTTTAACGGATTTATTTATTAATATTTCTACCCCTATTGACTGTTGTTGTTGTTGCAGGTAATGTGTTTGTGATAGCCGCCATTCTCTTGGAACGTAACCTCCAGAACGTAGCTAACTACCTCATCGTGAGTCTGGCCGTGGCTGACCTCATGGTTGCATGCCTTGTTATGCCCCTTGGTGCAGTCTATGAGGTAACCAACCTTTATTAACCTTTAATAACCTCCAGAACGTAGCTATCTCATCGTGAGTCTGGCCGTGGCTGACCTCATGGTTGCATGCCTTGTTATGCCCCTTGGTGCAGTCTATGAGGTAACCAACCTTTATTCCTCTTATTTTGATTATTTTGTTTTTTCAATTATGCATAAAAACTAATGATTTATTTCTTGAGGCCTTGGTAGGACTTTACTTACTAAAATATATATATTCAGTTCTTTTAAATTTTATTATTTTAAAATTAATTAATAATTTATACTGTGAACGGTAGCAGAGCGGCAGTTAGTACGATTTCTGAATTGAGCTCCTTCCCTTCAGGTGATATCGCTGAAATTGAAATTTGACTTGTTATGTCCTGGTTGGATTTTGACTTTAAATATGAAATTTCATGCATCATTCATTACATAATTTAAATTGAGCTTCCCCCCCCCCCCCCCCCCCCACTCCCTGTCTGAATCCTCCTTCACTTCTGCCGAATATGCTGAAAAATAAGTCCTTGTGTGGTTTTGAACTCACATATGAAATGTTGTGTCGACACATTCTATCGGAAGTATTCGAGTTTTAATGTTAAGCCTCCCTTAACCCCCCCCCCCCCCCCCCCCCTTCCCTTTGCTCAATTTGGTTGAAAAACAATTGATGTTCATATGTGATAGTAAGATGTTGTGGGACTAGATTTCTAATAGAAATAAAATACGTTGTCTTCCCACTGTTTTATTTATACCAGAACCGGTTTTCGACGCAACAGCGTCATCATCAGTGGTTCATCCCACCCACACAGCACAGCGGTTGGAAGATAACTGGCCAGTAATCTTCCAACCGATTGTGCTGTGTGGATGGGATGAACCACTGATGATGACGCTGTTGCGTCGAAAACCGATTCTGGTATAAATAAAACAGTGGGAAGACAACGTATTTTATTTCTATTAACAATTGATGTCGTCGTCAGAAGGTACTGAATTCACATATAAAATTCCGTGTATTTAATTCTATCGGGCTTTATCGTGTTCACAGACTCATACACTGAACAAATTTTTTTTTACATGAAATTCCGTTGAAAATTTTTCATCGAATCATTGACCGTTTATATATAGGAATATATTTCTTACTTAGAAATAGACTTCATTAGTTAACAATAAATTACTAATAAAATGAATGATAACAACAGACTGTGTATAAGAATGTCCTTATTGACCAGATGGATGATGGATAATCTTAAGTGAGCCATCATTTATTTTTAATTGAAGAACTTTTTATATGAAACTTTTGATATTTTATTTATTTATTCAATTGAAGGGATGGGTTTTATTATGTATCTGATGGTATTGGTATTGGGTTCGTCTGAGGGTATTGGTATTGGTGGGCCTCTGGTTCTGACCGAGTTGCATATTGATGGACCCCCTCCAATATGTCCCACGAACCCAGTTTCCCCGTCCTCCTCATCAGCATAAAGACCTCTCTCTCACTCCGTCTCACTCTCTCTCTCTCTCTCTCTCTCTCTCTCTCTCTCCATCCACCGCATATTAGTTTGGGCTCAGTAACTAATTTTTTTATAAATTTACATTAAGAAAGTTATGTAATCAAAAAATAAATATATTGTGATGTAAACAACAATCACCGTGAAAACGGAACATTTTTTTTTTATGTATGTTAAAAGACATAATAAAAAAAGGTAATTTTTGTATTATAATATAATATATATATTATATATATATATCAAGGTCTTAAAAAGGGGGGTCATGGTGGCCGTGCGGGCTAGAGCGTAGGGCTTTGGTCGCATGGTCTCACCATGGTTTGCGGGTTCGAATCCCGTCCGGGAGTGAGTTTTATTTCGTAGATAGAACTCCCTCCCGGGGCCATGGATGTCTTAAATAATTATACATAACACATTGACATGGCTAATATGCACCGTTCATAAAGCCAAAAGAAAAAAAAAAAAAAAAAAAAAAAAAAAAAGGTCTTAAAAAAGACAACAGCTGTGAAACAAATAGAGAGAGTAGAGTCGAGAGCTAGCTCTGGAACAGTGCACTGTAAATTGATTTGTTTTAAATTAGTGAAGTTGAACAATAATTTAAAATATGACTAAAGGTGGAATTGAAATGTGAAAATAGTCAAGGTCTGGATTGTGTGATAGAGACGTCAACAAGGTACAATGAATAATTTTATTTTTTCAATATGCCAAAACAAAAAAGAGTAGTTTTTAAGTATTTAGTTTAATGATTTTGTTCTTTTGGTTTTTTTCTTTTGCTTTGTTTTGTTAAATGTTTAGTTTTTTTAAGTATAATGTGTAAATAAAGCAAATAACCCAATTATTTGTCCTTTTAAAATTCTATTCTATTCATCTTCCCTGTTGGCCCAGTAATATCATTTGAAAAACCTTTGGATTAGAATTTAATATTATTTAAAATTATTAAAAAACTGGCATCTCTTTATTAATCCAAGTGTAAAGTTTGTTAAATGGAATTTGTTTGTTGTATACGTGTACTTTCTTCAAAATTGCACGTCTTAAATTATTGATAATATTTTTTTTTAGGGCCTTTTTCGAAAAACTACTGTAGAAATCAAAATTTAAATAAAGAAAAGAGATCAAATTTCTACGGGAAATGTGGTAATTCAAAAATAATTATCACAATATATATATTTTTTTTTGTTGGCCTTATGGTAATAAATATACCAACCACACTTTTGCAGACTTTCTCTCCCCTCCCCTTCTCAAAATCATTTCTTACTGGCATGACGGTGTAATAAAGTAATTGTTTCATTATAAAGCGTAATTCTGATGGTGACATTCTTATTTGTGCTCAATAATGCCATTATGAATGATTTTGAGAAGGGGGAGTGACAGTGATCTGTAATTGTGATCAATCCCGACTCTTAAATTTTGTCTACCCTAAAGTTTTATTCACCCAGGGATCTTTAACGAATACCTGACACCATACTGACTCGGGACCATCGCTTAACGTTTATTTTACCTCTCTGATAAATTAAATTAAGTGCCTCGGCTAAGATAGGGCTAAATTAAACTAAGGAGATAGAATGTGTGAGGTGGTGGGAGTGATTACGGATGGATTACGGTAACATAACCTGACACGGATAACCATACGTCACAGATCCCTCAACCTACACCTCCACTTGTGACAGAACCGGTCTTTATTCACTACTCATGTGTGTCAGACACTGTTTGTATATCTAATTTATAGTTTTTCTATCTTAATGTATATATTCTTATGACATACGAGTATCCTATTATGTTATGGTTTAACGGAAATAACTATTAGGTATTATTATTTTTTTTTTTTATTTTTTTTTTATTATGCATATTTACAATCGGTACTGACAGACCATAAATAAATTTGTTGACAATAGGTAATTGACCAATTTATGTACAATGATGAGAGAAAAAATAAAATAAAATGAATAATAATTAAAAAATAAAATAAATAAAAATAATAAATAAAAAATAACAATAAAAATGTATCCGTGAAGTCATGAAGAATATGTACAAAATAATAACTACGTAATGAGAAAATAATTTTTTTTTTTTTACGAATAGCTATTTACAACTGTATACAAATAAATACAACAAGCAAATGCACTAATAAAGAGGCAATGTCAAAATGTCATGAGGGGAGAAATCACCCAGTGGTGACACTCCCTAGTCACTGTTTTTCTCTCGTTTATAGATAATCACTGTCACTGTCAAAGTATGACAGAATGGAGGGCACGGACTTGAGGATTATTGTGGGAACTAAGAAGGGAAAATAATTTTTTATATTTGGATTTAGCGACTTCAGTGATGAAAGATACGTTAAGGTCAGTGTGAAGGGTTTTGTTGGAGACGTACTAAGGAGCATTGGCTATTGTACGAAGGATTTTGGATTGAAGGGATTGGATGCGCTGGAGATTGGAAGCCTTGGCAGAACCCCAGAGTTCAAACCCGTAAGTCCACATAGGTTTGAGTATTGCGTTGTATATAAGACGTTTTGTTGTCAAAGAAGAAAATAATTACAACGATAATAATAAAAAAAAAAATATAATAATAAAAATCCAAATAAAATATTAAAAAAAAAATAGATATATAAAATTTAATTATAAAATACAAATAAATAAAAACTATTATTCTAACTCTTCACACCAGTTTCCGTACGACACTGGCCATGTAGGGGCTCTCCTCTTCCCCTCCTCGTGTGAACTATTATCGCCCCCTTATTCCCCTATATTTTGTATAACTGGGAAAAATAAATAAACAGCGTTTAGGATACGGGGAGTGGGAAAAAGAATCACTCAAGACATCTGAAGATGTCCTTTATCTGACCACCCCCAGGATGGCTAACGACGATATTCCTCTGTATAAAATGCCCTTCCTCCAGTGTACACAGCGGCAAATTGAATGAAAGTTCATGTTTTAAAGATGCCCTCCTGGGAGTGAGGGGATCCAAATTTGAACATAGAAAGCCCATTATCCATAATGTAATCTTGTGAAGGGGTCAGTATGAGACAGTGGTCCATGAGACAGACGGACCCCTTTTCATTTCAGTTAGACCCCTTTCTCTCCCTTTGATATACAGAGCACACACACTTTCCAATATTGCTCCACCTAGCTTTTGTCAAACCTTTTTTTCATTTCATTTACATTCATAACGTATCATACGTCGATATACACAAATATACGTATATATTCTATTGTCAAGCCTTCATATTGCTTTTATCTGCTTTCGAAATCGACAATTTTCCTTTTCTTTGCTTGATATTGACTGCTAACTGCGATACCTAGTATTGGCTAGTTCCAAATATATGTTACTTTACTACGTCTCAGCATGAATAAACTTAAGAAAAATGTATTCGATAGCAAGGGACAATATGAAAGAAATCGATGGTGAATCACCGACATTGTACTTCCCCAGGGGCTCTTCTCCTACCCTCCGGTGTCACATTCACGAATCTCCTTCCTATAAGGTCCTCGTCTTACGTCTCCAGCCCAACGGAGTCTGGCAACTCTAATCCAGTGCGACAATTTTGGCAATCTAACTTACTGTTGACCTTCTTGCCAAGGGTGCTACACGGTCTTATGATCAGGGTCGTTTCGTTCCTTACAACGATGTACACTCATGTGATGATGTACGTCATTTTAAGCAAAAATTGCGATTTGATTGCCAGAAAAATTATGAAAGTAGTCAGGTTGGCCTGTTTTATAGATGTCATAATCCTGGAGTTAGCCATGTTCCCTGGTTTAGAAACGTTTGCTGCCCCCAGAAATTGGATCCGAGTTATGTGCAGACTGAGGACGAACCTTGCGGTGTTAGGAGCCTACCTGCATAAGATCGGTAGACGGTTTGATGATGTGTGTGAGTTGTGTGAGCAGAGAGATGATCCGCAACACATCATCATGTCCTGTATGAAGTATGCAGCTGAAAGATGGCACTGTATGAGAACTACAAGCTCTCTTCTGGGGAAGCCCTCTCCCACTTATTTAGATATCCTGACAAATCCCTCGGTCACACTTGAAGCTGTTGGAACCTATATTAGCTCTATTGGAATTAGTGTTTGAGTAATATTGAATAAAGACTAATACTTCTATTATAGAACGATGGCTAATGGCGTCAAGCTAAGGCCTTTAATTTCAATTTTTAAAAAAAAACTTTATCACATAAGAAATTTTTTTCAGAAACTTTCCAATATCACCATCTTGCTCATATTTTAGAGTATTATTTTTAACTCTTTCGTCCAATTGGATATATTTCTTCTTTCTTTTCACACCTTCTAAATTAAGTTCCATTCTTGTCAGCTTTGTCTATGTTTTTTCAGCTTCAGTTTGCAAAACTTTGAATTTTGGATAGTATCTCGTGATTGAGCCATTGATGCTGTTATTTTTACCTTCTGCTGAATTATTTGTTCTATGTCGCCTTCCATAACAATTCCATAATTCTATTGGATAAAAGTCATTCTCCAACCAATTTTGAACAAAATAGTCCAAAAATTCTTCCAACCGCTGACTTTGAATTTGAATTTGTTGACCAGGTTCGTTCCACATCTGGATTAAGCGTGATTGTTTCAGCCATGATATTCAACCATCCTTCCAGTACATCTTCTGTTTTCAGGAAAGCGAGAGCGGTGCATTTTCGGATAGTCAGCCTGACTTCTTCGTCGTTATTGTAAAAAGTTGTCAAACCGTGTTCTTGAACTTTTCGCCAGATACATTGGCCAAAATGGCCAGAGTATAAATCTAGTGATCCTACAGTAATAAAAAAAAGTTGTACGGAATCTGGGATGATTTTTTTTTTTTTTAATTTGTACGGAATCTGGTAGATTTTTTAGCTGTACGGAATCACGGGACACCGTCAGCCCTGGCCTCACAAACGCTTAATAGACGCCTATTACAGCATCACCTTCGTGTCCCTGGGGAGCAGCCGGAATTTAAATTTAAGTTGTGACTGGGGGCCACTGGACCTCTGAGGTACCAGCGCCCTTTAAACATTGAATCAAAACTCAGTACAAAAAAAATCTATTCTAGAACTAACAATGTTAGATTAATGGATCTGGAATGGCCCGGATCAACAACGAATACATGAAATAACCAACTGACTTTCATAAATGATTCAGTTCTTAACAACATCAAATTGAACATCGGCCACAGTTAGTCAATTGGAGGACAAACATTTCAATACAACTTTAAGGGTAAATGTGTATAAATAAACACACATTTATTAATAGGAAGGGAGGTTTTTCAGTCAAATGACTCAACTGGGTAAATACATTATTGATTAACATTTGAAATAGAGGGTCGTGAATAATTAATGAACCAGAATCCCATATTTCACTCTACTTGCTACAATCTTCAGTGAGTTCGATTTACCATCTCTGTTTTTACCATATAGATTAATTGAAAGGTTTCCAGTGAAAGTTGAAAGGGTGGTTCCAGAGCCATGCGATATATCATCCATCGTCTCTTATCCAGACTCAATATCGCATGAATATAAAGTTAGGTAGGAACCTTCAAATATTTTTTTTTTTTACTTCCCCGCAGCTGTACGAAGTATAGGGGGTCATAACGCCTACTACCAGAGCGCTATTTCGTCACTCTGGTGGACATGAACCTCTACTATGGGAGTCGTAAAATTTGCCTACCCTAAATTTATATTCATCTAGGGTAGGGGTCTTTAACGAGTACACGACATAGTACAGGCTCGGGACCATCGCTTAATATCCCATCCTTTTTTTTTTTACGGGTGCTCCGGCAAATCACACGGCCCGCTTATCGTTGGGGAAGGAGGAAGTACATATATAAGAGTTTTATTTATATATTCACAGTGTTGCTGTGGATGTCTAGGGGTGACAGCCTTTGGTCCCGAGCGGGAGAGACTGGCGCTCCCAGACCTCCTTGGGTTGCGGCTGCCAGGCGGCGCCCAGAGAGCTCGAGTTAGGTGGAGTGGGGCTGCTTCTACATCGCGGCTGACGAGAAGTAGACTTCAGGCCGGTCCGTCAGTCGCCCCCGGCGCCGGGTCAAAGGGCCTTTTTCTGTTCCTGCCAGGAGGTGATAAACCGGCCGAACGCCGGGTAGTTTGACTCCGTCATCAAGTCCAGCAGGATCAATCCCAATTATGATCCTGTCGCGCTGGATCAACTCCACCCTAGACCTGTCGTACAGCGGACAATCGAGGACCACATGTTCTGCAGTCTCGATGCCGCCACACGAACAGTTCGGGCTATCCTTCCTCTTGAAGAAGAAAAGTTTGGAGTTGAAGTCGCCGTGACCTGATAGTACCTGAGATGTCCAGTGATCGGGCTGTACCCAAGTGGAGCGCAGGAGGACTCAGACGTCAGGAATATATGCAAATGTCGTTCGGCCATCGAAGGAGTAATATCCCATCCGAAGGACGGCATGCTTAAGTTTATTTTATCTCAAAGAGAACATGAGCTCAGTAAGCTTGCATACCACTGAGCTACCGGCGCCCTTCTTTCTGGAAAATTTAAAATTTTAATAGCGAAAAGTTAAGTGATCAATTCGTTCTGGGGAAGTACATTGCCGGTGATCAACTAACGACTTTTCCGGTAAAGTGGATGCGCAGCACTATTGGTGCACCTCCGGGCTGAGATTCAGACGAGGGAACCGGATATTTGAGATAAATGCGTCATCAGGTATTGTGTCTCGGAGTGAACACCATTTGTCTCCATTAATCACTTCCCCAACTATGCCAAGTATAGAGGGAGCAAGTTATATAAGCGATCAGAAATTCGATGTTCAATTTTCATCGGAATTTCATGTTTTTCCGATCTCCAGACTTCCAAAATAAAACCAAAAAATCGTCGGTGAATCCTCATTTAAATTTTGTTTCGATAAATTCATTACATCGATATTATGTTATTGAGTTGAGGTCCTCCCCTTCCCTTCACCCAACAGCGCTTACAGGTTATGTCCTCATTATTATTATATTATAAAATCAATTATTATTATTTGTATAAAAACAGCTGTTAGGAGTGAGGTAACTTAAATAGTGAATCAATATACAAAGATGGACTAGTCGTATTTTGTTTTAAAACAAATGTGAACAACCAATGAATGGAGAACTAATGACGACGTTCAGCTGTTTCAAATAGTGTAAAACAGTCTAAGTTGTGTTGTGGAAGTGGACAATCTAGAGAGAGAAGTGTTTTTAGTGTTAAGGTGTAGTGAACCAGTCTGAGTGAGAGAAGTACGTAGGAGTGAAAATTATAACATTGGAAGTACGTAGAAGAGAAAAGATACATTTTATTTATATGTATATATGCCCAAAATATAAAGTATTATAAATAGTATTCACTATAAAACAGAGAAAAGACTTATATAGTTTTAAGAAATTAGTACATAAGATTTCTTTTTATTGATTATTTTGACTTGATTTATAATGTAGTTTTAATAAATAATATTTATTCTCTATTCTATGCTATTCATTTTCCCTGTTAACCAAGTAAGATAATTTATACCTTTAAATTAGATTGAACATTTTTGCAAATTAAAAAAAATAATAATAAAATGGCCTCTTTAGTAAATTTTGAAAAAATCCATATGAAAAATTTATTAATTGAAATTTTTTTAAAATACGTGCACATTCTTTAAATTGCACTTCTTGTACTTTCGACATTTTTTAGGGCCCTTGTCGGAATTTACTGTAGAAAACAAAATTTAGTAGAAGACCAGCTATAATTTCTATAGGAAATGTGGTAATATTTATTACCTATTTGTTTATTTTTTGTAGAGATTTGTACAGATTGTTTTTTTTTTGTTTAATAATAATGTTTCATTTATTCTACAATCTGTACAAAAACAATAAGTAGAAGTGCTGACTATAAGAATACATGTATACAGGTAATACAAAATATATGAATATGTGGAAAGAAATGAATATGTACAAAATAATAGCAAATATATACAAAAATAAATAAATAAAATATGTGCAAAATAATTATAATAATGGTGTCGAGCGACGGGATTGAAATAGGAAGAAATGTTAGAGTGGAATTTGGAGAAGCGGGACTTGATGAGGTCAAGAACAAAAGGAATTGTAGAATAAAAAAATAAATAAAAATAAAATCGTCGAAAAATCAATACCTATCGAATTTCTGACCCAGTACATAAGGTTCCCTATACTTCATATAACTGTGGAAAATAAAAGTAGGAACACAGTTATTCTTCTGGTACTTCTCTTTATTTTTATTTTTTCAATGCATCAAAAGAACTTAAGTTGGGTCTCCTGAGGGAATGCCTGGGTGAAGATGTGCTTGTCTCTGTAACTTAGTTTTAAGTCACCTGAAACTATACTTTGTCGTTGTCATCTTCAACCAATGTTTTCTTGACAGATACAACTCAACCAATTTATAGCTTCTGTCAGAACCTCCATTCTTAACTGTTTTCTTCAATTTTCCGCTATATTCATCTGAAATTAGAGTAATACATTTTTACAAAACTCGTCGGTGTGATGTAAAACATTTACACACATTAAGATTATTAAAATATTATAAAATCAATTATTATTATTTGTATAAATACAGTTGTTAGAAGTGAAGTAACTTAATTAGTGAAATCGTCACCGTTTCCACTACCATCGTGGCAAATTTCAATGTGATCGGTAAAGGGGTTTAGGAGGAGTACGAGTACAACGAAATACATGAGTCGCCTAAGAAAGAGCTTCGTAAACTCAGCTCAATAAGATATCTTAATGTATATATTTTTATGAAGTATCCTATAACCATGTTATGATTTAACGGAAATAAATATTACTATTATTACATTGCCAGTTTACTAGTAGCCCCTAGGCAGCAAGATACATTAGGAGGGGGGGGGGGGGGGGGGGGGGGGGAGTGAAGTGTGTAGTTTGTAAATGGCTGATACAGTAAAAAATAAATAAATAAGACATTACCCAAGCATGTATCCTCAAGGGACCCATTGGATATATTTTATGTACTTTGCCTCCAGCAGACTAAAATCCTAAGTTATCTATGGTTCATGTATCCAATAAAAGTAAGTAAGCTAGCTGCATTATTCTATATCCTTTTGTATCGTTTTATTTATTTTATATATTCTTATATTTATTTTGAGTTGTGTATTCACATATAATATATTCAACACAGAAACACTTCACACATGTATTTTTTACTTTTTAAAATTTAGCAATTAGAGACGTTTTGAGAAGTACTCCCAGCATCAGTATCTATAATTTATCTGTTTTACTTCCTCAGCTCTATAAAGTATAGTGGAAGTTATGTAATCGGTTAGAAATTCGATGTTGAATTTTCGACGGAATTTCATTTTTTCCAAAGTACTGCTTTATAAAAATGAAAAATGTATCTGTGTGTGGGTTTGTGAACACAATAACTCCCGATAGAATGAATGTATCGACACAATATTGTGTATGTGTATCCAGAATCTTCTAAGGAAGTCACCTGTTGCTTTTCAGCCTAATCGACCGAAGGTAAAAGGGGGAGGCTTAAGACAAAAAAAGATTAATAATTGCCGTTGTAATAAATGTTGTCATCATCATTGGAGCTACAGCCCGTCAAGAGCCTTGGCCTCATACAGGAAATGTCCCCATGCAGCTCTGTCCTGGGCCAGTTTCCACCAGCCCACCGCACCAAACCGTCTTGCGTCTGTTCACAGTCTCCAACCATCTTCTTCTGGGTCGTCCTACTCTTCTCCTACCCTCCGGTGTCACATTCACGAGTTTCCTTGGTATAAGGTCCTCGTTGGTATAAGGTAGTCTGGCAACTCTAATCCAGTGCGACAATTTTGGCTCAGTATAGAGAATAATAAATGTATTGACACGAAATTTCATTGGTGAATTCAGAGCTGACAACGACGACACATATTAATTTTCAGCGAAATCAACTAAAGGGAGAGGGTAAAAATTTTAGTATGACGATTTAGCAGCTACTATGTAAGTCAAATATAGAGTTTTAGTCCAAACGGTCGATTGGCTTTGGAGGGAGAGCAAACACTTGATTGATTAATTCAAAAACCTTTTTTTCAGTTGTATTACACTTGAAATTCCAGTCAAGACTTGATGTTTCAATATAAAGGTTCACTCAATAACTTTGTTCTGTAAAAAGAAGAATTTGGTTGCCAGAAAAATATAACTTAAAGATCACATATGCTTCCCGAAACATTCATAATTGCTACGTTGATAACCATAAAATAAATGGGAAAAATGTAGCTGTGATAAATATATATAAATGTATTACTTTAAATTGCTTACAATAAAATAGACTCTTATTAATTCTATATCATAAAATTTTTCCGTTTCGCAATTTTAAAGAAAAATGATAATTCGGATTTGAGTTGTTGAACAGATAACATTGTCGCCTTGCAGACTCAGAAAGAGGGGCCTAGGAAGTTACCTTTACCATAAATTTACCTTTTTATTGCCTTGGCTTGGAAGGCAAACACGGGCAATACTATGTGGTAGGCAAAACCATTTAAGAAATCTCATCTCTTATTTCCATTATAATTTGCATAAAAATAATGTATTTGAATAAAATAACTATATTCTATTAATTTATTTCTCCTGGGAGGTCCCTGACTATAATTCATTAATTGAAAAATAGGATCATCTATTAACTGAAAACTATAAATCTTAGATTATAAAAATGTTAAAATACAAATAAATATTTTATGCTGGAGGGCGCCAGCAGCTCAGAGGTAGCGTGCTAGTCAACTGAGCTCAAGATAGCGGGTTCGAAACCTGGTCGAGGCCCTTAGAGAGTACCTAACCTGGAAGGTGAAAAACCCTTGAGCATGCTGTACTTCGGGTGAGACGTAAAATGGTCCCGAGCCTGTACGATGTCAGGTACTCGTTAAAGACCCATATCCTATGTGAATAAAAACGTAGGGCTCCCATAGTTAAAGCCCGGGCAAGAGTTTGTGTGACCCCCCCTCCCATTCTCACGTCACAATATAAATATATATATTGTGGTAAATAAAATTTATGTTAAAAAAATAAATATATAAATGAAATTAAAATAATAAATATAAAAATAAATAAATAAATAAATTACCACATTTCCTGTAGAAATTTTATCTCTTGGTCTTTTACTAAATTTTGATTTCTACAGTAATTTCCAAAAAGGGCCCCAAAAATATATCAAAAGTTCAAGACGTGTAATTTTTCAGAAAGTGCACGTACCTACCTTATTTAAAAAAATTTCAATTAACAAACTTTTCATTTGGATATCTAAAGAGATGCCATTTTTAATTTTTTCAATAATATTCAATCTAATCCAAAGGCTTTCAAATTATCTTACTGGGCCAACAGGGAAAATGAATCGAATAGAATTTAATAGATTTAATTTAATAGAGTCGGGCTCATGTCCAACAGAGTGACGAAAGAGCGCTCTGGTAGTAGGCGATATGATCTTGAAGTTAAAGTTTCAATAACGAACAGACTTTCTATATCTAGAATAAATATTATATATTATAAAAATGTCGGCTATGAATCACCTGCAATGTTACTTCCCCAGCACGAATTAATCATCTTAAGTTTTGCTCTCCCTCCAAAATTAATCTACCGTTTGGTCTAGAAATTTGTAAGTAACTTCTGAATCCTCATACTAAATTTTGTGTGAATACATTCATTACATCGCCAGATATTATGATTTTTGAGTTGCGCCCCTCTTCTGATCCCCACACCTTTTTGTCAAATTTCGCTGCAAATTAATAGGTGTCATCCTCATGAAGACTTGAATTTAAATATGAAATATCATGTCGATACTGTGATAAAAAAAGAAAAGGTTTAAGTGTTAAACTTAAATAAATAATAATTAGAGAAATAATATGAGGAGTTTGGAGCCAGAGCGGACCAACTGGTTGAAACTGAACAGGTAGAAAATGGCAATGGAAAATTGAATACATTTTGTTTATCTCCATAAATGGGCCCCAAATATTTATTTATATTTGAAATTTTAGAATAGTATTGGATGAGTGATCCCTTTTTGTGTTCTATAAAGTTTCTGAAGGCCGTATGATCCATTGTGACTTTGAAAATATATGCACAAAATACTTGTGGACTAAACTTAAAGTGCTGCTATCTATCACTGAAGTGAAGAAACTAAGTGATCCACACTGGTTTTGAAAAAGGGAACCTATGCCACTTCAGGATGGTAATAACTCATTTTCCGAAAATTGTGGGTTGGTCCGCTCTGGCTCCAAACTCCTCATATAAAATGTATATATTTAATATATAAATAATAATTAATAATAATGAAATAATAATAATTAAATAAACAAAAAAGAATAAATAATAATAATTAAAATTTCCTGTAGACATTTTATCTCTTTTCTTTTACTAAATTTTGATTTCTAGAGTAGTTTTCGAAAAGGGCCCTAAAAACATCAGAAGTTCAAGACGTGCAATTTTTAAGAAAGTGCACATATTTAAAAAAAAAATTTCAATTAACAAACTTTTCATTGGATTTCTAAAAAGATGCCATCTTGTCTTCTAAATTTTACAAAAATATTAAATCTAATCCAAAGGTTTTCAAATTATCTTACTGGGCCAACAGGGAAAATGAATAGAACAGAATTTATGAGAACAAATATTGGGTTTATTTTCATAAATCATCTACATTATAAAATAAAAAAACTAAATATTGAAACAAACAAAAATCAAAAGAAAAATCTTAAAAACTAAATTCTTAACACTAAGTCATTATTTTTTGTTTTTATATTTTGGCAATTTTTAAAATTTAAGTTATATTAAAATGGGTACATATAAACAAATAAAAGTACCTTCTTTTTGGATCAATTTCACCGTCAATACACTCCTATTTAGTTCATCACACTTTAAGCCTAAACACCATTGTCCATTGACTTCTGAGCTCAAGGTCGTGGGTTCGTAGCCCGACAGAGGCCCTTAGTTTATTTTAACTGGGAGGTAAAATAAACTTAAGCACGCCGTCCTTCGGATGGGACGTTAAGCGATGGTCCCGAGCCTGTACGATGTCAGGTACTCGTTAAAGACCCCTACCCTAGATGAATAAAAATTTAGGGTAGACAAAATTTAGGACTCCCATAGTAGAGTCGGGCTCATGTCCACATGAGTGACGAAAGAGCGCTCTGGTAGTAGGCGATATGACCTCGTAGTTAAAGCCCGGGCATGAGTCATAAAACCTAACCTAACCACCGTCACCATTGAACCTCAGGCCTCGACTCTCTCTACACAAACACTAAAAACAGCGATGGCCGTGTTTTTTTTTTTACTCATTTGTTTTATATATAAAAATAAATATATTTAATTTTTTTATGTTTATAATATAATCTTTTTAATATGTGTATTATTTTTATATATCACAATACATTCATTATACGGATAGTATTGGAATATTTGGGTTAAGACCCTACCCTCTAATCCCCACTTTCCCTTTAGCTCATTTGGTTGAAAATCAATAAGTGTCGCCTTTATGGTTTCTATTGTGCTTCCTAGTTGATCTTTACTCGGATAATCAGATATATACCATTTCTTACGTAAATCTCCGTAGTTCAAATGAAAGTGGTAGCAGGTGTATAATGGACGGAGCCTGTACACTGCACACTATGCACATCAATAATGTCAGCCATATTTTGTACAACTTTGGAACAGGCTGGTTGTTTTTATAATAAATGTTCCTTACTCGCTCCAAGTACAAATTGTTAAATATGATATACAATTTGGTTTTATGAAGATTTAACTGACAATAAACCTAAAATTTTTAATATAAATCATATTTTAAAGAGCATGATGGTTGTTAAAAAAAGGTATATAAAACTCAAAAATAATTCTCAATTTCTCAAGTTATTATTAGTCGTTCTTCTCATCTTCCTTCATATATTTAAAGATCATTAAGAATAATAGTGTACTGAACTTTAAAATAAAGATCTATGGGGGACTACAAAAAAAATGTATCACCGGCAATGTCATGCCTTCGCATGAATTAATAAGTAAGTTTTTGCTCTCCCTCCAAAACCAATTGACTAGTTGTGCTATAAATCAATAGGGGTTTCCGGCGGCGCCACCGGGTTCTCTGGACTGATAAAGTCCCGGGCCTGGAGGATGTGGTCGGTGCCCATTACAAGCACAACCTCGTTATCAGACCTCGCTTGTTTCTCCAGGGCCCAAGCTCTTTGCCTATAGAGACACCTGGTTTCGCCGTTCCTTGTCCCCTGGTCTGGTTGGGACGCCCAGTGGGCCCCCCGGGTTCTGGGCTGGGTTTCTGTATGGCTCCCCCCCCCCCCCCCCCTTCGCCTCCGTCGGGTATCCCTTTCTACTGATATAGTATCTAGGCAACCATCCCAATATGGTTGACATGTCTTGAAAAAAAAAAATTATCTAGGTTTCTGAATCCTAATACTAAATTTTGTGTTGACCCCCTCTTCCTAATATGGTGTCCTAATAGAGTTTTGAATTTAAATATGAAATTTCATGTCGATATATTCATTCCCCCCCCCCTCCCCTCCCCCCCACTTCGGCTGATTCGGCTATGAGTTTTCTGATTTTCACCGAAATTGTTCATCTTTAAATTTTTTTTTTCAATATTTTTCCCTTAACCTACAGACTCAAAAGAAGCCATGAGAATGTTTTTACAAGAAAAGGAAAATTAGGTCTAAGGGTGACGTAGGACTTCCCTCTTCCGTGAGGCTTCCTTTGTAGAGAGGGGTGTCACAGCCTCAGGTAATCTCAGATGGCCTCACAGTTGTATCAATATGCCTAACTAGCAGATTAAATATTACCATTGTATATGAGATACATAATGTATATATATATTACATTACAATGTATATATATGCATAGCTCTATAAGGCCACCATCTGTTAATTTTCAGTGGGATCAAACGAAGAGAAGGATCAATGAATGTATCGACACAAAATTTAGAATGAGTCTGAAGCCACTATAATAAGGTGAACTATATTTTTTGGAACAGAATTCGGGACGCTCCAAAATAATACTTTTCAGATGAATGAATTTTTTTTAGCAAGGTTTTGTTAGAAATTAACATTTTATAAAAGTTTTGGCAGGACATGTTAAAGTTGACTTTTGTAACAAAAATTATCGTTAGCCTATCGATAGCCCAAACGAACACATATATTAGCTGGGGGAAGGTGGGCGCACAAAGTACTCGATTGCGTTTGATCGATATGAAGGAATCAAAAACGGCAAGTTGTGAGGGGGGACTTTGGGTCTTGAGAGACGAACGGAGCCGTGAAACGTCTTACCATTGTTGTCGGATAGAAAAAAAAAACAAGATATAGTTTGCGAAGACACACGACGCTCATAAAGCATAGACAGCACCCGTGGGTAGGGATCTATCCATACAAGTAAATACAAGTAAAGTATCGATACTTTTAGTCGATACCGAGTAGGTATCGAATATATATTACTTGTATCGATTCAAAGTACTTGTTTCAAATTTCAACACTTACTAAAATTACCTATATAAAGTTTTCAGTTCATCAAAATCGTTCACCGTTTATTTTCTCCGTGGCTCCATTAAAATCTCATTCTTTGCAACAATGGGATAATAGAAATGCGTATTCACACTCCTGTACAAAAAGGCAATGACATTTCTTGTGGTGTGGGGTCATCAGTGCCCTGTGAAAGGCTATTTTCTAAGGCTGGAGGGATAATGTCCACAAATAGAAATAGACTTTCAGCTAAACACCTGGAAAAACTATTATTTTAGGGTGCCTTTCAGAGCAAGAATTTTTTAAATAATTGTACGTACATATATTCTTTCTTTGTTTTTTTTCAACTTTGTAATAATTGTCTTATTTTTAATAATATAGTTTGGTTTGTCTCCAGTACTTTTTTCTCTTCAGTTAGAAGGATAAATTGTATGTTTATTTTATAAGGCTTTTTAATATTTTCATTCGATATGTTTTGCCAAGAGAAATTGTTCTTTTAATTTTAATAACTTCCAATAATATAATTTTATCTTTTCGATTTGATTTATTTGTTTTTATGCCCACTTACAATATTTCATTTATACCTTTCAAATGTTATTGTTTTTTATTATTAATATGTGTAGATATGTTTTTAAATTAATTATAAAAAGTACCCGATTCTATCGATGCGGTTATTATATATATATATATATATATATATAGGTTAGGTTAGGTTTTATGACTCATGCCCGGGCTTTAACTACGAGGTCATATCGCCTACTACCAGAGCGCTCATTCGTCACTCTGGTGGACATGAGCCCGACTCTACTCTGGGAGTCCTAAATTTTGCCTACCCTAAATTTTTATTCACCTAGGGTAGGGGTCTTTAACGAGTACCTGACATCGTGCAGGCTCGGGACCATCGCTTAACGTCCCATCCGAAGGACGGCGTGCTTAAGTTTATTTTACCTCCCAGATAAAATAAACTAAGGGCCTCGGTCGGGTTACGAACCCACGTTCTTGAGCTCAGAAGTCAAGCACGCATACCACTGAGCTACCGGCGCCCTCTATATATATATATACATTTAAAAAAAAAAAAACATTAATAATACAAAGTACTCGATTCAATCGATACGAGTAGGTATACTTGAATAGTATCGAAAGTTTTAATCGATACTACTCATAAGTACAAGTATCGATACTTTGTGGTATCAATTGAACCCTACCCGTGGGCCAAACAGCTGTAAATACTAATTCGGGATTAATCTTATTATTATTATTATTTCCCAATCGTATCACTCGTAATGTTGATTATTTGCCCCATGGTATCCCATAATGCAACTCGCTTGGATTATGCCTAGAGGTTGGTTCGATACTTTAAATTTTTTGTTGAAATGACAATCCCATACCTAAATTCGGGACAAACGGCCGTCGCTCCAAAAATTTCGGGACCCAACCTCAAAAATCGGGACTTTCCAGAAAAAATCGGGACGGGGTCACCTTACACTATAAGTCAAATATTGAGTTTTAGCCCAAACAGTTTATTGGCTTTGGAGGGAGAGCGAAAACGTAATTGATTTATTTGTGCTGGGGAAGTACATATTTTTTTTTTGTTTAATTTCATCATTCAAACTGACTTATTTTATTATAAATCCTGGAGAGTGGAGAATCACGCTCGTACGGAGGCTCACCAGAGACCCTGGCCTGGGCGCCCGAGTTAGGTGCCATACTCGAACAAAATAACCTCAGCCTAAAATACAACTTCCAACTGTATTTTAGGAAATTGTAATTGAAGAAGAAAAAAAAATAATAATGTTGAAGAAACAAATGGCTGTCTCGTTGGGGAAACTTTTTCTGAAACATTTCCCGGAAAATTTTATATTGAGAAAGAAATAAAGTAGTTGGATTTATTTTTTGGTTTGTGCAAATGCCTCGGGTGAGGACCTAATACTGTCTGTATATTGATTCTGGTGACCTTTTTTGTATGATCCAAGTTTCTGAATCGCTCTTGTTGTTATTATATTGGACTAACCCTCGCACTTTCTCGCTAAGGTTTTCTAAACTTTTCAGTCAAATACAGAATCAGTAAATGTAAAAAAAGGAAGCTGTTGGTGAATCACATACAATGTACTTCCCCAGAATGAATTCATCAATTAACTTTTCACTCCCCCTACAAACCAATCGACCGTTTGCGCTAGTCAATAGTTGATTTACATATTGGCTCCTAAATTCTCACACTAAATTTTGTGTCGATACATTCTGTGTTGTAAAAAATTTACACACATTAAGATTATTAAAATATTATAGAATCAATTATTATTAATTGTATAAAAAGAGCTTTTATTTATGATGTAGGTTCAAGTAAATAAACGGGAGCCATGGTGGCCGTGCGGGCTAGAGCGTAGGGCGTTGGTCGTATGGTCTCACTTTGGTTTGCGGGTTCGAATCCCGTCCGGGAGTGAGTTTTATTTCGTAGATACAACTCCCTTCCGTGGCCATGGATATCGTAAATAATTAGGGAACACCATTATAAGAATCATGGCTAATATGCATCGTACATAAGGCCAAAGAAAAAGAAAAAAAAAAAAGTAAATAAACCCGATATTTGTTCTCTTATTCTATGCTATTCATTTCCTTCTGAGCCCAGTAAGATAATTTATACCTTTGGATTAAATTTAACATTAAAAAAAAACAAGATGGCATTTCCTGGAAATCCAAATGAAAAATTTGTTAATTGAAATTGTTTAAAATACGTCCACTTTCTTCAAAATTGCACGTCTTGAACTTTCAATATTTTTTTAGGTCCCTTTTCGGAAATTAGTGTAGAAATCAAAATTTAGTAGAAGACCAGCTATAATTTTTACAGGAAATGTGGCAATTTTATTTAATTATTTGTTTATTTTAATACTAGCAGTAATACCCGGCGTTGCCCGGGGAACTTTGACTTTTCTCCCAATATCTCCTATAAGGCTATTCAGTTCCTCGACAGTGATGTTATAATTTTTAATTATTCATACGGAATTCAACTGTAGTAACGCTAGTAATTTTTTAGGATCCCTGGGCACCACAGATAGTATGCGCCTTTCAACTGCGGAAACGACAGCTAGTGAATACTTAGCATCGCTGGACGTCCTAGCCAGTGCGTACATAAGAACGTTTTGACCACAGCTAGTATGTGCCTTGCAACGCTGGGCACCACAGCTAGTACGTAGTTAGGAACGCTGGGCACCACAGGTAGTATATGCCTTGCAACGGCGGACCCCACCGCTAGTACCTAGTTAGAAACGCTGGGCATCACAGCTAGTATGTGCCTTGCGACGGCGGACCCCACAGCAGGTACGTAGTTAGGAACGCTGGTCACCACAGCTAGTATGAGCCTCGCAACAGCGGACCCCACATCTAGTACGAAATTAGGAACGCTGGGCATCACAGCTAGTAAGTGCCTTGCAACAGCGGACCCCACAGCTAGTACGTAGTTAGAAACGCTCAGCATCACAGCTAGTATGTGTTCTGCAACGGCGGACCCCACCGCTAGTACCTAATTAGAAACGCTGGGCATCACAGCTAGTATGTTTTTGCAACGGCGGACCCCACAGCTAGTACGTAGTTAGAAACGCTCAGCATCACAGCTAGTATGTGTTCTGCAACGGCGGACCCCACCGCTAGTACCTAATTAGAAACGCTGGGCATCACCGCTAGTATGTTTTTGCAACGGCGGACCCCACAGCTAGTACGTAGTTAGAAACGCTCAGCATCACAGCTAGTATGTGTTCTGCAATGGCGGACCCCACCGCTAGTACCTAATTAGAAACGCTGGGCATCACCGCTAGTATGTTTTTCCAACGGCGGACCCCACAGCTAGTACGTTTTTAGGAACGCTGGGCCCTACAGCTAGTAGGTGCCTTGCAACTGCGGAGCCCACAGATAGTATGTAGTTAGAACCACAGGGCATCACAGCTAGTATGTGCCTCGCAACAGCGGACCCCACAGCTAGTACGTAATTAGGAACGCTGGGCATCACAGCTAGTAAGTGCCTTGCAACAGCGGACCCCACAGATAGTACGTTTTTAGGAACGCTGGGCCCTACAGCTATTAAGTGCTTTGCAACAGCGGACCCCACAGTTAGTATGTAGTTAGAACCACTGGGCATCACAGCTAGTATGTGTTTTGCAACGGCGGACCCCACAGCTAGTACGTAGTTAGAAACGCTCAGCATCACAGCTAGTATGTGTTCTGCAACGGCGGACCCCACCGCTAGTACCTAGTTAGAAACGCTGGGCATCACAGCTAGTATGTTTTTGTTACGGCGGACCCCACAGCTAGTACGTAGTTAGAACCACTGGGCATGACAGCTAGTGTATTTTTCTATTTGGCCATCAATAATAGTACATGTGAAATTCCATGACAATCCGATCATCCGTTAATGACCTATCACTATCTTCAAATTTAGGCCTACCCCCATACCCCCCCTCCCGTTCACAATTTTTTGACGTCACACCCTATTTTTCTATTTGGCCTTTATGAATACTACATGTGAAATTTCGTGACAATCCGATCATCCGTTAATGACATCACTATACTTATACTTAGGCCCCCATCAACCCACCCTCCCGTTCAAAATTTTGTGACATATACACCCTATATTTCTATTTAGCTTTTAAGAATACTACATGTGAAATTCCATGGCAATACGACCAACCGTTATTGAGCTAGCACTATATTTATACTTAGGCCCCCCCGCCACTACCCCCCCTCCCGTACAAAATTTTGAGCCGTCACACCGCCTATTTTTCTATTTGACTTTCAGAAATACTACATGTGAAATTTCGTGACAATCTGACCAACCGTTAATGAGCCAGCACTATATTTATACTTAGGCCTATCCCCCCCCCTCCCCCCGTTCAAATTTTTGGGACGCCACACACCTTTTTTTTTATTTGGTCTTCAGGAATACTACATGTGAAACTTCGTGACAATGCGACCAACCGTTAATGAGCTAGCTCTATATTTATACTTAGGCCCCCCTCCACCCCCCCTCCCGTTCAAAACTTTAGAACGCCACACACCTTATTTTTCTATTTGGCCTTCAGGAATACTCCATGTGAAATTTCGTGACAATCCGACCAAGCGTTAAAGAGTTAGCTCTATATTTATACTTAGGCCCCCCCACAACCCCCCCTCCCGTTCAAAACTTTGGGACGCCACACACCTTTTTTTCCTATTTGGCTTTTAAAAATACTACATGTGAAATTTCGTGACAATCCGACCATTAGTTAATGAGCTAGCTCTATATTTATACTTAGGCCCCCCACAACCCCCTCCCGTTCAAAACTTTGGGACGCCACACACCTTATTTTTCTATTTGGCCTTTAAGAATACTACATGTGAAATTTCGTGACAATCCGACCAACCGTTAAAGAGTTAGCTCTATATTTATACTTAGGCCCCCCCACAACCCCCCCTCCCGTTCAAAACTTTGGGATGCCACACACCTTTTTTTCCTATTTGGCTTTTAAAAATACTACATGTGAAATTTCGTGACAATCCGACCAACCGTTAAAGGGTTTGCTCTATATTTATACTTAGGCCCCCCCACAACCCCCCTCCCGTTCAAAATTTTGGTACGCCACACACCTCATATTTCTATTTGGTCTTTAAGAATACTACATGTGAAATTTCGTGACAATCCGACCAACCGTTAAAGGGTTTGCTCTATATTTATACTTAGGCCCCCCCACAACCCCCCTCCCGTTCAAAATTTTGGTACGCCACACACCTCATATTTCTATTTGGTCTTTAAGAATACTACATGTGAAATTTCGTGACAATCCGACCAACCGTAATGAGGTAGGACTATTTATATACTTAGGCCCCCCTTACAACCCTCCCTACCGTTCAAAATTCTGGGACGCCACATAGCCTATTTTTCAATCGGGCTCAAAAGAATGCTACATGTGAAGTTTCATGAAGATCCGTCCAGCCGTTTGGGCGTGATGCTGGAACAAACATACAAACAAACAAACCCCGTTTCAGCTTTATTAATATAGATTATATCACAATGTACACAAGTTTCAATTTGTGTTCATATCTATACATACATCTTTTTTTTTTTTGGCATTTTTCTTCCATAGTGGATCGGTGTCACCATATTTAAAGTCAGTCTGAACGTTGTGCTGACGTTGGCATAATCCGAAACCAGCACACTCTATGGCTCTGTCAGTTAACAAATATTAAATCTATAAACCGTTAAAAAGCAAGAAATTTGAAGAATGGAGTCTACCGAGTTCAGGATCGCCACTTAGAAATCTAGCTGAGGCACTTAGGTCAGATGTTTTAATCGGGAAGTTAACAATAACTTTGAGCACTTCGTCCTTCGGATGGGACATTAAGCGATGATGAGACGTAGGTTTATTTACATAACATACGATGAGACGTATGTTATGTAAATAAACCTGGGTAGGTCAATTTCCACTTAGGTTGAAAGCCTTGAGCACGTCGTCCTTCGGATGGGACTTTCCGGATATATCTGAATCTGTAGTATCAGTTTTAACAATTATTAAGCCTATAAACCGTTAAATAGCGCGAATTTTTTGAAAAACGTTTTCATTTTGATTTTTGTGTGGGGTTCAGATAATCCGGTCGTTCTCTATCAGTTTTAACAAATATTAAATCTATAAACCGTTAAAAAGCGAGAAATTTCAAGAATGGAGTCTACCGAGCTCAGGATCGCCACTTAGAAATCTAGTTGAGGCACTTAGGTCAGATGTTTCAATCGGGAAGTTAAAAAACACTTTGAGCACGTCGTCCTTCGGATGGGACTTTAAGCGATGATCCAGGGCTTTTTCGAATGTGAGGTACTCGATAATGAGACGTATGTTATGTAAATAAACCTGGTTAGGTGAAATTTCACTTAGGTTGAAAATAGCCTTGAGCACGTCGTCCGTCGGATGGGACTTTTCGGATATATCTGATTCTGTCGTATCAGTTTTAACAATTATTAAGCCTATAAACCGTTAAATAGCGCAAATTTTTTGAAAAACATTTTTATTTTGATTTTTGTGTAGGATTCAGATAATCCGGTCGTTCTCTATCAGTTTTAACAAATATTAAATCTATAAACCGTTAAAAATCGAGAAATTTCAAGAATGGAGTCTACCGAGCTCAGGATCGCCACTTAGAAATCTAGCTGAGGCACTTAGGTCAGATGTTTCAATCGGGAAGTTAAAAAACACTTTGAGCACGTCGTCCTTCGGATGGGACTTTAAGCGATGATCCAGGGCTTTTTCGAATGTGAGGTACTCGATAATGAGACGTATGTTATGTAAATAAACCTGGTTAGGTGAAATTTCACTTAGGTTGAAAATAGCCTTGAGCACGTCGTCCGTCGGATGGGACTTTTCGGATATATCTGATTCTGTCGTATCAGTTTTAACAATTATTAAGCCTATAAACCGTTAAATAGCGTGAATTTTTTGAAAAACATTTTTATTTTGATTTTTGTGTAGGATTCAGATAATCCGGTCGTTCTCTATCAGTTTTAACAAATATTAAATCTATAGCAGTTATACCCGGCGTTGCCCGGGGAACTTTGATTTTTCTCCCAATATCTTCTATAACGCTATTCAGTTCCTCGACAGTACATTCATGATGTTATAATTTTCAATTATTCATACGGAATAAGGCTTATAGTCCTTCAGCTGTTGTCACGCTAGTAAGTTTTTAGGACCCCTGGGCACCACAGCTAGTATGCGCCTTTCAACGGCGGAAGCCACACCTAGTGAATACTTAGCATCGCTGGACGTCCTAGTCAGTGCGTACTTAAGAACGTTTGTGACCACAGCTAGTATGTGGCTTGCAACGCTGAGCACCACAGCTAGTACGTAGTTGGGAATGCTGGGCATCATAGCTAGTATGTGCCTTGCGACGGCGGACCCAACAGCTAGTACGTAGTTAGGAACGCTGGTCACCACAGCTAATATGTGCCTCGCAACAGCGGACCCCACAGCTAGTACGAAGTTAGGAAGGCTGGGCATCACAGCTATTAAGTGCCTTGCAACAGCGGACCCCACAGCTAGTATGTAGTTAAATACGCTGGGCATTACAGTTAGTAAGTGCTTTGCAACAGCGAACTTCACAGCTAGTACATAGTTAGGAACGCTGGGCACTACAGCTAGTAAATGCCTTGCAACAACGGACCCCACAGCTAGTTCGAAGTTAGGAACGCTGGGCACTACAGCTAGTAAATGCCTTGCAACAACGGACCCCACAGCTAGTACGATATTAGGAACCCTGGGCATCACAGCTAGTATGCTTTTGCAACGACGGACCCCACAGCTAGTACGTTTTTAGGAACGCTGGGCCCTACAGGTAGTAGGTGCCTTGCAACTGCGAACCCCACAGATAGTATGTAGTTAGAACCACAGGGCATCACAGCTAGTATGAGTTTTGCAACGGCGGACCCCACAGCTAGTACCTACGAGTGAAATACGCTGGGCCACACTGCTAGCGCCTTGCAACAGCAGACCCCACAGCTAGTACGTAATTAGAAACGCTGGGCATTACAGCTAGTAAATGTCTTATAGGTGCCTTGCAACAGCGAACCCCACAGCCAGTACATAGTTAGGAACGCTGGGCCTGAGCACTACAGCTAGTAAGTACCTTGCAACAGCGGACCCCACAGCTAGTACGATATTAGGAACGCTGGACATCACAGCTAGTAAATGTCTTGCAACAGTGAACCCCACAGCGAATACATAGTTACTACTACTACATGTGAAATTCATGACAATCCGATTCATGACAATACGATCAACCGTTAATGAGCTAGCTCTATATTTATACTTAGTCCCCCCCCCCTCAACCCCGCCACCCGTTCAAAACTTCGGGACGCCACACTCCTTATTTTTCTATTTGGCCTTCAGGAATAATATATGCGAAATTTCGTGACAATACGACCAACCGTTAATGAGCTAACTCTATATGTATATTTAGCCCCCCCCACAACCCTCCTTCCTGTTCAAAATTTTGGGCCGTCACACACCTAATATTTCTATTTGACCTTTAGGAATGCTACATGTGAAATTTCATGACAATTCGACCATTAGTTAATGAGTTAGCACTATTTATATACGTAGGCCCCCCTTACAACCCCCCCTCCCGATCAAAACTTTGGAACGCCACACACCTTATTTTTCTATTTGGCCTTCAGGAATACTCCATGTGAAATTTCGTGACAATCCGACCAACCGTTAAAGAGTTAGCTCTATATTTATACTTAGGCCCCCCACAACCCCCCCTCCCGTTCAAAACGTTGGGACGCCACGCACCTTTTTTTCCTATTTGGCTTTTAAAAATACTACATGTGAAATTTCATGACGATTCGCCCATTAGTTAATGAGTTAGCTCTATATTTATACTTAGGCCCCCCAACTACCCCCCCCTCCCGTAAAAAATTTTGAGCCGTCACACCGCCTATTTTTCTATTTGGTCTTCAGGAATACTCCATGTGAAACTTCGTGACAATCCGACCAACCGTTAAAGAGTTAGCTATATATTTATACTTTGGCCCCCCCACAACCCCCCCTCCCGTTCAAAACTTTGGGACGCCACACACCTTTTTTTCCTATTGGATTTTTTTTTTTTTTTTTTTTTGGGGGGGGTGGCCGACCTCCAGTGGAGGCCACGACACCATCGCCGAATCGTCAGGGAAATAGGGCCTAACAATATTATTTGTCATTCAAAAATTTGAACATTTCCTGCTGCTGTGGTACGGTAAGCGACGGTTAAGCGGTCACTCCCGGCCCACCTTAATTTCATTAGCGCGCTGAGATACCTCGGGGATAAATGTAGGGCGTTCGCTGGCTGTAGTACGATGGGGCGCCGAGCGCTTTCCTCCTTCTCCCCCAGAAGGCGACAAATCGGCTGAACACTGGATAGCAGAGGAGATGGCTCAACTCAAAAGCTCGAATTTCTGTCGATGTATTGACTGTATCGACATGAAATTTATTATAAAGATTCAGTCCCTATGTAAGGTATCTATACTTCTATAAAACACGATTTCTGTGTGTACCTGTGAACAGATTTCGATGCGGTTTTCACCTACATTTAGAATATTTTTCAAGGAAGGCTTTAGGCTATATATCAACACGCTTTATTATCCGCAGGCGTTTATAATTTTGCAATTTATTGTGTTTTTGATACATTCAATACTTTTTGGTTTGTTAATATGTAATTTGAGTTCGGTATGCATGTTGCACTCAACAGCGCTGGGCTAATAATTCTGCAATTTTATCTCATCCTCACTTCGTCCAGCCCCGAACCGCCACGAAAATTAATGGGTTCTCCAGCTAGTTTATTTACATAGATAGATTTGCTTCAGAGAAACAGAAAAAATGTATTTAATAAATTGGCGCTTTGTTAGCTTTTGAGGGTAGATTTCTAAAAATGTAATTTTGTGTTTAGTCCTCGTTCGTCTCAGTTATCTCTATTATCATTTTTTTTTCTCTCATTTTAATTGGAGACTTTTTTCTAAAATAAACTAAGGAATGTTTTCTTTAGATATTTCTTTTTGGGAGTTGTGTTTTTCATTTTGAGTTGAATACAATTTATTTATTTTTTTTTTTGTATCACCAACGGAATTTAAAAAAAAGCTTTCAGTGGCTCGGAACACCACGAAATATAAAAAATGATATTACTTAATGAAAAAAAATATATAAAGTTAAAAAAAATATAGGAGGTCTACTGTGTTAGCTTTAGCTTCCGTGAACAAATTTTATTTATTTTTACAACCCCTAGAATACCATTTTACTTTTTAAGCAATATACGAAGTATAGGGGAAGTTATGCAATCGTTCACAAATTCAATGCAGAATTTTCAGCGGAATTTCATGTTTTCCAAAGTTCTAATTATAAAAACTGAAAAAAAAAAACAACTCAAAAACCCCAATAACTGCCAATGTAATGAATATATCGACATGAAATTTCGTATTAAAAGTCAAAACCCAATGAGGGCATAATTTGTCAAATTTCAGCGATATCAACAGAAGGGAAGGGAGAGTTGAGGGGAAGGGTCTCAACTCAATAACCCTAATAACTGCCGATGTAATGAATATATCGACATGAAATTTCGTTTTAAAAGTCAAAACCCAATGAGGGCATAATTTGTCAAATTTTAGCGATATCAACAGAAGGGAAGGGGGAGTTGAGGGGAAAGGGCTCAACTCAATAACCCTAATAACTGCCAATGTAATGAATGTATCGATACAAAATTTAGTATGAAGATTCAGAAGCCACTACGTAAGTCAAATATTGAGTTTTACCCCAATTGGTCGACTTTGGAATCAAATGGTCAAAAAACATGAAATTCTGTTGAAAAATCATCATCGAATTTTTGACCGATTACATAACTTCCACTATACTCCGTAAAGCTGGGAAAAAAAAAAAAATGAATAGAAATACATTTTTACGTTTGTATTTGATCTTATAATTCTTAAAAGGTAGAGATTACTTGGCTGTATGTACCAAAGGCACCGGCTTAGGCAAGGGGGGGGGGGGGATACATTTTTTATTTATTTTATGAAATTTATTCTGTAAATGGATCATGTCAAAAGAGAGGAAACATTTTCCTGGGCCTGTTTGCTTTTCCCAAATAAATGACGATCATACAGTTACGATTTATTTCAACAAATACTCTCTGAAAATGATTAATTTTTCCACATCACAAGCTTTCGATTACAAACAAAGAGAGATGATCTGTTATTTTATGTAACAGATTGTGATGGAATAATTCAATGTTATTTATAATGGGAAAAACAACCGCATAAAATACCTATATATAAATATATATACCGTAACTAGGGGTTACTTTACTCCGCTTTTTCATAAATTTCACTTTTCATCAAGATTTTATGCCCGGGCTTTAACTACGAGGTCATATCGCCTACTACCAGAGCGCTCTTTCGTCACTCTGGTGGACACTGCCCGACTCTACTGTGGGAATCCTAAATTTTGCCTACCCTAAATTTTTTATTCACCTAGGGCAGGGGTCTTTAACGAGTACCTGACATCGTAAAGGCTCGGAACCATCGCTTAACGTCCCATCCGAAGGACGACGTGCTTAAATTTATTTTACCTACCAGATAAAATAAACTAAGGGCCTTGGTCGGGTTTCGAACCCACGATCTTGAGCTCAGAAGACAAGCACGCATACCACTGAGCTACCGGCGCCGTCGAAAGCAGGTTGTTGTTTGTATTCAACATGCCGTGAGATGAGTTGAGCATGTACTGAACGAAGTGTAGTGAATGAAAGGGACTCGGATATTACGCTGCTCTTTGGCCCAGGGCTGCCTCCTGTCTACTAAGGACACTTCGCTCTGTCTACTATAGTAGCAGTAGTTTCACATAATAGTATTGAGTTGAATTATTTATAATATTCTATTAATTGCCTAGAGCTTTACTTGGTGATGAGTCGAGAGCATTATAATAATAATAATTATTTTATTTCCGTTAAAACAATACATGGTAATAGGATACGTCAAAAGAATTTATACATTAAGATATAGATTTATAACTACTTGAGTCTAACACACGTATTATTAGTAATAATAACAAAACTATTAAAAAAAGTAAAATGAAATGAATAAAAACTGAATAAATATATACTTTAAAATATATGAGTATAAAAAAAAAATACATAGATACATTGTACATAGGACGTCCTTACGTCACTTCATCAGGTCCCAATGAGCGAGATATAGAAACAAGAAAGAAAACAGAGTAACAATAACAATATATAAAAAAATAAAATAAATATAATATATAATAAAAATATAAATAAAAAAGTATAATTGAATAAATAAAAAAAAATATAAATATACAGGGTGGCCCAGATAAGCGGGCCACAAGTGAAATAACTCCTAAATAGTTAGAGATATCAAAACTGTGCATAGGACTAAAGTTGTAGCACTCGCCGAGAGCTATAGTATGGCGTCCTTGAAAAGACAAAAATAACCCTTTCAATGGCTCGAACAGCCCTTCGAAGGGCGGGGTTCCCTTTTGACCCTTAAGTTTCATTACATTTTATTAAAGTACTAAAGAAACAAGGAAGAACTGTGCAAACAGATTTTTGATACGTCAAGTAGTTCTATAAAAAAAAAAGTTTAAAGTTGCACGTTTTTCTTATTCTGAAGTTATTAAATTCCAACTAACTTCAGAATAAGAAAAACGTGCAACTTTAAACGGTTTTTTTCCGAGAACTACTTGACGTATCAAAAATCTGTTTGCACAGTTCTTCCTTGTTTTTTTAGTACTTTAATAAAATGTAATGAAACTTAAGGGTCAAAAGGGCACCACGCCCTTCGAAGGGCTGTTTGAGCCATTAAAAAGGTCATTTTTGTCTTTTCGAGGACGCCATACTATAACTCTCGGCAAGTGCTACAACTTTAGTCCTATGCCCAATTTTGATATCTCTAACCGTTTAGGAGTTATTTCACTTGTGGCCCGCTTATCTGGGCCACCCTGTATATACATATATATATATATATATATATATATATATATATATATATATATATATATATATATATATATATATATATATATGGGCCACCCTGTAAATATATATATATATATATATTTATATGGTGGGCTGGTGTTTTACACGTAGGGACCTAAGCATCCCTTCCCTGGATGCGCTGGGCTTCCCCCTTATTATATTAACTGTATGTTTATACTTATACTACCTAAACCAAGCCCTTCATGAAGTGCTCAGTCTCCCAGTTTCCTTAATGAACCTGAGAATGCTCTCATAGTTCAATCTTCTAAAGTCCTACTCTACGATTACATCTCCGCAAAGATGCGGAATCTCTTTCGCCCAGGAAGTGTGCCTCCGTTTCGTCTTCTTCCCCACACTTATCGCAGGTAGAACTGTCCTTTACTCCCACAGTGTGTAGGTGTCTATTGAACGGACCATGTCCTGTGAGAACTCCAGTCAGTTGCCTAAGCTCGTTCCTTTTGAGATTCAGGATCCCGTCTTTCAGAACTCTGGACTCCCCTCCCAGGATTGGGGATTCGTCCTGATTTGCACGTACCACTGGTAAACACTGGTTTACAGACGCTTTTGTTCTTTATTTGTGTTGTGAGGTAGCTAGGGCGTGTAATTTCTTATTTCATCCACTGAAAACAACATTTTGAGAGGTAAATCAATTTTTTTGAATTTTTTTTAAGTGAGTGAATTGGTCATTTTTTTACAATTTAAAAAATATACATTGACTAGTTCGGTTGACCGCACTTGACCGTTCTAAATACCTCTAGAAAATTTTCCTGTAAAAATTAGCTGCCAGTTTGCGCCATTGTTTTACGCGATATTTTCAAACTATAATAGTGGAATTATTGAGGAAAATTGAGCTAAATGGAGCATTAGTTTATTACACATCAGGGACCAACATTCTTTTAAAACTTTTTAATTTAAATACAATTAATTTCGGAAGAACTTTTTTGCTAAAAGTTATTTTTAAATAGTAATTTTAAAATTATAAAATTTATGTTTTTTCATAAAAGTTGTCTATATAAAAGTTCTGGAAAAACTTATATGGACAACATTTTTATTTTTTAATTGTACTGGAATTTTTATTTAAAAGTTTTTTCTGAAAAATATTTGGATTTATATTCATAAAAATGTAAATACTGTTAATATAGTTTCCGAAAGAAATCACGTGCAGTTTTGCTCATTCTCCTACAACTTCATGACATTTCACTGACAATTTTTATTAAAACTGGTTAAACTAGAAAAAACAGATAGCAATAACTACTCGACATTAGTCGCATCCGATTCCCATGGTCAAAAAACATTGAAAACAATACAAAACATGACGTATTTATGAAAAAGTCGGATTCTTCTATTGATTATGGCTCGAAACTGACTATATATTGAAAACTGTGGGTTCTACAAGCTTGAAAATGGTTTTATTCGATTCAGAAAGCCGAAAAACATGGAAAACATTACCAAACACAATAAGAAAAAAAAATTGTATGTTTAAAAGAAATTTCAGGTTAAAAATCGTATATATTTTCAAAACGGTTAAGCCTATCGGTTTGGGAGTAGTTTTATTGGTTTTATTGAGGCCAAAAACGTGTAAAATGCTTGTTTATTATTATTATTATTATTATTATTAAGGGTATCTGGACCAGTGTGCGGTGGGGCTCCGGGGACGACTGGCGAAGGGTTAATGCGATTTTTTCTTTCTCCGCCAGGAGACGTCAAATCGCCTAAACACTGGGTACGCGGTTTTCCGTCACCAGCTGCCATAGTTCGAGTTCCAGGTCCCGCATATCCACTCCACCCTAGGCCCGTCGTACAGCGTATTCAAAGACCAGATGCTCTGCAGTCTCAACTCCGCCGCACGAACAGTTCGGGTTGTTCTCTTAAAGAGGAATAGCTTGGAGTTGAAATCATCTGATAATATCTGGGAAATCCAGTGTTTAGGCAGTACTCACGTAGAGTCCAGATGTATCTGGATTTCGGCCATCCGATAATCGTGACCACCGCTATTAACTAACCTGATTAATGTTATTCAATGCAAAGTCAGGCAACTAAAATGTTAACCCCCCCCCCCCAAAAAAAAAAAAAAAAAAAAAAAAAAAAAAAAAAAAAAAAAAAAAAAAAAAAAAAAAAAAACATTACTCCATATGGGAGCACATTTAAAACTTTCCAGAACTCTTTGAAAACTTACTGGGAAACTTCAGTGCAGTTCAAATTTTCCTTAAAATTGAATTTCCTCCCAGAATTCTAAGCGTACACATTCGTGCTTATTAACCGCCCCAGCTTGGTTTCCTTTCTACATATTTCTCATGTAGACACCTAAATCCTAATTGACCTTGTTTCCTGATTCCTCTAAGATAATACTTCCTATCATCCACTTCCTAATTACTTCCTCACCGATCACCTGATCAGCCTCTCCAGATAATCTCCTTTCTATTTCCTCCTATTGATCTCTTGGTAAATTTCTACCATCTGATACTTTACATTTGACTCTTCATACCTCAAAATATAATTTCAAAGTTATCCTTACTTATCCTTAAACAATTTACCCGATTGTCTTTTCTTACTTCCCCGTCTATAGTGCGGATGGGATTCTGATGATAAGGATTTGGCAAGAGGATTATTGTGGAAGAAGAGGTCCTTGAAAAAACGGATTTGATGAGAATTAGTGGGATTGGAATGATTGAATCCGCTTGATGTTGTATAATTAATCCAATAATAACGCATTTATTACTTTTCCTAATGTTAGTATTTTTGCACAATATTTATTTTATTATGTTTAAATAAAAACAATGAGAAGTGTAATGAGCGAAAGTATCGATACAATTTTATAATTATAGTTTATTGTAAAGAGAAGTTTTAATGAAGTCTCGTTAGGTGGGAATCACCGTGTCCAATACACATTGGGACGTAAGAACGTCCCGAAACATCGTTGGGGGATAAAGACACTTCCGAAGAGTTTTTTTTGAAAAATAGTTATCTTAATTTTTATTAAATTGAAAAATGTGTCTACTTATTATGAACGTATCTTGTATTATTATTATTAATTTTTTTTATTTACTCATATATTTTTAAGTATTTATTTGTACAGTTTTTATTAATTTAATTTTACTTTTTTTAATGTATTTTTTTGTTACTACTAATCATAGATGTGTCTTAATGTATAAATTCATTTGACGTATCCTATATTACCATGTATTGGTTTAACGGGAATATATTATTATTATTATTATTATTAAATTATTATTGCACACCTAGTTTTATTTATTTTTTTTGCAAATAAAAAATATTATTTTTTTTTTTAAATTCGTCGGTGAATCATGTGGCAATGTACTTCCCCAGAACGAGACAACTTAATAGATTAATTCATGCTGCAAAAATGCATTGATCCGGCGTCTTAAGACTACCAGAAAATATTAAAAATATTGAAGTATACAAAATCAAGATATAAGAAAAATCTTGGAAAACTAGTCACTCAATCGATTCCTCCTTTCTATAGAGAAGAAAAAAAAAGAGCTTAGAGTTAAAAAAAAAAGTTTCTTCAAGTGTACAAAGCTATCAAAATTCTAAACAGTTGGTGGCTCGAAGCTTGGTATAGGTAAAGTTGGGGAGGGGGGGGGGGGGGGGGGATATCCAGAAAAGATTGTTCAAACTTAGCTTAGATGGACTTTGACCATTTACTTTCTGTTGACACAGCTAAGTTCCCACCACTTACCAAAAACTTACCCTCAACAAGAGTAAAGCTCATCCAATAAAAAGTGGTCCGTGAATCATTGGTATTGTACTTCCCTAGCACAATGTTTTGTTTTTATTGACACTTCTCCAGTTATATGATGTATAGGGGAAGTTATGTGATCATAATATATAAATCAATATATAAAAATAAGTAGTCGGTGAATCACCTTTATGTACTTCCCCTGCACAATGTTTTGTTTTTATTGTCACTTCTCCAGTTATACGATGTATAGGGGAAGTTATGTGATCATAATATATAAATCAATATATACTCAATATATAAAAATAAGTAGTCGGTGAATCACCTTTATGTACTTCCCCAGAACGAATTAATCTATTTACTTTTCGCTCTCCCTCCGACGAGTTTACCGTTTGCGTTAATATTCAATAGTTGACTTACATAGAGGCTCCTATATCTTCATACTAAATTTTGTGTCCATAAATTCATTGTATCAGGACTTAGGACTTTTTGAATTGAGCCCCCCTCGATATCGCTGAAATTTGACAGATTATGTTTTGACTTTAAATATGAAATTCCATGTCGATACATTCATCACATCGGCAGTTATTAGGGTATTTGGGTCGAGCCCCCCTCTGATTCTCAGTTTCCCTTCTGCCGATTCCGCTGAAAATTAGGTAATAAGGGTCGTCCTTATGAAGTTTTGAATTTACATACGAAATTTTGTATCAATAAATTCTTTCTATAGGCAGTTATTAGAGTTTTTTTGTTAAGTCTCATCCTGATCCACCCCTTCCCTTTGGTCGATTTGGCTGAAAAACTATAGGTGTCATCAGGGGCGTAGCACGCGCCCCCCCCTGGCCGGAGCAAAATCCAAGATAAAAATTAAATAAACTAAAAAAATCGTTTTTATTAATTTAATTCTGTAAGAAGATAATGTCAAGAAGATATCTTCTTGCCGCAAGAATATAGTTTTCTCCGTGTTGTGTTATGTAAACAGTAGTCACCAATTTAAAAGAAAAAAACCAAAATATATCAAGAAAAAATTTAGAGACCAGAAAAAAAGAATAGTATAGAATCAACAAATAGAAAGTAAATAAGACAAGAACCAAATTTAGAAAGTCAAACAAAATAGAAAGAATGAAATATAACCTGTAGCCTTATCAATGAAAACTTTGAACATTCATAACGAACCTACATTTGTAAAATAAGAAATAAAGAAAACATCGAGAAGAAAGGAAATTTAATAAGCTTGAAGACTTATTAACTTTAAACCTTTTTTATTTATTTTTTTCCAAGTAATAAGAAACCTTTCAGTTGATTCAATGCATTTTTCAGAATCAAAAACAAAAAATCTAGCCAGGAAATGGATTCTACGACAGTAGAAGGGAAAGGCCTTTCTTTCTACTTAAGATTATGGCACTTTTCTGACTGTCGTCTCCGTTCGCCTCTAAACCCCCCCCCCCCCCCCCCCCCCTAACCTATGAGAACATTTAATTTAATTTAAAAATTTAGGATACTTGATGAAGGTGGTTTGAAATAAACAAAGATTAACCTTTGGTCTCTCACAAAATATATTTATATTATTTTTGTTAACGTTTCGCCATTATTCCGGCATTATAAAAAATGTTGTAACAAAATAAAACAATTTATAAATATTTTATATATTATAATTTATATGAGGAGTTTGGAGCCAGAGCGGACCAACCCACAATTTTTCGGAAAATGAGTTATTACCATCCTGATGTTGGCATAGGTTCCCTTTTTCAAAATCAGTGTGGATCACTTAGTTTCTTCACTTCAGTGATAGATTTTGTGCATACATTTTCAAAGTCACAATGGATCATACGGCCTTCAAAAACTTTATAGAACACAAAAAGGGATCACTCATCCAATACTATTCTAAAATTTCAAATATAAATAAATATTTGGGGCCCATTTATGGAGATAAACAAAATGTACTCAATTTTCAATTGCCATTTTCTACCTGTTCAGTTTCAACCAGTTGGTCCGCTCTGGCTCCAAACTCCTCATATGGTAGTCAATATTAAAAACTTATAAATTATCGCCTGGTAACTAAGCAGGTCACGTGGTCTTTAATTAAATGTTTTACTTCCTCAGGTATACGAAGTATAGAGAAAGTTATGTAATCGGTCAAGAATTCGGTACAAAACTAGATGATAACCTACAGCTAGCCCATAGTTTACACCAGCTGGTGGTAAAATTATAAGATATAAGTCCATACTTCATCTAACTTAATATTTAAGCAGCATTTTTATATTTTATTTCCTCTTACTTCCCCCCACAGGAGAAAAAAAATGAAGTGTGTAATAATAATAAATTTTGTGTGAAGGTTTTTCTTTTATTATATTCAGGAAAGCGTTTTCAATTCTTATATAAATGCAAATATATAAGTGAGATTTTTTTTTGTATTCGATGATAGTATAAAAGAATTTCTTCCGAATTTTACATCACATCACCAAAATCAATTTTTACAACAAAAACAATTTTTCCCGTATACATTTATGTATAAAATAGATTAATGAAAAAGTCGTCGGTGAATTATAAATACAGTAGACTCTCCCTTATCCGGCGTTATGTTAACCGGCGCTCGCAAAATAATATCAAGGTTAAACTAAAATTAATATTCAATTATTAGATTATCAATTATATGAGCTATGTGTATTTACGAACACATAATAATTCCGTAACTCACGAATCTTTTATGTATTTTTATTGTACTTACTTACATATAATAAATCAATGTTCAGTATGTACATATTTGTCAATTTAATAAAATTTAATGTTATAAACAAAATACATTAAAAAAACTAAAAACCCTTTTTTTTATGCTTTAATTGATATATTTTTTTCTCATTAATTGATGATTTCCGTTATCCGGCGTCACGTCGGTCCCGGCAACGCCGGATAAGGGAGTGTCTACTGTACCTTTAAAGTACTTCCCCAGCAAGAATTAATTTTGGATTTGTTAGTTGAGCACCCCTCTGATCCCTCCGTAATCTGCTGACTCCGCTGAAAATTTATATGTGTCGTCCTTAGACTATTCTGGATACAGATATGTTTTTTTTTATTTTATTTTCTTAATTTATTTATTTTTTTAAATTGGCTTCGGCAAACACTACACTAGCCATCTATGTGTTATTTAGTTATTTTTACGACATCCATGGCCCCGGGAGGGAATTCTATCTACGAAATAAAACTCACTCCCGGACGGGATTCGAACCCGCAAATCATGGTGTGACCATGCGACCAAAGCCCTACGCTCTAGCCCGCACGGCCACCATGGCTCCCTAAGGATACAGATATGCATGTGGGATCAGAGGGGTATAATAGGTTACATCCATATATCCCCAGCTCGAAATATATATATTTTCTTCTACTGCTATAAGAAATATAAGAGAAGTTATGTAATCAGTCATCAATTATATGTGGAGTTTTCAACTTATTTTCATGTTTTCCAACCTCTCGATTCCAAAGATGTATATAAAAAAAACGTGTGTATCTGTGAACACGATAACTCCCGATAGAATGAATATACTGACTCGAAATTTTATATGTAAAACCAGAATCCTCTAAAAATGACACCCAGGGGCGTAGCCAGGATTTTGAGCAGGGGGGGGGGGGGGGGGGGAGGGCAAAGTTAGGCTACGAGGGTGGAGGGTATAGGCTCTCGGGGGCAGAGCCCGCAGTTTCCATGGTTAGCGTTGCAGACTTTTTGTTATTAATTTGGGAGACTCAGACCCTTAGAAGCCCCCCCTGAGGTAACCACTGACGTAATAGTTAAGTTGACTACATGAGCAGCACAAATGCAAAGCGCAGCAGCAGCAAATTAGAATTAAATGACTCACAACCAATAGCGTGCTTTTGCTACTGCTGCACTTTGCATTTTTACTGCGCATGTAAAATCAGCTTTAAGAGTATAAAGTATAAAATAAATAACGATTTTGAGCGAGGAAATGAAATGATCGAATTCACATATATTTAAATAAATGTAATATGACTTGTTTTGTACATGTACATTTAGGTAACAGCTGATTGCTGATTTAGGAATCAGACGAACGGGTAATTTGAAGAATCTATTGGTAACTTGCAAGCAATCCATTTTTAAAAAACATTCCTCACACTTTGTATATCTTGGGTAGTAAAACTCTACTCACATTGAGAGAATGGTAAGAGAAAAAAATCGTAGAGAAAATGTTTAAATCGAAAATCGCCGTTGTCTTTTTGTAGGTAATTTTACCCTGAGAAGAATGACATCTTGAAAGTTTACCTATGTTCAATAGAATCGTCGGCATCGTTTGCAGACGCTTAAACAATGGAAAATGTTGAATTCCTGGAATCGTCCACTAGGACCCCCCACCACTTGACTAGAGTCTGGCTGGAGGAAGACAGCAAACAAAATTATTGAATTATAATAATTCAATTATCCCTTGTGACAATATTTCTATATAATGGTATATTTTCTATCCAGTCGTTATAATATTTATATTATTTCAGAGATTTTCTTGGGGACAGAGGAAGGACAATTTTTATTAAATCTTAATGTAAAATTCCAACCATAGAATCTGATGAAAATATTTTCTAAAAATTCACAGGATGCCATTTTCAAGTAAAGAATTTACAATTGAATCCTAAGCCTTCCACCATTACATTCTTTATTTTATACTTAAGATGAAGAACCTCTTTGATAGTTTATTGTTCCGAAGTATATTATTTTTTATATGTCTCCCTTTGGCGACGAAATATTAAATATATAGTTCTAAACTTCCTTCGCTTAATGTGTTACAAGATTAAGTAAATTATGATATATGATAATTTAAAAAAATTATGTAAAATAAATAAATATAAAAATAATAATTATTAATAAAATTAAGAATAAATAAACAAATAATTAAATAAAATTACCACATTTCCTGTAAAAATTATAGCTGGTCTTCTACTAAATTTTGATTTATACAGTAATTTCCGAAAAGGGCCCTAAAAAAATATCGAAGAAAGTGCACGTATTTTGAAAAATTTCAATTACCAATTTTTTCATTTGGATTTCTTCTAAAACAAAAAATCTTGTATTTCTTAATTTGCAAAAATGTTCAACCTAATCCAAAGGTATAAATTATCTTACTGGGTTAACAGGGAAAATGAATAGCATAGAATAAGAGAACAAATATTGGCTTTATTTTTTCTTAACCTACATTATAAATTGAATAACTAAGATTGGAAATAAAAAGTGCCGACAAGCGATAGACCGCCTGATGACCCGAGGCTCAACGATTGTGCTGCAGTGGATCCCAGGACATTGCGGTGTTCATGGGAATGAGGAGGCGGACCGGCTGGCCAAGGCAGGCTCCCTCATGGAGCATGTCGAACACCCCCTGACTATGGAAGCCGCGAAACGTATAGTGAAGGGTTCCCTCCAGAATGTGGTGAAGCTGGAACACTCCTTGAAAGCCGAGGGTAAACAGTGGCGGGTGTTGGGGGAGACAGGAGGCCGGGTGCCACCAGACCTACCCCGAGGACACTCGGTGGCCTGCTTCCGACTGCTGACCGGGCACGATTTCCTTCAGGGACACCTATATCGGATCGGAGTAGCGGACAACCCCTACTGCGTCCTCTGCGAGAAAGAGCAGCACATGACAGGGCAGCATCTCGACGTGTGCACCGCTCTCCAGGACGTCAGAACTGCTATTAAAGGAAACTGCACTATAACAAAGAAATCTGCAGTGTACTGGGCTGCTAGGAGACGCATGGCGGAAATCGCGAGCGTACCGGCATAGGAAAGAAAAAATAAATAAAAATGAAATTATTTTACAAAAAGAAATCTTACGAACTAATTAGATACTTAAAACTATATCAGTATTTTTTCTGTTTTATAGTGGCCACATTAAGTACTTCCAATGTTATAATTTTCACTCCTACATCTCCTCTACATCTTCTCTCACTCAGACTGGTTCACTACACCTTAACCCTAAAAACCCTTCTAAGTCTAGACTGTTCACTTCCACATCTCTCCTTCGACTGTTTTACACTATTTGAAACAGCTGATCGTCGTCATTAGTCCTTCATTCATTGGTTCACATTTCGTTTTAAAACAAAATGCAACTAGTCCATCTTTGTATATTTTTCACTAATTAAGTTACTTGACTCCTAACAGCTGTTTTTATACAAATAATAATAATTGATTTTATAATATATTAATAATCTTAATGTGTGTACAATTTTTACAGCACAGAAAATATATATAATATCGGGAGTTATCGTGTTAACAGACTCACAGACATAATTTTTTTTTCCATTTTATTTTGAATCTAGAGATTGAAAAACATGAAATTAGGTCTAAAACCCCTCAACGAATATTTGATTGATTACATAACTTCCCCTATACTTGGCATTTAGCTGGAGATGTAAAAAAAATAAATATATATATATTTTGATCTGGGGAAGTATATTGCTGGTGAAACTAAAGTTTTTTTTTTTGTTATTTTCAGATTAGTCAGGGGTGGATCCTGGGCCCTGAACTCTGTGATATGTGGACCTCCTCTGACGTACTCTGCTGTACAGCTTCCATACTTCATCTCGTTGCTATAGCTGTCGACAGGTATAAAATTATACATAAGCAATATACATCAATACATTGGAGGTAAAAAAACTTTGAGGTCTTAAAGGAAATTTAATTTTGAACAAAAAATTTCCTATAAAAATAGGTCCGATTTGGAACCGTTTCAGTAATATTCAACATCTTCCAATTTTTGTACTTAGCACTATTTTTTTTCATAAAATCTCTTATTCCTCCTTAAGTATAAGAGCTAACACAAAGTTAATTATAGCATCATAAAGAGCGGTAAATTACCTTTAAAATAAGTTCACTTTATTATTACGATTACAAGAATTTGACAGTTTATAGGCAGCATAAACTGAAGGACTGTGTAATTCGGAAATTCTTTGGCAAACTGTAGCTACGTTTTTTCAAAAAAATGTCCTTATTGTATCTTAATTTTTATTTAGAAAACTTGTGCATTTAATAAGCTTTCAAACGATAAAATATTATATTACATGACCCTTATACTTGTGTAGCAATATTATGGTTTTAGTGAAAAAAGAAGGTAAAAGTAAATGGTATGTCTCATAATCCATACAGTGTTTACAATGAATTGAAGATTACTATATGCATATATATGCAAATATATTTGGAAAAATATGCAATTAAAAACTAAGAATATGCGAAAGGCTGCAAAGGAAAAAAGTACCTTTAGAATAAAATAAACTACAGAAGTAATACTTTAGAAAATCTTTATAGACATAAAATTTATTAAATAAAAAATAGGTATATAAGCAAAAAAATTTAGTGATATAAAAAATTATTACAAAGAAGAATTTATTTGTCTAAAAAACCCCCCTCTTTTAAATTTTCGAACAAAAATGATCGCCTGTCTGGCCTCAAAATTGATTTGTATTGGCTGAATGAGCGCTCCACATCAATTGAAGTAACTGGCGCATAACTGAAAACCCCAATATCCATTGGGCTCAATTCAACCCCTGACTCTTCGCTCACCACCTCCACTGCTTTTCACCCAAACGTTTAAAACTGAACTGATCGACTTAGAAGAGAATATGAAAGAAGGGGGGAAATGGACATAAAAATGCAGTTCCGAGAATAAATTATTAAAGCAAACAAACAGTGAGAATAAAAAGTTCGCAAGACAATGAATTCAAGAGAAATATTCGAGTTCCTGGAATGCACTAATCTCAATAAAAGGCGCGTACACCTGGCCAGCAGAAGTAATTTAGTGGGAAAATTTTGGAAAAAAAAAAGTTGGATTAATTTTTATGAATTGTCAGTTGAGTACATCTCAATAAGGATATATGGTCAGACTGAAAACAAACACCACAACGGTCTCTTGATAAGACGGCTGGTCAGCACCAACGTCTCCACAGTGGTTCTACTCAGGCAGGAGGTCACGAGGCCAGCGACGATTCAGTCTTCGAGGAGGATTGCCCGGCAGGGTTCGGACCGATATTTTTACTGATATAAAATATAAATGTTTTATAGGTATTGGGCAGTAACGAATGTGGACTACATCCACAACCGGAACGCAGGTCGGATCGTGACAATGATCGCTGTGGTCTGGTCGGTGGCGCTGGTCGTGTCCTTAGCGCCGCAATTCGGCTGGAAGGATCCCGACTACCTGGACAGAATCACTCTGCAACAGAGGTAAACTTCCCCTAACTAATAATGTATATCGAAAAGAAAATATCGATATTTATAATAATAATATTCATTTCCGTTAAACCAAAACATGGTTTACCAGGATACCTCGTAAGACAGCTTATAAATTAGATACATAAACAGATAATAGCTTGCTAACTGAGCTCGCCGTCCTTCGGAAGGGACGTTATGTGATTGTCTCGAGCCTGTAAGCTGTCAGACACTAGTTAAAGTCGGGCTCATGTCCACCAGAGTGAAGAAAGAGCGCTCTGGTAATAGGCGATATGACCTTGTAGTTAAAGCCCGGGCATGATATAACTAACTATATATTTAACAACGACTTCCTCGAACATAAACATTCAAGTACCTATCACTTCTCCTATTTATTACTTTGTTTTTTTTAAATCTAACAATTACAAACGTTTCGGGAAGCGCTCCCATTACACAGGCCAGCGATGAAAAAACCTTTTTGCCTATTTACCTTTCCTCTATGTATTTTGGCACGCTGAATTCGAAAATGACACCGAAATTGCTGTATCACGTACAGTTTTCTCACTAAGTGCACTTCTGATATTGTTTGTATTAGTATCTATTATCCGATAATTTTCTGTTCTTGAAATATATATATCTATCCATCTTACATGCAACAAATTAAATTATATTATTCTTTATTTTTATTGACAATGGAACAAAAAGTGTATGAGATTGTCCTTTTCGTCTAAGGTACAGAGCCTGCAGACACTTTCAGGACAAAACTCATACCTAAGCCCTTCAAGTAATATTCTAAAATTTATATTGCTATCGTGGAGACGAATTTGAGCTAGAAGTCGGAGTTTTTCAATTTGGCAGTTTAAAGAAAGATAGCTTTCCTCTCTCCTGATAATAGTAACAGGTTGAGTAACAGTCTGATTCTGTAACCGAATGAAATCGTTAAAGTCTGTGCGCAAGACCTCAAGAGGTCCTTCGCGCATCACTAGGACATCTTTCCCTATTTAACTTGCATATTTCTTTATCCTTAACGAAACTGTCTTATGAGCCTCTGCGCTAGGGGTGGGAGAGGGGGGTTATTGTGCTCTATGTATAAAAAAATAAGATATGGCGCAGAAATGCAGGTTATATTATATTCTGAGAAGAGAGAATTGATGAAAGATGATTAGAGAAGACAAATATGTGAATGGAGACGTTGTCAAACATGGGGAGTATTGTTTCCAGGCTACAAACAGGAGCTTCAACTTACCTGATAGCAGTATTAGCAGTTGAAGGAAGAGGAGGGAAAAGTCAATTTGTCAAGTTGAACTTGCGTTCATTGGTTGACAGCCCACGTTGTCACTGACAATAGACCTAATGTAGTCACAGGGAAGCAGAGGAAACAAATATTTAGACGCCAACTAGAAGACATTTCAAAGACAAACCAACAGACATTTGTCTTCTCGAAACAATAGTCTGTCAACAGTCTCTTTCAGCTTAACCTCGAACAGGCGCTCAAATCAGATCATGGGCGTCCATGTCAGATAAACATTTTAGGAAACTACAAGATTTAAACGATTCGCCTGCTATGTACTTCCCCAGCACAATAATTAAATATAAAATTCCATGTCGATATATTCATTACATAGGCAATTAGCATTTTTGAATTGAGCGCCCCTCCGATCCACCCTTTCCTTTCGGCTGATTCGGCTGAAAATTAATAGGTGTCGTCCTTATAGTGCTCTGAATATACATATGAATTTTCGTGTCAATACATTCATTACTAAGACAGTTATTAGAGTTTTTGTGTTGAAACTCCCCCTAATCCACCCTTCACTTTTGCGGATTCGGCTGAAAATTAATAGGTGTCGTTCTTATAGTGCTCTGAATATACATATGAAATTTCGTGTCAATACATTCATTACTAAGACAGTTATTAGAGTTTTAGTGTTGGAACTCCCCCTAATCCACCCTTCACTTTTGCGGATTCGGCTAAAAATTAATAGGTGTCGTTATTATAGTGCTCTGAATATACATATGAAATTTCGTGTCAATACATTCATTACTAAGACAGTTATGAGAGTTTTTGTGTTGAGCCTCCCCCTAATCCACCCTTCACTTTGGCGGATTCGGCTGAAAATTAATATGTATCGTCCTTACGTGGTTCTGCGTACACGTATAAAATTTCTTGCCGATACAACCATTAGCGGACGAGAGAGCGCTCTGGTAGTAGGCGTTATGATCATTGTACTTCCCCAGAACGAATTAATCATTTAATTTTACTCTTCCTCTCTCAGCAAAACCTGTGGACCTTTTGGGATAATAATGAATAGTTGACTTACCTAGAGGCTTTTAAATCCTTATACTAAATTTTGTGTCGATCAATTCATTGCAACGGCAGTTTTTAAGGTTTTTGAGTTGATCTTTCCCACTAATTCCCCCTTTTTCTTTGACCAATTTGGCTCAAATTCAATATGTCGTCCTTACGGGATTCTGGATATACATTTGAAATTTTGTGTTATCCTGTTCACAGAAATAGACAAACAGACAGTAACTTTTTTCATTTTTTGAATAATGTGTCCGAAGATATGAACTCAAATTCGAATTTTTGACCGATCACATGACTTTCTTAATATTTTTTATAGCTGTAGAAATAAAACGAATATTTGAAAAAAATTTTACAGTGAGGGAAATCTTGAACAATTAATAGATTTTTTTTAATAAAACCAAAAATGGAGGTCAATTCTCGCGCGTCCTTTATGTGTAGGAGTATAGCTGCTGCTTAAAACTAGCGCGGCCTCTCTAGACGGAGCCATCCCCAGAAACTCCCCAGATGTTCTCCCTCTGCCCTCTTTCGGTTTAAAGAACCCGAACGGGGGATTTGGACGATCATCGGGTGTTTCCGGGTACGTCCCCGCCAACCTCATGATCTCTGCTGGGTTTTTAACCCCAGCAGGTCTGTACTTATATTTTTGTGGGGGGGTCTAGCCAATGAAGGCTAGCATGACACATGGACACACCGGACCTCCTTATAGAAAGAGACCACAGCTGACGATATTACAGTAGGAATAGTATACATTCAAAAGTTCCGACAGTCCGTCACTTTCCATACATATAAAAGACATAATAACGAATAAATTAGTCAAAATAGTCATACTATTCGACGTGTACAATACCACACAACAACATTTCTCATATTTGTTAATTTTAAAAACCGTAGTCAAATAATAAAGTCAAATTGTATAATAAGAAGCTAAACTCGACACTAGCTCTCCCGGTGGCAACATTACCAACTACATTCTTACATATGATCCAATGATCATTTTTGAAATGTTTTTTCTGTGAATTTACGCATTAAGACTTGATAACAATCAGTTGAAGTTCTGGTAGTGATTTTATGGTGCTCAACACATATAATGCAAAAAGGTATAACGAAATTTTCAAAGGAATCCTATCAAAATATATATTTTACGTCAAAATTGTTTAATTTATGTTACAATATGCTCCGATCACTGTTTTCGACCACCAAATTATTATTATTATTTAAATTACTTTTTATTTCAGAAAAAATATAATAATTTCGATATCCAGAGATTTTTGTATTCTTAATCATTACTCTATTCGCATGGTGTCAGTGTTATCCATTCGTATTCTATTATAATTTTTTACTTCCTTAACTATGTGCAGTGAAAGGGAACTCATGTAATTGGGTCAGAAATTCAATTTTAACTTTTCACCCCAATTTTATGTTTTCCAAAACCCTCTGAATCAAAAAATGAAAACAACACTTCCTGTCAGTCTGTGAATACGATAACTCCCGATAGAATGAATGTATCGATACGAAATTTTATATGTGTATCCAGAACCCCATAACGACACCTATTAATTTTCAGCCAAATCTGCCATAAAGAAGGGAAATCAGAGGGGAGGCTTAACTCAAAAACTCTAATTAGGTCATTTAAGGCTATATCTCGTACATCATGTCTCAAATATATTTTTAATTAATATCTTGCTCTGAACTAGTTTAAAAAATAATTAAGTGTTACTATTTTTTATGTGCAACATTTAATTATTTTTCTTTCATGAAAAAAAAAATTGTATAATAACATATAATAAAATAAGAAGTGATAATACAATTTTGTGTTTTTGTCATAACAATCATTCATGGATCGAAAATTATATATATATAAATATAGGGGCGTAGCCAGGATTTTGAGCAGGGGGGAGAGGGGCAAAGTTATGCTACGGGGGTGGGGGGTATAGACTCCCGGGGGCACAGCCCGCAGTTTCCATGGTTAGCATTGTTTTGTTATTAATTTAGGAGACTCAGACCTCTAGAAGCTCCCCCTGAGGTAACCACTGACTGTAATACTTAAGTTGACTTTACATGAGCAGCAAAAATGCAAAGCGCAGCAGCAGCAAATGCACGCTGAGGTGTCTGTGCTTTTAGAATTAAATGACACACAGCCAAAAGCGTGCATTTGCTACTGCTGCACTTTGCATTTTTACTGCGCATGTAAAATCAGCTTTAAGAGTATAAAGTATAACATAAATGACGATTTTGAGCGAGGAAATGAAATAATCGAATTCATATATATTTAAATAAATGTAATATGACTTGTTTTGTATATGTACATTCATATAACAGCTGATTGCTGATTTAGGAATCAGACGCACGGGAAATTTGAAGATCCTACTGGTAACTTGCAAGCAATCCATTTTTAATAGAAACAATTTTTTTAGTTTATTTAATTTTTATCTTAGATTTTTGCTCTGGCTAAGGGGGGGGGGGGGGGGGGGGGGGAGCACGCGCTACTACGCCCCTGTATATATGTATATATATATATATATATCTCCAGGGATTAAACCTTAGTCATTCAATTGGATTTGCACTCCTAAACACTCGCGTCAGGTCACACTGACCCGAAAGTATGTATTTAGGGGGTGGCCCTTATTTTGTAAAAGTATAATTTCTCAAACCTCCACTCGGAATTTTGTTTAGAATGTTGAAAAAATTATCCCTGAATTTTTTCAGATTTTTTTGACCATATTCACCCGTGCCTGTAATGTGTTGAAGTTAAATTTGAGTTTAAATGGGGATTTTGCGATTCGAGAGACTTTAGAGCGTAACTTTTGATGCCTCGAATGGATTGTTCTGAAATTTCGTATTCTTACGTTTTGGGGGTGCTGAATTCAAATTTGATGTCAAAAAACTGTCATTAATTTTAAGTAATAAACAATTTTCTCAAAAAATCCATCCATGATGTGATTTTATAGGTTTTAGAGGTAGCTGATATCAAATTTGATGTCAAAAAACTGTCAATGACTAAAGCCTAGTCCACACTAGTAGACATGTTGCTCGATTTTGGTCTCTGAGACGTGTCTCAGGTTGTCAGACATGTCTATAGACCAATCCCCGTCTACGGGCCTGTTGCGAGACCAAAAATCGCAGGTCTAAAGTCTCCCGATCGGAATGGGAGACCGCATGCAACGTTAGACATATTGCGCAACATTTTGACAGTGTGGACGTCACTCGGCGTCTAGAGGCGAGACACTTCCCAGTCTTTGGTGTAAATGAGGCTCGTGAATGAGTCTCCACTTGATAGGAAACGCCGTGTGATTGCCAGTCTAAGAGAAGCTGTGATGGTTTCTCTAAATGTTCATTATTATCTCTCCATCAGAAGCAAATCTTCAAAATCAGTAGGCGACAGCCGGGTGAAATTTCGAAAACCCATGGCATCTTCCAGTCTTAATTTATTTAATAATTCATTACCGAACCTAGGCCCTTCTGCGAGCACTTCGCGCGTCCACCAACGTCTACGTTTTCTTGTTCTTTCACTTGAAATTAGGACTAAGCAGGAACTCATTCCACACAAAACAATGTCCTCCATGGTGGACTGCGAAGATGAGACTGAGAAATTCACATCGTAGTGTGGACGCTAGACGAGACACAGAACGGTGTCTCTAGACGGTCTATAGACCGTGTCTCGAGACCGCCTGTAGACAAATCGCGCAACATGGTCTACTAGTGTGTACTATGCTTAAGGATCCCTGGATTTTATAGACTGAAAAACCTAATATCTACGTAAGAAATGATTCCTTTCGCGTTGGGTATCGCTCGCCCAACGATTATTTTTTAATCTAAATTAATAATACACTTAACATTAATATGGACTTGAAAAAATAAAATAAAACTTGTTTATTTATGATATTGTCTAATTTCACTAACTATATACATGGGAGTACTTTCGGTATTTCTACCATCCTCAGCCAAAAGCATAAGAGATAAGACAATATTAGAGTCTTATCTCTTATACTTTTGGCTGAGGATGGTAGAAATACCGAAAGTACTCCCATGTAAATATAGTTGGTGAAATTAGACAATATCATAAATAAACAAGTTTTATTTCTTTCAAGTCCATTTGAATTATTTCACAATATCTCTGCAATAATGTCAGTTTTCATTAACATTAATAATAGCTGAACAACATTGTGTTGTGACAGGTGCCTCGTGTCTCAAGACATTGGCTACCAGATATTCGCAACCTGTTCAACCTTCTATGTTCCTCTTCTAGTCATTCTGGTTCTCTACTGGAAGATATTTCAGACGGCTAGGAAACGAATACGAAGGCGGAGAGCTCAACCCACTTCTCTACCACAGGAGAAAAAAGCAAAAATTAAATTTTTTTCAAGAAAAAAGTAAGTTTATCAATTTTTTATAATTTTTTTTTTCACCTATTCACACATTCTGTTTAGATATAATAATTAGAAATGGTGGAGACAAATAATTATATTTTTTAAGATACGGAATTAAAAATATGTAAATAGTTGTAATTAAACAATTTTAAAAAATAATAAAAAACAAAACTCATCAGAGATCAGAGTGGTGAAGTAATCTTATATATAACCTTCTAATATATATATGTACGTATATAGGAGGGCGCCGGTAGCTCAGTGGTAAGCGTGCTTGTCTTCTGAGCTCAAGAACGTGGGTTCGAAACCCGACCAAGGCCCTTAGTTTATTTAATAAACTTAAAGCACGCCGTCCTTCGGATGGGACGTTAAGCGATGGTCCCGAGCCTGTACGATGTCAGGTACTCGTTAAAGACCCTTGCCCTAAGTGAATAAAAATTTAAGGTAGGCAAAATTTAGGACTCCCACAGTAGAGTCGGGCTCATGTCCACCAGAGTGACGAAAGAGCGCTCTGGTAGTAGGCGATATGACCTCGTAGTTAAAGCCCGGGCATGAGTCATAAAACCTAACCTAACCTATACATATATAGTTTTAAAATATCTCTTATTTATATTACAATTAATTATATTATTACTTTTACTATTATTTTTATTATTAATTTGACTGTTTAATGTCTCATGTCATATAGTTTTCTATATAATTCTTTTTATATTTTTCCACTTAATCTTAATAAATTTAGTATCTTTGTCTTTATTATTTATAGTATTCATTCTCCATTGTGTAAATATTAACTCCATTTTAGAATTTCACATTTTTTGTTATTATTTCTTATACATCTCTTATGTCAACTTTGCAATTTTTTGTTTGTATACACAAAATGTTATGGCATAATTATTTATTTATCATACCCTCCATCTCTTTCGTATTATTACACAAATTATTTTCTAGAAATTTTATTTGTTTATCATTATTACACTTAATTATTACTTTTTTTTAAACATTATAATTTTTTTTTTTTTAGTTTTTATTTAACGTCGCATCGACTTTAGGGTCATTAGCGACGACTATTGCTTCCTCGTTGTATTCGTCGGTGGGTGTTTGAGGTAGTTTTTTCATGTCAGTCGGTAGTTTGTATTGTTTCTTAATGTGGTGTAGTTTGTGCAGTTAGTCAGTATATGTTGTACTGTGAGCTCTGTTTAGTCTTGGTTGCAGGAGCATGTCGGCGTTTCAAGTCCAAGAAGTAAGTAGGAATGTGTCAGTTTCGTATGTCCAATTCTTAGTCTTGTCATGATCACCGTGTCTCGTCTGTTCATGATGCTTGGAATTGTTGCTTAAACTTGAAGCCCGGGCATGAGTCTCAATCAGGGCCGGCCCTACCTAATGGCGAGATGATTTTCAGACGACACATTTTTGATGATGACTATTCATATTTTCAATTTTAAGTCGATAGATGTCTGAATTATAAATCTTCATATGAATCAATGTTTCTCCATAGTAGAGACACAAATGGATGTGTGTTAGAATAAAGAATTGAGAGGATTGTAAGCGCTTGCTAGCCTAAACACACTCAATGACAGCCAACTAGTGTGGCAACTTACGCAATGATAATGAATCATAAATCAGTTCGTGTTGTATTACATTTTTATTTCTTGATTATAAGTCAAATTGCCCATTTTTCATTTTTGATTACCTACTTGATGGTCTAGTTTATATTTAAGGGTGGGAGAGGGGCACCCTCCTTAGGTGAATAACCAGGGTAGGCAAAATTTCTGACACCCAGAGTATAGTCGGACACACGTCCATCAGAGTGACGAAAGAGCGCTCTGTTAGTAGGCGATATGACCTCGTAGTTAAAGCATGAGTCATAATAACTTTTTTTTTTTACGAATAGCTATTTACAAATGTATACAAATAAATACAACAAGCAAATGTGCTAATAAAGAGATAATGGCAATGTCAAAATGTCATGAGGGGAGAAATCACCCAGTGGTGACACTCCTTAGTCACGGTTTTTTCTCTTGTTTATAGCTAATCACTGTCACTGCTTCTGCTCAGGAGGTCTCTAGGCCATTGAAGCTTAAGCCGTCTTTGTGGAAGTATGGCAGAATGGAGGGCACGGACTAGAGGATTATTGTGGGAACTAAGAAGAGAAAATAATTTTTTATATTTGAATTTAGCGAAGGTCAGTGTGGAGGGTTTGGTTGGAGGCGTAGTAAGGAGCATTGGCTATTGTACGAAGGATTTTGGATTGAGGGGATTGGAAGCCTTGGCAGAACCCCAGAGTTCAAGTCCGTAAGTCCAAATAGGTTTGAGTATTGAGTTGTATATAAGTCGTTATGTTGTCAAAGTTAGTTTGGATCTTTTGTCTAGTAGCCTTAGTAGAAGTTTATAACGTCTGTTAATTTCTTGTATTTTCAGTCTCGTGTGAGGATTCAAGTTAGTCGTTTGTCGAGTACGAGGCCTAGGTAGCGGACTTTGTTTTTTTAAAGGGATAGGATTTTGGTTAAGGTACACTGGAGGGCAGGTATATTTTCGACGAAGGGTGAAGACGATGTGAACTAATTTTGTGTCGTTCACCTTCACTCTCCACTTTTTGTTCATAATAACTAACTTGATTATATTTATTTTTTTATTTTTGTTTATGTTTTAGAGGTAGTGAGGTGTGGGAGGGTCAACGTGGGGAGACAGCTTTAGTGGAAGGCTGTTCTGTGGGGGAAGGAGATCTGGAGGCGGCAACCACCGCCTTTACCATCACCAACCATAGTCCAGCCAGCGGGGGCAATACTCCTCAGAGTGCTCCCTCCTCGCAGCTGAGGAAGAAGACGAGGGACACGAAGCGGGAGTCGATGGAAGCGAAGAGAGAGCGGAAGGCCGCCAAGACACTCGCCATCATCACGGGTACGTTTCAACACTGTACCTCACAACCCCAGTATCATATGTTCATTCTTTATGATTTTGAGGTTTATACATATCAGCTATACAAAGTAGAGAAGTTATGTTATCGTTCAGAAATTCGAACTTAAGTTTTCACTAAAACTTCATATTTTCCGACACCCTGATCACAAAAATGAAAAAAAAAAAAAAAAAAAAACATTAAGACGTAGTCAAGGTCCACGCCGTAGATTTTCCATGAAATCGTCGGGATAAAATAATTTTTCATTTTCTTTTCGATGCTGCCTTAGCTCTTGCATTTGCTCTGCACTAGACTTTTTTGGTTTTTTAAATTCCTTTTGATGCGAGCTTCCCTCTGATTTGCGTTTTCTATAATTCCGCGCATATTTACGATTCATATGAGATATCTTTGATTTTTACATATATATCTGTGAATATTTTTACTGTTTCACTTTGAGTCGTAGTAGTGTTCCTCAAGCTCTTTATAATGACACCCGAATCAACGTCTTATCTACGCGTTATCACGCTACACTAATTTCTAATTTTACACAACGTTAATTCGCAACAATCATCCGCCGGCGCCCACACTAGCCCGATAACGTCACAGGCAAAACAAACACGTACAGACATGCTCTATCCATTGTGACCTCAACCGTTGTTATCTCATTATTAGTCTCGTAGTTATTATCGATTGAAATCTAACGGTATTTTGTAACACAAGAAAGTTTGACCGGCTATCACTGTGCTTAACGAGCGAATGGATGTTTTCACTTCAAAAAATATGTGTGTGAACACGATAATTCACAATAGAATGAATATGTATATTCAGAGTCCTCTAAGGACGACACCTAATGATTTTCAGCCAAATCGGTCGAAGGGGATAGGGGGGAGGCTTAACTCAATAATTCTAAATGATTGCATCAACACAATTATTCGACATTGTTTGTGACTTTGAGGTTTTTATCCTATCTTAGTGCTTTCTTCCAAAAACGCAAATAGTATAAAAGCAATATATTTTCGTAAAGTTTAGGAATATGGACATATGATACTCTGGGTCGGTGTTACAGATTTCTGAAAGTAAAAGTAAAAAATTCCCTGCACAATACATTCCAACTATTTTGTATGTAGTAAGAATAACACAAAAATAATACTCGAAGTGTATTATATATAATAATAATAACTGCTAAAAATATCGATCCATAAATAATACATTTGTTGTCATATTGTCACCACAAATAATATAATGTTTTTATCCATTTCAGGAGATATCGAAAAGCTTATTTCATTTTTAAATGACAAACTTAATCTACAAATGAATAGACTGTATTCTCGCGGTATTTAGAGACACTACAATCACAGTTGTATATATCTTATTTTAGCTATCACAAACCTATAATTTCATGTATATAAGAAATTGAAGAATAATAAATTTGAAAGTTTAATTCATTATATTGCTTTTTTTTTGTAGTATCATTATAAAACAAATTTTAATTAAAATCAGTGCATGGCAGTAAGTTTTTGAAACTAAAGCAGATGTTTACACATCAATTCTCGTTTCTTAACTCTGTTATTATGCAGGTGCTTTCGTGGTGTGCTGGTTACCATTCTTCATTATGGCTCTTCTGATGCCACTCTGTACTTCCTGTCAGATCAGTGACTACCTTGCCTCCCTCTTTCTCTGGTTGGGCTACTTCAACTCCACCCTCAACCCAGTCATATACACTGTCTTCTCGCCAGAGTTTCGACAGGCCTTCAAGAGGATGCTCTGTGGGGTGAGTCACAGTCGGCCGAGGAAGCTGAGGTAGTCTTCGGTCACACAGCCGACTTCTGGCTCATAGATCATATCTTGTGGCCAAGTTTCAATTGACAAACATTCGTATATTTTATACAAGATCTAGAAATATAATTTTTGATATATAATAAATATAATAATTGAAGCGTGCGGCCTAATAACGCCATATATAGATGAAGTGAAAGGTTCTTCGTAGCCTATGTTGGCTGGAATAAATCGTTTTTTCTTAATTTTTAAACACAACAAAGTCCAATAATTAAGTTAAACTTTCATCTCTAAGAGCTACCACGGGGCGGCCTTCCACTTCAATATATTTCTTTGTATCTCTGTACATGTACTCAGCAACAGTTGTACTAATAGACGACATATATATACAGGGTGTTCATTTTATCTTGACCCAGGTAAATAACTCGAAAAATAATTATTTTCTCAAAAAAAGCTTGAGGCAAAAAATGTAGAGTAGAATTGACCTCATTTTTTGCTGTAATCTAATTTTTAACCAAATGAAAATTTTTAACGTTTTTTAAAATTTAAAAAAAAATTGGTTTTTGACCGTCAACCTATTTTTTTTTTTTTGCATATTTTGATTCCTGGGGAAAAATTAAGGGGAGGTTGAATGAGTCTTTTTTTTGTTAGACCAATATTAAACCTAATAAATGAATTTTATTGTAGTAAATGTTCGAACTGAGCAATTTTCCGGAACAACTTCGATAAATGTATTGAAGTTGCAGGACATCAGTTCGAACATTTACTACAATAAAATTCATTCATTAGGTTTAATATTGGTCTAACAAAGAAATGTCTCATTTAACCTCACCTTAATTTTTTTTCCCAGGAATTTAAATATGCAAAAAAAAATAGGTTGACGCTCAAAAAAAATTTTTTTTTTAAATTCATAAAAAACGTTAAAAATTTTCATTTGTTTAAAAATTAGATTAAAGGAAATAATGCGGTCAATTCTACTCTACATTTTTTGTCTCAAGCCTTTTTTGAGAAAATCATTATTTTTGAGTTATTTACTTGGGTCAAGATAAAATGAACACCTAGTATATTTTTTTTTTTTTTTTATTTCTGGCACCCAGGACTTTAGTTCTTCAGGGTTGAAAATAATAATTCTTGGTGTTCAGTGCTGGTATAAAAAAGATTGACAAGAAAATAAAAATAAAAAATGCAATTTTCTGCATTCCCTCTATTATTTTTCAATTAAATTTATCTAAACACAACACAAGGATTATTGCTGCCATTAAGGAACTAATGAAAGTTTTAGGTGCAAAAAAAAATATATATATAATTTTTAAAATCAAGAAAGAGACATTATTCACTTATTTGTGAGCCTATTTACTGCTTGCAGCTTCCCTAACTTAACAACTTTTTTGAAAACTCAAATAAACATTTTTGACTCGTCAATCAACTGAGAAAGTCTAATAGTAACATCGTTAGTAAAATTCGTTGCAAATAAACAAAATTCTGCAACCTTGACAAGAATATAAATTTGTTTTTCCTTAAATTTCAATAATAGGAACGTATATAAGGCAACAACTTCATGTTTAAAAAAAAATCAAGTACCCACATTTAGGCATTATCATGTTGAAAAAATATAAAGATAAATAAGAAGTCAAATTACAATAAATAGTTATTTCACAATATCTCTGCAATAATGTCAGTTTTCATCAATGAATAGTTAGTCTATTAAAATAAAGAAAATACAACTATACAACTATTATGGTCAAATTATAGACATTATATTCAAGACAAACAATATTTTTTTATATATTAACTTTAAAAATAATTTAATGGCACACTCCAACATGTGCCAATACATTTCTAAATATTAAGCTAATCATGTAAATAATGTGTTTAAAAAAGTTGTTATTAGGATTATATATGTTGTTTTAACTATTTTACTGAAGAAAATAATGTTTCCATTGAATTATATGTCTATAATTTGACCATAATTGTTAAAGTATTTTTATAAAGTAGATATAACTTTATATATACCTATATATTATATTTAATGTAAAATTGTCATAATATTTATTTTAATTGATTCACTATTTGACTTCTTATTTATTTTTATATGTTTTTTAGTTTGATAAATCCTGAATTTAGGCAAAATGTAACATGTAACAAATAAAGTTAGTTATTAATTAACTATAACAATTGAATTAAACAATTTTTCGGAGACCAAAAGACCGAGACGTATGTTTGTTAACCATCTTATATCGATATTAGAACGAATCTCAAATAAGGAATATTAATCCTCCATTCCAAAAACATTTTCTGTTTTTATACAATCATATACACCTATAAGATTTTATTATATTTATTCTGTTATATATTGTGTTATATATATATATATATATATATAGTTTTATTAGGCTGAATGTTCCAATTATTATATTTTAAAAGAATCTATGTAATATTAATTAGAGAATTTGATAATTTTGTTTCATATTTTTCTATTCCTGTTAATTTAATTTTTTTTTATATGATACACAAAGTATTATCTGTATGTAAAATTTTGTTAGTTTTGCGATCACAGTTTTCTTATTACTAAATGCTATCATCAGACTTTAAGTTTGTTGGCAGTCAGCCTCATCCAACAGTTTTTTTTTGTTTTTTTTTTTGGATACTCGAAAAAAGTTTGTAGGTATTTTTTGGCATAACATTTCCGAGATGAATCAAAATTACGAAAATTCATTGCATATAATATATGCATATTATGCAATGCCCAAAATATTTCAAAATCATATTTATTCATTTATGAAAAATATATTTTCAATACTATTTTGTGTTTTGGTCACAGACATTTATAGCTGTCTGACGCATAATTTATCAGTCCGATCATGGTTTATCTTAATAGCCGGAAAAACTAAAAACAAATATAAATAAATAAATAAAACGTGAAACTAAACAAAAAATGGCGATAAATCATGAAAGGTCACATAAGTTATCAAACAGAATTTTTTTAGATCATGAAAGCAATACCGATTTTTTCAAAAATTAAAACAGACATTTCTTATTTTACAAACAAATACATTGAATACACTTCAAAGAGAAAGGTTCATGCATAACAAAAATAAAGTATTTAACCAGACATTAGGGGGCCATGGTGGCCGTGCGGGCTAGAGCGTAGGGCTTTGGTCGCATGGTCTCACCATGGTTTGCGGGTTCGAATCCCGTCCGGGAGTGAGTTTTATTTCGTAGATAGAACTCCCTCCCGGGGCCATGGATGTCTTAAATAATTATATATAACACATTGACATGGCTAATATGCACCGTACATAAAGCCAAACGAAAAAAAAAAAAAAAAAAAAAAAAAAGACATGATTAAAATGGGTTGCCTATATCTCAGATTGTAGGCTAAAAACTTGGACTATGTCGAATGTTGAGGCGAAGTCAAGTCCCAATCGGCATCATTCATTCATAAACCTATCAAATCAGTCATTCATAAGGATCCCACTGGACGGTGGATGAATGATAAGATCAACAGACACCAGCATTGATCCACTTGAGGGAGTAAAATATGCAAACTGAATAAGGAAATAAATAGTTTACGAAACGTTGGGTAAATAATGAGTTTTTTTTTTTTTTTTATACGACAGAATCTCGACTTTCCTCAACTTTGAAAAGATACTGTCGACTCTATTAATCTCATTAAAATATGACCGCTCAAACATTTCTTGGGAAATTGAACTCAAAAAAAGCCTACACCAATTTTTTTAGAAGGATTGAGTGATTTTTTTTATTGATTTTTTACATTTAATAGTCTTATGAGCCATGCATACAAACCAAAATGCATATAAACAAGTAGACAGTGCTCTTTTAAAAATTGTATTATAAATATCTATGAAATATGGTCAACAACTCCATTATATTAATTTATATGGTTCATAACCCTATAAAATTAAATAATACAGAAAATCGAAATATATAATATGAAATCAATTGTTGATATTTTCAGTTCACTTTTTTTTTTCTTTTACCGTCCAGAGAAACATAATAATTTTTTCGACATTTATTTTTTCGGTTATAGACTTCGGAATTTACGGCTAAATTTCACAGTAAAATTGATGCTAAAAGCTTCAAACATTTCTTGAGAAATGGAACTCAAAAAATGCCTACACCCATTTTTTTTACAAAGATTGAGTGATTTTTTTATTTATTTTTTACATTTAATAGTCTTATGAACCATGCATACAAACCAAAATGCATGTAAACAAGTAGACAGTGCTCTTTTTAAAATTGTATTATAAATATCTATGAAATATGGTCAACTCCTCCATTATATTAATTTATATGGTTCATAACCCTATAAAATTAAATAATACAGAAAATCGAAATATATAATATGAAATCAATTGTTGATATTTTCAGTTCACTTTTTTTTTTCTTTTACCGTCCAGAGAAACATAATAATTTTTTCGACATTTATTTTTTCGGTTATAGACTTCGGAATTTACGGCTAAATTTCACAGTAAAATTGATGCTAAAAGCTTCAAACATTTCTTGAGAAATGGAACTCTAAAAATGCCTACACCCATTTTTTTTACAAAGATTGAGTGATTTTTTTACTTATTTTTTACATTTAATAGTCTTATGAACCATGCATACAAACCAAAATGCATGTAAACAAGTAGACAGTGCTCTTTTTAAAATTGTATTATAAATATCTATGAAATATGGTCAACTCCTCCATTATATTAATTTATATGGTTCATAACCCTATACAATTAAATAATACAGAAAATCGAAATATTTATGTATATATGAAATCAATTGTTGATATTTTCCGTTCACTTCTTTTTTCTTTTACCGTCCAGAGAAAAGTAATAATTTTTTCGACATTTAATTTTTCGGATATAGACTTCGGAATTTACGGTTAAATTTCACGGTAAAATTGATGCTAAAAGCTTTATGAAAATTATTTAATATGATGCCAAAGGAAGAAAAATTACTAATTCAATTTAAATATTGGTTTTATGGTTTTATTCAATTAATATTTGTATGATATTCTTTGTGAAATTATAACCCCTTCTTTCCTCTTAATGCGATTAAGGATTTTTTTTAATGGCATGGAGCATACACGTAATTTTCCAAAATGAGACATTTTGGGAGGATAAGGGTGCTTCAAAAAAAAAAAAAAAAAAAAAAATCAGTCAGGTGTACAGTTGAATTATATTTTCAAAAATATAAAAAATGGAATAATATTCTTTTGCGTAGCAACTTTTTCAAAAAATCTCCCAAAACTTATCGTTTTTGGGAAGGAGTTAAGTTTCAAACATTTTTTGAAAATTACTAAAGATGTACATAGAACACATCATCTGAAACACAAGTTTTCATTTTTATTATTATTATTTTATTTTTTTTGTTTCATTAAATTTGGGTGAATGAGGATTTTTAACTCTTTAGGTCGCAGTGTATCTGTGAGACACAATTGGAAATAAAAATGGACGTGGCTCATCAATGGGGGGATCGGTGTCAGGTAGTATGTGGCTAACTTTTTGCGCAGTGCCTATCTGAGTGCCGCACGTGGCCGATCTCTTCACATAGTCTGTGCCTCATAGATATTAGCCATGTTTTAAACAATTTTTAATTATATTTTCTTCACATTAGACTGATTTTTGTCTATAAAATGAATGTTTAATGTTTTTGAGTTGTAATTTTTTTTTTTTATAAAATGATTTATTGTCTAATTCCACAAAAATATATACATAAAGTGTACCGATTTCCGCTTACACCATCGTTGTGCTCAACTTCGTACTGACGATGTGTAAAAATAAGCCGGTACATGTATGTATTTATGGAATTATACAATGTAAATTGTTAAACAATTTCTTTGCTTTTATTTATTTTTATTACATTTTCCACTATATCGACACAGATCTCAAAAATATATTCGAATATATGAAATTAACAAAAAAAAATTTCCGAAGGCCTTTTTATGCTTATTATCAACTTGAATCCACATTGATGACTTATGAGTACACGCAGAGCCGGATTTAGAATTGTGAGGCCCTAGGGCCAGCGCCCAGTTGAGACCCCTAAAATATTTCTTTATCTGAGAAAGAATGAACTCAATTATAAACCATAATAATCATATATCATAATTTTGCTTATATATAATTTTTAGAAAGTTTCAAGGCAAAAAAGCTTTGCGAGATTTTTTATTACATTCACATTAAATTACAAAGAATCATACTCTTTCGCAATTTGTTTTTTCTTTTTTGTTAGCTTCAGTTTATAAACATATCTTTCCTTACTGCAGTTTGTTACTGTCATTGATAAATACATGCGAAGAGCTATTTCTGCATTGCAAGTAAATTGTACATTATTCTGGAAAATTATCTTTCAAAACTATTTTCTGTATTTTTTTGGGTTACCAGAACTTTTTTTCATTTTTTTTTTGGTTCGAAAGTAAAAAATGTTGACTATCACTTGTAACTTGGTGGAGGCCCCGGGGCCATGGCCTCGCTGGCTCCGTGTTAAATCCGACTATGAGATCACGTTTGTAATGTGTGAAGTACACGTATATCTCAGGTACACCGCGTGAACATATGTTATTTTCTGACCGGGAATTCTGAAGGGTTTAAATACTGTTTAAAACAAAAACTGCATTTTTTTAATATACTATATATTTTTTTTGTTAAGATCTTTAGAATGAAGGACCATTTAACCCCATTTTTCTGTGAATATTTTAACAGTTATATTGATTCTACTTATATTGAACACGGCCGCATAGATAAATTGTGTCCTCTTCTTTGTACCACTTGTACAAAAGTTAAGATGTGAAGTTCGTTCTTGTTATTACAACCTATATATTCTGTTTCAACTGACTTCCCCTAGTCCAGAGCCTCGGAGTGGGGGGTCATCCATGCTAACAGTTAGCTGAAACGGACTAAATAATATTCTGAATGTGATAATAACAAATTGAACTGTGGACTTTATGAGCTCCGTCTACTGGTTCAATTTTAGATACAACCAAAAATGTACACTAAAACAAACATTTTCTTCCAATTGAGACAGAGCGTTTTAATAAATATCTATAAATTAGAAAAACATTAATAAAATTGTATTTATTTGTAAATAACTAATCTCAACTATGTGTAATATATTTACATATCATTAATGTTTATGTACATAGCATACTTTATGATATATAATAAATATAAAATATATTATATACTAGACTTGTGATAGAATATTTTTTAAGTGACTGCCATATATTCTCAGATATGTACATGAATTTGTGTCCATATTTATTATTATATACGAGTAACTATATGTATGTGTGTATATTATTGCCAAAGTATAATATATTATGTATATTTTGTATTCATGTATAATAAGTTTATACTATACTAACTTCCCACCAAACAGAACACCAGTTATGTAGGTTGGCTTACTATTATTAGTAATGATAAATTACTATTAATAATAACAATTTATTATATATTCTGTATTGTATATACAATAGTTTATAAAATCCTTCCGTATAAAGTATTTTTTATACATACAAAACCCACTCAATGTGTACATATATATACGTATTATTATTTTGTAATTGTACATATACTTAAAAAAGGCTAATTTTTAATGTTGAGCCATTTTTTATTTTTTGAAAATTAAACAAAAAAATTCATCAAAAATTTTACCTTGTTTTATGTATAATAAACATGCGTAGTAAACAATAAATATTATATGAAAGTTCGGAATATGGGTATAATATGAAAAAAATGAAGAAAAACATGTTGCGTATATATATATATGCAATTATGAATAAATATGATTTTTCTGTTTAAAATGCCTATAATTATTAATATTAGCTACGTTTCATATTTATATGTATTGGGCCTTGAATAATTTGAAATGAATATTATGTTACACATAAATTATTATGTTACACATAAATTATTATGTTTATATAAAAAAAAACAAATGTACATATTAAGAAGTGCCCAACACAAAATGTAAAGAATATTCTTGTAAAATACATATATGCAAATGTATTATTAAAAATTATTGTATACTATATTAGCATATGTAAAAATGAAAGTTTGTGTCTATTTTTTTGCATGTTTAATACCTAATACCTCGCTCAAAAACTTCAAAGTTGAAGGTAAGTTTGAAGTTTTTAAGAACATTTCAAGGATGGTGCAGTATTTGTTTCAATCCCTAGTGATTTTAGCAATATTTTGGATGTTAACTTCCACAGCAAAACAAAAGATTGTGGAAGTTATGCAATCGGTCAGTTTGTTGTTGAGTTGTCAGAATTTCGTGTTTTTCGAATCCCTGAAACTAAAAATTAAAAAAAAAATATTGTCTGTTTTTGAACACACCAAATAGAATGAATGTCAATCGAATGAATCAACACGGGAGGATTAAAAATGAATGAAACATAAAGTTCTGAATTTTAGCAAGTATATTATTCTATTTGAAAAATTACGACATTAAATAGTGAAAACTTTGAATTTTATGTCATTTCTAAGGTAACATTAATTTTCGGTACATATTTCACAGATTTTATGTGATTTTACAAACTAATGTATATCGATACATTTTTTCCGCCGACATGAAGACCAGATTCGTGTTTCTCATACCTAAAAAGCCTTACATCTTAATTTTTGTTGGAATCTGGATCAAAAAATTTTTGGGCCGAAAATTCGAACCACATGTTTCATTCGTATTTGAAAATTTTTGAAAACTCATTCAATCGTGTATTGCTAATTTCGATCATTTTTTATTTGAACCAAAATCTGTATTCAATGCTTTTTCGATATGGAAAACACGAATTTTAAGTTAGTTTTCATCCTCTCCTTGTCAGTAAAACTGGGAGCATATGATGTGCATCACCCAAGGGAACCTTTCAATGTGTGATTTCATCTCAGTAAAATTAATAATTGTTATTTAAGTGGATACAATTAATATTGAATTTAAAGTTTGTTTTTAATTAGTGGAAATATATCCTTGTCTTTTATCGTTGTTAAGCAAACACATATCTTGAAGAGGTGTGTCTTCAAATAAATAACAACAGACATACGAACATATTAAATTCATATTTCATCCATCCGTAATCTACATACTAGAAACATCATTGTAGAGCAGGAGTGGCCAACCCGCGGCCCCCCTTCAACAATTTTACGGCCCGCGAGATTCATCACAATTTTACAAAATATATTTTTGCACAAAACATGTGCAAATAAACGCATTGAGATCAACTTGAAAAAGCTAACGGAAAGAGTTGACAAGCAAATTCTCACTAATTAAATGAATTAAATATTATTCGATCATTTCATTATTATTATATTATCTATGTTTATAATGTATGAATAATAATAAAAACAATAATAATTCATTCTGTTTTAAATTTTCACTCCAAAAATTTTTTGTAGTGGGTCCAAATCTAATATGGGGATATATAATTTTGTATGCGGCCCGCGGGATTATAATGTATATCCAAAGTGGCCCGCAAGATCATTTGGGTTGACCACCTCTGTTGTATCTGCTTTTGTGATAAAGTTTTTTTTTTAGATAGTACAATATGTATGAAAATACCAGATTCATGATTTAAGTTTCACTCCGCCTAGTGTAAGTATGCTCGTTTTGCTTTCCCTGGCGCTACGGTCCTTGTAGAACCTGGGCCTCCGCAACTCCAGCCAACGTAAGCGGGGTCTACCTCTTCTTCTTTGTCCTCTCGGGTGTCCCTCCAGTATCCTCCTCGGCAATCTGTCTGGTTCCATCCTCTGTAAATGCCCCAGCCATCGCAGCCGTCCCTGCTTCACTAAGGCCACCAGGTCCGGGCTCTTGTACAGGTCTCTATTGAACCGTATCCTCCATATATCCCCCTCTGGAGTAGGGCCGTATATCTTCCTCAATACCTTCCTCTCCCACGTATTGAGCAAGTCAGGACCCAGGTTTCACTCGCATATGTGACGACAGATCTCAGGACTATTTTATAAATTGCTATTTTGTCGTCTCGGGACACAGTCCACGATCCGAGCACCTTTTGCAGTGACCGGTAGCATCTATTCCCGGCCGTTATCCTCGCTTTGATGTCTTCTTTAACGTCGTTCCTTTCAGTGATAACGACCCCTAGTGTAAGTATAAAAAATAAAAATGCCATTGACCAAAAACTACAAACAAAATCAAAAAATCTATGAAACATTTAGCTATGAACTTGAAATTTGATATGAAGATGTCACACGTGCTAACTTACATCTGATTAAATTTTGGCCAAAATCGGACGAAAATTTAAACCTCTTGGAGGCTTAAGTACATTTTATAAAATCGAAAATATTTACAAATAAAAGTTGTAGATTGTACCTCTGAGCTAGCGGCCTCCTCATCTTTATTATTTATTGATCGACGTTAAATACTAATGTTTTTGAGACCAACTCAACTATTGAACAGGAGTTAATTCAAAATTTTGAACAAATGTCTATTTAGTTCAGTTAATAATCATTTCCTGTAGAACTAGCAAAGCAACCGGAAGAGGATTGGCGTCAAATGACAAAAAAAGTTTAGATGAATGAATAGGGTTCATTAATCATTCCATTTCCTGTTCATTTCATCAATTAAACACATCACGTTCTTCTGTTAATTGTCATAATATATATTTTTATGTATAGGGGAAGTTTTGTAATCGGGCAAAAATTCGATGCGAAGTTTTCAACGGAATTTCATGTTTTCCGAGCTCTAGTTTCCAAATATGAAAAAAATAAAATGTCTGCCTATCTGTTTGTGAACACGATAACTCCTGATATAATGAATGTATCAACACGAAATTTTATATCTGTGAACAAAATCCCATAAAAACAACACTTATGGATTTTCAGCCAAAGGAGTAGGGGGGATAAGGGGAGAGGGAAAATTCAAAAAACTTTAATAACCGTTGTAATAAATGTACTGACACAAAACTTCATATGTGAATTCTAAACCCCATAAGGACAGCACTTATTAATTTTCAGCGGAATTGGCAGAAAGGTAGGGGTGATCAGGGAGGGACTTAACTCAAAAAAAAAAGCTTAATAACAGCTGATGTAATGAATGTATCGACATGAAATAAGATATGAGGGAGGATTCAGGAGCCTCTATGTAAGTCAACTATTGATTATTAGCGCTAACGATCGACTGGTTTTGGAGGGGGAGCGAAAAGTTAATTGATTAATTCGTTCTGGGGAAGTACATTCCCGGTGATTCACACGATTATGTCAGGCATTTGACCAAGTATGGCTCGCGGGACCGCGCTTTAACTACGAGGTCATATCGCCTACTACCAGAGCGCTCTTTCGGCACTCTGGTGGACATGAGCCCGACTCTACTATGGGAGTCCTAAATTTTACCTACCCTAAATTTTTATTCATCTAGGGGTCTTTATCGAGTACCTGGCATCGTACAGGCTCGGGACCATCGCTTAACGTTCCATCCGAAGGACGGCATGCTTAAGTTTATTTTACCTCCCAGATAAAATAAACTAAGGGCCTCGGTCGGGTTTCGAACCCACGTTCTTGAGCTCAAAAGACAAGCACGCATACCACTTAGCTACCGGCGCCCTCTATCTGTATATTTTGATTTGTCTATTATTTTCTTAGTCTTTTAAGAAAACAAATCACATGGTTTAATGCATAATATCTTCACTGTATAATATTACTTATACACTTTTTTAACCAGCAATATTTATATAAAAATTGATTTATTTTCTGGAGTTGGTTCTAAAGTTAGTTAAAATTAATTTTTAAAGATTTTAAATTTATTAATAAAATTATTTAATGTTTGAACATTTTATTTTATTGAATCATATCACATTTTCATAGGCTATAATATTTCTATCACTGAATTTTAATCAAGGATTAATATTATGAAAATTTTAAACTTTTTTGTTAATTTGCTTTTAATAAAATTGCTATATGAAAAATGTAGCATTTATGACACTGTGCATTTAAACTCGATCTTGGATTGTTGCACGATTACAATAATTCCTTATACAGATAATGACAAAATTTCTCCTTACGCTAAAATAAATAATGTCTGAATTAAGATCGAAAATTCTTAGCTCTGCATATTTAGAATAAAGTAAGTAATATATTAAATCTGTTGATTCTCCAATTTTTTTATCTTATCAAATTACAAGGGAAGGGCAGGGGGGGGGGGGGGGGGGAGAGAGAGAGAGAAATTATATTCGGTCTCCTCCTCTCGCTACCTCCCCTATGAACTTATATTTTTTAAAAGCTTCAAATTCTTATCCTGGAATCGTATTCAATATTGAAATTGGACGGTTGGCACACCTGTATCAGGCCCCGAAAGGCTATTCAAGGTTGCCTCGAGTATGTGTACCGGGTGGTGTCCGGATCAAACTGGTTCTAACCCCGGTCCCACGGCCAGCATGATCAACAAGACAATTGAATGGAGTGGTCTCAGTGGCGAACTATCCGTACAAATAGGGCAACCAGTGTCGTCAGTGACTACCTGTAGATAGTCCGTTGCTAATAACTACAACAGTTGATGCGACCAGGCTCAGTGAAGCTAATCTTAGGACCCTCTCCTTACCACAGCACACAAAATGAAATGAAAAATAATCTTTATTCTGGGACATACGTTCCCTAAGAATAATAACATAAAAAATAAACAAGAGTATACAAGTATCAACCAGTTGAGAAGAATAAATATAAAGTAAAATAAAAGAGGTCTCTAGGAATAAATAATAAATGTTAAAAACAGGCAACAGTAAAACAATATAATAAACTAGAGAAAAATAATAAAGAGAAAAAAAAAGTTGATAACAATAATGAGTTGTATATGAATTGTAAAAAACTGGACTGATGAAACAGAAGAGTGACAATCCGTCCAGTGGAGAGAGAGACTTATAGGAAGACGAGAACTATCTCATAGGAGCCAGCCTTAGGAATCAGAGGTTTGCTGAGTTAGAAGATAATGGAAAAGTATGGATTTAAATGAATGAAGAGTAGGATCATGGCGAATCTGGAGAGGGAGAGAGTTCCAGAGGGAGTCAGCCTGGATAAGGAAGGAGTTGTGGTAGGTTGTTGTCCTGTGGGAAGGAAGGTAAAGATCAGAGGGACGGGATCTAGTGACTTTCTGGTGGATATGGGATTTAAATTGGAGCATTTGGAAGGTGTAGGAGGGCTTTTGGGAAGATAAGGTTTGGTAGAGAAAGGAGCCTAGGAAACATTGCAGACGAGAGGTCGGGAAGAGCCATTTTAGGTCGGTATAAGAACTAGTAAAAGAAGAGTCTCTGGGGAACCCGAAAATGAATCTTGGAAAGGAACTCATGACTCGCTTTAGTTTCATGTCGAACTCACCAGAGGGTCCTACATATGCGAGGCAAGCATAATCAAAGTAGGAGAAAACAAGAGAGGATACCAACAGCTGAAGAGTTTTAATAGGGAGGAGGTGACAAAGACGTTTGAGGAAGTAGAGGAAATAGGAATTTGGAAAACTGGCAGAGAGTTCTCTTTACAGATGAGGTGAGAGTAAATCTCGTCTTCAGATGGTCGTTATTTCACGTGGAGACGCACAAAGGAGAGGTACGCCCCATGCTGTATGGTTCCCCAGGTGACATTCATGGTGGTACCTTAATTACTTCCTATATATTTGGTTAAATAGAATTTTTTTTTTTTTTAATATACGTTTTTCTGTACTTTTTAAACTCAAATACTGTGGAACTTCGCTTAAAGAGCATAATTCGTTCCAGAAAAATTCTCTTAATACGAAACAATTTTTCCCATTTACATAAATTATAATGTAAAATACGATAATGCGTTTCATGCCGAAAAAAATACTCGAAAAAATGTGTGATCACAAGCGACCCTAAGATGCTAGCGGAGCAAGTGCTAAACAAAGACTGATGTAACAAGCGCACAATCCTGGACTTCCTCTCTCCTTGTCATTTGTTATGCAAAACTTCGCTCGTTAAGCGAGTCATTTTTTTACAATTTGTTTTGCTCGTTATGCGAGGTTCCACTGGATCTTAATAACTTCCAATGTAATGAATGTACCGAGATGAAAATGAGTATAAAGATTCAGAATTCCCTATGCAAGACAACTATCGATTTTTATACAATGTGGTCGATTGGAGAGTGAAAACTTAATTGATTAATTCAAACTGTGGAAGTTTATTTTCGGTGATTTACCGACAAAATTTCTTGAGGTCATTTTGAATATAAAATGTCTAGATATCTATCTAGTGCTGGATTGACGCTGTGTGACAGACCTCTCTCACATTCCTTATTAATTCTCATGTTGACATCATTTTGACTTGACTAACTAGCCAGCTAAGATAATTTAATTCTACTTAATACACTACACATCTGTTTGTCATTCATTAGACATCTAGTACTCACTTCCTCATTCACATCCTCTAGTAATTGATTCAACCAACTGAAATAACTCGATTAGCGCTCATGTTCAACACTATGTTGTCGATGAAAACTTAATATACGAGGTGTGTCTATTAAATTACGAAACTGTGATTCTAAAGAAGAAATGATAGCTGTAGTCAAAGCAAGTCAAAATTCAAAGCCGTGCTCATTGTGTTTTTTGATATCAAGGGTGTAATTTTGGAAGAATGGGTTCCAAAAGACATAAACGTTAGCCAGCATCATTATAAGGAAGTTTTGATAAAGCTGAGAGAAAGAGTCAGGAAAAAAAACCGTCACAACTGTCGAAGAATGATTTCATTCTTCACCAGGAGAATGCGCCTGCTCACACAGCACTTTCTGTGAAGCAGTTTTTCACAGATAAGATAGATTGAACATCCTCCATATTCTCCCGATTTAGCACCTTGCGACATTTATATTTTTCCAAAAGTTAAATCAGTGCTTAAAGGGTCACGTTTTGTGTCAGTTGATGCTGTAAAGAAGAATAATGTGCAGGGCGCCGATATGGTATGCGTGCTTACCATCTGAGCTCAAGAACGTGGGTTCGAAACCCGACCGAGGCCCTTAGTTTATTTTATCTGGGAGGTAAAATAAGCTTTAGCACGTCGTCCTTTGGATGGGACGTTAAGCGATGGTCCCGAGCCTGTACGATGTCAGGTACTTGTTAAAGAACCCATGCCCTAGGTCAGTGGTCGGCAAAGTGCGGCTCCAGAGCTGCGTGTGGCTCTTTGGCTCCTTAAGTGCGGCTCTGGCACAAATATCCACGGAAGGCATTTGACATTGGTAGCTTTGAAATACAATTGCTGGATTTAAAAAAGAAGGAGATATGGCGCTCTAAATTCGAACGTCTTTGTGTTGAATTGGAAATATTGGAGAAGAAAAAATGTGATGTTAGTTCACAACACAAGTGGTCTGCTTTGAATGACCTGGAGAAGGAAGACATGATCATTTTCAACGCTTGGAATAGTATTCCTGACTCTTACGATCAGCTGAAAAAGCTCGCGTTTGCTGTTCTTTCCCTTTTCGGTTCTACATATATATGCGAACAATCTTTTTCAAGCATGAACATTATCAAGAGTAAGCTGGGAAGTCGTCTTATTGATGAGAACTTGGAATCATGCCTAAAATTAAAAACAACAACATACAAACCTGACTTACTCCAACTTTCCAAGGAGATGCAAGCACATTGTTCGCATTAATAAATATTTATTAAGTATGAAATTTAGTTTTATTTAGTGTAATAAAAGTTTACTAAACAAGCAGATTCGGCTCCCAATTTTTTTAAAAATTGTTGTAATGTTCATATTTGGCTCTTTGGCTAATAAGTTTGCCGACCACTGCCCTAGGTGAATACAAATTTAGGGTAGGCAAAATTTAGGACTCCCACAGTAGAGTCGGGCTCATGTCCACTAGAGTGACGAAAGAGCGCTCTGGTAGTAGGCGATATGACCTCGTAGTTAAAGCCCGGGTATGAGTCATAAAACCTAACTTAAGAATAATTTGTTGAAACAGCTGACTGAAATTCATTTTCTCCATGCCTTTGATCAGTGGATAACAAGACTGCAGCGATGTATTAGTGCGAATGGAGAGTATATAAAAGGAGACAAGCATAGCATATAAATAAAGTTGAGCTATATAATAAACATACTTCGTAAATATATAATATATAATTTTTTTCTGTTTAACCCCAAATACATGTAAGTCCATGGCCGATTTCATGGCCAGTCAAAAAAAGTCGGTGAATCATCGGCAATGTACACCCCTAGAAAGAATTAATCGATAAACTTTTGGCTCCCCCTACTAACCCAGTCGACCGTTCGCGCTAATAATATTCAATACTTGACTAAAATGGGGGCTCCTAAATTCTTATACTAACTATGATTGTCTCTAGATTCCGTACACCCAGATTCCGTACAGCTAAAAAATCTCCTAGGTTCCGTACAAATTAAAAAAAAAAAAAATCATCCTAGATTCCATACAACTTTTTTTATTACTGTAGACATTTTCCATCACAATTTGTAGAGACTTTGGACTCTCTATACTATTGCATAAATATACAATAGTATAGGTTTGTTTAAAAATGTTTATTTTTTATTTTTTGATAACCGCAGGTATAAAAATAAAAATTTATTCAGTAATGACGGTGCTGCACCTGCTGACTAGGCAGTAATTTTTATTTCTTAGCAGTGATCCTAGCAGTGATCTTCCAGTGATCCTACAGTAATAAAAAAAGTTGTACGGAATCTGGGATGATTTTTTTTTTTTTTAATTTGTACGGAATCTGGGAGATTTTTTAGCTGTACGGAATCTGGGTGTACGGAATCGGGGGGACACCCTAACTATTGTTTCGATAAATTCATTACATCGGCAGTTATTATGGTTTTTTAGCCCCCTCCCCAGAACCCCCCTGCAGATATTTCTGAAATTTGACAGGTTATGTCTTCATTAGGTTTTGACTTCAAATTTAAAATTTCATATTTATCGGTTATTAGATTTTTTGTGTTGAGCCCCTCTTCTAAACCCCCATTTTCCTGTTATTACAGGGTTCTGGATACTTATTATTTCGTGTCGTTACTTTCGTTCTATCGAGTATTATCGTGTTCCCAGACACTCGGACACATGCAGAAAGATTTATTTTTTATTCCATTTTTGAAAGTCATATTTTACATGCATTAAATAATTCTGAGAGAGACTTTCTTATACACCCAATAAGGCCAAGTATGATACGGGTGAGTTCACGAATCACGGTCTCAAAATCATTGAAATTTTTAACACAACTTTCCGAGCTTTATGAGAGAAGGTACTAAACGGTCAAAAATTCTATGTTGAGTTGTGACCATAATTTCATGTTTTCTTGCCTTCTGGCGTACGACATTGTGTTTTTTTCACTGAGCTTAGGGCTGGTGTTTACTTCTAGGGATCTAAGCATCCAATGCTCTTATCCTTTCCCTGTTAGCTTTACTGTGGGAGTCCTTAATTTTGCCTACCCAGGTTTTTAGGTCTTTAACCTGACACCGTAGGCTCGGGACCATCTGAAGGACGGCATGCTCAAGTTTTTTTTTTACATCCCAGATAAAATAAACTAAGGGCTTCAGCCAAGTTTCGAAAAAGCTATTTTGAGCTCAGTAAGCAAGCACAAATACCACAGAGCTACCGGCGCCCAATACTGAGCTTGGATGATGGCGCATTTAGTGCTTGGCCGACCCGCTCCATGAGCCAGAAAAAAAAAAAGTTTAATTAAATGAGAAAAAAAATAAACATGGACTAGGAGAACATGTGATGGTTATCACTCTTAACCAGATCTCCCCTCTACCGGGCAAATGGTGGACGAGTGTACCACAACCCGCCAAAACTCTCCAGTCCTGCAGTTCGCTCGCGGCTAGTCGCATCGCTAGCATCAGCTATCTCCATACGCGAAATTTGTAAGTACCTTCACATTTGCCATTGCTGCTCACATATCTACAAACATAAGTAACTACCCTGAAACTGAATTTTTCCGAACGGAGTTTAACCATATTGAAGAAAAAAAAAATACATGGCAGGCGTAAGTGCTGACACGGATTCAGACAGCGCCTTAGGCAAGAGGGTTGACGCCTCCACTTAAACGTCTTTTATTTCTACTCTAAGTGAACAAACCGATAGCTTGAATAAATCGATTAATCGCGTGTTTTACTTCCTCAGCTATACGAAATATAGGCAAACTTATGTAATCGATTAGAAATATGAAATTGAGTTTTTACCGGAATTTCATGTTTTCCAACACACTAAATACATAAATGAAAAAAAAAAAATATATATGTTTCTGTGAATACGACAACTCTCGATAGAATGAATGTATCGATACGAAATTTTATATGTGTATTCAGAACCCTCTAAGGATGGAACTTATTGATTTTCAGTCAAATCGGTCAAAGGGAAGGGGGGATTATGAGGGAGGCTTAAACGTAATCCAAATTAAACGTAAACTTTGATAATGGTCATTGTAATGAATGTAATTAATAAGTAAATACAAAACCCTCTATGAACGACCAATTAATTTTCAGTGGAATCGGCCGAATGGAAGTGGATATCAAAGGGGGGTTCAACTCAAAAACCCCAATAACAACCGTTGTAATGAATGTATCAACACAAATTTAGTATGAAGTTTCAGAAGCCCCCATAACTCCTGTAAATCAACTGTTGATTTTTAGTCCAAAAGGTCCACTGGGTTTGTAGGGAGGGGGGGACGAACAGTTAATGTTGATTATATGCAGTGGCGTAGCGATGCCAATGCAAACAATGCGGTCGCATTGGGGCCCTTGCCTTTGCGGGGCCCTTTCCAATTCAGTACTCTAAGGATTTATCCGAATCCTTATTTCACGAGTAGTACTGCTTTTCGTGAAAACTTTAAGGCCCGAAATTTTGAAGATGAGCACCATCAGAGAATTGGCTGAACTGGCAATAGTCAAGTTCTACGATATGACAAGTAACTATCCCGAGGTTTGTTCGCTATTGGTTTTGTTTTTGACGATCCCGGTGACGGTGGCAACAGCAGAGAGAAGTTTTTCGAAGTTGAAAATTATTAAAAATTTTCTTCGAAATTCCATGAGTCAAAAACGACTGTCCGACTTAGCTCTTTTAAGTATTGAAGCCAGAAGGGCGGAACATTTGGATGTTTCTAAACTGATAGATGTATTTGCTTCAGCAAAATTGAGAAAGAAAACATTTTAATTTCAAACTTTTCTAGTTTTTCTTTTTTCCACCTGTAATGTGTAGTAAATTTTCATGTTTTAAATGTAAAAAATTAAATTCAGGGGAGGGGGCCCTCTACCAACGCTTGCATTGGGGCCCAAATTCTCTAGCTACGCTACTGATTATATGTTCTGGGGAAGTATTTTTCCCGTGAATCACCGGCGACTTTTTTACTTTCTTATACCTTAAGTATGATGTATTACCCCAAAAATCCAAGATGAAGTTTTCAACGGAATTTCGCTTTACAAGATTCCCTTGCACACGTTTTGACCATTTTCGAGATTATTTCTTTCTGTGTATAGGTTCAGTGCCGGATTAGCCACGTAGCAAGAGTAGCAAATACTACGGGCCCCGCGAATTGGGGGGCCCCGCGCTCTAACGCCTGTCTGACCGTAAAAAAATATCAATTTAGATAGGAGGCGACGAATTAGTGCAGTTCGCTGAGCTACTGAAAACAGATGTGGCTACTGTTATTGACAGCAAGAAACAGGAGCCTCTGGAACTGCAATTTTATAAACTTGTATTAAATAATTCTTTAGAATCCTGTTTCCCAAACGTAGAAATTGCCTTGCGCATTTACTTGTCTCCCATGATCACTAACTGCAGTGGCAAATGTTCTTTTTCAACATTAAAACGTATTAAAAATGAGTTAAGGAACACGATGGGCCAAGAACGTCTTAATCATCTCACTTTGATGAATATAGAGCATGATTTGCTTGAAGAAGTCGATATTGAAAGTGTTATCTCTAAATTTGCCCATATTAAATCCAGAAAAGTTTATTTGTAACAGTTTTGTTTTATTTAATACCCTAAACTTGAAAGGGCCTCTTGACAGAATTTGCTACAGGCCCCTCGCTGGCTTAATCCGGCACTGTATATGTTTAATATTTTTTGAACGCTCTAACTGAATAACGAATACAGCAATGAACTTGTAATTTACAGCTTAAAATGTCACATGTAATAACTTCGGTCTCATTAAATGTCACTTGTAATAACTTAGGTATAATAAAATGTCACATGTAATAACTTAGGTCTAATTAAATGTCACATGTACTTACTTAGTCTAATTAAATGTTTTACCGAAATTAAATAATACCACTTACTTATGACTCAATCATAAATCTTTTGGAATAAAACTTGTAGAGAATTCAAAAAGGACATCCCATATGAGTTATTTTTTTCTAAAAGATCGCCCGCTTAGCGAGATACACGCCGAAAACTGTCTTAAAATGTTGTTTTGATAACCAATTTTTTTTTTTTTTTTAAAGGATAGTTCTTGGAAAAATTGGTTCTTTCACAAAAATGTTCAATTATTGATTGTTTGGAAAATATTTAATTATATATATATATATATATATATATATATATATATCTATAGTTTGTTACTTATTAATACTCATGTCCGGGTTTTAACTAGGAGGTCATATCGCCTACTACCCGAACCCTCCTTCGTCGCTCTTTAGACATGAGCCCGACTCTACTCTGGGAGTTCGAAATTTTGCCTTCCCAGGTTTATTCACTTAGGTTAGGGGTCTTTAACGAGTACCTGACATTGTACAGGCTCTGGACCATCGCTTAACGTCCCATCCGAAGGATGGCATGCTTAAGTTTTTTTTTATCTCCTAGATAAAATAAACTAAGGGTCTTGGCCGGTTTTCGAACCCGCGATCTTGAGCTCAGCAGTCAGTACGTTACCTCTGAGCTACCGGCGTCCTCACTCTCACTCTCTCTCTCTCATATATATATATATATATATATATATATATATATATATATATATATATTATTATTACTATATGATGATCCACACACACATATATATATATATATATATATATATATATATATATATATATATATATATATATATATATATATATATATATAGCATTTGCGGACCTATGTTTATAGGAACTTTTTTGTTCAGAATTAAGTTTACTATAAGATCCCCAAGTATCGCCCTCTCGACTTGTTACACCCTGTATAGATTTCATTACTATATGATGATCCACACACACACATATATATATATATATATGTGTGTGTGTGTGGATCATCATATAGTAATGAAATCTATACAGGGTGTAACAAGTCGAGAGGGCGATACTTGGGGATCTTATAGTAAACTTAATTCTGAACAAAAAAGTTCCTATAAACATAGGTCCGCAAATGCTTTGTTTAAAAGTTATAATAAAAAAAACTGCAGGGCAAAGAAAGAAATACCTGCAATTGGTATAAGGGTTTAGGATCTGAATAGGGATCAAAGTTCAATACCATTCATGTTTATGAATGTTGGGTTCTACTTCAATGCAACTAATCTCATTTATTGTGAATCAGTTTTGCATAAAATGCAGCGAATGTTCACCGCTATCTCCTTTCGCCAATATTTCTTCCTGCCCGATTCAATTCGGATGTAATGCTAAATCTATTGGAAAATGATCTAGTGGACATCCTCGAGGATATCCTATTGAACCTGCGAGTACATAGTTGGTTTCAAATGGATGGATGCCCAGCACATAAATGGACAGAAATTATTCAAGGAGATAGATTGGACGCTTTGGACCAGTAAGATGGCCTGCAAGAAGTCCCGACTTAACGCCCATGGATTTTTACGTTTGGGGCGGCGTTAAAAACTAACGTTTATTCGCAATCTGTAAACACTAGGGAAGAACTGGTTGAACGGATTCAGAGCGCTTGTGACGAAATGAGAGGACAGGAACAAGAGGTACTAACAGCCATAAATTCAGTTGCCCGGAGGTGTCAATTATGTGTACGACAACAGGGAAGACATTTTAAACAATTATTGTAGTTATTCTGTACTTTCAAGTGATTAGTGTTGTATTAGCGTTTTTTTATTACTTTTAAACAAAGCATTTGCGGACCTATGTTTATAGGAACTTTTTTGTTCAGAATTAAGTTTGCTATAAGATCCCTAAGTATCGCCCTCTCGACTTGTTACACCCTGTATATACAATTACGTGTTGTATACAATTGCTTGCAATTCAAAACCCGGGCGTGGCCCTTACTTTATTTTATCTGAGATGTACTTGAGTACGTCGTCCTTCGACGTTAAGCGATGGTACGATGTAATTTAAGACTCCCATAGTAGAGTCGGGCTCATGTCCACCAGAGTAACAAAAGAGCGCTCTGGTAGTAGGCGATATGACCTAGTCATAATAACTATTCAACTAACTTTAGTAATATAATTCAAAAGTAAGACATTTATCGATTTCCAACCCAATAGATATATTGGTTTCAGAGGAAGAGTGAAAACTTACTTGGTTAATTCGCGTTGTTGATACATCAACTTTTTTAAATACATGCGATTTATTATGGCGTTGTTTACAGTTATTATATATTATGATACTTATTAAGGGCTGCCTGGATTCTGCATCTCTCGGGTTTTTCTTTATATTAGGCATTCATTGATTCTATTTGTTTTTAATTTGACTTTCCTGTAAATTTGATCATGATAAAAATAAATACATTTAATGGTGCATTGCACTGATAAAAATTTAATTGGAACAACTCTAAGGTCGAAGATCAGTCGACTAAATATCTCCATTATTCGTTATCTTCATCTTCAATTCATAATCGGTATTTTAAAAAAACATATGGCAATTATATATTCAAAGTTATCTTTTTATTATATACCATTAATTCATAATTAATATTTAATACATATATAGATATGTGTAAGATCGCAAAAACGATTGTAGCTATGAACTTGAAATTTGGAACGAAGGTGTCATATGTGCTAACTTAGATCTGATTAGATTTTGGCAGAAATCAGTCGAAAATTGAGACCACTTTACTCTGGGGCCTAAGTACATTTAGCAACATACCGCTTATGTTCATGACCTAATCGAAAATTTTTTCAAGTAGTAGGTTCTTCTAGGATGTCTTCATCCTGAAACAGGAAGTGACGTCATCCAGTGAGGTGGATGCATGGAGAAAGTATAGCAACCGCTGACCCAGCTCTAACCAGCTCCAACCACTAAAACCTAGCCTTAACCATCGCGCAGCTCTCTCAGATGTACTTCCCCAGCTCGAATGAGCACCCCCTCCTTCGGTCCCATCCCCCCTCTGAGCACCCCCTCCCCTCCCATCCCCCTCTGAGCACTCCATCCTTCGGCCCATCCCCCTCCCCTCCCATTCCCCTCCTACCATTCACCGCCCCTCCCATTCCCCTCCCATCCCATTTCCCCTCCCCTCCCATTACCCTTCCCAAAAAAGTCGAGGCGTATCCAGAGAGCACCCCAAGGTTTAACCACCCCCATTCCTCTCTGAGCACTTCCTCCTTCAGATCAACATTTACATAGAAAAAGTATAGTCCTTTCTCCTCCCCTCCCATTCCCCGCCCCTTTCCCAAAAAATTCGAAGCGTATCCAGAGAGCCCCCACTCAACCAAATTGTTTCACCCCTTACCCTGAGTCACCTCCCCATCTCAATAAGTTTCAGCTCTCACTCAAGGTCATTCACTCTTTTAGATCCTCATTTCTTCTAATTCTTCATTTCTAACTAGTCTTACACACCTCGGTGTCCTTTAAACTTTTTTTTATTTTTTTTCTCAAGTTGGCGTAGCCACATCACATTTCAGCACTCATGTAATCTTGAGTATTTCCGGGAATGGGAGGGGAGGGGAAAGGAATATACTTTGTATATGTAAATGTTGATCTGAAGGAGGAAGTGCTCAGAGGGGAAGGGGGGTGGTTAGACCTGGGGATGTACATGGGGTGCTCTCTGGATACGCCTCGACTGGTGTTTTCTTGCTTTACCCAAAAATTATTTGTCCTATCGAAGAAGTAACCCTTCCTTATAAAATTTTCAATCGTTATAAGTCCGCAGATTTGAGATAGAATCAATAGGACAAATGTTATAGCGGCCCGAAGATTGTAAACTAAATGTCTATAACTAATAGTTATTATGACTCATGCTCGAGCTTTAAAAAGGTCATATCGCCTACTACCAGAGCTCTCTTTCGTCACTCTGGTGGACATGAGCCCAACTCTATTATGGAAGTCATAAATTTTGCCTACCTTAAATTTTCATTCACCTAGGGTAGGGGTCTTTAACGAGATACAGGCGAGACCATCCCTTAACGTCCCATCCGAAGGATGGAGTGCTCACCGCCCAGATAAAAAAATCTAAGAATCTCGGCCTACCTCTGACCTACCGGCGCCCTCTTCTTACGTTAGCTAAAGCCAGGACATAAATTACAAAAAGAACAACACTCAAAAAAGTCGACCAGCAATGAACTTCCCCAGATTAAATTAATCAAATAACTTTTCGCTTCCTCACCAGTTGACCTTTTGCGCTAATATTCAAAAGTTGAATTACATAGGAGCTCTAAATTCTCATACATAATTTTGTTTTGATAACATCATTACATGCCCTTCCCATGAGTTATATCCTCATTGGTTGTTGACATTAAATATAAAATTGCAATACAATACATTCATTACCCTACTTTTCCATTATCTCCTAACTCAGCAAACCTCTGATTCCTAAGGGTGCTCCTATGCTGTGCCGGATTAGCCACGTAGCAAGAGTAGCAAATGCTACGGGCCCCGCGCTCCAACGCCTGTTCTGACCGTAAAAAAATATCAAAACGATCAAAAATATCAAAACGAAGTAAGTGAAATACAAAGTACGACCATTTCAGCGGCTCTACTACACTCAACGATTTTGTTGAAAATCAAACACCTGGACAACGTTTTGAAATTCAGGTGTTTATTGTCATTATTGATAAAGTACTGTCTGCTTTAACTAAACGTATGAAAGCATATCATAAAATTACTAGTGTTTTTGGAGTATTTCGACAGCTAAAATCTCTTACAACAGAAGAGATTTTGGAAAAAATCTCAAGTATGGTCAGTGCTTACGCAGATGATTTGGAGAACAGCCTAAGCGACGAATTAGTGCAGTTGGCTGAGCTACTGAAAACAGATGTGGCTACTGTTATTGACAGCAAGAAACAGGAGCCTCTGCAACTGCAATTTTATAAACTTTTATTAAATAATTCTTTAGAATCGTGTTTCCCAAACGTAGAAATTGCTCTCATGATCACTAACTGCAGTGGCGAACATTCTTTTTCAACATTAAAACGTATTAAAAATGAGTTAAGGAACACGATGGGCCAAGAACGTCTTAATCATCTCACTTTGATGAATATAGAGCATGATTTGCTTAAAGAAGTCGATATTCAAAGTGTTATCTCTAAATTTGCCCATATTAAATCCAGAAATGTTTATTTGTAACAGTTTTGTTTTATTTAATACCCTAAACTTGAGAACCTAAAGCAAACCAAGGGTCTCTAGACAGAATTTGCTACAGACCCCTCGCTGGCTTAATCCGGCACTGCTCCTATGAGATAAGTATTGAACTGATTCCAGGTCTACGAGTACTCTCTGTTGAGTTCACTTGATAATGCCGTAAGAGGCGAAACTATAGTCGTGTAATTTTGACCAATATTTTGAAAATATTGACAAGAAGTGTTTGGAGTTTATATTTCCTTTAGTGAATGTATATTCCTATATCCTATTATTCTATTCCTATGAGATAGTTCTCGTCTTCCTTTAAGTCTCTCTCTCCACTGGACCGATTGTCACTCTTCTATTTCATCAGTCCAGTTTTTTACAATTCATTTATAAGTCATTATTGTTATCATGTTTCACATTATTATTCATACCTTTTTTTCTAATTTTTCTATTTTTATTTCTCTTTATTATTTTCACTAGTTTATTATATTGTTTCACTCATTGCCTGTTTTTAGCATTTAGTATTTACTTCTAGAGACCTCTTTTATTTTACTTTATACTTATTTATTCTTCTCAACTGGCTGATACTTGTATTCTCTTGTTTATTTTTTATGTTATTATTCTTGGGGGACGTCCCAGAATAAAGATTATTTTTCACTTCATTTCATTCAATTATTGGGGATTTTGATTTGATCCCCCTCTCCTTCTGCCAATTCTGCTGAAAATTAATAAATATCGTCCTTATGAGGTTTTGAGTTCAACTATTGATTATTAGCGTAAATGTTTGACTGGGTTTGTAGGGGGAGAAAAAAGTTAATTAAGAAAGACGACTTTTTTTTTTTTTAATAATAAATATTTTACGTCTCAAAGAAACAAACAGTGCCGGATTAAGCCAGCGAGGGGCCTGTAGCAAATTCTGTCAAGAGGCCCTTGGTTTGCTTTAGGTTCTCAAGTTTAGGGTATTAAATAAAACAAAACTGTTACAAATAAACTTTTCTGGATTTAATATGGGCAAATTTAGAGATAACACTTTGAATATCGACTTCTTTAAGCAAATCATGCTCTATATTCATCAAAGTGAGATGATTAAGACGTTCTTGGCCCATCGTGTTCCTTAACTCATTTTTAATACGTTTTAATGTTGAAAAAGAACGTTTGCCACTGCAGTTAGTGATCATGAGAGACAAGTAAATGCGCAAGGCAATTTCTACGTTTGGGAAACAGGATTCTAAAGAATTATTTAATACAAGTTTATAAAATTGCAGTTGCAGAGGCTCCTGTTTCTTGCTGTCAATAACAGTAGCCACAACTGTTTTCAGTAGCTCAGCCAACTGCACTAATTCGTCGCCTCCTATCTAAATTGATATTTTTTTACGGCCAGACAGGCGTTGGAGCGCGGGGGCCCCCAACTCGCGGGGCCCGTAGCATTTGCTACTCTTGCTACGTGGCTAATCCGGCACTGGAAACAAACAATAAATATATTTTTTTATTACATTAGATTTATTGTTTCCGCATACGTATGTATGCTTGGTAATTTGTCTTCGGTCTTCTACGAAGTAAATTTTTTTCTCTTTGTCCATAAAGTCCGCCGCCTGCCAACACCCACGTCTTCTTTCAAGGCTCATTTAAAACACCATTTGCATACCTGTTGTATTCTCCTCTTGACTAGCCTCTTTGGTTACTTGCTTCGAAATATAGACAAAACAATCTTTTATAATTATTTTAACGAATAAAAGTATTTTAAAAAATAACACCCTCATTTGCTTATAACATCACAAATAAGGGTGGTTTATTCAATAAAATAAATTATCAGTTAACCCCGTTAATGTCTTATGCCCGTGCGACATCCACGGGATCATATCGCCTCCTGATGACGCCAGGAACGCACGATATCTACTCTCAATTCCAAAATCCAAATCATGAACCTTCGAAAGAAACATTCACTACGGGGCGACGAAAGAAGGTTCTGGTAGTAGGCGATATGACCTCATAGTTAAAGCCTGGCCATGAGTTACAGTAACTAACTGAAACTTAACTCATATTTCTCACGGTTATTTTCTTATTTTCGAACAATCGGTGAATCACTGGCAATGTACTTTCGTGAATTAATCAATTAATTTTTCGCTTCCTCTCCAAAACAGTTAACCGTTTGCGCTAATATTCAACAGTTGGCTTACAATGGGACTCCTAAATCCTCATACTAAATTTTGTATCGGTAAATTTTGTTTCAATATTTTCATTACAACGGCAGTTATTAGATATTTTGAGTTAAGCTTCTACCCCAATTCCTCTCTCCTTTGTCTGATTTGGCTAAAAATTGATATGTGTGGTCCTTATGAGGTTCTAAATTATTTATTACAGTAGAACCTCGATAAGTCGAAAACCTCCAAAACTTGAAAAAAAGTTTTGTTCCTTTCCCTCCAATAAAACCATTACTCGAAATCTCAATCCTCTATTAGTCGAAATAATCAGTGAGTCCCTACAAGCCATTTTGGTACATATTTTCCCTCTATAACTCGAAAAATTAAATTGGACCTCTGACGACGAATTGCAGAATTTCCCGGCTTGGAGGAGTGCTTACTTAAATGGTTTGAGCAGTGTCGGAACCAAAATATCAGTGTTAGTGGACCAATGTTACAAGTAAAAGCCGAAATGTACTCTAAATCATTGGGAGAGGCTAATTTCAGGGCCAGTAATGGATGGCTAGAAAAGTTCAAAAGAAGAAATGAACTTGTTTTTAAGAAAGTTTGTGGGCAAAGTGCAACATTGAAACCTGTAACAAATGGAAAAGTGAATTGCAAGGCTTGTTACATGAAACATTGCTATGAAATAATGTTTATTTATAATAAATATAAATATGTTTGTTACCTCTGTAAATTGAATTTTTATTTATTTCACCTCTCTAACTCAAAATTAGTTAGAATGAATCTTAACCTCTACAAGTCGAATCAAAATCCGCCTATATATAAACTCTATAACTCGAATTTTTTGGAGTCTCCCTTGATGTTCGACTTATAGAGGTTCTACTGTATACTATTTTGGAGTGCTCCTCAATCGAACCTCCAGAGTATAGCATCGTTAATTCGAAATTCCTATTTCGATTCCACTCCTTGTCTATAAAAATGTTGAGAACCACTGGTCAAGGTAACCTATTTTTTTAAATTCAAATCTGACACTGTTTTATCTGTAAAATAAATCTGAAAAATTTCAGTTGTATTGAGTCAAAACCAGTCTTCAAAGTGCCTACCTCTTTTTTTTATCTCTTTGCTTACGTAACTAGCTTCATATCATAGTTTTTTCATATATATTTTATTTATTCTAATGATAATAACTATGAAAAGATATCATACATTATCTTTAAATAAGAAATTGCATAACGATGTCACTTGAATGGCCGATTCAGACACAATAGTTCTATTTTTTTTTTTTTTTAATCATTATGACCTCTATTTATCAAGGTAAACAAAAAAAGAAAAACAAAGTATTGTTTACATTAAAATTTTAACTTTAACATACCTGCGACATCTCAAGGGCTCTAAAAAAAAACACTCCCACACATTTTGCAGTTTTGTAAACTAACATTCAACAGATCATATGTAACTTTTTACTCCAATCATATATATAAAGCTGAAAATGTCTGTGCGTTGTACCGCTATAACTCACGAACGGCTTGATGGATTTGATTAATTTTTTTTTTAATTTGTTCGTCATCGTCTGTGGAAGGTTATAGGCGTATTAGTACCTCAATATATGGTCCATCCTAGCATCCACCCACGCAATCTTTGTAACTCAAAAACCACTGCAATGATTAATGAGGAATCTTTTTGAATAGATAAGTTTTATCTACCGGAAGGTTAAGGTCTATTTTTTAATCAACCCCTGGTCCATCCTAGCATCCACTCTCGCAATCTTTGTAACTCGAAAACCATTGCAACGATTAATGAGAAATCTTTTTGAATAAATTAGTTTTAGCTCCAAAGCTAGCGTTACTACAGTTGAAGGACTATAAGCCTTATTCCGTATGAATAATTGAAAATTATAACATCATGAATGTACTGTCGAGGAACTGAATAGCCTTATAGGAGATATTGGGAGAAAAGTCAAAGTTCCCCGGGCAACGCCGGGTATTACTGCTAGTGACTTATATAGGCTGAAATCAGTGTTGCCAAATTGCAAATACAGTGCACATCGCTTAATGTAATTACGGTTTAAGTTGTTAAACGGTTATTTTGATCAAAATGGCTTGAAACGGGCCTGCACGTCCGTTTATTGTTATCAATGCGGAGATCGTAACGGGGAATTATTTTTCAGCTGGTTGTTCTCAAAAATGACAAAAAAAAACAGCTATTGCTGTTTTGATCATCTCGGACCTAGTTCTTTGTTTAATTTTCTGGGAAGCGAAAAGACTGGAGCTAAAGTAAACATCCGCTTCTCCCACCACAGCAGTCAGAGCTCAGTGTTGTCTTATCAATCGTTGAGTCAAATTTCGTGCAAACTCGAATTGTTTTATGAAATCAAAGCGTTCGGATTTAAATAAACGATCAAATGTCGAAACGTCGTGATCTCAGATCTTCAGAGAAATTAAACATCATATGGTCGTACGATCTCCTTTCTACGGATAAAACAATTTTTAGATTGTACATATGTACATATATTATGCGTAACTACTGTACATACATATGTACAGGGGTGTAGCCAGGATTTTGAGCAGGGGGGGGGGGGGGGGGGGGCAAAGTTAGGGTACGAGGGTGGGGGTATAGACTCCCGGGGGCACAGCCCTCAGTTTCCATGGTTAGCTTTGCAAACTTTTTGTTATTAATTTGGGAGACTCGGACCTCTAGAAGCTCCACCTGAGGTAACCACTGACTGTAATACTTAAGTTGACTTTACATGAGCAGCGAAAATGCAAAGCGCAGGAGCAGCAAATGCACGCTGTGGTTTCTGTGCTTTTAGAATTAAATTACTCACATCCAATAGCGTGCATTTACTGCTGCTGCGCTTTGCATTTTTAGTGCGCAAGTAAAATCAGCTTTAAGAGTATAAAATATAACATAAATGACGATTTTGAGCGAAGAAATGAAATGATGGAGTTCATATATATTTAAATAAATGTAATATGACTTGTTTTGTACATGTACATTTATGTAACAGCTGATTGCTGATTTAGGAATCAGACGCTAGGGAAATTTGAAGATCCTATTGGTAACTTGCAAGCAATCCATTTTTAATAAAAAAAGCACTCGCCCCCCCCCCCCCCCCCCCCCCCATCCCACCTGGCTACGCCCCTGCATATGTTTGTACATACTTATTAGTTTTGTTGCTAAGCATTTATGCACATAGTATGTACATATGTAATATGTACCTAATAAACATTGTTTTTATTTACTTTTTTTTTTTTTGACTCCCCTGGTGCTTTTTGCTTATCGTTATGACTCGGGTCCCAAAGTGATCGCATTAAGCGGCGTGCACTATACTTACAAATCTTGCGTTATAGCCATTTTAAGCACCCAAAACAGGCCCAATTTTGAGTTTTTTTTTTTTTTCGCCTATATATATGCTTGTTTCTCTAAAAAGATTGTTGAGTGGACAAGATTCAAACATTTAATTAACAATTAATTAATTATATAAAAATGTTAACTTGATTATAATCATCCTCAATGTACTTCCCCATGTTTTCACTCTCACTCACTCTCTCTAAACTCTATTTCTCATTTGCCCGCTTTAATTGAAAGTCAGTATATCTCTTTATCGTATTAACTTTTGAATTCAAAGATAAAATTTTGTATCGAAAATACAACGAAAGTTTCTCAAACCCATAAATAAAATTTTATTTTATCGGCAGTTAACCATAGATATTAATTTTTAATTTCATGTGGCTCGGAAAAAATGAAATTATGCTGAAAATCAACATAGAATTTTTGACCGATTACATAATTTACTATATACTATAAATAATTTGTTTACTGGTCTGTCATCATTTATTACAGAAGAAAAAATGTTGATAACCATAAATAAATATTTTAAATATACCAACTTATATGTTGTTATATTTATTATCATATATTTTTAATAATTCCTTTTCCATTCTTTTAATTATTTAATTTTATTTTTTTTTTATTTTGAGTGAACGTGTATAGGCTATTAAAACTGGCCATTATTCAACCTTGAAAAGGAACATGGCTGTAACTAACTCTCTTCCACCAACATATAATTAAACCACTTCGGGACACTTACATAAAATGATTTAAATCATGTGACGCATCGGTATATTAACAAGTGAATAATAAAAACAATATAAACTCTAAAAAATGTTAGAGAGTAATTAAGATAATGTTAATAAGAAACTAAAATCACAAACATCAATATGAACTAACAACAACAACAATATTTATTTGGACGAGCAAGATACAAGATGCTATACACAAATATATAATAAAGTAAAGGGTTTAAAATAGGAAGTTCTGGTACAGTCTTTGTTTGAGTCGCCTCCCAGGAGTAGGCGCTCCAAGACTGTAGTGTACAGTAGGGATGGGTATCGATTAACCGATTAATCGAAATAATCGATATTTTGGTAAATTATCGGTGATTTTTTAATCGATGTCATCTGGGTTTGATTAATTGGATAATCGATGAGTATTCAACGATTATTAAATTTTTAATTAAAATTACAACTCAGCCGAAAAACAGGAAAAAAAAAGAAAAATGAATTAATTATAATTCATCCGAAGTGCAACTCGCCTAAAAAAGTGGGAGGAGACTCATATTGACTATCGATACAACACAGCGCCTCTGTGGTGAACTGGTGATAAGTAAAAAGTAACCTTCTAATAGTTCTACTTCTAATTCTAATTTCTAATCATTTGTGAGTTGTGATTGACTGATAGTATTAACTTTTGTTTGTGCGTTCGCCTTGTGCCACTCGGTGTTCTTTTTTTTTATTAGTTAACTTTATTAGTTAAAAGAAGATGCCTCCCAAAAGTGTGGTTTGGCAGCATTTTGAGAAGGAGAATAACCATGCTGTGTCGGCATTGTATGGAGTTAAAATAAAAACATGTGGGAACACGACCAACTTAAAAAACCACCTGGAGCACAAACATCCCAAAATTGGCCTGAAGAGGCCTGCACAACTGAAAGAGACGGAGGCTCCTGCCAGTAAAAAAGATAAATTATCTGCCACTGCCAGTTCTTCATTAATCGATTAATCGATTATTTAACCAACAATTAATAAGTATATCGATTAATTAGTAAAAAATAATATACGATGCAATTAATCGATGTTTTGTTGGTCGATACCCATCCCTAGTGTACAGCCCCGGAACAATGCACAAGGGCTTCGTGGTAATTCTTCACAAGCTTCTCAATGTGAGCCGCAAATAGAGGAACTCCCAGTTCTTCGTGGATTTTGTGAATCCTGACAATCCAGGGTGCGTTTGTTGCTATTTGGAGTACCTTATTTTGAAATGTTTGTTGTCGTTTCATGTTAGTGTTGCTGGTACCGATCCAGACTGGACAGGTGATTGTTAGAAGTGGAAGTAGGAGTGTCTTGTATAGCAGAATAGTACACGTGTGTTTAAGTGGCGTGTTTCTGTTTATGAGAGGATAGAGGGTGTTGAGTCGTGAATATGCTAGCTGTAGTTTTCTGTTAATGTGTTTTTCCCATGTGAGTCGTGTATCCAAAAGTACTCCAAGATATTTTACCTTCCCTAAAAATATATTCTTTTAGAGTATCTGACCTCGTATAGGCTCGAGACCATTCGTCCCATCCGAAGAACGGTGTGTTTACCTCCCAAATAAAATAAAACTAAGGGCCTCGATCAGGTTTTGAACCCGCGATCTTGAGCTCAGTAAGCAAGCACGCACACCACTGAGTTATCGACGCCCTCATATATTAAATAATTTCCATTCAGAAACACAATAAAGGAAAACAACGGTTTAAAAAGTTTGGTTATTAAATATTACTGTAAGGGCAACCAAGCCTACTACAATAACTAAATAATATAAAAAATATATATAAATACCGATGATGGGTGGAGTAGGCCCGAATATAATAATAAAAAAATAATATTTATTTCCGTTACAGCATAACATGGTAATATATATACATTAATAAATTAACAATTATAGGTTAGGTTTTATGCTTTACTCATGCCCGGGCTTTAACTACGAGGTCATATCACCTACTACCAGAGCGCTCTTTCGTCACTCTGGTGGACATGAGCCCGACTCTACTATGGGAGTCCTAAATTTTGCCTACCCTAAATTTTTATTCACCTAGGCTTTAACGAGTACCTGACATCGTACAGGCCGGGACCATCGCTTAACGTCCCATCCGAAGGACGGCATGCTTAATTTTTAATGCTTTAATTTTATCTGGGAGGTAAAATAAACTAAGGGCCTCGGTCGGGTTACGAACCCACGTTCTTGAGCTCAGATTAACAATTGTATAAAAAGTAAATAAATAATGCAATTAATGGCAGTTAAAGTAATTATGATAGAACCTGAGGTTATGTGGAGGACCTCTCCCAAGAAAATAAAATGTATGAATGTATAATATTGTAACCATTATATAATATAGGTTAGGTTAGGTTTTATGACTCATGCCCGGGCTTTAACTACGAGGTCATATCGCCTACTACCAGAGCGCTCTTTCGTCACTCTGGTGGACATGAGCCCGACTCTACTATGGGAGTCCTAAATTTTGCCTACCCTAAATTTTTATTCATCTAGGGTAGGGGTCTTTAACGAGTACCTGACATCGTACAGGCTCGGGACCATCGCTTAACGTCCCATCCGAAGGACGGCATGCTTAATTTTTAATGCTTTAATTTTATCTGGGAGGTAAAATAAACTAAGGGCCTCGGTCGGGTTACGAACCCACGTTCTTGAGCTCAGATTAACAATTGTATAAAAAGTAAATAAATAATGCAATTAATGGCAGTTAAAGTAATTATGATAGAACCTGAGGTTATGTGGAGGACCTCTCCCAAGAAAATAAAATGTATGAATGTATAATATTGTAACCATTATATAATATAGGTTAGGTTAGGTTTTATGACTCATGCCCGGGCTTTAACTACGAGGTCATATCGCCTACTACCAGAGCGCTCTTTCGTCACTCTGGTGGACATGAGCCCGACTCTACTATGGGAGTCCTAAATTTTGCCTACCCTAAATTTTTATTCATCTAGGGTAGGGGTCTTTAACGAGTACCTGACATCGTACAGGCTCGGGACCATCGCTTAACGTCTCATCCGAAGGACGGCGTGCTTAAGTTTATTTTACCTCCCAGATAAAATAAACTAAGGGCCTCGGTCGGGTTACGAACCCACGACCTTGAGCTCAGAAGTCAAGCACGCATACCACTGAGCTACCGGCGCCCTCTTATATAATATATATATATATATATTATATATGTGCCACAAAGAAAGTTGTAAATTATATGTTATTATACACAAAAGTTGCTTTAGCGGTGATTTTAGTTGTCACATCAGTGGTTCAGTAGACAATTTAGCATATATGAGGAAATGCGTAGAAAATAAATATTATAAGGAAATTGAGTAAAAAAATAATTAATTTACTGTTAGCTAATGGACTGGTTTAACTCATTCAAAATATATTTATAATTGAGAGTATAAAACAAGATTGGAATTTGTAAGAGGTCTGTTAAGATGCAGAGCGGCACACCTTCTCAGGGCCAGCTCAATGGAGGCCTTACTTCATGGATCTTTACATTCGTTAATAGCTCATTTCAGTCTCATTCATTTTTCTACGTTCCCTGTCTCCGGATGCATCTTGGCGTGCAGTCAGACTCGATCCATCTCTTCCATTCGTCTTTGTTCTGGGGGTGTCCCCATCTCAGCCGCAGCTTCTGGTTGTCAGAGAATTCATCTAAATCATTTCGTCTAAAAATATTTTTACTTTGTTATACCTATAATATAAGGAAGTATTGTTATCATGCGAAAATCCGTGATCGAGTTTTCAACTAATTTTTACGGTAGCTCAGTGGTATGCGTACTTGCCTTCTGAGCTTAAGAACGTGGGTTCAAAACCCGACCAAGGCCCTTAGTTTATTTTATCTGGGAGGTAAAATAAACTTAAGCACGCCGTCCTTCAAATGGGACGTTAAGTGATTGTCAAGAACCTGTACGATGTCAGGTACTCGTTAAAGACCCCTGCCCTAGGTGAATAAAATTTTAGGGTACTCAAAATTTAGGAGTCCAAGTAGAGTCGGGCTCATGTCCACCAGAGGGACGAAAGAGCGTTCATAAAAGAGAAAGAGAGTCTTTGGCCATTTTCGCGATGATGTATGTCTGTGTGTGTGTATATAATTGGAATGTTGTGAGCACTTTATCGCAAAAATGATTGTAGTTATGAACTTGGAAATATTTGAATTGTATCGCATAGCAACGAATATATTTAAAATATTATTTATTATTGGTAGTTTTTATGAAAAATGATAAATATCAAATATACCTATGTAATATGACCATTACAGGACTTGTACCAACCACCGCATTACTATGTATAAGAAAGTCACTCTCAGAATTACACTGTACAATGAGAGAAAAAATACCTCTGAAGCCAACTCATTACTTTTATATAATCAGTAATGCCAGTTTGGAATGATTTTAAGGAGAAGAGAGAGTGGTGCGTAACCATGTTTAATATAAGAGTCTTGTAATGGCCACATCACATTTTATTTTTAGCTTTAAGTACATATTTTGTCATAAAAGCACTGACTCAACTCCCTCTATCTGGAAAGTACTATCATAAAACCAGTTACAAAAATAATGTATACACCCTTAATCCCCAAGAACTTTGTTCAATCTGTAATAAAAACGAATTGGAAGACGTATACCACCTGTTAATATCCTGTCCGATATACTCCCCTATTAGAAGCCACTTCCTGCCTCAGAGTATCAGTATAGACAGATCCTACTTTCATACATTACTCCTGGCCCATAATAAAAATGATATCTCAAATATATTTTATTATTTAATCAGCGCTTTGAAACTTCAAACTATATTCAACACCTACATCCCCACTCCATTATTACTGTTTTGTTACATTATTATTATTATTATTATTAATTTGTAATTACTTATTTTATTTATTTAGTTTTTTATTTAGTTGTTAAAGGTTCCTTTATATGTGTCATTATTATGTTAATATTGTAAAAGAATGGTCACTGACTCAATTGTATAGGGGTGATCTCTTTAAACAATAAAAATTCGTCATAAATGAGTTCGTCCAAAGACAATTTAAAAAAAGTTTCTAAATAAAGACTATTCGTCTAAAATGTCAAAAATGATTGATTTTTGAAATCAAGGGGTCGGTAATAACTTAATATTGCAATTCTTACAGATTGCATAGCTGTGAAAAAGTTGGAGTAAAGTTGATTTTAGAGGTGAACAGAGGGAAGGAACCTGTTAAAAGCTCGTCTGCCCGAGTTGGGAGTACAAGTTAAAGCAAACAAACAGACATCCATTTTGTTGTTCTGACAGTTATTGGTGGCTGAGCTAAGTAGTGGGCATCATTAACAGGTGGGTCGGAGCTTTGCCATGAAGTTCTTCAGCAGAAGGATAGAAGATTCATAGATATTTCGAAGGGGGTACCACTTGGTGCCAATCAGTTTTCATTTTATTGTTTTTTTTTTTTTTTAAATGAGGTTCTATCTTCAACATTACTCGGCGGAATTTTACAACGGACAAGTAGTCCTCTCTGCAGGAGTAGACTAAGAGAAAGTCGCAGTCAATCTTATTGACAAATTACAGTCAGGTACAATGATGCAAGAAGCACTACCCCACTACACAATACTCTTACTTCACGTTACGCTAAGTGTATGTATAAAAGAAGGGTGTAGATAAATAAATTATTGCGATTTTTTAATTCTGCTCCACTCCTCTCATCCCCTTCTATTCGACCTTTTTCATGGAAAATGAATAGGTGACGTAGCGTGCTGGCCTACTGAGCTCAAGATCGCGGGTTCGAAACCCGGCTGAGACACTTAGGTTTTATATCGTGGAGGTGAAAAAACCTTGATACCAAAGTCTACACAGTACGTCTGCACAGTAAACTCGGGCTCATGTCCACCAGAGCATACCCGAATAAGTAAAATCTTTTGCTTTCTACATTTTCACACTAGCTTAGAATATAGACCAGTAGACCTCACCACATTTCTTGCACAAAGGGCTTCTAGCGATGCCCATAATGTGCAGGTGTTTGTTCATATGTCAGTGTCCTGTGATTAGCCATGTCATAGTCTAACGTCTACTCTGCGCATGTCTCTCTGAATTGTTCCGCAACGAAGAATTTTGAGTGTTACTTTCCTAGTTACACAAAGTATAGGGGAAATTATGTAATCGGTCAAAAATTCGATATTAAAAATATGAAAAAAAGTGTCTGTCTGTCTGTGACCACAACTCTCAATAAAATGAATGTATCGACACGAAATTTTATATATCAATCCAAAACCCTCAAACGTCACCTCGAATTAATACGTGCCACCATTACTTGCCTTTAAATTTATATATGAAATTTTGTGTCAATACATTCATTACAACTCCAGTGATTAGAGTTTTCGTGTTATGCCTCCCCCCCCTAAAACTCTCCTTTTCCTTTTGTCAATTTGACTGAAAATCAATAGGTGTCGTCCTTAGTGTGTTCTGGATTCACATATAAAATATCCTGTCGATATATTCATTCTATCGGAAGTTATCGTATGCACAGACACACAGACAGATATTTTTTTTTCCATTTTTGGAATCTGAAGGTCGGCAATATGAAATTCTGTTGAATACTCCGCGTCAAATTTTTAACCCTTGTTACCTAACTTCCCCTATATTTGTTAAAAAAGAGCGTCTACATTCCATTTTGAAATTTTCTAGTTCAGACGTGTATTTGTTGTTTTATAATGTATTAGGTTAGGTTAGGTTTTATGACTCATGCCCGGGCTCTAACTACGAGGTCATATCGCCTACTACCAGAGCACTCTTTCGTCACTCTGATGGACATGAGCCCGACTCTACTGTGGGAGTCCTAAATTTAGCTCACCCTAAATTTTTATTCATCTAGGGTAGGGGTCTTTAACGAGTACCTGACATCGTACAGGCTCGGGACCATCGCTTAACGTCCCATCCGAAGGACGGCGTGCTTAAGTTTATTTTACCTCTCAGATAAAATAAACTAAGGGCCTCGGTCGGGCTACGAACCCACGACCTTGAGCTCAGAAGTCAAGCACGCATACCACTGAGATACCGGCGCCCTTTATAATATATTATATACTGTTACTGTACCAATTTTCTAATTTTCGTACAAGCAACTGAACAATTTTACTCCCCCCTGCAAAAAAAATTCTCTTATCCATGAAAATATAAAAGAAAAAATGTTAGGAATGTGAAATATATTTGTTTTAAATAGAGATTATTATCGTAATGTTTGACATATCTAAATTGTCAGATGGGGTACACTCGTTAATTTGAATGATGTAGTTTATAATGACTTGGAATGATTCTTATCTGTACTATGAAGGCTCGCTTTAGAATTGTGCAGGCTGGCTTTAGAATACGCTTAGGCTGGCTTTAAAGTTCTCAAGGGCACCTTTTGTAAGTGGAGCATGCGCCAGCTTTAAAGCCGTCAAAAAAAACCCTACAGACATGTATGCGCAGACCAATCTGACTGAATTCAGAACCAGAATTTACCACAGATCAACGTTTCCGCTGCACTTACAATAACTATAATATTTATATTTGTTAAACATGGTAATTTGATAATACACGCAATTGTATACATGGATTATAAATTATAAAGATGAAGTGATATTAAATCTTAAAATATTGATTGGTTTATCGAGGACAAGATAATTATTAATGCAAATAAAATAAATAAATAATATAAAATAAATTAATATAAATGTCATAATATTATTAATAGAATAAAAATACAATAGAAACTATTTTTATTAAAAATATTTGACATTTGTATATTTTTTTTGATAAATATGAGCTGAATACATAAAAAAAAGAACAAAATTATACAAAAAAATTGTATATGTATAAATAAATAAATTGACAAAATACATTAAAGTAATAATTAATAAAATTAATTGTAATAATGAAAGTATTAAACAAAAGTAATTATGATAGAAATGATAAACTTGTCTATCCACTACCTAAAAAAATAATTTTTGAAGTGTGTTTTTGTTATTTAGATATAGGAGGTTGTTTTGAGGTAGATGCAGCGTTTTCCCCTTGCAAAACGCAAACGAAAAATTGTTACATTCTTGACGCCCACTGAGCAGACTGCGCATACTTGCGATGCTTTAATACAACACTTGTATTTCTTATATGTTTGTGTTTGAATTAATGTAATTTGTTTTCTTTGAGTGTGCAACGCATTAAATTTACTTATTGTGTCATCGTATAAGTGTACTTATTGTGTTAAATAATGGAGATAAAAATGGTAATAGTTGATTTTTGTTTTATAACAGTTTTTCAATTTTACAATTTTCAAAACAATTTTACGATTTTACAATAATCGCATTTACTTTTAGGTAATAAACAATCACTGTAGAAAAGGGTCAGTTAGGACGAAATCGTTAAAACACGAATTAGTACGACTTTCAACAAAGAAACTACAAACTATTGATCAAATTTTAATTTATTTTCTTAAAAAATGAAGCGAAAATTTAACGTTATATATATACTTTTAAGGCTTTTGGCTGAGGATGGTAGAAATACCGAAAGTACTCCCATGTATATATAGTTAGTGAAATTAGACAATATATTAAATAAACAAGTTTTATTTTATTTTTCAAGTCCAGTTATATATATACTTTTAATTTCCAAAGTCTTTCAACCACAAGATTTTACAGATAACGTTTTGTTGAAATCTAATGTTTAAATTCTGACAGAAAATTAGTTAAAAAACAATGAAAGTGTGTTTCTTCCAAATTTTAATTGCGTTGTTCAGTTTAAATGAATAGGAAACCGATCAGGTGGAGTTTGTATTTATCATAATAACAATGATGTTATTCATATTGTAACTCCATCTATTAACTTCACTACGCATAGTTGTCAGTATTTTCAAGGAACAATGTCTGATGTAGGTGACGTTTGTATGGCCGAAAGCTAGCACGGCAATATCTATTAGAACAAAGAGAAACTGAAACTAGAAGAGTTAGATAGGGAAGGTACACTTCAAACAGGTGTACTAACACTTTTTTTTTTTTTTTGTAACTTTATGGCTCTGATAGAAACTTTCGAGCAATGTACATAATGGAAATTCGAAAAACCTCATCTGTTGTCCCAGTTGTTGTTCTATCGTAAGTGGATGAAGGTAGGCTGTTAGAACTGTTACAAAGAACTAGGACGAAGTTTGGAGGTGCACAGGGCCTTAGATGGTCAAATAGCCTCTCTTGTTTCAACACAACATAGACACAAAACCGGTTTCAAACGCCCTCACAACACATTTCCATCTCTTTGTATCAAATAACTCTAACCATTACATTTAAAACTATTCAACTACAAACAAGTTTTGCAAAAATATGCCTTATATTTCAATTATAGTACACTGAAATGTAGAAAATAAACATTATTGTGACTCATGCCCGGGCTTTAGCTACGGGGTCATATCGCCTACTACCAGAGCGCTCTTTCGTCACTCTGGTGGACATGAGCCCGACTCTACTGTGGGAGTCCTAAATTTTGCCTTCTTATTCACCTAGGCTAGGGGTCTTTAACGAGTACCTGACATCGTACAGGCTCGGGACCATCACTTAACGTCCCATCCGAAGGACGGTGTGCTTAAGTTTATTTTACCTCCCAGATAAAATAAACTAAGGGCCTCGGTCGGGTTTTGAACCCACGTTCTTGAGCTCAGAAGACAAGCACGCTTACCACTGAGCTACCGGCGCCCTCGGTTTTTAGAGAGAAGAACAAACATACACAGTTCGATGTAAGGTTCAGTTGTCCGTTTAATGTGAAATTTAGCCAAAATCAAATTATGAATACTTCTACAAAATTGAAAAGGTACCTTCAAAATTTCTATGCTAGGTCGACTTCACATTAATCTTCGATTTAACAATCTTCTTCCATTAAACTCAAATTTCTAATGAAACTTGTAATGTTGTATTCAGTCCCAACTCAACTTTTTCTCTCCGTCCTGGGAATTAAAATCGGAGAGTGAAGTTTTTTTTTTCCACCCTATATATGAAAAAGTTAAAAGGTTTTTTTTTTTAGAAAGAACAACTTTTTAAATAACACCAAACTAGAGATAACTTCTCATTATGTCCAGTAAGTTTCCGAGCACTCCTCAGAGACTAAGGAACTGTTTTACATCTCCAGTTATACCAAGTATAAGGGAAGTTATGGAATCGGTCAGAAATTCGATGTTCAGTTTTCGCCGGAATTTCATCTTTTTCAAAACACTAATTCCAAAAATGAAAAAAAAAAAAAAAAAAAAAATGTCTTCCGTCTGTCTGTATGTGTGTATGTGAACACGATAACACCCTATAGAATGCATGTATTGACTCATAGAGAATAGAGAGCAGAACTTAATTGATTAATTTGTGGTGGGAAAATGCATTCCGGTGATGCACTGGCCCCAGCTATACGAAGTTATGCAATCGGTCAAAACTACGATGCGGAGTTTTCTACGTAATTTCATGTTTTCTAAACTAAAGATTCCAAATATGAAAAAAACAAAAATCTATGTGTGCCTGTGAACACGACAACTCCCGATAGAATGAATGTATCGACACGAAATTTTATATGTGATTCCAAAACCATTGGGGCATGGGGGGGGGGGGGGGGGGGGGGGGGGGGGAGGAGGGGGGGAGGGTCGCTTGCAAGTTACGTATAGGATCTTCAAATTTCCCATGCGTCTGATTCCTAAATCAGCAATCAGCTGATACATAAATGTATATGTACAAAACAAGTCATATTACATTTATTTAAATATATATGAATTCGACCATTTCATTTCCTCAGTCATTTATTTTATATTTTATACTCTTAAAGCTGATTTTACATGCGCAGCAAAAATGCAAAGCGCAGCAGCACCAAATGCACGCTATTGGATGTGAGTCATTTAAATCTAAAAGCACAGAAACCACAGCGTGCATTTGCTGCTCTTGCGCTTTGCATTTTCGCTGCTCATGTAAAGTCAACTTGTGGTTACCTCAGGGGGAGCTTCTATGGGTCCGAGTCTCCCAAATGAATAACAAAAAGTCTGCAAAGCTAGCCATGGAAACTGCGGGCTGTGCCCCCGGGAGTCTATACCCCCCACCCTCTTAGCCTAACTTTGCCCCCCCCCCCCCTCCCCTGCTCAAAATCCTGGCTACGCCCCTGATGACACCTATTGTTTTTCAGCCAAATCGAGTAAAGGGAAGCAGAGATTAGGGGCTTAACACAAAAACTCTAATAACTGCCAATAGAATGAATGTATCGACACGAAATTGTGTACGTGTGACCTGAACAACGCTGACGGGGAGCGAAAAATTAATTGGTTAATTCGTTCTGAGGAAGTACATTGCCGGAGATTCCCTGACAATTTTTTTAATTTACTTTCGGTGCATACTTTTAGAAAAAAAATTGTATTATAATAATGATAAGGTATCAACACGTGACTAAAGTAAACACAAAGGTTTCATTTTTTTTTTTTTTATAATTTGATGTGTAAATGATAGAAAATTATATGGGCACAAGTCAAAAAATGCTACTTACAACTATGAAATAGCACTTTTAAGAATGTCATGTTACATTGAAAATAATTAACATAAAAAAGCTCATAACTGCCGTTGTAATGAATGTATTGACATGAAATTTCATATGTAAATGCAAAACCTATGTGGCCGACACAAAAAAAAAAGGGGGGGGGGGGGGGGGGGGGGGGGGCTCAACAAAAACCTTAATAATTGTCAATGTGATATCCCGATATGAAATTTAGTATAAAGATTCTGAAGTCCATTTGTAAATCAACAATTGATTTTAGCTAAAACTGTGGTTTGATGTTCGCGGAAGAGCAAAAAATTAATTGATTTGTACTGGGGAAGTACATTGACAATGATTTATTGATTATTTTTTTCAGCTACTTGACTGGAACGTGAAGGATGGAGGACGGACGAGTGATGGTGGAAGGGCCGAAGACCTGGTGGGACCGTATTAAGAAGGGTCTCCTTCCCATACTGACTGTCGTCAGTGTTGCCACCGGAGTTGCCATCGGACTAACACTCAGATTCAGCTCAGAGGAAAGGTCAGTCTACTCACCACTTGTTCTTTCATATCATCTCATAGTTAATGCCGGGCCATCAGCCTCAAAAAACAAACAAACCATCAAAATAGCTTATAAATCATATAGGTATGTATACATATGTATATACAGGGTGTTCGTTTTATCTTGACCCAGGTAAATAACTCGAAGAATAATGATTTTCTCAAAAAAAGCTTGAGACAAAAAATGTAGAATAGAATAGAACGCATTATTTGGTGTAATCAAATTTTTTAACAAATGGATATTTTTAACGTTTTTTATGAATTAAAAAAAAAAAGTGTTGACTGTCAACCTATTTTTTTTTCATACTTATAGATTCCTGGGGAAAAAATAAGGGGAGGTTAAATGAGACATTTTTTTGTTAGACCAATATTAAATCTAATAAATGAATTTTATTGTAGTAAATGTTCGAACTGATGTCCTGCAACTTCAATACATTTATCGAATTCTCTATTAAGAAAATCTTGATATTTCTCACAATTTAAATTTCCGTCGATAAAAAAGGGACTAGAGTAAAATCCGGTTATAACGATATTCAAGGGACTAAGAAAAATACATCGTTATATGCCGAACCAAACTGTTAAACCTACATACAAAAGTATGGGCTTGTTAGTGAAAAAAAAAGTGTTTTACAATGATCATAACGAGAAAGTTTACATATTTTTATTTACTTCTTAAAATTTACTTACATACATTTGTAACTGTATACATAAATTATGTATACACATCAGTACATATGTATTAATTTTCCACAAAAAAATTAGTTATTTTAGTTTGCTTGCTTTTTTTAAGTATAAATTCTTGCTTACATGGTTATGAAGTTCCGAAGTCATGATCCCTACGGAGGCAAAGGAAAGACTAATCTGGAACTAGGAATATACGCACTAGAAGGGAAGAAGGGAGTTCGAAGAAAATTCGACAAGGGGGAAATGGTATGTTTGGAAATGGAATGACTCATTGCGTTCGGAAAGAGTAAACAAGAACCGTGTTTTAATTTTAAAACCCTTTTCTATAATGTTCGTATTTTTCATCTGTTCAAAACTCATACTGTTTTACCCAATTATGTATGTATGTGCGTATGTACATACATATTATATCGTTATAACCGGAATGAAAAAACAACTATTTCTTATGTTTTAGATCGTTTTATACGGAATATCGTTATATCTAACATCGTTATATCCTGATTTATTTTTTCACTTTTAAATAGCAAACCAAACTAGATACGGGTTTTACATCGTTATATCCGGAAAATCGTTATATCAGGAGTCGCTATAAAAGGATTTTACTGTATATGTATATACAGGGTATAACATATATACATATATGTATATACAGGGTGTTCATTTTATCTTGACCCAGGTAAACAACTCGAAAAATAATGATTTTCTCAAAAAAAGCTTGAGACAAAAAATGTAGAGTAGAATTGACCGCATTACTTGCTGTAATCTAATTTTTAAACAAATGAAAATTTTTAACGTTTTTCATGAATTGAAAAAAAAAATTTTTTTGACTGTCAACCCAATTTTTTTTTTGCATATCTGTCCTGGGGGAAAATTAAGAGGAGGTTAAATGACACATTTTTTTGTTAGACCAATATTAAACCTAATGAATGAATTTTATTGTAGTAAATGTTCGAACTGATGTCCTGCAACTTCAATACATTTATCGAAGTTGTTCCGGAAAATTGCTCAAGGTAATTCCCTATTAAGAAAGTCTTGATATTTCTGATCATTTAAATTTCCTTCGATAAAAAAGGGACCAATTACTTTGTCATTGATGATTCCAGCCCATACATTAGCTGACCATGGATGTTGTTTATTCATTTGACGAAACCAGCGAGGATTTTCTGCACTTCATCAGTTCGAACATTTACTGCAATAAAATTCATTAATATTGGTCTAATAAAAAAATGTCTCATTTAACCTCCCCTTAATTTTTTCCCAGGAATCTAAATATGAAAAAAAAAATAGGTTAACGGTCAAAAAAAAGTTTTTTTAAAAATTTATGTAACGTTAAAAATTTTAATTTGTTTAAAAATGAGATAACAACAAATGTTGTAAATATTGTAAAATAGGGAATTAGTGCAATGAACTTGGGTCACCCTTTATATAACATGAAAAAAATGCTCTCATTATACAAAAAAAAAAAAAAAAAAAATGATATCCCTGTTATCATAGCTTTGAAAAATGTTTGCCCTACGGTAGGTGGGAGGTAATTATTCCCATTGCCCCTTCTCAGTTCTCCTTACTTCAAAGGAATCTGTTTTTCAGCTCACATTTTCCTCTCTCCAGGTGGTGGGGGTAAACTCATTTGATATTATTCACAAGACCTGTTATGTTTTTTTCCCCTTTTCTTCCGAATTTTTGGTGTGAAGGGGAGTAATTACTCACATTGCCCAACCACCAACCCCATCCCTAACCAAAAATCCCTAATTATTTTTTGTTACAGTCGCGTTATAAATTTCTCTACAAAACTTCAATTACTAGTTTTCCTCTAAGTTTTAAATGAGAATTATTTAGTTAATTCATTTATTTTGTTTTCTTCATATTTATATAGACTTTTTTTAGTTATTATGACTCATGCCTGGCTTTAAATACAAGGTCATATCGCCTACTACCAGAGCGCTCTTTCGTCACTCTGGTGGACATGAGCTCGACTTTACTATAAGAGTCCAAAATGTTCACTACTTTAAATTTTTATTCACATAGGGTAGGCGTTTTCAACAAGTACCTGACATCGTATAGATTTGCACTTAACTTTCCATCCGAAGGACAGCGAGCTCAAGGTATTTTTCATCTTCCAAGAAAAAACCTAAGGCCGAGATTCGAACACCCGATCTTGAGCTCAATAAGCAAGCATGCATACCACTGAGCTACCGGTATAGATTCTTCTATATAAATATGACGAATATAATAATTATTATATATATTCTTTTTTATATAAATACATTTATTTCGTCATAACTAAGCTGTTATGTTGTTAATTTTTTTATTTATCTGTATTCACTATTGTCAAGGTTTTCTCCACTGTAGCATTAATTTATTTATTTTTATATTTATTGTTCTTTACGTAATATTGATATTTTATTTCATTGATTCCTTATATTTTCGACTCTGTATGTATTTATTCTTAGGGGACCTCGGTCCCAGAATAAAATTTCAATTCACTTCAAATTATTCCTTCATCAAATGTCTCACATTATTTTTGTGATAAACGCCTTTTAAATATAATCACAATATCATCTGTATTTTATTTTTTCCTCAAACTATGATAATACAGATCCGGACCAGGTGCAAGGGCTTAATGCATTAATTACACTACATTGTGCATATTTGCATTGTGTAATTAATTTCAGTTTAATACATTGGTAAGCTCCTAGCTCTCTCTAGTGATAATATGTTCATGCTTCAAACATAGCAACAAGGTGGTTGTGACAGAATAAAAAAATATATACAGTGAAACCTGGTTAAGTGGGCCCTGGATATGTGAAAAACCTCTGTTACTGATAATTAAAATTAGGTCCCGACACTTTTGCATTGAAATACCTCTGTTACTGGGAATTTTCAAACCTTTTTAATTGAGATTTGATTTCTTAGATTTTTTCGCAGAAAAAAGCATTAGAAACCTTAAATAAATATTTTGAGATGTCAAATATTGATAATCCTGGCATATTTGATCAAATTTATACTATCGAGAAACACCTTAAGCTACTAGCACTCAAATACAAACCAATATAACAGATTTTTTTAAGTCATAAGTTTTGTAGTATTGTTTTGAAAAATAAAAATTGGACATAATAACAACATAAAATATGCATTTTTCATTAACATTTTCACCTCTATAAATGAGAAACGGTACATTTCGACCTCTCTTAGCGGGACCCTCTATAAATAAAACAACTGTCATTTCAAACCTGCCTATTTGGAAAACTGGGTAAATGAAAAGCCTCTATAAGTGATAAAAAATCCTAGGTCCCTTGAGATCCCAGTTAAACAGGTTTCACTGTATATTATATAGAGAGGGCGCCGGTAGCTCAGTGTTATGCGTGCTTGCCATCTGAGCTCAAGATCGTGGGTTCGAAACCCGACCGAGGCCCTTAGTTTATTTTATCTGGAAGGTAAAATAAACTTAAGCACGCCGTACTTCGGATGGGACGTTAAGCGATGGTCCCGAGCTTGTACGATGTCAAGTACTCGTTAAAGACCCCTGCCCTAGGTGAATAAAAATTTACGGCAGGCAAAATTTAGGACTCCCACAGTAGAGTCGGACTCATGTCAACCAGAGTGTCCAAAGAGCGCTCTGGTAATTAAAGCCCGGGCATGAGACATAAAACCTAAACCTATAACTATTATAGTTTTATGGAGGTGGAGGAGGCCACATTAGCCCGTGAACCATCTCGTTCTACCTCTGTTCAGCAGTGGTGGCAGACCGAGAGGAACAAGAAGAGCTTAATTTGAATACTTGAGGAGAGAAACTGACCAGTGCCAGTACTCCCCTAAGTTGTGGCTACTTAAACAATAGCTAACAGGTCTCTCGGCCAAGAACGCCTCAGCCTTCAGGGAGGGTTGTCAGGATTAGAACCGGATGTGAGGAAGTCAAAAGTAAGAATATAACATAACAACTTAACCACTCCGAAAACTTTCTTTTACAAATTTTCCTAAATATCATTCATGGACGTTTAGTTCTCCGATGAAAATATCTATCGAGTCACATATTTTACTACCTATATCAAATATCTTTAAAATGTTTATGGTTAGTGTGTATGGTTAATTAGTTATATATATATATAATTGGCTGAGTTCCCACTACTGTGAGAATTGTAGTGACTATAACTGTAGAACCTCGTATCGCAGTGTGTCTCAGTTTATTTATAAACCGGGTATTATTTACCTTCTTGTATTTATAAATATTCTCCACAACTGTATCATGTAATATAACAAGAAATAATTATTCAAACTCATTTTCCTGCTTAATTTTGAACAATGTCAACAGTATGATGATATGAAGGAATATATTTCCGGATTTTTGTGTTCTTGTAAAAGAAAGTCTTATTAGAGGTTCTGACCGGTGTCTGTACGTATCATGAGGGGGGTTGGACATATTGTTATGAGACAGAGACACTTTTGACTGAAAAATAAAAATATTTTTATGTTTAATCTTTTAGCTGAACCACAAATTTGTAATCCGGATTGGTTTGAGCAAATAGATGGCAGCAGCTTCATAAGCGGGGAATATTTCCTGCCGAACTGTGAATATTTTGTGTAGCTTTATGTCTGTGTTTAGTTTTATTTTCTATATGTTTCATCCTGTATTGGGCCTCCGATCCAAATAGCGCCCAATTTTTTTTTAGTAATTCGCATAACCAACAGCAACATGAAAACATTAATATTAAGTCGGAGGAAGAAAAAAATATATATAGTTCATAAAAAAAATTTATTTCTCAATATAAACGACATAATATGTCAACTATTCTTCATATTTGGTTTTATGACTCATGCCCGTGGCTTTAACTACGAGGTCATATCGCCTACTACCAGAGCGCTCTTTCGTCACTCTGGTGGACATGAGCCCGACTCTACTGTGGGAGTCCTAAATTTTGCCTTCCCTAAATTTTTATTCACCTAGGCTAGGGGTCTTTAACGAATACCTGACATCGTACAGGCTCGGGACCATCGCTTAACGTCCCATCCGAAGGACGGCGTGCTTAAGTTTATTTTACCTACCAGATAAAATTTGTTCCATGTTGTTGATTGTGTGAATTACTAAAAAAAAAAATTGGGCACGATTTGGGGTATAGGCCGGATTTGGAAATATTACCCCAAATTGTATCAACGTTTAAAATGGAAATTAGCAAAATGATATTCATTCTTTCATTTCTTGCAATGATAATTGTATGATTTTAAAGGTTTTGCAGAGGGCTTTCTTTGATTGATTGAGGTTGTTTACCTTCGTATCAATTCACCGTCTTATCAATTTTTCAGTGACACGAAAATACCTCGGTTAAGCCACAACTCCATTGATCAGATCTCGAGGAGACGGGATAAAGTGTATTTCCTGTATAAGATAATATAACATAATTTATTTACTGTAGTTACTTATTTTGACCAGTGCCGACCCGAGTATATTATATTATTATATATTATATTATATTATTATATATCCATCTTTTTATTATATATTATATATTAATATATATTATATTATTATATATCCAGAGTAGAGCGAGATCTGAATTTTGCGCCCCCCTCCCACCCTTAAATATGAAACTAGACCATCAAGTAGTAGCAAGTGAAAAAAAAAAAAAAAAAAAATTGAAAATGTTTTTATTATATAATCAAAAATGAAAAATGAGCAATTTGATTTATAATCAAGAAATAAAAATGTAACACAACACGAACTGATTTATGATTCATTATCATTGCGTAAGTTGCCACACTAATTGGCTGTCATTGAGTGTGTTTAGGCTAGCAAGCGCTTACAATCCTCTCAATTCTTCAGTCTAACACACATCCATTTGTGTTTCTATTTTAGAGAAACATTGATCCATATGAAGACTTATAATCCTGACATCTACCTATACTTAAAATTGAAAATATGAATATCATCAAAAATGTCTTCTCTGAAAAAAAATTAAAATTGTTTTCCAATGATGGATTTTGGGCGCCCTTCGAAGCGCCAGGTCATCTCGCCATTAGGTAGGGCCGGCTCTGATTGTGACTCATGCGGCTTTAAGTTTAACAAGGAAAGAGCGCTCTAGTGGCCATGAGCCCGACTCTACTCTGGGAATTTTAAATTTTATCTATCTGGGTTTATTCACCTAGGCTAGGGGTCTTCAACAAGTACCCAACATCGTCCAGGCTCGAGAACATCCATAGGACAGCGTACTCAATGTTTTTTGGCCTAAGGCCATGGTCGGATTTCAAAACTGCGATCTTGAATAAAATAGTATAATAGTGTAAGTTTTAATTTAGTTCTAATTTACTGCATAAGATTGTCTTGTGCTAGTGATGTCCTGATTTAATTTAATATTAATAAAAGTGAACTCTATGTTTCAGATGGACCCAGAGAGAGATCATGTACATCCAGTTTCCTGGAGACCTGTTCTTGAGGATGTTGAAGTGTCTTATCATCCCTCTCATGGTCTCTTCCATCACAGCGGCCATCGGCTCCCTGGATCTGTCCCTCTCCAAGAAGATCGGGGCCCGCTCTATTGTATACTATGTGTCCACCACAGGACTCGCTGTTATTTTGGGGATCATCCTGGTGTCCATCATCCAGCCAGGACGAGGAGGAGGGTTCCAGTCGGGCAAGCTTCAACTCTCCTCTAGGAACGTGACCACAGTGGACACACTGCTCGATCTTATACGGTGAGTTGAACTATACGATAGGGCTAAGCCAATTTATTTATACTACTCCAGCTTCAAGTCCGATCTACCGATTTGGTGGAAGGTGTCTTTATTGAGGGACTTCTGAATCCTCATACTAAGTTCCTTGTCGATATATTTATTACATCGGCAGGTGTTGGGCTTTTTTTGTTAAGCCCCCTCCCATGCTCCCCTTCCCCTTGCTCGATTTGACTGAAAATCAAATGTTGTATTTTTGGGGTTCTGGATACACTTATAAAAAGTCGTCTGGAAATCACCGGCAATTTACTATGGAATCTATTGACATACACTCCTCCACCATCGTCATACTAAATTTTATGTCGATAAATTCATTAGAAAAGCAGTTATTAGGATTTTTGAATTAAGGCCCCTCTCCTGAACCCCCTTCCCTTCAGCCGGGAGATGCACGATTCCTCTCCGACCTCCACGATTCCTCTATGTGCAGTTTTGATTGCGTTTAGCCCATGGCAGGTTTCCTCTCACCTATGATCTTGTTTACTTTAACTTGTTTACTTTCCGTCACCACCCCTTCCTCACCATTCACGCATCCGTCTGGAAATCATCCGTTGCTCAGTGTCCCAGTGTCAAGGTCAGTGTTCACATTATTAGTTATCATTATTTATATAATAAAATTATTTAACCTGAATTGTCCTCATATATTAGAAACTAAGGGAGGGGCAGATATATCGTCCCGCCGGCTATTACGCCCCTACAATTTATATTAAGTATGTGATCTGAACTTTATTATTTACTTATTCCCTGCACAACTGAGAGGAATCCTGCCATTCGGTTGAGAGCACTCAACTTCGTCCGAGAGGAATCGTGATGTGGGGATTAGACTGTTCCCCCCACTGCTCTTAATTGGAGAGGAATCCGGCGACGCCCCTTCAGCCTATATTGCTGAAATTTGACAGTTTATGTCCTTATGGATTTTGACTTCAAATATAAAATTTCATGTCGATACATTCATTACATCAGCAGTTAATGGGGTTTTTGCGTTGAGCCCCCTCTGATCCCCCTCCCCTTCGGCCGATCCCGCTAAAAATTATTTGTCGTCTTTTGGGATTCTAAATTCACACATGAAATTTTGTGACGATACATTCATTACAATTGCAGTTATTTTTGCAATCCTCATAATAATAATTTTTCAACCTTAGCCTCACTCAATTCTTTTTTTAACTCCAAAACTTACTAACGATACGCCATACATATATATTATCTCATTATTTCGAGAGAAATTTTTTCTCAACTTTATATTCCTTATTATCAGAAAAACTACTGCAATTTTTCGACTTCTGAAAATTGTTTATTAGGTTTTTTTTAAGTTATCCCCCCTCACCTTCTGATCTCTAGCGATTTGGCTGAAAACCAATGTTTGTAATATGGAGTTCTGGACACTCATATAAAATTTGTATCGATATATTCATTTTATCGAGAGTTATCTTCTTCACAGACACTCAGATAGGGAATAGTTTTATTATTGCATAAGGTAGCTAAGAATTAAAATTATTGTTCAAATTATTTTATCAAATAATTTTTTATTTTATGTTTAGAGGAAAAATAGGAGTATAATTTACCCTTTGTTTTCAACGAATAATGAATAAGGTTGTATGAAAAAATTTAAAGAGAGAACGAAATGGGAAAAAAAGTGTGTTAGGCTTTAATTACTACGGGCTTTCAAGTTACTTTGTGTTTCAGTCTTTTGTATGGAACACTACCCTTTGACAAATGTAAATAAATATATTAAAAAAAAGAAAATCTAGTTTCTGTATGGGAATACAGAACGTTTCGCTGCGGGCTAAGAGAATCGTTATCATTTCATACATCCCTGTATATACAAAGTATATATACATATCCCAGTATATACAGACCATTAGTTTACATCCCCACAGTATACAGAGTAATGTAATTGGTCACAAAGAGCCCAACAGGCGCTGGCCGGAGCTCCTGCCATAGACATGGTGTTGGATGGTGCTGTTGCCTCGTACTACTATAGAAGCAATATGCCTTTAAGAGCAGATATTGATGAGCCCTTACGCCTAGCCCTGGAACAGGAGATGAGCGGACAGTCCAGACCAGAGCGTTGCAAGGACATTGTCCAGGAAGGATAGTGGGAAAATTGCAACATCGTTGGTCAAGAAGTTTGGATGGCCGAAAGACTTAGAAATAATGATTAATAAAGTCGACAGTATCTTTTCAATGTAGAAGGAAATCGAGGTTCTGTCGTGTAAAAGAAAATGCAAAATTTGGCCAACGTTTCGAAAACTATTTATTTTCTTCTTCAGGGCCTACAGAATATAAACAAACAAATTAGACATTATGGACAATGATATAAACAGATACTTTATAATAATTTGAAAAAGAGATGGAAACAATGTTAACATAAATGAAATAGAGAAAAATAATAATAATAAATAAATAATAAAAATAAATACAACTTTTGAAAGTAGTAATGAAATAACCTATATAAAACAATATATATCTCTCTAAATAACTAATAAATAAAAATTACCTTATAATGACTTGAGTGGATATGTGTGGTGAAGGTGTTGTGAGTTAGTGTCCAGTATAGTGCTATGGTGTCGTGTATGTAACTGTCGAGGGCTACCTGAGTTTACCTACGTGACCCTCGGTGGAGGGGGTGTTGCGTGGAATGTAACCAACTCAAGTCAAAAATAAATATAAAGTATGAAAAAATATAAAATAATTTAAAAAATTGAAAAAAAAATTAATAAAAAAATAAGACAAGACACAAACAACCAATAAATATATATATATATATATATATATATATATATATATATATATATATATTAGGGTGGTCGTAAAAAGTAAAAAGTTCGATTTTTCAAAGTCCCCATCCAAATTCTTGTGTAGTTTGACGAAAAAAAATGTTGTGAATTTTTTCAGATTTTTTTGAATGAATTAACCTGGCCCTGTGGGCGGTCAAAGTTTAACAAGTGTTTTAAATGGGGTTTTTGAACATTTACATATTTTTAAGTGTAGGTCTTAGTATTTTTAATATAAAAATCTAAAAATACATGGATTATGGGTTTTCGGGGTCGCGGAAAACGAATTTCATATTAAAAAAATTTTTTTGACAGTCACATTTCCCAAAAAACTAGTACAAAAATTGACGAAAATGATAAAAAGTTTTCGAATCGATGATTCATATCGATTTATATGTTTTTTGGGTCGCTGAACTCGAATTCAATATCAGATTTATTTTTTGTCAATTGCAGCTATCAGAAACACGTATTATTTCATGTAAATTTTTGTTTTACGGTATTTTAAATGTCTTTGGACTTTGATTTAATGCTAAACATACTTTATTGAAATTTTAAGTTTTACATGAAATAATACGTGTTTCTGATAGCTGCAATTGACAAAAAATAAATCTGACATTGAATTCGAGTTCAGCGACCCAAAAAAACATATAAATCGATATGAATCATCGATTCGAAAAATTTTATCATTTTCGTCAATTTTTGTACGAGTTTTTTGGGAAATGTGACTGTCAAAAATTTTTTTTTAATATGAAATTCGTTTTCCGCGACCCCGAAAACCCATAATCCATGTATTTTTAGATTTTTATATTAAAAATACTAAGACCTACACTTAAAAATATGTAAATGTTCAAAAACCCCATTTAAAACACGTGTTAAACTTTGACCGCCCACAGGGCCAGGTTAATTCATTCAAAAAATCTGAAAAAATTCACAACATTTTTTTTCTTCAAACTACACAAGAATTTGGATGGGGACTTTGAAAAATCGAATTTTTTACTTTTTACGACCACCCTAATATATATATATATGTGTGTGTTTGTTTTTTTTCCCATTAAATAAAACATAAATAAATCATGATAACATAAGTATAAAATTTGATTGGAAAACAAATACGACTTACGCATACCTTCCGTATGTCTGGGTACGCCTCGACTCGACGTGGATACAGCCTGACCACTGGATTTCCCAGATATTATCAGGTCGTGGAGATTTTAACTCCAAACTTTTCTTCTTTAGGGAGAAGAACAACCCAAACTGTCTTGTGGGGGCATCGAGACTGCAGAACACTTAATCCTCTGCATGCTTATGACAAGGACAGGGTGGAGTTGATCAACGAGACCGGACCTTACCTGTGGGACTGTTCAGCCGGTGATGTTGAACACAAGCAAGGTGTATCCGAAATCAAAAAAGAACAATAAAGGTCGGAAATTCGATTTGGAGTTTTCACCGGAATTTCATGTTTTTCGATCCCCCTAATTCCAAAAATGAAAAATAAAACTTTCCTGCCTGTGAAGATAAATCCCGATAGAATGAATATATAACATAAAATTGTATATATTTGTCCAGGAACCCCATACGACAACTATTGATTTTCAGCCAAATCGCAAATGGGGAACTAATGGCGAGGGGAGAGGTTAGGTAATCACGTATCAACGCGACATTCTATATATGGATCCAGGACACAATAAGGACGACAACCATCGGTTTTCCCCCGGCCAAAAAGAATTGGGGAGGATCCGAGGAAGTGACAACTCAAAATCCCTAATAATTCTCCATGTAACGATTGTAGGGTAGAGTTTAGTAGATTTATTTATCGGCGTTCGGTGACAAGAGTTTTTACGCCATACAATCTTGTATTGAATAGTTTAAATGAGTGTAGCGAATGTATCAATATAAAATTTAGTATGAGGTTTCAGATGTCCCTGAGTAACCTATTTCTTTTTAACCAAATCGACAGAAAGCGAAATCTTAGTTGATCATTGATCATCATTGATCATTGCGCGCTGCAGACATTGTCCATGATTCACCGACGACTTTTTTTGACGTGAAAACGTCTATTCGCTCGTTAAGCACAGTGATAGCCGTTCAAACTTTCTTGTGTTACAAAATACCATCAGATTTCAATCAATAATAACTACGAGACTAATAATGCCATTACAACGGTTGAGGTCACAATGGATAGATCATGTCTGTACGTGTTTGTTGTGCAGTGTTTGTTTTGCCTGTGACGTTATCGGGCTAGTGTGGGCGCCGGCGGATTATTGTTGCGAATTAGCGTTGTGTAAAATTAGAAATTAGTGTAGCGTGATAACGCGTTTAGATAGGACGTTGATTCGGGTGTCATTGTAAAGAGCTTGAGGAGCACTACTAGGACTCAAAGTGAAACAATAAAAATATTCGCCGAAATATATGTAAAAATCGGTATTAAATAGAAAATTGCAAAATAATTAAAGATGTCTCATATGATCGTAAATATGCGCGGAATTATAGAAAACGCAAATCAGAGGAAAGCTCGCACCAAAAGGAATTTAAAAAACCTAAAAAGTCTAGTGCCGAGCAAATGCAAGAACTACGGCAGCATCGAAAAGAAAATGAAAAATGATTTTATCCCGACGTTTTCACGGAAAGTCTACGGCGTGGACCTTGACTACGCCTTAATGTTTTTTTGAGGGGGTCTCTGTGTGAGTTGTACTTAGTTATAATTAGTTGCTTAGTAATTAACTTAAAAAGTATTTAATATTTGAACATTCTAAAATATAACTTAAAATATAGATAAATATATAACTTTTTTTTTGTAAGAAAAATAATGAAATTTAAAGCTCTCAACTAAATCCCCGGAGTGTCGCTGGACCGAGGGCTGACTGTGACTTTAGCTCGTTCAAAGATATTTATGTACCTTCCAGCCTTTATTTATTTATTTTTTTATAAATAATTTTTATTTTTTGTTACAGAAATATGTTCCCTGATAATCTCATTCAGAGCTGTGTTTCCCAGGTAAGTTTTTTATACTCGTATTTCCTAGTGTTGGTTTGTCTGTTTAACCTCTACTGCCCTGATGCTCCCGCAGTGCTGTTGGCTACCTGTCTTCGGCCATGGATATCCTTAATCCATGTGTGGAAGTCTTGGCTTATTGGAAACTTAAGTTTAATAAGAATATAGTAAAGAAAATAGGGAAAACTCAGGGAGGGAAACACAAAAATATCCGTTCACGATTTTATATTATAATCTCTGTTTTTGAATGTTTATTATTTTATTTTCTATTCATTTCAGTTACTTTCTATTTGTATTTTTTTATTTTTTATTTATTTTTTATTTTTTACTCTTAAGCAGTAGCATTTAAGTTTTTAATTTAACAGATTATTTTTGATTTGTATTTAGTGTATAAGGGTAATGGTTAAGGAAAGTTATTGTATTCTTGTACCTCTGTAAATGCGACTGTTATAATAAACTCTCTTCTTCTACTTTTATTTTTCCCTATGTACAATGCTTCGTGCGCTGGGCATAGAAATAAAGTTGTTATTTTTTCATAAAGTCCTTAATATAACAATATTGCTAATTATAATAATGTATTCTTATTTTCAGTATCGAACGATTCTCATACCTCCTAAAAACCATAGCATTACAGGTGAATATTAATTTTAAATAAATATAATTTATTTATTTATTATTTTTATTTATGTATTTATTATTTTTTTTAATTTCTTATTCTTAAGCTCCCCTTATTAAGTGAAATAATGAAAGTTCATAACCCTGAATATCTAACGAGTGCGAAAGTTTTAGTTGAATTTGAGATAGAAAATATAACGGCTATATACTTTTTAGAGCGAATAAATTAACTAAGCTCTCAGAAAATATTTGGAAAGAGTACCACAAAGCCTAACTTATTCTATATTTCTTCTATCACAATTTTGATTAGATCCAACCAAATTATTTATTTTATCTTTACATGTGGTGTCTAAAGAGCTCAAGATCGGGCGGTCCAAATTTAGCGGAGGCTTTTAGGTTTTTACTCTGAGAGGTAAAAACCTTGAGTACGTCGGCCTTCGGAGGGAACTTAGGCGATGATCCATGCCACTTTTCGAATGTCAGGTACTCTTTAATGAGTCGTATCGTATGTAACCAAATCTGAGTGGGTTAAAGAGTTAATCGGGATGGGATAAGAGCATTCGATGCTTAGGTCCCTAGGTGTATACAACAACCTTGCCAATATGTCTAAATCTGTCTATGGTTGACTATCGTCGTTTCTTTGCTTATCTACTGCTGTCTTAATGTGTTTTTTCAGAAAATATGTGAAAACGGTACCACAAAGCCCACCTATTATATTCTATATTTCTTGACAATTTTAGTTCTTATAAGAATCTTACATATAAAATTCCATGACAGTCCAATCAGCCGTTAGTGAGCTAAGAGTTTTTGTTTGTTGCGATATGACCTCGTAGTTAAAGCCCGGGCATGAGTCATAAAACTTAACCTAACCTATAAATTTATTTTCCAATTTATGCATAACGTAACATGTAATTATTTGATTTTGATGTTACATGATTTTCATTACAAACATATCCTTGGAATTTTCTTTGCAATTTCTTCTGTTTTCCTGACCGGTTTGGCGACTCTCAAATTGTTTTGTCTACTTGCAGACGTGAAGCAGTGGGCCATCTCTAGCGAGATGACAGACGGCTCCAACGTCCTCGGTCTTGTCGTCTTCTCCTGTATCCAAGGGGTGGCCATTGGTCAGATCGGCAAACTGGGTAAGCCCCTCCTCGACTTCTACACCGCCCTGGGCGAGGTCATGATGATCATCACTAACTGGGTACTATGGTAAGATATAAAACATTTTTTATTTTACCAACTATTCGAAGTATAGAAGAAGTTATGTAATCGGTTAAAAATTCGAAGGAGAGTTTTTAATGAAATTTAATATTTTCCGACCTCCAGATTTCAAAGATGAAAAAAAAAATCCTGTGCGTCTGTGAATAAGATAACTCCCGTTAGAATGAATGAATCAACACGAAATTTTATATGTGTTATCTGAACCTCATAAGGGCAACACCTATGAAATTTGATCAGAGGGGGCTCAACACAAAAACCCCAATAATTGCTGATTTAATGAATGTGTCGACATGAAATTTTATATTTGAAGTCAAAACCCAATGAACTGTCACATTTCAGCGATATCGGCCGAAGGAAACGGGAGGTTCAGGGGAGGTGGTTACTCAAAAACCCTAATTACGACCGATGCCCTGTCTTCAAGAGTGCCATTGTGACTGATGATGTTACATCTTCTAAGTCGATAAACGCGGCCATATTGGAATTTCGTAGTTAATAAGTGAAACATACTTGTTTGATTGAGAAGGGTTGGAATTTAAAGAGAATCCCCCCTCTCAACGAATTTGTCTTAACTTATATAATGTTGCAGGCTGTCTCCAGTGGGCGTCATGTTCCTTGTGATCGCCAAGATGATCGAAGCAGAGTCCTTCGCCGCCATGGTGGGTCAACTTGGCTTCTACTTCCTCACCGTTCTGCTCGGTCTCTTCATCCATTGTCTCATCACTTGTCCTGCTATCTACTTCATATGCACCCGCAAGCTCCCCTTCAGGTTCCTGGCCAATATGAGTCAGGCGGCCCTCACTGCCTTCGCTACTGGATCTAGGTAATTTAACCTGCTGTATATCTAAGGAGAGGAACGCCGGTCAGAGGCAGCTTGCTTGCTTGCTTACTTAGCTCAAGATCGGAGGTTCTAATTCCGGGGCCCAACCTTGGTGAATAAAAAATAAAAACGGGGTAGGCAAAATTTAAGACTCCCATAGTAGAGTTGGGCTCATGTCCACCCGAGTGACGAATGACTCTTTGGTAGTAGTTAAAGCCCGGGCATGAGTCGTAATAACTAACATGCGTTATAGGAATTTTGGATTTTCAACATTGTATATATTCTCATATGAACAAGAAAAAAGTTCAAATGCATTAAAAATATTTATTCATATTAAAAATTAGTCTAAATGACATCATAAAAATAATTGAATTGTGTTATTGCGGAAGGGGCAACACTGATTACATTTTAACCTTCCTAAAGTTAGTCTGTTAATTCAGTGACTGCTTGGAATAGTTCTTAATACACCACATAAATGTATAGAAGAACCTGTTTTAGGCGTATGTTGCAGAAATATATGAAGAAAAAGCGTATATATCTCCAAGTAAGTAATATTGCATGTCGTAACAAAGAAGGCTTATTTCTGCAGTCTGCAGTAAACATTTTCTTATGACAAAACCGTTTAATCAATTTTGTAAAAAAAAAAAGAGATGAGCTCATTCATTATTTTTTAAAGGGAGCAAATATCAGAAAACGTTCGCAGAACCTGTTCGATTATTTTTCTAGGAATAAATAATTAAAATAAATACATAACGGTTTTGTTCATGATATAATGTAATGTCTCAAACTTACTATAATAATTGAATAATATTAATAAACCGAAGAAAAAAGGAGGCAAAGATGGTCTCAATTTTATTTCTTTGAAAATATTTTTTTGTTTTACTTTTGGATATACAGGACTTTATTAAAGTTTGCCCTTTTATCTTCCGCATTATAAGACTTTAAAATCTGAAAATATTTTTGAAAATAGTTCATTGTGGCATCATTGAACTTAAATTATTTTCACTTATGTTATTTCGTGTGTAAAGTATTTATATTTAGCCTAAAGTGTTTATTCAGAATCTCTAAGTGTCGATAATACCTGTATTTCGATAAACTTTGAATTGAGGAAATTTGTACAATTAAGTACACATCAAATTACCTCCTTGTCTTCTCTATACTGTCTACACAACACGGGCTTATGTAATACTGCTAATGTTTCATGTACACATTTCTTTTAACATTAGTTAATAGCACTTTTTGATCTTTACCGACAAAGAAGTGGCCTGAATGGCGTGAGAGTGGCAGCTCCTCATGACGATAAAAATGTGGGAGGGAATAAGGAATAATATTGGAAAATACTATAAAAAAAGGTTACCAAAAGGTAGTTATTATGACTCTTGCCCGGGCTTTAACTACAAGATGTTGTCACCTACGCGCTCTTTCATCACTCTGATGGACATGAGCCTGACTCTACTATGGGAATCTTACATTCACCTAGGATAAGGGCCTTCAACGAGTTCTGAACCCGCGATCTTGATCTCAGTAAGCAAGAATGCATATCGCTGAGCTACCAGCGCCATCTAATAAAAAAACATCGCTGAACTTGTATATTTGACTTTCATTGCGGCGTCTGAATCCTCATACTACATTTTGAGTCGATACATTCATTACATCGGCAGTTAGTCTTATGAGGAGGTTCTGTACATTGCTTGTTTTGTTACTTACATGGGTATGAGTAACTTTAACGAAGAATCTATATGCTTTTTTGTTTAATATTTTAACTGAGCCATAAAGTAATCCGGAATGGTTTCTAGAGCCATCTTGAGACCAATACAAACCTTGTATATTTATTTGATTTGATATGTTTATGTTCTGTTTTCAGTTCAGCAACGCTCTCGGTGTCGATGGCCTGTCTGGAAGAGAAGAACAACGTGGACCCCCGGGTGTCGAGGTTCGTGATGCCGATCGGAGCCACCATCAACATGGATGGTACTGCACTCTATGAGGCTGTGGCCGTCCTCTTCATTTCACAGATCAGGAACATGAGTCTCTCCATAGGACAGATATTTGCTGTCAGGTATGTACCTGGAAATATATTTTTCAATTATATGTAGAGGTCACCAGTTCTTCCTCCAAGTGACCCCGCCTTATATATACATATATATATTATGGTAAAATAAATCTTGTTAAATAAAACTAATAAATATAAATAGAAAAATAATAATTGAATTAATAAAACTTAAATATACAATAAATTACCATATTTCCTGCAGAAATTGTATAACTCTGGTCTTTTACTAAATTTTGATTTCTACAGTAATTTCCGAAAAGGGCCCTAAAAAAGAATCAAAAGTTCAATACGTTCAATTTTTAAGAAAGTGCAAGTAAATTTTTAAAAAATTTAATTAACAAACTTTTCATTTGGATTTCTAAAGAGATGCCATATTGTTTTCTAAATTTTGCAAAAATATTAAATCTAATCCAAAGGTTTTTAAATCATCTTACTGGGCCAACAGGGAAAATGAATAGCATAGAATTTACGAGAACAAATAATTGGGTTTATTTACTTAAACTACATAATAAAATGAATAACTAAGTAATAATAAAAAAAAAAATCAAATTATCTACAAAAAGAAATGTTACAAGCTAATTTTTACATTTATGTTTTAGTCTATTTTCTTTCTAAATACTGGCCATTCTTCAAATTTAAGTTATTTTAGGGCATATAAATCATATAATTAAATTAAAGTACCTTCTTTGTGCATCTATTTCAATTAAAACTCCAATTAATCACAATTAATTCACTACAACTTAGTTCTCCGCACCTTAAGCCTGAACTCTCACTCCATCTCAATTCAGACCGTCTCACCTCAACTCAGACCTCGACTCTTCTCTTCACTAATTAAAAACAGCTGATGGTCGTGTTTTGTTTTTTATGCATGGGTTGTTTTAAAACAAAATGCATTCATATTATTATTCACTAATTTAGTTGCTTCTTGGATTTTATTTTATACTAATAAATATAGTTAATTTAATAATATTAATAATTTGAACTTGTATATATATATATATATATATATATATATATATATATATATATATATATATATATACTGGAAAGGTTGACGCGTGCACCTAAGGAACTAAGCATCCAGTGATTTTCCCTGGAAGCGCTGGATTTCAACTAAGTCCTTCATGAAGGACCCAGTCTCTCAGTTTTCTTAACGAATCTAAGAATGCTCCTGTGGTCGAATTTTCTAAAATCTTCTTCTATGATCACATCAAAAATGTGAAATCTCGTCCGAGCGTAGCCCAGCCACCTACCCAGGAAGTGAGCCGCCTTCTCGTCTTCTTCTGCACATGTGTCATAGATGGGACTGTCCTGAACTCCTACAAGGTTGAACGAACCGTGTTCTGTGAGAACTACTGTTAGTTGCCCCCCGCCCCCCCCCCCCCCCCCCCGACGCTATCGCAAGAACTCAAGCTATAAATAAATTTAAGAAAAATATTATTATTCAATTTATTGATGGTTTTCACACACAAAGTAGCGACAGAGTTATACATCGATATCAGTTCGATAACTGAGGTTGCTATACTTTCTGTTACAGTATCGCAGCTACCATGGCCAGTATTGGAGCGGCTGCGATCCCTCAGGCTGGTCTCATCACCATGGTAATGGTCCTGGACACTGTTGGACTCCCTGCTGACGATGTCACCCTCATCCTTGCTGTTGACTGGCTCTTGTAAGTTGTCATTCTCATCTTTCCTCACCATGGCATTACCTCTATAGGTTTATATTGATTAAGAAATGATAATACGTCCTATATGCTCTGGAGTGTATAGGGCCCCTACAGTTTTATTATACAAAAAAACGAAGATTGGACTATAGTTAGTTATTGTGGCTTATGCCCGGGCTTTAATTTCGAGATTATATCACCAACTACCAGAGTGCTCTTTCGTCGCTCTGCATGAGCTCGACTCTACTGTGGGAGTTTTAAATTGTGCCTACCCAGGTTTAGTTACATCGTACAGGCTCGGGACCATCGCTTACGTCCATTTTATATTAGAATTACATTTTTTTTTTTTTTTTTTTTGCTGCAATTTTAATTCAATTAATTTTGTGTGTGAGGGCGCCGGTAGCTCAGTGCTATGCGTGCTTGCCTTCTGAGCTCAAGATCGTAGGTTTGAAACCCGACCGATGCCCTTAGTTTATTTTATCTGGGAGGTAAAATAAACTCAAACACGCCGTCCTTCGGATGGGACGTTGAGCGATGGTCCCGAGTCTGTACGTCAGGTACTCGTAAAAGACCCCTGTCATAGTTGAATAAAAATTTAGGGTACGCAAAATTTAGGACTCCCACAGTAGAGTCGAGCTCATGTCCGCCAAAGTGACGAAAGAGCGCACTTGTAGTAGGCGATATGACGTAGTTAAAACCCGAGCATGAGTCATAAAACCTAACCTAATTAATTTTGTAATTTTAAAATTATACCTTAGGAGTTATAATGGTACGAATTTAATATTATATTGTTATTCATATTTAAAAGGTTATAAATTTTTTCGAAAGTTGTCACTAGGTCAAATATTGATCCAGGTATGTATCCTGAGATGGGTCAGTATTTGGTATTCTACAAGAAAGTGGATCAGATCATCGCTTGACGTGGCTATATAGAGCTCACAGTTTGGGTCAGATACGAGAATAAGTTGCATTTCTGTATTATCAACAGAATACAAAAATTACCATGAGTTGTAAATTTGATAATTTATGAATAATTCGAAATTATATTAAATAGTTTAAATTGTATACTTTTTTATGAATAATTTAGAATGAAATTACTTAATATGTTATATTACAATGGTTTGATTACCCCCAATAAAATTATGATAATAAAGGGTGTTGTCGCCGAAACGTTCCCACGCCGGAACGCGCCTAAATGTTCCACATTGATCCCATCACATTGCTTTTTTTCCCGAGACTTTATCCTCATGCTTTTCGTGTTGAGAATGGAAAACAGTAGATAAGTGCGATGACATGATATCCAAGAACGTGACCGATAAACTCATTTTTTCTTTCCTCAATTTTGTTTTTTTTCTCACGATCCTATCTTTAAAATGACATATTTATGTATTTCTTTTTCTAAGCTCCACTTTCAAAAAGATATTGTATGAAATGTTTTAATTAAATTGTATTATTATTAACCCCCATCGCAAAAGAAGGGGTATTATAAGTTGGAAGCTTTTGTCTGTGTGTGTGTGTGTGTCTGTTTGTGACATCATAGCTCCGAGACGGCTGAACCGATTTCAAAGCGTTTTTTTTTGTTTCAAATGCTGGTATTTGTGAGATGGTTCTGAGCCATGTTTAGTGGAAATCGGGTATGCCGTTTCCAAGATCTTCAGGTTTCATCAGAGCCTGAGTAAGGATCTCGGCCTCTATTACAGCTAAAGACTTGGGAGTTTGAGCTGAAATGTTTATAAGGCCAACCCCCTCCCCCTTCAAGTATCCCCCCCCCCTAAAAAAAAAACCCTCCCCACCAAGGCTTCAATAAAAAAAATTAATGAACAAAAAAATGTTTTAAATAGACTTTTATTTAAAACACCAAAGACCGGTTTTAAAAGTTTATTTTTTGTGTAAGGGGTTGTTTAAATTCTTAAATTAACTTTTTTATTTCTTTCAACTAGAACGAAAACTGATAATATCAAAATAATATCCTGGAGATGTGGAAAAGTGCCAGCTGCATGGTCTAGTGTCTATAAAATTACTTTCTCATAACATTATCGTTAGTTATTGCGACTCATGCCTGGGCTCTAACTATGATCATTTATTACCAGAGCGCTCTTTCGTCTCTTTGGTGGTCATGAGCTCGACTCTACTGTGGAAGTCCTAAATTTTGCCTACGTTGGTTTATTTACCTAGGATAGGGGGTAGGGGGTCTTTAACGAGTACCTGACATGGCACAGGCTCGGGACCATCGCTTGACATTCCATCCGAAGGACGGTATACTGAAGGGTTTCTCACCTCCCAGAAAAAAAACCAAGGGCCACGTAAGGCGCGATCAATATTATCGTGCTCAGTTCCTTTGATATAACATTACTTCATATTTTTTAACATAGCTTTAGTTAAAATTGTATTTCTGGCATTTCTTCCAGAGTTGTGTTCGTTTTGACAATACTTCCAGACGAGGTCAAGATTCCTCGACGTGTAACACCGTTCACTTGAAGAAGGGTTATGAATTGTCTCGAAATATTGTCAGAATGTGTCGTCCTCATTATATCGGGAGTTATGTTCACAGACAGAAATATATATATTTTTTTAATTAAGAGGAAAGCATGAAATTCAGTTGAAAACTACGCATCAAATTTCTGACAGATTAGATATCTTCCACTATACTTCGTATAGTTGGTGAAGTAAAAACATTTAAAATGGCTTCAATTATTATTAACGATTGTTTTCCTATTGTTTCAGGGACCGATTTCGAACGACAGTCAATGTTGTGGGTGATTCTTTGGGAGCAGGTGTTGTGGAACATTTAAGTAAAAAAGAACTAGCAGAAAAGGACAAAGTGCGTCAAATTAACTGATTTGTGTAGCACTTTGCGCAATCACGGAGAAATATCAGTCACTAAGGGTGCCTTCAGAAGTATAGGACCGATCGCCGACTCTAACTTTACCGCTCACTTTACATCGTTCAACTTCAAATATTTCTTTGATCCTGTTATATATTTTATTTGTGACTTAATTATGTGCCATCTTCTCATAATAAAATTTGAGGGGAGACCTCTTATGTATTTTAAATATTAGTATTTTTTTTTATGTAACGTAAATGGCTAACAACTGTATAATATTTAAATTAATGTACATATATATTGACAATGTAAATACACATATATGTAGAACAAATATTTATTTAGAGGTTTTTATATATAAGAATAAAATGAATTTTAGAAAATTTATTTGGAGTAATTAGCTTGAACTTCTAGATATTTTGAGTTTTTTTTTTATCTTATATGTATGAGTTACATTTTATTGTATACATTTTTTATTATTATTAATTCAAATATTCTTATAAATATATTGAAAATTTATTCCATTTTACTTTTTTCTCCTTTTTTTTTTTTCGTTTTAAAACAATAACTATTTGGACCAGAAGTTGTTCTCATAAAATTTTTTGATGTGTAATAATCTTAGCTCGCAGCTCATTGTAGTAATCTCACGAAACTGATACGAAAAAGAGAACAGATATAAAAGCAGCAAAGCTAGTGCACACCCGAGCTAAGTTGTGGAGGGGATAGGTGAGTTTCTCTGTGGAGTGATCATAGCTGGCTCTAACTCTGACGGCGTCTTTACTTCGTTGTCGTGATGATGGCCACACAAGGTTATAAGCTATTCTAGCAAGTGTTCTGAATTATTGTCAACAATTTACAAATAATAAGTGATCCTCGAATTGTGATTATATTGTTATATTATATTTACACGACTATCGTAAATATTACCAAAGAATGTTGCCAATGAAATTTTATTCCTTCCTTCTTTTCCAGTGAACACACAATGTTTACATGTAACGATGCGAATATTAACTGGGTTTTTATTTATATAAAATATATTATTTTTCCTTCTAGGGCGAAACGATGTTATAAATATATTTTATTAATTGGGAAACAGTATTTTTATATGAAATAAATAAACATATTTATTTGCCATTGAAGAGTAGCTTATTTTAAAAGAAAAAAAAAAAGTAATTTAGGAGGGACTCAAGTACCAGAAAAATTTCTTGCTCCATTTATATCAACTAAAAAATAAATCTATGGATGCATAGGGTGACTACTATTCTATTTGGGAATAGTGCCCTCGCTTGTCCTAACGAAGCTAACAATAAATTAAAAAAAAGGATATACAATAAAATTAAACACCCAAATAATTTGAATATTTATTTAAATAAAACTACTTTTTGTTTCTTTTAAAGAAACAAAATATAAAAAGATTAAATAATGTAATGTGAATATGCAAACCAAAAATCACAGACAAAAAAGGACAGAAGTTTGAATTGGAAACAAACGATACAAAAATTTAGAAAAATATTGACATTTGTGTGAAGATGTGAAGATCAAATGTTTTCAGTATTATTCAGAATAACCAATATTTGTTATTAATTAATTATTTATGAATAAAATTAATTGATAAGATAAGAAACATTGATTCTTGTGATATCAACTAACATAAAAATCATTCGACATTTATGGAAAAAAGCATAAAAAATACAGTAATTCTATAAACTCGAATTTGAGTTTACACACATTAATAGTAGATGTACTGGGTGGGATGTTGTGGATACCTAGGGACCTAAGCATTCAATGCTTTTTCCCCTTTCCCTGGAAGCTCTACTGAGGACAGTCCTACATTTTGCCTACCCAGGTTTTAGTAGGAAAGCCTTGACTAGTAAATGTTATAACACCTAATTTTAAGTAAGAATTTCTTATAAGAATAAAGAAGAGAAATGTAAAAGTAAATTTTAAATAAAATACCTTGAAAACATACAAAACTAATTTAACTGAACTTAAAAAGCAATATTGGATATGTTTATATTCCTTATAAGACTGAAATGTTTGGACCAACGGTAGAAAAATACCTAGCTATAAACGGTATGTGGAAATTAGGTAGTAATTATAAATTTAGTTTTCATTTCAATTATTAAATTTAAATGTAATTATATGAAAATAATTTTTTTTCAAAATTTACATTGTCATTTTAAAAAATATACCTGTCTTTCCATGCCAAATGAACCACTTCTGGATATCAACCTCAGAAGAATTCGAGAAAATTTCTCTGAGATGTTTATATAGTGATGTAATAATAAGGGGAAGAGATGAGGTTTGTGATTAATAAAACAAACTTTCAACATTGAGTGTGACTTCTTCAGGTCTGTATTGACAAAGATTATTATATATTTTTTTTTATATATTATAAAATTGAGTAAAGATATGATACTATAATTCAATGTGACTAAACATACTAAACCTAGATGATGAGCGAATATAACTTAAATTATTTATAATACAACAAAATTAAATATATCTGAACACAAACGAAGTTATAATTGTTTGTGTTCAGGTATCATTTGTTTTTGTTGGAGTGTAAACCATTTTAAAGTTATATTCATGATGTAGGTTTAATTCGTTAAGACTCATTTAGTTTTAGTGTCATATCTGTATTTAATTCTAGCATACATAAACTCATTGATAATGTATATAAGTGAGGCCCTGAAGAAGGCACACTGTTGAAACGTTGATAGAAATTGAGTTCGTTTTATCGACTACAAACAAGCTTGATCTCTCCCACTTCCTATTAAGCTGGCCAATCCTTCCCAAAATTGATAGTAATGCAAGAAAACGTGATTATTCTTAGTCTTCAGTTTGCATTTTTTGACAAATATTCAAATTTCGAATTTATATCCTAGCATAAAATAACAGGCATCTCTTCTATAGAAGTAATTTTGGTCTCATTTTAAAGTTAATTAAATTATCTTAATATATAAAAATGTTTGTGTAATAAACAAAATTAGTGGTGATTGCAACTGATTGATGGTTCAACGGTGGAGGTTTGAACATTTTGACCGCTAGCGACCTTTCTCATGGTACACAGGCGCTGGCCCAAAGCCCACAGAGTTGGAAACTTTCCTTCCTAGATTTCAGCAACCGTTGTAGAGAACGACTTGGCCTCAGGGAACTGCCTAGCATCAGCTTTCAGCATATTGACTTCCAGAAAGCCTGGCGACCTTATGTTGGTCCAAGAATCCAAGCAACGAACCCCGTAGCACTAGTATATCTAAGAATAGATTTAGCTTTGAGGCCCAGGTGACGGACCCGGGACGAAAAAAGACATATCTCAATGGATAAATTCCTTATCCTCAATCTGTACATTTTTCCACTCTCCAGTGTAGATCTCGAACATCCTGAAAGGGTTTGAGCATCTTGTCCTTCCACCACTCAAGGGGGATTGGACTCGTGCCAACAGTCTGCACATGACTTCATTCTCCCGTAAAGGACCCTTTCACCCCAAGGTACAAGCCTATACCCCGGCACAGCCTTAACTCTCCCACGGGCACAACACAAGGCGCAAACCGAGTGACGCTACTTCCACCTGAGCAAGGCGGGGTTAACGACTAAAGAGAAAGAAAGAATGTCGATATAGTTTCAGACTTTAATCTTTAAACTTGTCAGAGATATAAAGCGAGGTACTAACTTGAGCATTCACCCCAAATGAAGAAACGTTCGCCTCTCAAATGCTCAGGTGTGTACTGGGTGAGCATTCGGATCCGAATGCCTGATCCGAGAGAAGTGGTACACCAAAGAGAGAACGCGTTCTTGGTGCTCAGTGTGGACAGGGTTTTTTTGACTCAACGCTCCGAAACGAATTATTTTTATTCCCCCTTCTCTCCCACTGGACGATGTCTTAACTCTTATGGAGAATTTTCATCCTAGTAAAGTTTCGTCCGTTTCAAAACTTATTGTTTTTAAAAACTCCGCGTTGCTCCTTTCCAAATAAATTTTTTTCTGGCATCAACGCCTTCTCTTTTTTTTCTCTCTTTTAAAGTGTTAAATACAATAAAACTAAAGCTAATAGCTAGTTAGTTCCGTACCATGACGGTGGGGGACAAAGACTAGACTTCAAGTTGCCCCGAATGGGCGGCTCAGCGCTCATACGGGGCGTCTAGTTGTTCGAAACGTTCGCCTTCCCAACCCCGAACCTCATGCTCAAGTGAGTACCCAGCTTATCATGTCCTACCTCGAACGACGGCAGCGCTCTATTTGATAAAGTACACAACTGATGTCGCAGTAAGAAGGGAGAGGTTGAAGTGAGCCAGGATCAGTAACACTGACGCTGCTAGCTGTGCGCCTACAGTGTAAGTTCAACAAAACTACGGAGATATGTAATACTCGCAAAAAACCAGTGTGCGACAAATACACAGGAAAACTCTGAAAAAAAATCTTGACTGGATCATAGAATGAATATCCCTGTTCTATTTACTAATTTTTATTTAACTCAATTTTTAATTATTGTTTTTATATGTTACGACAGAACTGTTTGTCAAAATTTTAGCTCAGTAAACAAACTTCTTCTTTGATGTATTGTCATATACATAAAAATTGTTATACCAAATCACGGGTTTTGGCATTCCACCATGATCAAATGTAGTTATAATTTCGTATATTTATAACCTGACGATGTATTGCCGAAACCAGTAGTTTTTGTATAACAATATTTCAAAAAATAAGTATTTTTTTTGTTTCTTACAAGTTTGCACAATAAGTCCGCCTTTCTCAACTTAGAAGTTAGTTCAATAAAACTAAAGTGACGTCACTGGCACATTTCATATGTATGGAAAACAATATGGTTCTTGTTAAATCAACGTTGTCATACTTCGGAGACAGTTATAATTAATCGTTCCTAAAATTTGATATGAGTATTCTAAAAGATTTCAAAGAGATCCAAGTGTTCACCGTTTTAGTGTTCCAAGTGAAGCATGATTAACGGCAGCCATATTTGAAAAGGACTGAACATTAAAAGCCAATTTTTACTTCCCCAGGTATAAAAAGTATAGGCGAAGTTATATAATCGGTAAGAAATTATATTGTGGATTTTTATTTTTTGGATTCAGAGGTACAGAAAACTTAAAATTTTGGTGAAAACATCGAATTTCTAAACTAGGAAATAAGAAACGTGATGAACTACCACGGAAGATGATAGAGCGGCACCTAAAATAATATCCTTATCTTCTAAAAATAGTGGACTTTCCGAGTTTCAGATCCAAAAAAACATTAAGGCGTAGTCAAGCTCCACGCCGTAGATTTTCCGTAAAAACGTCGTGATAAAATCATAAGTGTTTTTTCATTTTATTTTCGATGCTGCCGTAGCTCTTGCATTTGCTCGACACTACACTTTTTAGGTTTTTGTAATTCCTTTTGATGCGAGCTTTCCTCTGATTTGCGTTTTCTATAATTCCGCGCATATTTACGATTCATATGAGACATCTTTAATTTTTTTGCAATTTTCAATTTAATACCGATTTTTACATATATTTCGGCGAATATTTTTATTGTTTCACTTTGAGTCCTATTAGTGCTCCTCAAGCTCTTTAAAATGACACCCGAATCAACGTCCTATCTAAACGCGTTATCACGCTACACTAATTTCTAATTTAACACAACGCTAATTCGCAACAATCATCCGCCGGCGCACAGTGTTTCCAAGGTGGAAAAAACCTCGAACATGAAATTCTTTATTTTTGACAAATTCTTAGAGTTTTGCAAAAGTTGATAGTCAAAAATGAATGTACTGCACCAATTTTCCATCTAGATTTTTTTTTTGGGATCGTTGAATTTGAAAAGTGCCTTTTGACGAGTACTGATTATCGTACGTTTTCGCTTCGCAACTTCTATTCTACCTCGGACGCCTGTTGTTTTAATTAAAATTACGAAAGTTTGCATGTTAATTACCCAACATATGTAAGATAAGAGCCATGCGTCAGCTTCCTAGGATATTGGAAATATGCAGAAAAATAAGGGATGTATAAGATACTAAAAAAAAAAAACTTATAGATTTCTGTAAAGGCTTTCACAATCAGCTCCACCTTCCTCAAGCCTCTTCCTAATTTTTTTCTATAGATATGATGTTGAACTATTTACGGTAAAAGTTTCAGGACCGGCGGTTGCCGGCTGTGACCTTCGCACAGATTTGAATGCGTGAATACGAGTATGTACGAAAATAATCACAAGTCTGTTGATGCCTATTAGCAGGAGAACGTTATGGGAAGTGTAAACAACACGATCTTATCAAAGGTTATCTAAGACCTAAGAAATTAAATAGGGAATGTTTAGTACTGTTTTATCATGGTCGCGTTGTGTGATAAAAATGTGCGAGTCGGGGACCCTTATTCCGTACCGAATAGTTTGCGAGGAACTCATGAAAGATGAACCCAACTTGAAATTGTGTTTTCAATTGTTGTACCCACATCTCGAGGAGAATGAACTATCTATGATAAGTAAACAACGATTCATTCCAAAATATAATAAAAAGTTAAAAGACGTTTATTATAATAAGACCAAATGTTTTCAAAGATATAGTGAATGGTTAAAAGGTAATTTTATTGTTACTCCACCTGTGAGTGGTGGTGGAAAGTCAGAATATTCACTCGATGATGTAAACAGAGGAGGGGAGGCCGACTAAAAATTTCCTAGAGAGCGGTTATAAGGCGAGAAAGTACAAGGTTCAACACCTTCAACGCTCACACTAAGCGAGCAAGCATTATGTTTAATTAAAGAATTGCAACTACCTGAACCGTTGATTTATTCACCACATATGAAATGGACTATAAACTGTACTGGTAAAATGTGCAAATCTGTAAATAAACTGTCAAAAATGTAAATACTCAAATACTGCCAAAAACCTATCAAGACTTGATTTGCGACCCCTTGTTTATAGGAACTTTTTTTTTCACCTTTAAATTTCATATAAGTATTCGCAGTCCAAAATAGTTGTTTCCAAAAAACGTTGTTTTGGAAACACTGTGCGGCGCCCACATTAGCCCGATAACGTCACAGGCAAAACAAACAGGTACAGAGCGAATAGACTTTTTCACGACAAAAATATTACTTAACTTTTGAATTTTGATGTTATATTAAGGAATGACATTGTTACTGACATTTACTGTGAAAAATTTAATAAACATTTATTGTAAAAATACCTTCAAGTTGAAAAAATATTATTATAGGAAACAGTCGGTCTTTTCATCCTTATGTGCAATGGCTCATGATATCTGCTTCACTTTTATATTGAACAAATGTATCCAGGATATACATACATAAAACATCCATGGGGAATCATACTTAAGCGTTTTTAGTATACATTAAATAAAATACTAGACACAGAATAAAATAATTTTAAGTTAACATGATAAATACACAATAAATATTATAAATATCCATACGGCAGAAGCAGAAACTTCGACATATCCTGTTTTTTTCCCGTATAGATTGCATTGCAACAAAAAACTATATATGTAGCTTACGTGACACTTAACATTTTTTGTAGAGATATTGTGAAACACTTAATAAAAGAATATAAAGAAAATATATGTTTTTTAAATATTGTCCATTTCACAAACTATATAAAATACATGGCAGTGCTTCCGATATTGCTACCATCTTCAGCAACACCCTAAGTATTTCCATACACTTTATATATTTTGTCAAATAGACAATATTAAAAAAACAAAAAACATACGTTCCTCTTTATATTTTTGTTGTATATATGTTCAATTTAGAATATAGAAAAATTTACTTACATACATCCTACGAAAAAGGTATTCAGGAAAAAAAAAGGTTAAAACTACTTAAATAAGAAACCAGAACGTTTGATAAAACAAACATAAATGAAAGTAAATATAATTTATTTAAAAAAAAAAAATAATAAAATTAAAAAACATAAAATAAACGTAATATAAAATAATTGCTCTTAGTTCAATAAAACAATATGTTTCATGCTACTAGTTATGAAAGTAATTAACATAAAATTGCATTGAGGTAAATCGAGGTTCTGTTGTGTAAATAAAAAAACTCAGTTATTGGCTAACGTTTTGGAAACTATTTCCTTCTTCGGGGCCTTATAATTCGAGTGGAGGTGTTTTTAAGTAGTGGATTGTGAGACACAAATACATACCTTCAAGACACAAAAGGAAATATTTTCCTCGACTTCCCTCAACACTGATAAGATACTGTCGACTTAATCAATCATCATAAAATTTCATATTTTCCCCACAATGCAATAAACTGTTGGACAAAATTATAGCATCACTTCCAAAAAACCTTCTATTTCACTTCAATAATTTATTAGAAATTCTTTACACATGCATGTGTTTGAGGAGATATTAAGGAACTATATTTTCCATTTAATGACCAATACAAAAAGAAAAATATAAAAAAAACGAATTTGGTTTATTCAATTTAACTGTCTCAATATAAATAATTGGTGTTTCTAAGGGCAACAGCTACCATAGCAACAATTTTCTTTCTTCTTTTGAGTAATCGCCTAGTGATGCTTTCTTTCTTGTTGTTTCATTTTCAACTCCTTATTAAATAAATTCTAGTCAATAATTAAGGATAATTAAACATCTTTCTAATCAATAAAGCGATAATTTTGTCCAGTAGTTTATATACTTTAAATGGACGCCTCCAAGACAATCTTTATATTCTAACGACTATACATATGTATAATATATGTTATGTTATGTTCAGATTTGAAGACAATGAGAGAATTGTACTTAACAACATAAATAAGTTTCATTTACAATAATTAAATGAAATCTGTACAAGACAGGATGGCTGTCCAATGTTTACACACTTTTCTACAATTAGTTGGGCATATTGGCCTGTCGCCTTAACAATATATAAATTTTTTCTTTGATCCAATCTTTGTTGTAAGGGGCATACGTGTTGGTCCCTTTCTGGTAGCTGAAACAAAAACAAAACAATAATTTATTATTTTTTGGTATTGTAATATAGAAACATAAGTCCCTTAGGTTTTTCCATTTGAAGTGGAAAACGTTGTCAAAGTATTTCCCCAGAACGAATTTATCAAGTACGTTTTCGCTCTTCCTCTAAAACAATCGACTGTTTGGGCAAAAACTCGGCGCTCTATATATATATTCGATTAAAATATTGACTTCTGAATAGGGATTGCAATGCTGGATCCAGCAATCCAGCTAAATCCAGCACATTTTTGGGCTTGCTGGGTCCAGCATCTGGCGCTGGATCCAGCGGTGCGGATCCGAAATCACATAAAAATAAGTAACTAACTTTTTTTCCGCGCCTCAAAACTTTACGTTGCCGCTTTGTTACGCGTTGGTGAAAGTAGGAAGACTATTGCCATGTTTGCAGCAACTCTGCTTTGCTCATGGTATCCAGTTGGCCGTAGTAGACGTCTTGTACAAAAATAAATCACAAACGGTGGTTGAACACATTGAGACAGACGAATATTATGACGAAGACTCTGATATCAATGAGGGCGCGTATAAGTCATATTTGAACCACAACCACTGGCAGAGGTGATACCGCGTTATAGCAAAATATTTAAAAAAGTCCGGAAAGTGGTCAAAATGTTTAGGAAATCACCTACCAAAGACGACATGTATCTACAAAAATATGTGATAGAAGAGAAAGAAAGGAAAGGAATTCAGTTTAATTCTTGACTGCCGCACTAGGAGAAACGCTTTGTTGAGCATGCTAGAACGCTTCTATAGTTTGAAAGTTTGCATCAACAAAGCTTTAATCGACATTGGGTCAGACTCAGATACTCAATTCTTAGCTCAACTCTTTTGAAAATTAGTGAGACTGAGAAACTGAGACTATAGTAAAATAGGTAAATGAATAGCTATTTCAGATATCTAGGATGTCAATTTATGTAATTTATGGTTGTATTCTGATAATTAATAATAATTATAATACTCGTAACTATTACTTAAGTACTATTAGAGTACTTAACTAACACCAAAAATTAGTTATAACTAAAAACGAATATGTGATGTAAATGTAGGTAGTTAATTATTAAAGTTTCCAGAGTTTAAAAAAAATTGTTTCATTTCTTTGAAAAATCGATTAATGCTGGATCCAGCTGGATTTGCTTTGATCCAGCAAGATTGAAAATGCCGCTGGATTGCAATCCCTACTTCTGAATCATCATATTAAATTGTGTGTCGATACATGCATTACATCAGCAGTTTTAGGGTATTAAGTCGAGGACCTCTTCTCTGATCCAGCCTTCCCTTCGACCAATTTCGCTGAAAATAAATAGGTGACATCCTTAAGGGATTTTGAATTTAAATATAAAATATCATGTCGATACATTCATAAGATCGGCAGTTATTGGGATTTTTTAGTTGAATTCTCCTCCCCCTCCCCTCAGACTGAAGCCACTGAAAATTAATATGAGCAGTCCTTATAGGGCTTTGCATTTACATATGAAATTTCGTGTTACAACGGCAGTTATTAGTTTTTGCGTTAAGCCTCCCCCCTAATCCCCCCTCCCCTTTGTACAATTTGGCTGAAAATCAAAACATACATCCCCTTAAAGGGTGGTGGATACACATATAAAATTTCGTGTCGATACATTCACTCTATCGGGAGCAATCCTGTTCACATATGACATTTGTTTTAGTAATCTTTGGAATCCAGGAGGTCGGAAAACATGAATTTCCATTGAAAACTTTGCATCAAATTTTGAAATTTCATAACTTCCCCTATACATCGTATAGGTGGGGAATTAAAGTGACGCCGTCGGTGGGACGTTAAGCGATGTCCGGAGCCTGTAACATGTCAGGTACTTGTTAAAGACACCTACCCCAAGTAATTAAACCTGGAAGAGCACAAATTCGGACTCCCACAGTGAAATCGGTGGACTCATGTCCACCAGAAAGACAAAAGAGCGCTCTGGTAGTAGGCGATATGACGTCGTAACTAGAAAAAATTCGTCTGTAAATCACCGGATATTTACTTCCCCAGCTGAAATGATTTGTAAAAGATTACTATTTCGGTTTTCATCTGAAATCCAGCGCCACTTTGGCGGAAAAATCAATAGATTGTCTTACTTAACACTTCTCATAAAAACTTTCGGGTCAAAAGATTCATTACATCAGGGAAGGAAGCCAGTGAAATAAGGCACTTACTAATTCATTTATAAATGCCGGCGATAGAATTTGTGACGGCGACAAATAGATATTGTCCTTCTGGATTCATAAAATGTCTTGTCGATATACTCATTTTACTGGAAGATCCCGACAGGCACTACATACAGATTACGCCATTGTCAGCACAAATAAATGATAGGTTGGCATATTTATATGATTCTGAGGATACCTGAGGCTGTGAATCCCCGTCGACAAGGGAAGCCCCATTAGAAGACGGATATCCTGCCTTAATGAAAAATTCCAACGATTGAAATATTTGAGTATGAACATTTTCAAAAAAAAAAATTAAATAAGAAATTTAAATAAACTGAAGAAATGGTGTACATAAATAGAGTAAAAAATATTATATAATAAATAAATGAAATATCTAATAAAAAAAAAAAAAATTAGAAAAAAAAATAAATTTTTGCATAATAGTTATTGTGACACGTCCGAGCCCCAACTAAGAGGTCCAAACGCCTACTACCAGATCACTCTTTCATTGCTCTGGTGGACATGAATCCGATTCAATGCTAGGAGTACTCTTCGCCTACCTATGGTAGGGGTCTTTTAACGAGTATCTGATATCGTACAGTTACGGGACCATCGCTTAACGTCCCATCCAAAAGACACCGTGCTCAGTTTTTTTTTTTTATCTCCTAGACAAAAAACCTAAGGGTCTCGTCCAGGTTTCGAACCCGCAATCTTGAGCTCAGTATGCAAGCATTCTGTAGCAAGTGTGTGGCTGTACTGCTGAGGTACGTGACCGAAGAGTTTAGGCAAGTCCTGGAGCAGGTCCCTCTGCCATGTGAACCTGTACTATGAACCTGTACGATGCCAGGTACTCGTTATGGACCCCTATATCCTAGATGAATAAACCTGGATAGGCAAAATGTAGGACTCCCACAGTAGAGTTGGACTCATGTCAATGACGAAAGAGCGCTCTGGTAGTAGACGATATGACCTTGTAGTTGAAGCCCGGGCACGAGTCACAATAACCAACTAACAACAGTATAATCTAGCTTTCAAGTGATCAAGAGATGTGATACTCACACTAGACAGGAGAGATCAGCCAACTGGTCGATAAAATCAAACAGCTGACTTATATCGTAGGTGATGGCTGGGGTGTTGGGGTTTTGTTTCTTCAGATGCTCTTCGTAGATTTTACACACACCTAATAAATGAAATAACAATTATAATTATTTTTTTATAATAACATGTTACTTGGACAAACATAATGGGAAAGACATAAATTGAACTGAGCATCAAAAAACTCAAACTAGTGGCTTCCATAGTTTCAAAACAAAAAGTTGTTGAAGAATTGTATCAAACTTGACGGGCAAGCGTAGAGCGTTCGTTTAAATTATAAGTTTCCCTGTAGAGGGATCTTGACTGGCTCTAGCTCTGACGGCGTCTTTACTTCGTTGTCATGTTTATAAGCTATGATCTAGAACTTCCATAGTAGAGTCAGACTCATGTTACCAAAGCGACGAAAGGGCGCATTGCTAGTAAGCGATATGACCTCGAAATTAAAGCCCAGACATGAAATTTCAAATAACCTTATTTATTTTTTTTCTAAAATATCTTGAAATATATGTCAAAAATTTGGAGGTATCATAAATAATTATCTAAGATAATATTTTCAAGATGAATGAATGAGCCCCAAGGTATAACGTACGATGTTCCCTCCCTCTTAGACTGGAAGTTCGGTTAGTTAAAAGCTCGATATTTCAAATTAGAAATATGAAAGGTGTCATTAGAAAGCGCTGAACTAAAAGTTAAACAATATTTTTTGATATGAAACTTGTGGCTTATACCATCAGAGACACTGCAGAAGCCATTCTTGTAAAACACTATGATATACACTAAGATTAGGTTCAGAGGGCGCCGGTAGCTCAGTGGTATGCGTGCTTGACTTCTGAGCTCAAGGTCGTGGGTTCGTAGCCCGACCGAGGCCCTTAGTTTATTTTATCTGGGAGGTAAAATAAACTTAAGCACGCCGTCCTTCGGATGGGACGTTAAGCGATGGTCCCGAGCCTGTACGATGTCAGGTACTCGTTAAAGACCCCTAACCTAGATGAATAAAAATTTAGGATAGGCAAAATTTAGGACTCTCAAAGTAGAGTCGGGCTCATGTCCACCAGTGACGAAAGAGCGCTCTGGTAGTAGGGCGACATGACCTCGTAGTTAAAGCCCGGGCATGAGTCATAAAACCTAATCTAACCTAAGATTAGGTTAGGTTTTATAACTCATGCCCGGGCTTTAACTACGAGGTCATGTCGCCTACTACCAGAGCGCTCTTTCGTCACTCTGGTGGGCATTAGCCCGACTCAACTGTGGGAGTCCTAAATTTTTATTCACCTAGGGCAGGGGTCTTTAACGAGCACCTGACATCGTACACGCTCGGGACCATCGCGTCCCATCCGAAGGACAGCGTGCTTAAGCAACTTAATTTTATTTTACCTCCCAGATAAAATAAACTAAAGGCCTCGACAGGGTTTCGAAGCCACGATCTTAAGCTCAGAAGGCAAGAACGCATAACACTGAGCTACTGGCGCCCTCCCGGAATACATACAATTAGATTATTTTATTTCTAAGATAGTTTGATTTATATAAAGTCAGCCTTAAGAATAATTACACATTGCACAGAATACTAAATAATAATCCATACAATATTACATAATAAACCAAAATATACACATTTAATATGTACTAAATTAAACATCACATTCAATGTATACAATTAAAATCCTCGACTAAGGTATTCATCAACTGAATAAAAAGCATTTTCGATTAAAAAATTTAATTTTGATTTTAAAATTTTTCGAAGGCAGGTCGCGCATCGAACTTGGCAACTTGTTAAATAATTTTCAAGAAAGAAAATAAAAGCTATTCGTGCTGTTAGCCTGAATTGTCTGGCAATATATCTGTCATTATGTGTGGTTTTATGGTGGTGTATTTCGGATAGACAAGATTTTGATGGAAGAATTCAAAGGACTAAAAAATAAAGATGCAAGCTAGTATTAGCATTTTGAGTTGTCTATCATACGAGCAACATGATATTTGAGTACTTATATACTACAAATAATCCTAATCGCGCGTTTTTGATAAATAAAGAATAATTTCCTTACAATAGCGTTCCATACGAAATCAAACTGTTAAACAATGCGTGGTATATAGTCAATATAAAATCGTCAGAGATCGCTGATTTCAATTTGCGCAACATAAGTACAGACCTGGCCAACTTACCCAGGAGGCACACAATATGAGTGGTCCAGTCAAGTTTTTCATCTATTGAAATTCCAAGAAAATTTCATTCCTCATGGCCCAGAGAATTATCACCCACTGAATTGAAGTAAATAGTCAATTCCTGGGTCTTACCATTATTGAGGCAGAGCTTATTACTCCAGTTTTTCATTATTTGGCAATATTCAAAGGCTCTTGTATGAATTGTCAATTTTTCGCAGGAATATTGCATGGCCACGTCATCGTTTTATCTAGTCACTTCACGCCCTGAATGAGGCTTTTGACGATTATATACTTATATAATATAATTATTTAATATAAATCATATTGGACAGAAACTCACCTTCCATACACTCATTGATGGATTCGTAGTCCGAGTAAGTCCTCGTCTCCGCCTTGGGACCAGGTTGGATCAGCATTATTGTGTGCGACTGAAATAAAGGAAATTATATGTTATTTTATATAATTTACCAGAAATAATTATATATTTAAGAATGTTTTTTCAACAGCACTAACAGAACTGATGGGACGTTTAGCGATGGTCTTGAGCCTGTACGAAATTCAGGACTCCCATAGTACAGGCTCATGTCCACCAGAGCTACGTAAACATGCTGTTAGTAAGTGATAGTACGTAGCCCGGACAAGAGCCACCTCATAATAAAAAAATAATAAACAGAGATATTTCTATAACAGAATACAACTTCCGTCACCATCACAAATAAAAAAAAAATATTTTTATACATAAACCTACTGAGCAGAAAACAGGGAATGTTAACAAAACGGATCGAGGGCGTTGGGATATACCGGTATTTCATACATACTTGTCCTTAAATTTAATCAACGACAAATCTGTATAGAATTTGTTAATAACCAAAAAACATTTCGTTTCTCCTTCTTCCTTCACACTAATTTCAAGACTATACAATCTCACTAAAACTCTCGCTCATTTTTTTTTGTCAAACGTTTTCTTAAAACATAAAATTAGAGAACAAAGTTACATAATAATCAACCGGCTTCGATCATTACCTAAGTCTAGACATAAAAAAAAACGACGTTTCCGGAGTGAATTTAATAAGCAGAATTCATTAAAATTATGAGAAGCCACGGTCAAAACTGTAATACATTATATACAATAATATATACACATATAATTAACTTTATAATAAATAACTGAAAGGAAAGATATTTTCTTGAATATCTTAAAAAACAATGTGAAGCTACTTAACACACTTATATCTCATAGGTGGGTAAAATGCAAAGTAAATTTGAAGGAAAATTCAAAACACAACAGTGACATAGGTTAGGTTATAAAATGTTACCAAGTGCAATCAATGCATCAACTGCAAATAAGAATAAAACTCCAATTCACTTCTTTTCAACTTACCATAGTCTTATTTCTTGTCACTTGAGTAGCCTAAAGCAGCAGAAAAAAACACTAATAAAATAGATTTAAAATCCAAACAAATACTCTTCTAGTTATCTCCCTGCAAACGCCGCTACCTAACTAATGCCTCCTTGATTAACAAAATATTACCAAAACCTTAGTTCAAGTTAGAGCCACTTTTCTAGTAAGCAGTGAACGGCAACGTCCTACTAGGACACCAGAGCCCGCCAAATTCAAACATTTCTATTTCCTAATTTAGCTAAGCTAAGAAGACTTTTTTTCCTCCTGAAACCCGGATACACGTTCGAAGAAAAATAAACAATATGCAAACTTTTAACAAATAGGTAGAGTAAGTTTTTTTTTTTTTCTTTACCCGTTCTCCTTTGTAAATTGCTGTATTGTTTGAATTTAGCGGGCTAGGTATGTCTATGTGATACGTCACAGTACACTAAATACTAGGGAAGTCAGCCAACATCCCAGTCCAATCACCTTGAACTCAATCTATTTAAAATATTTATGAAGACATTTATCCCATAAATGTCTTTATTCGAAAAAAGAAATAATTATAAATTCATTTTAAGTTAAATATAAAGTATTATTGAAATATATACAACATTGAAGGTCATTTTCTGCTTTCCCGACCTTGACAATTGTTTATTTTCTGTTTAATGTTAAAGTTGTTTCTAAATAAAAGAACATAATAGGAAGTATTTATGTCGTGATTTGTTAAATTTACTGAAATTGAAAACAAATTAATCTTGGGAAAGAAATGTATAATATTTTCCCTCATACTTAATCCATTTCTTTTAATTGTTTTCAATAATATAATTCAATTTACTATATATTTCTCCAAGGTGATTCATGCACATGATCAAATGAGGTGAAATATAGAAATGTCAACTTTTCAAATCAACCTGGTATGATAAGTTTCATGAAGAAGCCGAATCATATCGGTAGCGCTAGTAGCCGCGTAAAACTTCGTAAAATGGCACACATGTGATATTTTATTGTTTTCCTTATTTTATACGTTAATATATTTCGTAGTTGATTTTTAACTATTACTTATTGATTTTAAATGTTATTTCTATAAGAAGAAGGAAGAATTGTTTTGGTGTATTTGCGTGAAAACGACCATTGCAGTAAGAAGGTAGGTCGTAGCAGTCGAGAGGCTTGTCATCCTTCTTTTCATTGATTATTTTTGTACTAATGCTTGTACATTTTCTCTTAAATCAAGGATTATTAACACTGTTATTGCTTCCTTTTTTTTGTAGTTAATCAATAGCTATAAATTTGTCTTAAACTTTATTTCTTTTTTAGGTTACTTTATCTAGAATTGGGAATTGACAGTTTTAATTTATTTGGACATTTGCCATTGAGTTCACCGAACTGACCAGTTGTCGCAGATTTGTCATCATTGCCCTTGTGTCTGATCTGTGTTAAAAGATTAAATATTCAGTCTATGTTAACGAAAACATGGGAAACAATGGAACTTCTCTTTGGTGATTCTACTCCCAGTGACTTCAAGGTGCCAAGTTTAGCTACGTCTAAATTTCTCATAAGCTGCAATTATTCGAATAACCAACATATCAACATAGTTGATGTATTATAGGTAAGCTCATATCCATTATTTATTACAAAAGTGCATCAAATTTTGTTTTACCTTGAGTTGAGCCTAAACCATTTCTTTCGTTCTTCCTTTAAAACAATTATTACAAGGAGAAGGAAAGACAATTCCTAACTTGTTTTGTAAACTATTTTATGAAATGGATTACTTTATTTTCTTTTGTATTTTTGGGAAGTTAGCTGTACACCATTGCATGAACCATATTTACCAAATGAGAAAACTTCTAATTTTTTATAAATTATGTGGATTTCACGTTTTTATTTTCAAAGAAATTCTGTATGTACGCATTTACTAGGAACTTTAGAATAAATATTTTCGGAGATATAGCAAGAATATGTTATTTATTATATGAGATAATGTGAAATACACATACAACAGTTGAAGTATTTTTATTGATAGTATCCCGTAAGTTCATTAGGAAACCTCGATATTGTAGATTTATGGAAGCTAAAATTATCTAGTGTAAAGTACACAAAATTTTAAAACTCAAGCAGACAGACTCAGCAGCTAATGTTCCTGATGAGTTATAAAACCAGCTTTATTTATGGCCAGCATTTCGAACTCTGAATCCTTTATTATTTTTTTTTCTAAATTTCTTAGCTTTCCAATGATAAGCCTAGTATCTCTCCATTTCGAGAGAAACGTTTTTCTCGCCATATGTTCATATATTCCTCAATATACCAAAAACAAATACATTTCTTTGACTTTTGATAATTCTTCCTTAAATTTAAAAATATGATAGAGCAAATTGTACGAAAATTCGCCCAGTGGAACTTATAGTATGAAGATTGAAGCTTCACTTCAGAAAGCATTTTATGAAAATATTTTATTAATTTTTCTTACTCACACTGTTAACACTCGAAGTGTATAGATTAAAAATATAATAATATATATTTTTCACAGCTTTATTATTTTCCTTAATTTATTTTTGACGTGAAAACGTCTATTCGCTCGTTAAGCACAGTGATAGCCGGTCAAACTTTCTTGTGTCACAAAATACCGTCAGATTTCCATCGATAATAACTACGAGACTAATAACGCGATAACAACGGTTGAGGTCACAATGGATAGAGCATGTCTGTACGTGTTTGTTTTGCCTGTGACGTTATCGGGCTAGTGTGGGCGCCGGCGGAGGATTGTTGCGAATTAGCGTTGTGTAAAATTAGAAATTAGTGTAGCGTGATAACGCCTTTAGATAGGACGTTGATTCAGGTGTCATTGTAAAGAGCTTGAGGAGCACTACTAGGACTCAAAGTGAAACATTAAAAATATTCGCCGAAATATATGCAAAAATCTGTATTAAATTGAAAATTGCGAAAAAAATTAAAAATGTCTCATACGAATCGGAAATATGCGCGGAATTATAGAAAACGCAAATCAGAGGAAAGCTCGCATCAAAAGGAATTTAAAAAACCTAAAAAGTCTAGTGCCGAGCAAATGCAAGAGTCTAGGTTAGGTTAGGTTTTATGACTCATGCCCGGGCTTTAACTACGAGGTCATATCGCCTACTACCAGAGCGCTCTTTCGTCACTCTGGTGGACATGAGCCCGACTCTACTGTGGGAGTCCTAAATTTTGCCTACCCTAAATTTTTATTCATCTAGGGTAGGGGTCTTTGACGAGTACCTGACATCGTACAGGCTCGGGACCATCGCTTAACGTCCCATCCGAAGGACAGCGTGCTTAGTTTATTTTACCTCCCAGATAAAATAAACTAAGGGCCTCGGTCGGGTTACGAACCCATGACCTTGAGCTCAGAAGTCAAGCACGCATACCACTGAGCTACCGGCGCCCTCAATATATTATATTATATATTATTCACCCAAAAAAAAAATTGGGTGAATAATATATAATAAAAATAAATTCGGAATCTCCTTACACAACTAAAATATATATATTCCATACAGTATACTGGAGTTTCTTGATGAAACTGAAACTATTGTAGTGTTGTGATAGTGCTTCTATCGAGAAAAAACGCATCGGATACTTCTTTAAAAATAAAACAGATATGGCCTCTCGCATATTTTTATAATCTTCTTTTCGGATAATTTACTCATATTGTTTTAATAGTTTATCAGAATTTAGATATGTGTATGCTACGAAAAGTAATGTTGGTTCTTTCCCAAACATATCTTTGCTGTTTTTTGTGCTGACTTACTATTCTTTGTTTGATCGAGCAAAGCCAGGTTTTAAAGACGTTCTTCAGATCGGACGGTGGGTGCGTCACTCTGGTGGACATGAGCCCAACTTTACTGTGGGAGTCCTAAATTGTTATTCACCTAGGGTAGGGGTCTTTAACGAGTACCTGACATCGTACAGGCTCGGGACCATCGCTTAAAGTCCCATCCTAAGGACGGCGTGTTACCTCCCAGATAAAATAAACTAAGGGCCTCGGTCGGGTTTCGAACCCACGATCTTGAGCTCAGAGTACAAGCACGCATACTACTGAGCTACCGGCGCCCTATATATAAGTATATATGAGCAGCCAACTTTATCCATTTTTTTCAAAATCGATATATCGATTGGATGTTGATCTTTGTATTGGAGGGCATCAGAAACATCAAACAGGTTCATGCTAAATCAACTAAATCCATTAAAAATGAAGGTTTGAAAAGCAGGGTTCAAAGCAATACCAACTTTATCCTCCCATGATGCCGGCACAAAACCAACTACAGTGGAATCTCGATAATTCGTATCCCAAGGGATCAAGTGAAAAATACGAATTATCGAGATTTACGAATTGTCGAGAGTACGAATTATGAAGGGTCGAATAGAAAAAAAAACGAATTATCGAGGGTCTCTTTATTAAGTACTGCATACATACATACATACATACATACATACATAATTCACCACTTGCCTTAAAATCCGGAATACCCAATTTCGTCGCGAAAACTTTCGCTTTTTCCTTCACCATTGGCCCTCCAATAGGTACATTTTGTTGCCGACATTGAATGAACCATTCCAAAACACATTGATCAAGTTTAGGGAACTCACATGACTTCTGCCTTTTCCACGTGCTGGTAGACGGAGATGATGTCAAAATATCCTTCTTCTTCAAGATCGACGTCAGCGAGGAGGGAGCGATCCCAAAATGTTCAGCCACGGTCTTCTGTTTTCCCCCATTGGCAACAGCTTCAATGATTTCCTTTTTCTGGGCGACAGACAGGCACTTGTACTTCTTAGAACTCATGTTGCAAACTGATTTAAGAAAAGAATAGCCGACAAAAGAGATCAAAGTGAAGGGATCAATCATGATTAAGTGAATGTCAATACGAGAAAAAATACGAATTATAGAGATGCGCGGCACAAGAAATACGAATTACAGAGCGTTGACGACTGGCTCGACGAGAAAAAATCTACGAATTATCAAGGGGACCGAAATGCATGGGTTTTATACGAATTATCGCGAGATACGAATTATCGAGATTCCACTGTATATCCAACAGACTAATCAGAACGCTAAATTACTGTATCCAACTGAGAAGGTTATTTTGCCACTTACATTATTTCCAACAAGTGTAGTGGAAGTCGAAGTGGCCTGTAACTGTTTAGTTCCAGAAGTTGCTATTCATATTTGATTATTTTAAATATGATTTTAAAAAATTTAATTTTTAATATGATAAAAAAATTTAAACTTTTAATATTACAGTACAGCTGTGATGCTGCTTGTTTTGTGAGTTGAGTGTCTCATTGTGTGTTTCGCTTTGTGCAGGATGGAGTGCTGGTACTGCTAGCAGGCTAGTGGAAGGAGCAGCAGAAAGAGAAGGATGGAGTCAGGAGGTCGTCGTCATCGTGGGATCACCAACCACACTGCTGAGGACCATGCCCTGGATCAGATCGCCAAAGAGGTAAGACAACTATCTTAGTGTATCTTTATCAAACAACTCCCTGTAATGCAGTGGTTATTAACCTTCTAACTCCTGGAGTTAGACTATCACTGTGAAGGTACGGCTGGCACGAAACTTCTCGACCGTACTTTAAAGAGGCGTATAGACACGCGAGCAGCGAGCCGAACATTAGTCAGTGCGCATGCCTGGGGAATAGTGCGCAGGCGCTCGACGAACAAGGGAGGTTCGGGGTCTGCTCCACCTGTTGTCGGTTTTTTGACGAACCATCAAAGGAATGTTCGGCTCGGGCTGCGGTGTGTGTGGACTGGTACCAAGCCGAACCGTCCCGACTTGACCCGAGCACTGTTGTTTATAACCAATATTATAACCTTCTCAAATATTTAGGTTTTTGGAAGTGCACGTTCTTTTTTTTTTTTTTTAATTAAATGTATATTTAAGTATTATTCAATAAATTATATTTTATTATGGCTTCTGAAGACTGGTCTCAGGAGCTTCAAATTCAGTTTGCTCAGGCTATGAGACTACCCAGTCATACGGGATTTAAAACACAAATTACATTTTAATAAAATAAAGAGATTGGATGCTTGGGAGGAATTATTCAAACGTTTTTCCTAAAAAAGTGTTCATTTTAAACAATTTACATGTAAAAATAAATTACGTATCATAATAAATTCGTATCCGTATTAATTGTACTACAAATATGTAAATTAATTACGTAAGTAGCTACCTACCTTGAGCATTTTCTGATTGAAGATTTTGAATAATAATAAAATGATATACAAATAAACGTAAATTTGTTATCTGCAGGTTAACTTGTGCAGGTTATGTTCGTTAGTATGGTTGTGGAGCATCCAAATGCTCGGCTCGTCTCTGTTCGGCTTGGAGTGTGTTCGTTGAAAACTGAAAACGAGCCGAACAGTGCTCGGTTCGTTGCTCGCATGTCTGTACTAGCCTTTAGCCAGTTTTTCAGCCATAGGGTACGTCCATAGTTCCGCTTACAACATTATCAGATGTAAGAGGGAGGACCCCCCTAGTTATCGGAAATCCTTCTTACCTGCGGCTTATCCCTCCCGCTTCTCAATACATCAGAGCGGGGAAATATCAAGTTTTAATTTGAGTATTTATTTTTACTTTCATATACCAACAATATAAGGAAGTATTGTTTTCGTACAAAAATCCGAGATTGAGTTTTCAACAGATTTTCGCGTTTTAACGTCCTCAGATCAGGTTTTGTATATTTTCGGGGTGACGTCTGTCTGTCTCAGTGCTTATGTGTTTAGAACTTTGTGAGCGCTTTAACTCAGAAACGATTTTAGCTATGAACTTGAAATTTGAAATAAAGATGTCACTTGTGTTAGTTTAGCTCTGATAAGATTTCGGGTTTTTGGAAATTGAGACCACTTCACTTCAGAGCCTTAATACATTTTACAAGATATCGCTTATATTAATCACCTAAACAAACATATTTTCAAATAAAAGTTATACAGAAAACTGAGCACACCTCACATTTTATATGACTTTCACGCTCGGTTTGTGAATTATACAAAACACCGCCCTGAAATGTCCTGAAACTTCCTTTTTTTAGACATTTGCTTGAATTACGCCCTCAGATTTGAGATAGGACCAGTACGACCAAGGTTATAGATATCCATCCACCGGAAATAGGGAAACGTTTTATAATCTGTCAGAAATTGTATGCTGAGTTTTCAAGTAAATTTCATGTTTTCCGACTGTCTGATTCCAAAAATGAAAATTGTAATTTCTGTCTGTGTATATGAACGCAATAACTCCCGATAGAATGAAAGTATCGACACCAAATTTTATGTCCAGAATCTATAATGAACGACTCCTATTGATTGTTAGCCAAATCGGCCAAAGGGGAGGGGGTATTGGGGAAGGCTTAACACAAAAACACTAATAACTGCTGTTGTAATGAATGTATTGTCACCAAATTTTATATCCAGAGCCTATAATGAACGTGGGTTCGAAACCCGACCGAGGCCCTTAGTTTATTTTATCTTTGAGGTAAAATAAACTTAAGCATGCCGTCCTTCGGATGGTACTCGTTAAAGACCCCTACCCTAGGTGAATAAAAATTTAGGGTAGGCAAAATTTTGGACATAAGTTTTATGTTTATTCATCATAACAAACATCTTCCACCGAGTTATCTAAATCTAAATTTTGTTCTTAATGTCCTGTAAAAGTCGTGTTTTATTGGAGGTATAATATACTTTAATAAATTCATCATGTCTTTTTTTGTTTCTTTTGAAATTGTTCTACCATTTAGGTACCTTTTATACTCTTACAATAAGAATTTGTTGTTTTTCAATGTTACCAACAAATATCGAAAGAAGAAGAAGAAAAATTTAGTTTTTATTTTGTCTCCAAACGTAGACAACTCTTTCCGCATGGCATACTTTACAGTTTTTTTTTTTTTTTTGGTTATGTATAGCTAAAATCATCCTTCTTTTTGACCCAGGATACAATCATTACGACAGCAGTTATTAGAGTTTTTGTGTGAAACATCCCCCCAAATCTCCTTTCCCCTTTGGCCGATTTGGCTAACAATCAATAGGAGTCATTCATTATAGGTTAGGTTTTATGACTCATGCCCGCGCTTTAACTACGAGGTCATTTCGTCTACTACCAGAGCGCTCTTTCGTCACTGGTGGACATGAGCCCGACTCTAATTTTGCCTACCCTAAATTTTTATTCACCTAGGTTAGGGGTCTTTAACGAGTACCATTCGAAGGACGGCATGCTTAAGTTTATTTTACCTCCCAGATAAAATAAACTAAGGGCCTTGGTCGGGTTTCGAACCCACGTTCATTATAGGTTCTGGATATAAAATTTGGTGACAATACATTCATTACAACAGCAGTTATTAGTGTTTTTGTGTTAAGCCTTCCCTCTTTGTGTACCCTCAGGCAAACATTTCTCCACAATTATCTCACTAATAGACCAGAATACGACTCGGAACCAATTGTGAATTTTTTTGATAATGTAGGTGTTGAAAAAATCAACAATTTATTATTATTTTTTGGTATAGACTTAAAAATTAAGAAAAATAATAATTTAATTTATTACTTATAAGTATAGAGATAATATTAATTTTTTTGTTCAGTATTTATTTTTTGTGTTATGGTTACTACTATTTTAACTTATTTTGTTTTGTTAATTTTGAATTTTTTCGTTTCCTAGTTGCTTGCACTATTTCAGTTGTCTTTTGTATTGAAGTAATTTTTGTTAGTTACAGACAGTTTTGTGTTATCTTTTCTCACATTTTGAAGTTGTCCATTTTTTTTATTTTTTTTGAACTGGGCTGGTTGTTACGTGTATACAACTGGAAAAACGTGAATGCAAAGTTACTCACTAAATGTGGATTAATTGTTGTGCCACGAGCAGACTTGGAAGCAAGCAAGTTTGTGAAACATTTTTAGCGGTCTTGAAATTTGAAGGGATGTCATTAGAAGACACGATACGGGGGTTACAGTTGAAGTTGTGTGTTGGGAGACTCCAACCCCACTCCCCTCTCGTGTGTATATTTACACTCCGGGTGTAGGGCTGAGGGGGGTCTACTGGACGAGATCTGGCGGGACTCCAGGAAGTCACCCGAGGGGAGGACTATAGTTAGTGCAGTGAGTGCAGTGTCAGGAGTTGGAGGATGCTCCTGATTGTGATGACGGGGTTGCACTATGTGTTCAACTATCATGAGTGGGACAAAGTCCAACAGTTGGGTGACCTGCTCAACAATCAGCGACATCGGCATCATCAGCATCAGCCTCCCCAGTATCACGTGAGCCATGTAAGTGAGTGGAGGGCGGCATTTTCATGTTTGCCCCTTCATATATCTGACCAACGTTTGTATAGCAGTTCACCCCTGTCGTGAACAGTATCAGTATTTCGGACGAAACGTTAAATGCGGGTTTTTAAAGCGTTGCTATTAAAGAAAACCTTTTGCTTTTCGAACAAAACACATTTGCTTTCCTCTGATTTGGCAGAGATACTATTAAAAGTAGAGAAAGGGAAGAGATCTGTTCAAAAAAGTATACATATTGAATTTTCATTGGGAGCTCATATTCAGTTTTGTTGAGATACTGGTAGCTGAGCACACCGTCCTTCGAATGGGACCTTAAGCGATGGTCCCGAGCCTGTACGTTGTCAGATACTCGTTAAAGAACTCCCCTAATTGAATAAAAATTTAGGATAGGCTGTATTTAGAACTTCCATAGGAGAGTTGGGCTCATGTTCACCAGGGCGAGGAAAGAGCGCTCTGGTAGTAGGCGATATGATCTCGTAGTTAATATAATAGGGCATGAGTCACAATAACTAAGTTTTCGCCATCTCTACACTGTTCGGACAATTTGACTTAATCAGGGTCTCAATTCTCGTTTCATGTTGTGGTGGCCGATCCATATTGAATTTAATAATTTCGTGGATCTTGAGGGATTCTTGGTCATTATAGATTTTTGAGTTAAGCCTCCCCTCTAAAATTGGAAATCAATAAATTGTTCATACTCTAGAGCAGTGGTTCCCAACCTTTTGAGGCCCATCTCCCCTTTCTGCAGGTTCACTAACACCTATCGCCCCCTTTTCATTTTCATTGTATGCCTAATTTTAATTTGAAGTAAAGTGTAAATAATAAAGCAGTTTTATTATTTTAAACAATTCTATTACCGTATATAAAAACAACCAAAGCAGTTTTATCCGGTCACTTTTAAATAAAATAGAAAAAAAATTAAAATGTACACTTTTTACAGATTTTTTTTTAAGAACGAAGAAGTGAAATAATTAACTAAGATCATTGACATACATTTAAAAAACAGGAGTACATGTTTTCATTTTTTAATTGGAATCTGGAAAATTTAAGAAAGTTGACAGTTAAAATTTGAAAAAATAAATGAAAGTTTGAAAACTTTGTTATTGTTTTATTTTACCTTTTCAATGGCTGCCTTGTGCTTGGTGGATTTCAGTTAAAGCTTGAATATCCGGCTTTATGTTCGTCAAGTTAAGGCGCAAGCCTCCTTGGAGGCAAATGTCCAACTTATTTCTTTGTTTTGTGAGGAGCTGTACAGTACTATTTTAATTTTTCCCCCTTTGAATATTCATCGCCCCCCACTTATTTATTGCCCCCCTAATAACCCAAATCGCCCCCAGGTTGGGAACCACTGCTCTAGAGGGCCTATATCCTCTGATAAATTTTCTTGTGGTGTATTTTATTTTTTTAAATATATTTTCATGAAATGTTTCATGTGGATTTTTAAATCTAAAAGTAAAATACCTGTTGCTTATCAGCTAAATCCGGCGAAAGGAAGGGCCTTGCTCTCAAAACGCTTGATAACTCTCTATGAAATGGACATATCGATACGAAAATGTATATCGAGTGTTGTTAAGTTACTGATTTTCAACCGCATTGGAGATGAGAGGGTTTGGAGTTATTGAGGTTTTCTGTTGTTCTCGTCTGATTACTTCGGCAATTATTGGAGTTTTCTGCTGCCCCTCTTATCCTTCGGCCGATTCGGCTGAAAGTCAATGAGTATAGTTCTTACTGGATACACATATAATTTATTCTATTGAGAGTTATTGTATACAGACAGAAATTTTTTATATATTTTTGCAATCGGTTCGGAAAACATGAATTTCTTCTGACCAATTGAATAACTTCCCCTACACTTCGTATAACAGAGGAAGTTAAAAATCAGTAAATATTACTTTTATACGGAATGTGATAGCAGAAGAATTTTTGTATTTGGGCGCCACCCACTCACTCTCTTGTGGTACGTCTTGTGTATTTTTGTTGGGTTCCTTTTGGGTAGCATCCAAATTTTTGTGTTTGTCCTCTCGTTTCCTCATTGCCTACTCATTCAATTAGGGTGAAGGTGAATCAGAATACCTGGCACTGGAAATATGGGTCTTGTTCCATTATTATTTTTAAAATATAAATATAAAAATAATGAATAAAATAAAAATAAATGTTATAATAAATTCCAACCAATGATGACGAAACCTTTCTAACCACTATTTTAGTGTTCATTATAGATTATACTATTTTCTATTAAAACTCCCATTACGTTACTATGAAAATCTTTAAAAAATTATGAGAATTATCGCAGAAAACCAATTTAATTTATTTAGAATATCTACACAACTATTATAAACTACAAAAATTACTTTTTTACAAAACATTCTTACAGTAATAATTATAATTATAATTAGTTATATTAAAAACTAAGTTATAGCATCTGCGTTTGCGACTGGGTTTGTGGCGTAGGAATGTGGCGACCCCATCGCCCAGTCTTCGGACTGCAAACAGCCTCTGGTCTTCCAGGTTGGAGGTTGGAACGTTAGGCTTACAACCTACCTTCTGTAAAAATCCTTTTGTAGAGAAGCCGTCAAAATTCTCACCAAGATGAATACAGATCGAGACGAATGGAGGAAGATTGTGTCGGAGGCCCGGGTTCTTTCAGGACCGTAGCGCCGCAAGAAGAAGAAGAAGTTTGCGACTATTTTCCCCCAGAAACAATAGGGCTATTCTTATTTACGTGTCATAAATCTTACCAATATTTGGTTTCTGTCAACTTTGCCGTTTGAAAGGAATTTTGTAGTCGAGGAACAAATATTTTTCAATTTTTTTTTTTAATTTTCTTGCTTTCCGGAGTCCGCGAAGTATAGGGGAAGTTATGCAATCAGTCATAAATTCTATGTTGAATTTTAACCGGAATTTCTTGTTTTCTGACCCTTTGATTCCAAAATTAAAAAAAAAAAAAATCCTGATTGTCTCTGTGAACACGATAACTCCATATTGACACAAGATTTTATATGTGTATCCAGAACCCTCTCATGACTACGACACCTATTGGTTAAATTTAATTCATCCTTTCATTTTTTTTTTGATGCAATTTAAGCCACAAAATGTTTATTTCTTTTACTATCGAGTATTGAAAAGTTGATTAAATTGAAAAAGAAAGTTATATGAAAGGAGGTTAAAGCGGAAAGTTTATAGTTTTGGTTCGGGAAAAGTTACTGGCAACAATTTCCATTGTGAAACTTTCTAGAATAGAATGGTTAAGTTGTCAGGAAAAATTCAAAATTTTCTTAGCTTAGAATTTGGACAACCAGAAGATTACTTAACTCTCTTGAAATGTGTTACAAATCCAAAAACAATTTATTTTCCTGGTATGTATAACAATTCTCTTAGCATTTTACAAATGTTTACTGAAATAATTATTTTGGAGTTACAGTAGACTCTCCCTTATCCGGCGTTCTGTTAACCGGCGCGCTCCCTTATCTGGCGCTCGTAAAAAAATATCAAAGTTAAACTAAAATTAACATTCGATTATTAGATTATCAGTTATATGAGCCACGTGTATTACCGAGCACTTAATAATTCCGTAACTCACGAATCTTTTATGTATTTTTATTGTACATATGTAATTTATAATGAAGGGAACGCTAATACAATATTTTATTACTTCATATCATATAAGTAAATTATAATAAATACATAGTTGAAAATCAAACATTTATAAAAAATGTTTCCTAGAATAGAAAAACAAAGGTACCGTCCCGTCCGTGGTACAATAATATCGTCTTATCTGGAAATGAACACTAACTAGTAAAGTCAAAGTTTAATTTTTTTCCACAGAAACCCTCTCCTCCTATTTATTTTTCCTTTACACCAGTTCTCTTTTTCTCAGTTTTCATTTGATTCTCATAGTGAAAAGAATCGTTGGATCGTTTTTTTCGTGAAGTGAAATTGAATGTTTAAAATTTTATTTTACTGACGTGCGACATTTTTGTTTGCGTTGTTTTCGGACGTTTTGTACGGCCGGTGCAGGATAGTGAACAGTATTTTTTTTTAAATCATCAAGTTATAAAGTGATAAAACAATGGCTTCCACTTCAAAAAGAAAGAAAATTGTTCTTTCCATCCAACAAAAATTGACGGCAATTGAAAGGATGGAAAAGGGAGAAACAGCTGCTAAAATAGCCAAGGAATTAGGGTTTTTTTTAAATACTTTATTTGACACTTTTTTTTCTATGCTTTAATTGATGATTTCCGTTATCCGGCGTCACGTCGGTCCCGGCAACGCCGGATAACGGAGAGTACTGTATTCACAATAAAATTAATAAAAATTATTCAGAATAACAAAAAAAGAAAAAGTTGTCGGTGAATCACCGGCAATCTACTTCCCCAAAACGAATGAATCAATTAATTTGTCGCTTTTCTTCCAAAACCAATCGATCGTTTAGGCTAATAATCAATTGTTGACTTAAATAGAGGCTTCTGAGTCCTCAATACTAAATGTTGTATTAATACATTCATTACATCAGTTATTTGGGTTTTTGAGTCGGGCTCCTTTTCTCTGAGCCCCTTCCCGTCGACCGATTTCGCGAAATATTAATAGGTTCCATTCTTATTGAATTTTGAATTTAAATATAAAATTTCATGTCTGTATATTCATTTTATCGGCAGTTATTGGGGCTTTTCAGCTGAGCCCTCCGTCTAGTCCCTCCTTCTTTCGGTCAATTCCGCTGAAAATTGTCGTTCTTCTGGAACTTTGAGAACACATGTGAAATTTCTTGTCAATTCTTTCTTTACAACGGTAGTTATTAGAGTTTTATATTAAGATTCCCCCCTATGAAACTAATCTACCGACCCTGTTCTGAGATACAGACACATTTTTTTCATTTTTTGAAATCAGGGTCAGACTCGTCAAGCTCTGGTGAAAAATCAACATCGAATTTCTGACAGATTATATTACTTACCCTATTCTTCGTATGGCTAAGGAAGTAAAAAATAAAAAAAATTATATATTTTTCCGAAAACTTCTGACAAAATGAATATATCAACACAAAATTTTATATGTAGATCCAAAATTCCGTAAGGGGCCGACACCAATTGATTTTCAGCCAAATCGTCTAAAAGGGAGGGGAGCTCAAAAATAACTTCTAATGGTAATGAATGAATTACCATGAAATTTCATAAGAGAATTGAGAAGTCTGAGTAAGTTACCTTTTGATCTTTAGCCAAATCGGAGGAGGAGGATTCAAAGGGAGGACGAAAACTTACAAATAATTCGAGCTGGGGAGGTACATAGCCGGTGGTTCATCAATAACTTTTTTTTTTTAAATTTTCCGTTTATTTGTGGTTGAACGGTCATTTGCACTCTGTTGAACTATAAAATTTCCCCATCTCTGGTAGACATGACTAAGTGACCTTTAGGAGAGCTATGGTGAACTATGAAGAAATAAGCATATAGTTCTTTCCTTAGTTCCAAGAAACATCTGTTGTGTACCATTGTACATGTATTTATGTATTTTCAGCGAAATCGGCATAAGGCCAGGGGGGGGGGGGGGGGGGGTTAGAGAATGGGACTCAACTCAAAAACCCTAATAACTGCCAATGTAATGAATGTATCGACACGAAATTTAGTATGAGCATTCAGAGGTCCTTATGTAAGCCAACCATTGATTTTTAGGCCAAACCGATTAGGTTTGGAGGGAGAGCGAATCTCCTAAAAGTACATGAGCTGTGATTCGCCAATAACATTTGTTCTGGATTTGGTGTAATTGTTTAGTTTGTTATGATTTTAGCAGCTGAAGATGAGCCTGAAGGTCAAAATATTCAATGTTCTGGATCTGGGAAGGTGGGAACATCGTCCAATTTTTTTTTTATTATATCGTTTTATTCTATTGCATTTTTGTTATTTCATTTTCGTTTGATCTAATTTTCTAGTTAGGTTAGGTTTTTATGACTCATGCCCGGGCTTTAACTACGAGGTCATATCGCCTACTACCAGAGCGCTCTTTCGTCACTCTGGTGGACATGAGCCCGACTCTACTGTGGGAGTTCTAAATTTTGCCTACCCTAAATTTTTATTCACCTAGGGTAGGGGTCTTTAACGAGTACCTGACATCGTACAGGCTCGGGACCATCGCTTAACGTCCCATCCGAAGGACGGCGTGCTTAAGTTTATTTTACCTCCCAAACAAAATAAACTAAAAGGCCTCGGTCGGGTTTCCAACCCACGATCTTGAGCTCAGAAGGCAAGCACGCAAAAAATGTTCTAGTATTCTTCTCGTCATTGTAACTAACTTACAGCATGTGGTTGTAATAAATTTTGCAAAAAAAAAAAATCAATTTATCAAGTTACCAGAAATAATAAATTTCATTTATTTTGTTCAAATAAGTTTTTTATTACTTTCCTAATGTGAATCCTAATCATTATCAAATTTCATGACTAAAAAATTACTAATTTTCCAAAATGTTTGGTTCAAAACGGCCATATCCACACATTTCTTTTCAAAACCGGCCAACTGTCTACCTAATTACTTTTTTAATTTTTGCAAGTGCTTACCGTTAATTTCTGGCTTAACTGCTATTATAAAAAAAATTTCAAGAGAATAATGAGAACGGTTATAAAAATACAGTTTTTTTTCATTTCCTGAAAAATTTTGTTTTTGGAGATGGCCGGTTTTGAAAAGAGACGCCACGTATGTCCTTCCTGAAGAAGAATGACGATTAGGGTAAAGTGTCTCAAGATGTATCTAGGAGACCAGAGAAGCCCGGTATACCTTCAGAAAACATGTTGACCTTGTTACCTGTTGACCCTTCATATGCCCCCTGTTTACATGTTGACATTTGGGAAGGGTCCGCGCCCCCCCCCCCCCCCTCCTGCCTACGCTTCTCTACCTGGACGGGTCCTCTGGAGGGGGAGACACGAGAGGTGGAAGGGGATAGCGGACCTCTACTTGGCGTCTTGTCCCAGTAATGGGTGAGCTGTTGCCCTATCGGTATGTGTCCATCGTGGAGGTGGCAGGGCCCTCCTCTCACTATGACCCCGGGATCTGTTTGGAGGATGAGGAGGAAGACCTCGAGGATGATGAAGAGTACCGAACGGAGGAGGATGAAGAGGAGTATCATTCTGCACCGCCCTTCTCTTCATCACTGGAAGACTGTCTTGCCAGTACTGTTCAGGTTCGCTCCATTCTTCCTTTCTATGTTAGATTGGACTATTATGAGCCAGTTTGACCAACTGAATTTTCAATGAAAGCCTTTCTCGAAATAGGAGCAGGGCTGTCCATATTTATGTGAGAAGAAAGAGCCGAAATTGTGTCTCTCATTTTATTTTGAATTTTCTCAACCATTCTGTTAAAAATATATTTGCTAGTTTACTATTGATAATTATGCAACTATGAATGGATTGATTTAGCCGTTTTTTTTTTAAATATCAACCCGATATTTATATTATAAAAAATTAAGTGTATTACAATACACATGTCCATGGACCAAGCTTTGATAATAATCTTGAAGAATGTCAGGAAACATATTGTATTATTGTTCCTCTTTATACCATGCTGTAAATGTGTCATCGTATTTCTACAAATTTCTCTGCATTGCGTAAAAAGTATACTTTTTTTTTTTCATTTCTGCTTTCTCCTACAGCAGTGTTACGCTAGATTATAGCGTTAGAAAAGTTTTATAGAGAATTTTCCCCCCATTACGTGCTTGAAGGAGGGTATAAGAAATATTCGTCATAGATTGTGGTTCACAAAGGTCTAGTTCTCGAGAAGTCAGTGAATCACCGGCAATGTACTTCATCAGAGCGAAGAAATAAAATAAGTTTTCACCCTCCCTCTGTAATCAAACTTAATGTGGTTGAAAATATACATATGACTTACTCAGAAACTCCTGAATCATAATGAATTTCATGTCGATACATTCAATAGATCGACAGTTATTAAAGTTTCGAGTTAATCACCTCTGCTCCCTACAGGCTGAAAATTGATAGATGTCGCCCTTATGGGGTTTTGGATTCAAATATAGAATTTCATGTCGATACATTTGATACATCGACAGTTATTCAAGTTTTGAGTTCATCACCTCTGCTCTTCCCTATAGCTGTTTCGGCTGAAAATTGATAGCTGTCGCCCTTATGGGGTTGTGGATTCAAATATAGAATTTCATTTCGATACATTCAATACATCGACAGTTATTCAAGTTTTGAGTTCATCACCTCTGCTCTTCCCTATAGCTGATTCGGCTGAAAATTGATAGCTGTCGCCCTTATGTGGTTTTGGATTCAAATATAGAATCTCATGTCGATACATTCTTTACATTAGCTTTTATTGGGTTTTTTTTGTGTTAAGTTCGTCCATAATTCTTTTTTTCCCTTTGGCCGAATTGGATGTGGATACACATGTATTTCGTGTCGATTTGTCGATTCTAATGGGAGTACTCGTGTTCACAGACACACATACAGACTTACAGATTTTTTTTTTTTCATTTTTGGAATCAGGGAGACGGAAAACATTTCGGTGAGCACTCAATATCTACTTTCTGACCGATTACATTAACTTCCCCTATACTTCGTATTTTAGGATAGTTCTATATTATTTTTAATCAACTAAGTTTTTGCTCTCCCTCTATAAAATTTCGTATTTATACATTCTTTAATCGGTAGTTAAGCACATCTTACTCCACCCTCTCCCAATGACTGATTTACTGAAAATAATAGTTGTCCTCTTGAGGTTATTAAAGTTTATTACAGTTATTAGAACCCCCTTTTCATACCCCCTCCTTCCCTTATTCATTAAAATATATATTTTTAAGGGAGGGCGCTTAGCTCAGAGGTATGCGTGCTTGTCTTCTGAGCTCAAGATAGTGGGTTCGAAACCCGACCGAGGTCCTTAGTTTATTTTATCTGGGAAGTGAAATAAACTTAAGCACGCCGTCCTTCGGATGGGACGTTAAGCGATGGTCCCGAACCTGTACGATGTCAGGTACTCGTTAAAGACCCCTGCCCGGTTGTTCAAACATCAGGTAAATATGGTAATATATTATTTTAATACAAAAAATATATAGTAACAAACGATAGTGTGAAATGACGTTTTTACTGTTGTCAGTGATGTAAGAGAGAAATGTGTTTGAGAGAGGAGCATTCTTTTAGTTTCACTCCGGGGACTATACTAAGTGTTCCGCCCCTACTCTGTCTGGTGTCTCTCCTTTATCAGTATCTATGTCTATTAACTTATCTTTACCTGACGTCTATGCTTCCGGTGTCATGGTATCTCGCTTTCACCCAACCTTCATTTTACCCAGTGGTTTCAAATATAGGGGAAGTTATGTAATCGGTCAAAAATTCGGTTGTTGACTTTTTACCGAAATTTCATGTTTCTCTGCCACCTCTGCTTCCAAAATGGATCCGAATGAAAGTACCGACATGAAATTTTATATGTGTATCCTGATCCAAATAAAGACGAACACATATTGACTGAAAAACGAAAACTATAATAACTGCCGATGTAATGAAAGTATGGACATAAAATTTTATATGTGTATCCAGATCCCAATAAAGACGAAAACATATTGGCTGAAAAACTATAATAACTGCCGATGTAATGAAAGTATCGACATGAAATTTTATATGTGTATCCAGATCCCAATAAAGACGAACACATATTGACTGAAAAAAAAAAATAACTGCCGATGAAATGAAAGTATCGACATGAAATTTAGTATGATGATTCAGAAATCCCAGACAGTTAAGAGGTCTATTTTTTTTAACCCAATCGGTAAATTGGTTATAAAGGTAGAGCGAAAACTTGATTAATTAATTCTCGCTATGGAACTAGGTTAGGTTAGGTTTTATGACTCATGCCCGGGCTTTAACTAGAGGTCATATCGCCTACTACCAGAGCGCTCTTTCGTCACTCTGGTGGACATGAGCCCGACTCTACTGTGGGAGTCCTAAATTTTGCCTACCCTAAATTTTTATTCACCTAGGTTAGGGGCTCTTTAACGAGTACCTGACATCGTACAGGCTCGGGACCATCGCCTAATGTCCCATCCGAAGGACGGCGTGCTCAAGTTTATTTTACCTCCCAGATAAAATAAAGTAAGGGCCTCGGTCGGGTTTCGAACCCACGATCTTGAGCTCAGAAGACAAGCACGCATACCACTGAGCTACCGGCGCCCTCACTTTTCTTAAAATATTTATCGGTGTATTTCGTAATTTTGCTTTACTTCCTATCATAACGTAAAACGTAACCAGTTATTGGCATTAAATATACGGGTTAAATCTCCCTTTGAAAAAAAGTCGTCGATGAGTCATTGGCAATGTACTTCCCCAGAACGATCTAATCAATTAAGTTTCCGCTCTTTCTCTCTCTCTCCTCCCTCCTCCTCTCTCTTCCCTCCTCTCTCCTCTCCTTTCTGCTCCCTCCTCTCTCTCCTCCCCTCTCTCTCCTCCTCTCTCCTCTCCTCTTTCCTCCCTTCTCCTCTCTTCTCCTCTCTTCTCCCTCCTCCTCCCTCCTTTCTCTGAAACCAATCGTCCGTTTCGGCTAAAAATCAATAATTGTCTTACATAAAGACTTCTGAATAATCCCCCTCCTCATTTCCTCTCAGACTATTTCGCTGAAAACTAATATTTGTGGGGTTTTGAGTTTACATATTAAATTTCGTGACAATACATTCATTACAATTGCAGTTATTACAGTTTGTGTGTTGAGCTTCTCCATATGCTTCTCTTTGGCCAATTTGGCTGAAAATCAATAGGTGTCTTCCTCATGAAATTCATATAATATACACATATATAAAATTTTGATACGTTTCTTCTGTAGGAGTTATCGTGTTAACAAACACACATAGACAGACAGAATTTTTTTTTCTCCATTTTGAAGGCGGTCAGACAACATGAAATTCCGTTGAAAGTTCGATATTGAATTTCTGACCGATTTCATAACTTCCCTTATACTTCATATATCTGGGGGAGTAAAAAATTACATCAGAAGTTTATTAGTGAAAAATATGATCCAATTTGTAGTCGGATCGATTCACGGTGACATCATTCAATCAATAAGAACGTTAATTCGTACAACCCACACAGAGGATGAATGCAGACTGCGCGGGCGGAAAGTGCCTCCCTCATTGTCACTCGTTCAACAGCTGTCGAGTACCAATTGATTTTTTTTTTTTTATCTCTGAAGAAGATAATCTCAGAAAAATTAAGAGCTATTCCTATATTGTATTCAAGTTCTTGTCAAAAGTTTAGCTAAAAGGTCACTTGAGAACGGAAAATGGTCATTGCTTGCTCAATTACCGTTCAAGGTGAAAGATAGACCGAGAGTGAACTATGGGGAATCTGACATTTTCTCGAAAAATAAGCTGGGGGAAAAATTGAATCGTTACCCCTGTGAAAAATGTTTTCCTCAATTGTATCTAGTGTAGAAGTTGTGATAACTATCGATAGAATGAATATATCGACATGAATGTGTATTCAGAATCGTATAGGGATGACACCTATCACGAGGCGGCCTCAACTCAAAAATCCTAATAACTGTCGATGTAACGAAAATATCAACACCAAATTTAGTATGATGGTTCAGAAATCCCTGATTCAGGGCGCCGGTAGCTCAGTGGTATGCGTGCTTGTCTTCTGAGCTCAAGATCGTGGGTTCGAAACCCGACCGAGGCCCTTAGATTATATTATCTGGGAGGTAAAATAAAATTAAGCAAGCCGTCCTTCGGATGGGACGTTAAGCGATGATCCCGAGCCTGTACGATGTCAAGTACTCGTTAAAGACCCCCTACCCTAGGTGAATAAAAATTTAGGCTAGGCAAAATTTAGGACTCCCACAGTAGAGTCGGGCTCATGTCCACCAGAGTGACGAAAGAGCGCTCTGGTAGTAGGCGATATGACCTCGTAGTTAAAGCCCGGGCATGAGACATAAAACCTAACCCAGAAATCCCTGTGGTATTGATTTTCAACCAAATCGTTAAATTGATTTTAGAGGGAGAGCGAAACTTCAGTTGATTAATTTGTGCTGGGGAAGTATATAGACGGTGGTTTACCAGTTTTTTTTTCTTATATATATTTTTTTCTTATATGTAATTTTTCGACCAAAAAAAAAAATCAGATCCCAGAGCGCTTCGGGACTCGGGTTGCCAACCCTTTCTCCGAAGAATTTCAAAAACATTTGCAGTAGATAGAAATATTTGATCGAGAGGTTTTAGTATTTAAAGAAAGTATGTAAGACTCATTCAGATTTGCAGAAAAAATACGAAAATACCTGTGATTTGACGTAAATACTTTCTTTTAATTATCAACGGATATCTTTTGTGGTCTTGAAACCACGACTGATCGGATACTGATCCTCATCTTCTATCACCTCCAAGATAACGGCAATGTGAAATATTTATTCTAGTTTAAAATCATCGGTGGATCACCGGCTATGTACTTCCCCACCTTGAATTATTATCTGACTAAAAATCAATAGGTGTCTTACTCAGGAATAAAATCAAATTTTCATTATTTTACTAGCCTTTAAGTTAAGGAAGAGGGTGGGCAGAAGTTTGTGTCAATTCTTGAGTAATTAGCCTCCCGGAAGTTATTTTTTAATAAGTCATTTTAAGCGTCATTTGACGACTGTTGTACTGCATTGTCTCCTGGAACACTAGTCATCTTTTGTCACTCTTAGACGAGTCGTATCAGGCTAGACAGGAAAATATGTTGATGGTTCTCTTCGTCACTTCTAGAGAGGCCGCCATTTGTATGATCAATTAATTTTTCAAATAAATCACCATTTTTACATAGGCCGATCGTCGAATCGAAAGTAAATTGAATGATTAAAATCCCTTTTGTACCTGAGTCGATCAGACAACTCATTCTATCATTTCATTATTGAAGTTCCAATAAAAGGCTCGATCTGTTAGGAACTCTCCGTGTATTCTCTACAACCAAGGTCCTTTGTCGGATTTTGAATACAATAGGTTTTTTTTTCAGGGACTTAAAGAAAAACAAGAATTCATAATAGCATTGGTCGGAAGGGACGTTAAATGGCTGTCCGGAGCCTCAGGCGACATTAGGGTAGGCAACATTTGGTACTCATGTCCACCAATGTGTTAAAAGAGCCTTGGAGTGGGTGAAAAGTCGAGCTTATATGAATTGTAAGAAGTAATTCTGATATTGTGTAATGAAGTATTTCAGGATTTTCCCCTGACGCAACAGGGGACGATGAAGGAAAATCTCATGAATTAATTATACTTAAGGTATTTTATGGAAAGGAGGGGCCAGGACTAACAGAGACTGTCAGTGTTTACCTCTCTAGCTATGAGAAGTATTGTGCCAGTTATGTAATCCATCAGTTTTCATCGTAATTTCACGTTTTCTGGGTCTGTGAACACGATAACTCACGATAGAATGAATATATCGACATGAAATTGTATTTGTGTATAAGGCATCCTATAAGGACAACATCTATTGATTTTCAGGCAAATCACCTGAAGAGTAGAGGGGAGGGGGGGAGGGCTTAACGCAGAAACCTTTATAATTGCGCCGATTAAACTTATAACAGCATTTATTTGGACCAGCAAGATGCTTTACTCAAATATATAAAATAAAGGGTTTAAAAGGGGAAGTCCTGGTACAGTCATTGTTTGAGTCGCCTCCCAGGAGTAGGCGCAACAAGACTGTAGTATACAGCCCCGAAACAATTCACAAGGCTTTCGTGGTGATTTTTCACAAGCTTTTCAATGTGAGCTGCAAATTGAGGAACTCCTAGTTCTTCGTGAATTTTCTGATTCCTGACAAACCAGGGTGCGTTTGTTGCTATTCGGAGTACTTTGTTTTGAAATGTTTGTAGTCGTTTCATGTTAGTGTAGACTGGACAAGCGTATGTTAGAAGTGGAAGTAGGAGTGGCATGTTTCTGTTTATGAGAGGGTAAAGAGTATTAAATCGTGAATATGCTTGATGTAGTTTTCTGTTAATGTGTAGTTTCCATGTGAGTCGTGTATCCAAAAGTACTCCAAGATAGCGCACCGCACACCCTGGTCTTATTATATTAAAAGTTTTTAATAATAAGGATTTATTATATTAAAAGTTTTCATGTTCAAAAACATTTAGATATGTATATGTATTAGATGTAATATATATATATATATATATTAAATTAAAAATATATATATATTTTTTTTACTTGCCCAGTTACACGAAGAATAGATTGTGTAATCAGTCAGAAATTCGATGTTGACTTTTCATCAGAGTTTCATATTTTCCGATAGTCACTGAATAAGACAACTATTAATTTTTAGCGAAACTGGTATATTTGTTTTGGAGGGAGAGCGAAAACGTTTTTTGTAATTATAAGGATCTGACAATTAACTTATAAAGCCTAAGCGTTTAATAAGGAATAGTTTAATAGGAAGACAATTAGGGCTAGGAAGTCACTTTTTTTAAATATATAGTTAAGTGACACCTAACTACAAAAAGCATAGACTCAGCATCAGCACTTCTAGAAACAATATAACGGCGTTCGACTGCCGCGCGCTCAGTCTATTGAGTTCCGTCTTGCTGTTCACAACACCTTTACTTTGTAATTTTTCTGTATTTTAATAAAAGTTATTTTTTAAAAACTACTTTGTTGAATTCAGAACTTAATTGGCGCTGTGGACAGGATCTCGCGAGTGATTTTAGTGGTGTTTCTCCATTGATCATTTGAATCTTAATTCTTCACGCGGGATTCGAACTTATTTCAGTAATTGTGATCTTAGTGACAGTGCTTTGGCCCATTGGTGGAAATTCATTATTTCCGGCGACCAAACAGAAGACGGACAACTCTACTTTAGACCCAAGGACCTCCGCAAGGGTATCTGCGATGTACATCATCCAACTCCTGTAAGTCCTTGCCTTATTTATCCTTAACTTTAGGTAATCATTTTGAACCAAATTTATCCATTTTTTATAATCTTGAATAATTAAAAAAATAAATAAAATAAAATAAAATAATAATAAAATAAATACTTAATAATAATAATATCTTTTAAATTTTAAATAATTCATAATTAGATAGATAAGTTTCTTAAATTGTATAGAAAAAAAAACATTTCTTATTTTAATAGAGAAACTTAGGAAATCTTTAATCTTTATTTCTTTATTTGCACATGAATTCAGCACAAGTAGAACTAATTGCAGATAATACCCAGTTACTTGAACAAATTAGAAATAATTCAAATAGACCGCTTGTTCAACCTGCTAAATTTATTATTAATAAAAATCAAACTAATACAAATATGTCTCCCCCAGTACTCGAACCAACACCTGTCGCCCCCACACAAACCGAGCTTCAGTTGCTTATCAATTCTCTACCTCAGTATTCACCCGGAGATAGTTTATCGATTTTTATTACGGAAGTAGAAAACTTGAATAAACATTTAGAAAACAGACTGACACCCGACTTACAGTACATAGTAAATTGCTCGATCAAATCAAAAATAAAAGGTGAAGCTAGGGACTTTTTAAGTTACCTTGCTGCTGACAACTGGACCGAAATCAAGAAAACTTTGTTACAAAAATACGGAGATCAGAGATCGGAGGACGTACTTCTAACCAACTTGAAACAGACCGTACAACAACGAAACGAGACTTACATGGACTTTTACGCTAGACTCGTCAAAAATTATAACAATGTATTACAAAATATAATGCTTAACGTAGAAGAGCCAAATTACTTAGCCTTTAAAAAATTTGAATATACCAAACTAGCAACAAAGACATTCCAAATAGGATTGTTAGAACCTTACCGGTCCTTCCTCAGTCATTTTGAGCTAAGCTCACTGGAGGGATGCATAAATAAATGCCAACTCCTTGACAATCGTCAAAGCGAATGGGACTACACAGAATTCATTCGTAGGACCCAGGGAACTTCAAAGCCTCCGCCCCAACTTAAACCTATTCAGATTCATTCAGTACAACCGCCTGGATATCCAAACCTTTATGGATATAATCCTAGACCAAATCCCAACGTGCTAGGGTATCGTATGATGCCACCTATGCAACAACGGGCCATCCAACACCCACAATATAAGCAAGGTCAGCAAAACCTAGTTAGACCTCCTCCACTTCCCCCCAGACAAGGTCAACAACCGTTTACCCCAAGATTTCCTGTTAGACCAGCATCTGGAATGTACCAGAATGCTAGACCAAAACCAACCCCTATGTCTATTCAATCCAGGGTAAACACTCAACAATTTAACCGTAATAGACCTTGGACTAACACTCCGCCCGTGCCAATGGACATAAATACATTGGAAACGGACCTCACCGATTATAATACTTATTTTTATTATGATGATGGAAATTACACATACCAACCCTATGAAGAAGGAGACGTAGGTCAGAGCGAAATAGACTTGACCAACTCTCACTTGACCACCCCCCACATTGAGGAACCAGACGAACAAACCGAACAAATTGAACAAACTGAAAATGTAAATTTTTGGGAACCAGCCTCAGAACTGCCGACCACGTAGACCTTAATTGCTTAAATTCAAAACCCAAACTACCTTTTCTATATTTACCTCAGACTAACTTAAAAATTTTAATCGATTCAGGAGCCTCAAACTCAGTCATTAATACACAACCTGCTTTCGAAAAATTCTCTCAATATCTGTTCAAAAAACCATTCAGCATTACTGGATTGTTAAACAAGAAATCAGCTGATGACAACGTTCAAGCCCCTCTATTATCAGAACTTGGTATTCATGAATCAATCAATTTTCACGTAATTGACTGGCACAAACATTTCGACGCACTAATAGGTAGCGAAGATCTAGAAAGACTTGGAGCGATCATAGATTATAGAAATAACACACTCAAAATCGCGAATCAGGAAATTCCATTCCTCCTAGGATATACTTCCCAGTCAATCAAACCTTGCAAAGTGCTTGTAAATAATTATGTCAGAATACCGGTGACGCAAGAACAAGGTGATGTATGTCTCCCAGAGATAAAACTTACCAACGACATTACGATTCCCGAATCTTTAGTTACTATACGCAATGGCTTTTGTCTAGTACCTATAGATGTAAACAATACAGAGATTTATTTTGACGAACGAATTCCTGTCACACCTATCTCAGTCACAGATATAGAATACCCACAGCCTTCTAAATCTTCCAAATTAAAAGTCTCTGAAGCAATTAGGACGTCACACTTGAATGGAGAAGAGAAACGAGCCATACTCAATATTTGTAGACAGTTCAAAGACACCTTTTATGACGATGAAGAGGGATTACCTTTCTCCAATTCTGTCAAACACAAAATTAGGACAACAGACGAAGACCCAGTATACGTAAAATCTTTTAGACACCCATATCACATGATGACCGAGATTCAGAGACAAATACAGAAACTTTTGGACAATAAAATCATTCGACCGTCAATATCGCCTTACAGTGCTCCCGTATGGATCGTACCGAAGAAAATGGACGCATCCGGTGAACGAAAGTATAGAATGGTGATAGACTACAGAAAGCTTAATGAGAAGACAATTGAAGATCGTTACCCCCTCCCGCGAATAGACGAAATTTTAGATAACTTGGGTAAATGCCAATATATTAGCACTCTTGACCTAGCTCAAGGATTTCATGAGATAGAGATGGACCCCGGATCAATAGAAAAGACAGCCTTTACAGTAAACAATGGACATTACGAATACCTCAGGATGCCATTTGGTCTCAAGAATGCACCAAGCACATTCCAAAGAGTGATGGATAATGTATTACGCGAGTATTTATACAAATTCTGTTTCGTTTACATGGACGATATTGTAATTTTCAGTAAATCTCTAGATGAACATTGTCAACACTTGAGAAATGTATTTCAAAAATTACGAACATTTAATCTCAGAGTCCAACTGGACAAATCCGAATTCTTGAGAAAAGAAGTTCAGTTTTTAGGTCATGTCGTGACCCCGGATGGTATTAAACCAAACCCAACGAAAATAGAAGCTATAGAAAAATATCCCATACCGCGAACTACGTCAGCAATAAAATCATTTCTAGGACTAATAGGATATTACAGACGTTTTATTTCCAATTTTGCCAAAATAGTAGCACCAATGAGCAAATGCCTCAAGAAAGGATCAAAACTGGACCCGAATGATCCAGACTACGTACAAGCCTTCCAACAATGTAAAGAATTATTAACAAATTCACCTATTTTAGCTTACCCAGACCTGTCAAAACCATTTCTTCTTACAACCGATGCATCTAATGTTGCAATAGGAAGTGTTCTATCTCAGAATAATAGACCTATTGGATTTTACTCCAGAGTTCTCAACAGTGCAGAAAAAAAATTACTCCACAATTGAAAAAGAACTACTGGCTATCATAGACTCTACAAAACATTTCCGACCATACCTATACGGTAAGAGATTTACAATAGAAACTGACCATAAACCTTTAGTTTGGCTGTACAAAATAAAAGAACCAAACTCTCGTCTTATCAGATGGAAAATAAAACTGGAAGAGTTTGACTTTGAGATCCAGTACAAGAAAGGGAAAGAAAACTTTGTAGCAGACGCCCTATCAAGAATTGAAATTAATAACTTTGATGACGAAGAAGCTGACGATTCAATGTCAATCCAGGTATGTTTGGACGAAGGGGACGCCAATCAGCTGCGCAGAGAAGCTCAGGCACTCTCAAACAATGATCTGGATGAAATACTAAATCAACCCCCAGATAACAGTGAACAGTATCAAGAAATAATACAAGATCTTGAAAAAACATTAGACGAACAAGACAATGACACTGATCTGGAAACCGTGCACTCAACTGATGGAGACACTGGAAAAACTGTCCCTATCAGCGAAAGACCACTAAATGTTTTCACCAACCGAATTATATTTAGCATCGGAGAAACTCGTAAAAGTAGATTAACTAGACCTTTCAATAGGATGACTCACTTCGCAACTATCAGAAGAAGCGCTATGGAAGAGGACCTCTCCATTCTCCTCAAACAAATCATAAGACCAGACCAAAATTTCAGTATATATTTTAAGGACGAAATAATTCATAAACCGTTCCTTGACCTTGTATACAAGATATTTAATAATTCAATAAAAATATTTATCTGTACGAAATTCTGTCAAGATGTAACCGATGAAGACAGACAAAATAACATTGTAATGGAATATCACGACCAAAACCACAACGGTATAAACGAAACCCTGAACCAATTAAAGGAAAAATATTTCTGGCCAAAAATGAAAGATACCATCAGTAGTGTCATCAATATCTGTGATCTATGTCAACGATCAAAATATGAAAGAAAAACGTACGACCTAAAACTTTCAGGACCAATGACGGCTCAAAGACCATTTGAGGTCATCCATATTGACACCTTCTCTTTCGACGGCTCAAAATTTCTAACAATAATCGATTTATTTTCTCGCTACGCTCAGGCATACCTTATCAAAGATGGAACTAGTCTGACAATTCTAAATAAACTCCGACATTACTTTTCACATCATAATCTACCTAAGAAAATAGTTTGCGACGAAGGGAGAGAGTTCAAAAACAAGACTATGATAGAATTCTGCAAACTAAACAAGGTAGAACTCCACTTCACAACAGTCAACAATCCCAATTCAAACTCGCCCATAGAAAGACTACACTCGACAGTGCTAGAAAAATTAAGAATTATAAAGTTAAAGAACCCACGTGATCTTCCATCCAATCACATGATAACTGCCATTCTTATATACAATCAAGCAATACATTCATCAACTGGATTCTCCCCATTCTATTTATTGTATGGACCATACGATCGACCCATAGATTTCGACCTAGGACTCACGACTTTCGAACAATATAACGAAAAACGTAAACAAGAATTAATGCCCTTCTATGATAAAGTCCATAATAAAGCCAAAGAAAAAGCCCAGCAGGTACTAAATAAAAGAAATCAAAATAAAGAGAATAACCCGGACGTACAAGACCAAGAAATTTACATTGAAAGGAACAGACCTAGAAAAACTGACCCTCCATTTGAAAAAATAAAAGTCACAGGACAAACCAAAGGTAAAATTCAAGGAACTACTAAGAAAGACAGACCAACTACAGCCCACATAAGAAAGGCAAAAAGACTAAGGAAAAATGTTTCTTCTGTGCAGGTCGATCCTGATCCCGACCAGCCTGGCCCTCCAAATAACGAAGCTTGAAACAAACGGATACTTTATAGAACCACTGTCAAATGTTAGCTTACTAGATCATTACCACAACTTTCTATTTCATGTTAATGTCTCTAAATACGAAACAAGCTATAATACACTCATATTGAACTCTAATATACTAAAGACAAATGTAGTCAACAATACTATAATGAGTAGAATTAGTAGCCAATTAAAGGGAACTATTTATAAGATAAGGGAAATTTTAGATAAGTTAAGTAATAAGCGTGAAAAACGTGGGATAGTAAACGGACTCGGAAGTATAATTAAATTTGTAGCTGGAAACCCGGACAATGACGATTTAAATACTATAAATAATAATGTCGATGCTCTCTTTAAAAATCAAAATAATGAAATTAATAAGATCTCTCAGTTTACATCTTTCGCTAATCATGTTAGTAAAAGAATTGAAGACGAAACACAAATATTCAACCAAAACATTAGAGATACAAAAGTCTTTTTAGATAAGTTGAAATCTTTTGAAGATAGTCAAATTATTTTACAAAATGAAGTTTATCAAGCCGAACGTATACTGAACTCCCTACTTGTCCTTGAAAGGACCATTAGCCTAGCATTCAACAATATACCTAATCTAGAAATAATTAGCACAAATGAATTAATACAAATACAAAACTATCTTAAGAAAATGTATAGGGATAATCAATTAATCCCTTTAGACAAAAATCATCTATTTAAATTGTTAAACGCTTCTAAATTATACATATTTGGTATAAATCAAATGATTACCTTCCTTCTCAAAATACCAATCCTAAAACCTTTCCAAGCAACCTATTCCAAAATTTACCCTGTACCTAATAGTGAAGAAATTATCATTCTACCACCTAAAAGATTTCTCGTCATCTTGGAGGACACTGAGCTCTGGTCTGATGAAGAATGCAAGGTAAATAATGGAATCACCCTGTGTACTCAGCAGCCTAGTCAAGAACCCTGCACCACCACTAGCCTCGACCGCTGCAACTCTGCCAAAGTCAAAAACTCGTATAAAATAGTGACTGCACTATCTAATAAACAAATATTAGTTATGTTTCACCAACCAAATGAAATCATCGAAGACTGCGAAGGCATACCCCGCACAAAGACTATACAAGGAGCCGCTCTACTAAGCTCATCCTGCCGACTTATAATCGGAACATTGGTATTTACATCAGCCGAACCATCCTTCGAGATCACACCACCTAAACTAAATCTAGTGCATTTGGAAAGCAGTCATGAAATCAACCTACAACTTCGTCATCTAAGCCCGTCAACTGATCTTCATCAAGAAGCTGTGGAACTGGCCCAACAACCCATCCTACTGTCACCAATAGCCCAATTTTCTTATTTAATCTTAACCATAACATTATTAATTTGTATGTTACTTGTGTTAGTCGTGTTATTCAGATACCGACATAGACTACATGATCTGTTCTGCAAACCTAGAACAATCATCACGGTGCGCCCCTCAGACGACCAAGAAGCTGGACCCCCCATGGTGAGCTGACAAAATTCGAACGGGCCGTTCGAAAAACTTAGGAGGGAAGAGTTAAGTGACACCTAACTACAAAAAGCATAGACTCAGCATCAGCACTTTTAGAAACAATATAACGGCGTTCGACTACCGCGCGCTCAGTCTATTGAGTTCCGTCTTGCTGTTCACAACACCTTTACTTTGTAATTTTTCTGTATTTTAATAAAAGTTATTTTTTAAAAACTACTTTGTTGAATTCAGAACTTAATTATATATTTTAGGATAAGACGATCAGTTTCAGGTAGTATTTTTAGGCGCCATCATTATTAGTTCATTTTTGGACCACCTCTGAGTTAGGGGTTTCTTCTGCCCATCTTCTTTTTTTTAACATTGCTTCCCCATTTTTTTATTATCACAATTTTTTGTCTACTCTCTAACCTGATGTGCATCCTACCTCCCGAGAGAAATAAAAGTCTAACACATGGCAACTCACAATTCAGTGCATCTACTGAAGGTAGACGACAACCGGTCCACTTTCATGGCCCACATTATCCACAGTTTTGACCCAACTGAAGGCATCAAAAATCTCAAACCGCAGCCCACTTAAAACTGTAACAAGTCATGAATGTATCGATATGAAATTTTACTTTAGAAATTCCTGAGTAAGGACACCTATTGATTTTACTTTAGAAATTCCCGAGTATACACCTATCGATTTTACTTTAGAAATTCCTGAGTAAGACACCTATCGATATTACTTTAAAAATTCCTGAGTAAGTCGGAATTTAGTTATTTTGCGGTACATTGTTGGTGATTTACCGATTTTTTTTTTTAGATTTGTCTGGAATGTACCAGTGCAAAGGACAGAATTCTCTAGAAGTTCTATAACTGTCCTTGGTACTCCCTTTCAAAAATTTGCAACTCTGCTTTCACTGGAAAAGATTCAGATCAGACCATATGGTTCCGTTGCTGAAGATTTACTATGGCTAAAGACTTAACACATAAATCTTCCTGACTAATCTAGACTAGATATGTCTTTCTGTATTCTCGTGAGGGCGCCGGTAGCTCAGAGGTATTGTGCTAGCTTACTGAGGTCAAGATTGCGGGTTTCAGAATCCGGTCGAGGCCCTTCGGCGTTTTTATCTAAGACTCAACCTTGAGCACACCATCGTTCGGATGGGGCATTAAGAGATGATCCCGAGTATGTATGATGTCAAGTACTCGTTAAAGAGTACCCTTGGTGAATAAACCTGAAAAAGCAAAATTTAGGATTTCCACTGTTGAGTCGGGCTCATGTTCACCAGAGCCCGAGTTAAAGCCCGGGCATGAGACATAATGACTAACTATAGTTGAACCCCTCATCTCCCTACAATCTTGATTTTGGGGATGCATCTCACCACTTTAAATTATTCTCACTAAAACTAACCTGTAAAATAATATTTATTTTTAAAGGCTAGCTCGTTATTATTGAAGAAATATTTATTTACAAAGTATTCTCTTACCCTGCAGTAAACAAACCTTTTGTTCTGCTGCTTCTGACAGAACAAAAGCTAGACGTGATGAGTCACTTTTCAAGTTGGGACAGTTCTGTCATACCGAGGAGTCGGTTATCACGGGTTCTACTGTAATGTTTTCTCGTATTTGTTTTCTTACTGCCAATTTTGCCTACTATAAAAAAATGTTCCTTACCAGTACTGTTTCAAGCATACAGTATCTTTAGAAACAGGTTGAAAGTTTTTTCACATAATTAAGATGTTCTTTTCTACTGTTACGAAATAACACTGTGACTGTGATAAGTTACCTGTGATTGTGTTTTATTGTCTATTATGTCATATTGCTAAACTTATCTTTACACCGTGACTCAGAAGGACATTTGGTTACATCACAACCTTAGAATGGCATTTCAGTAAATTCATTAATTTTGATTAAATAACATTTTTTATTATTATTATTTTTTTTATTTCGAATTGAAAAATACCTATTATGATGATTGATAGAATCGACAAAATCTTTTCAATGTAGAAAGGAATTCGAGGTTCTGTCGTGTAAATAAAAATTCATTATTTGGCCAACGATTTATTTCCTTTTAGAAACAAAAGACATTGTTCTCCCACTGTTTTATTTATGACCAGAGCCAGTTTTCAATGCAACAGCGTCATCATCAGTGGCACATTCCACTAGTACTGGTGGCATGAGCCACTGATGGTGATGCTGTTGCGATAAAAACTGGCCCCGGGAGTTCTATCTACGAAATGAAATTCACTCCCGGATGAGATTCGAACCCGCAAACCATGGTGAGACCATGCGACCAAAGCCCTAAACTCTAGCCCGCTCGGCCACCATGGCCCCCCTCCAACTCCGATTTGATATCTAGAGCTTAATGTGACTGAGCATAACCTGCAAATGTAATCAACAATTTTCTGTAGTTCCGAAAGATATTACGGACAGACACCGACTCTACTATGGTTGTCTTAAATGTTGCCTCCCCTAAATTTGTATTCACCTAGGTTAGGGGTCTTAAACGAGTACCTGACATAGCACAGGCTCTGGACCATCGCTTAACGTCCCATCCGTACGATGGCATACTCAAGGTTTTTTCACCTCTCCGATAAAAAAAACTTAAGGGCCTCGGCCGTGTTTTGAACCCGCGATGTTGAGCTCAGTAAGCAAGCACGCATACCTCTAGGCTTCCAGTTAAGCCTGAACATCCAAAATCAAAATCGAACTTTTTTAACGATATTTTGAGAAAGTAAAAAAAAAGTATATGATATATTCACTGTTATTAATTTTTATTTCTATATGCTTTCCAATTTATTATAATTAAAATTTAATCACATTTAATTAAAAACTTACGAAGCATAAATACATTTAATTGAAGGCTTCAGGATCTGTTGCCATTGAAGCTATATTCAATTAAAAATAATGATAATAATAATTATTATAAAACTTTATTTGCATAAGATTATAAAATTGCATGGTTCCCCCTTGCATATATAAGTACATTAATAATAATAATGTATTCAAATTAAAAAAAAAACATTTAATATGAGATAGAAAATGACAGCTTATCGTTAGGAGTAGATACATGAGGGATGAGCTTAAATCAATACTATTGTATTTATTGATGACGATTTACTCATTGTAATACGAAATATGTTTCATTTAAATTGTTTTCACGTCTATCCGTCATACCTACGGGAAGTTAAGTAATCGGTCAAAGATTTGATGAGTTTTCAATAGGAATATCATGTTTACCGACTACCCTGTGTACAAAAGAAATTGACTAAATTTAGTTTTTGCATATTGGGGCTTCTGAATTCTCATACAAAATTTTCGATGCATGCATTACCTTGACAGTTATTAGGGTATTTGAGTCGAGCCCCCCTTCCTTGCCCCCCCCCCCCCTCACTTTGATCGATTTCGCGTAAAATTAATAGGTGCTATCCTTTTGGGGTTTTGAATTTAAATATAAAATTTATGTTAATACATTCATCACAACAGTTATTAGAGTTTTTGTGTGAAGCCTTACCCATAATCCCCTCTTGTCTTTGGCCGATTTGACTGAAAACCAGTAGGTGTCGTCCCTAGTAGATTCTAGATGCACATTTAAAATTTCGTGTCGTTACATTCATTCGTTCGGGAGTTACGCTTTACGTTTTGGCCCATATAGAATCAATTTAAGCTATTTTTATTTTGCATATTGTTGCATATCTGAACATTATTCGCATATTTTTATTCATATTTTTGAGTAAGCTTAAGCCATTTTTATTTCTTTTTTGTAAACTGACTTAATAAAAATTAATCCTACTTTTTTCCAAATGTTTCCCACTAAATTTGCTTCTGTTTGGCCACGTGTAACGCACCTTTTATTGAGACGAGTGCATTCCAGGAACTTCAATGTTTCTCTTGAATTCATTGGGTTCATATCACGAACTTTTTATTCTGCCTGTTTGTTTACTTTAACAATTTATTCTCGGAACTGTTTTTTTATGCCCATTTTCCCCCCTTCTTTCTTATTCTCTTCTAAGTCGATCAGTTCAGTTTTAAACGTTTGGGTGATAAGCAGTGGAGGTGGTGAGTGAAGAGTCAGGGGTTGAATTGAGCCCAATGGATATTGGGGTTTTCAAATATGCGCCAGTTACTTTAATTGATGTGGAGCGCTCATTCAGCCGATACAAATCAATTTTGAGGCCACACAGACGATCCTATTGGTTTGAATATTTATAAAAAAGTTATTGCGTGTAATTGTAACATTTTTTTAGACGATTAAATTTTTCCCTGTTCAAACAATTGTTTATATCACTACATTTTTTACTTTATTTTTTTGCTTATATATTTTTTATTTATAAAATTTTAAAGAGTCTATAGTTTATTTTATTCTATCGGTACTTTTTTCCTATGAGCCTTTCCCATGTTTTTAGTTTTTAATAGCATATTTTGCCAAATATATTTGCATATTTATTACGAGCTGAGGACGTACATTTCCGGTGATTATATATGTTACTTGTGTGTTACTTTTCAAACAAGTCAGTGTCATGTAAACAGGTGTGTCATAGTGAAGTGCGAGGTTCCGGCTTCATACTTGAGCGACAATAGCCCACTACTCTCACCTTTCCACTTATCAATGAATGGAACACAAGCCACTCTGTTAACTAAAACTGGTTATGTTAAATGGGATTTGTCCCACCATTCATGTATCGCACCTCAGTTGCTAACTAGTTGAATCCACCTTAGCAATAGTAACACCTCTGTTAATTACTCATACATAAGTAGGTTTTTATTCACCGAGGGTAGGGCTTTGACGTTATGGACCATCGCTTAACGTCCCATCCGAAGGACGGAGTGCTTATATATTTACCTCACAAATAAAATAAACTAAGGGCATCGGCAGCGATCTTGAGCTGAGTAAACAAGTGCGAATACCACTGAGCTACCGGCGCCTTCTATGACCTCTATTGATCAAAACTTGGGTAACATTATACAGTAGAATCCCGATAATTCGTATGGTCAAGGGACTGACGGTTTGGTACCAATTATCGGGGGTACAATATAAAAAAAATTAAAAACGTATTAATGCAAATATGTATGTATTAAGAAGGATGTACAGTAGGGTGGAACGAAAATGGCCTTTTAAAATTTTTTTTAGTTATTAGTTTGGTAATAGTGGAGAAAAGTTGCATTTTAAGTTCAAAAATAATTTTAAAAAAATTGGTTGCAATACTACAACATCTTGAGGTGCCGCAAAGAGCTTAAAGTTTGTATAAAAATTGAAAAAAAATGAAAAATTTTAAACTTTGATAAATTATTTTTTATGAATTTCTCGTACATATAATGTTACAAAAGATGGTTTTAAATACATATATAAGCATTAGAATTGGAAAAAATTATTAATTATAAAATATAATTTAAAAAAAAATATATTTTGTAATGTCAAACTTTGTATTTCTTACTTCTGTATCCTTAATGATTACAAATGTTACAGCTGCAAAATGTTTGTTTCTACTTCATTGCCACATTAAACTGGTCCTTGCGGCACCTCAAGACCTACTCCAATATTTTTCATATTTTTTATTTATCTTATCTACACTAAAAGGCAACTTTTCTGCGCTATTCCAAATTAAAAATAAAAAGGTGTTTTTTTTGTTCCACCCTAATGTACAATGTGGTAAGAATAAAAACTATGCAATAAACACTGTTTTTTACTAAAAATAAGATTAAATAAACACCAATCAAACATTTGTTAGAAAAGATCAATAAAATTCCCAAAACTTTCCCCCTCTCCTCTCCTCTCCTAATTTCCTTTCAGTGAAAAGAGTACGATTTACATGAGATAATATGAGATTTCATGAAAAGTTGTCTCTCACTCGCTCTCCCCTTTGCCTCTGTAGGAATCACGTGATTTCCTAGAAAACATTTATCTCGCACTCATTCTGCTCTCTCGTCTCTCACTGTCTTCTCTCCCCCTCTTGAAAACAGTACGAATTAACGAGGTTTTTAAGCTGGAAATACGAATTATAAGACGTTTTAAGTGACCTCGAGCATAAAAATAATACGAATTACCGAGGGGTCCGAAATGCATTGTTATTATATCGGGATTTTCTCTGGGGACCGGCAACTTTTGTACGAATTAGCCGGAAATACGAATAATCGGGATACGAAATATCGGGATTCCACTGTATTGTCAACCTATATTGAGGAGAAAAAAAAACAGGGGGGTTACCATAGAGCCTTATCCTTCATAACAAATTAATCAAGTTAGTTGTCGCTCTCTCTAAACCTTATGGCTAGAAATCAATAGTCAACATATACAGAGACTTCTAAATCCACATTGAAATTTTGTGTCGTTACATTCCATATTAGGTTTTTTGAGTTGAGTCCCCTGAAAAACATGAAATTCCAGTGAAAACTATTACACAACTTCACCTGAATTTCGTATAGCTTTGGAAGTAAAAAAGGGTGGTTATCATAAAGCCTTATGACTCGACGGCTACGGTCCACCGTCGTCTTTGGGTTTCGCGCTTTACGCTGCGTGAGCTCGGGATATATCGGGGGGGTTCTGTTCTGCCTACTTCCAGGCGGGGCCCCTGGCGCCGGGTTGGAAGGCTTTCAGTCATCAGATCAGTCTGATCAATCATAATGGTAATTTATGTATGTGTATTAAATTTTATATAGATTCAGAAGGAAGGATATGAGAAGGTTTAGAAAGAGAGGGAAAAAAATTATTACTTTTTCACTATTTTTTATTTAATTTGTTTCTTTGGGTCCCGTTATGGGAAGTGCTCAATGTCTGTCTGCGCGAGTGTCCAATCCTTATTTTCGTAAAAGTACTCTTGAGAAAAAATATTCGTTGGTCAATCATCGGTCATGTACTTCCCCAGCGCGAATTAACCAACTAAGTTTTTGCTCTCTCTCCAAAACTAGTCGAGTGTTTAGGCTAATTATCAATAGTTGACTTACTAGTTTGTGTCCTCTCCCCCCTGATCCCTCCTATCATTCTCTTCGGTCGATTTTGCTGAAAATAGTAATTATTTTAACATTTTTTTTGGAATTGGGGGTCGGAAAATATAAAATTTCGTTGAAAAATCTGCTGGGGAAGTAAAATTTGAAATATAGTGAAAAATTGTTTGGTTGTTTTTGCAGAAAAATATAGGAGAGGAAATACTGTGGGGTATGGTACCGTTATGGTGCGAGGCCCTACTGTTTTTTTTGTTTTTTCCACTTCAACTTTGAGATACCGTCAGTTCTTTGAGAAGTTTCTTGAAGGTTATTCTGAGTTTGATTAACTTTTTTTTTTTAATGTCTTTTTTTACCCCTTTTAAATTATTTCTTTTATTTTATCGGCAATTTACCGATTAAACCGGTTGAAAAAAACTGTAAAAAAAAATTACTTCAAAAATCGTGTTCTCATGATTTGAGTATAAAAAAAAAAGTTTCACACCTCCATGGTGAACGCCTACGGATTTAAAGTGATGCCTATATCACGTGGGAGTATGACTTCCGGTTCCACCTCAGAGAAGCAATTTACAAGAAACGCCTTAGACAAATAATAATAATGTTATTTCTAAGGGTTTATTTAATTAATTTAGACACTAAGATGTCTAGAAAAGTACAGTGTAAACTCTATATAGCGACACTTAAGGGACTGCGCATTTTATAGCGTTATTGAGAGTTGTCGTTAAATGAAGAGAAGAAAAATCAATACATATTACATTACATTTATAGTATTTTAAAGAGAAGAAAAATCAATACATATTACATTACATTTATAGTATTTTAAAGAGAAGAAAAATCAATACATATTACATTACATTTATAGTATTTTAAAGAGAAGAAAAATCAATACATATTACATTACATTTATAGTATTTTAAAGAGAAGAAAAATCAATACATATTACATTACATTTATAGTATTTTAAAGAGAAGAAAAATCAATACATATTACATTACATTTATAGTATTTTAAAGAGAAGAAAAATCAATACATATTACATTACATTTATAGTATTTTAAAGAGAAGAAAAATCAATACATATTACATTACATTTAATAGTATTTTACTAGTATAATATGTATTTACTAATAAAGTATAAAATTTACAAACACAAACATTAATATTGATACAAATAACAACGCTTATTGCGTATAGTCTGTTATCTTCGTCTATTAGTTTATGTCAATACGTTATTATATAGATTGTATGTAGAGTTTTTAAGTTCCATCCTCAGAGAGAAATGCAGATAAAATATTCTATTAGTACAATCACAAAAATATATTTAAAAATAGTTGTTTCACTCTGCACTTAAGGGACTGCGCATTTTATGGCGTTATTGAATGTTGTCGTTAAATGAAGAGAAGAAAAATCAATACATATTACAATACATTTAATAGTTTTTTACTATTATAAATTTACTAATAAAGTATAAAATTTACAAACAACAAACATTAATATTTATACAAATAACAACGCTTATTGCGTATAGTCTGTTATCTTCGTCTGACGTTTTTTGCTGCTCCAGTATTTTATTTGAATTTTCTTATGTATTTTATTCATATCTTGGGATACTGTGGGATCAACTTGGTTATACAAAAAGTATTTTTCTAATAATTTCGCTGCATCGAGTGCTTGTGTAATGCTTGGTGGAGGCTCAGCATCATCCGTCTCATCTTCTTCATCCCCTTGTTGTTGTTCCCGTATGATGCCGACAGTCGAGGTAAATACGTGCTAGACAATAAAGCAACAAAATAACAAACAAAAGAAGGTACACAGCTGCAGTTCTTATTAATTTCGGGAACTTGAAAGTACTGTTTATTGCTTAGTAATGACGTATTGTTGTCGTTATTTGGAGTGGGTGTGATGCTACATAGAGTGCATCATTGTAGGGACAACAAGGTAAACCAACCAGATTCAAGTAATTTCGATGTCTTAGGAAGTTTGTCGTTAAATCGAGTGGCGTTAAATAGAGTTTACACTGTACTTAAGTTATTTTAGTTAAACTTCTACGAATTTTACCGGTGAAGAACTAATTCAATTTATGGAACTAATGATGAGTTCAATTTATTAAACTGATGAGCAATCAGGACCTAAATGATGTATCTAAAAAATCAGTCCTGGAACCTTTTGATGACCCGTCGTATGTACATTTTCAATCAAGGGTAAGTGGGGGATCAGAGGTCAACTCAGAAGGAAGTAAGTCTATGTCAATGTTATTGTTTGTTGATTTATCCTATTGGGGATGGATGTGATGTGGATGTGGAGGTGTGCCCTGGCCAGGCCATGGATCCTGTTACCTCAGCCTCTGGTGGTGTGGATGTAGGCTGATGGAATGTAGGCCTCCAGCTAACGGATCTCACCACACTCCACTCACCTCTTACCAACATTCTATACTAATAGCTCCCATTAAGATCCTACAGGGACCCCCCCCCCCTCTACCTGTCTATCTGCCCACTTCCGCACCCTTTAAAATTATACTTATAGTATAATTTTAAAGGGGAAGTGTATAGGTCTACTTTCCTAGAAGACTGGACCACTTCTCTGAGAATATCTCTATAATTTGAGGTTAAAGACAGTTTTGTGGAATTATGAGGACCTACCTAGAATTGTTTTTAATAAAATATGTTTCCACTCTCCCTCTAAACCTGCTCTTTCGTTTTATTTAACTGAAAATCAATAAGAGTCTTCCTTATAGACTTCTGAATCCAATTTTCGTATAAAAAAATATATATCTATGGTGGGCTGGTGCATTACACCTAGGGACCTAAGCACTCAGTGCTTTTATCCCTTCCCTGGAAGCGCTTGGCTTCCCCCTTATTATATCACCTATATGCCTATATTTATACTAACTTATACTACCTGACCCAAGTCCTTCATGGAGTGCTCAGTCTCCCAGTTTCCTTAATGAACCTAAGAATGCTCTCATAGTTCAATCTTCTAAAGTCTTCCTCTGCGATTGCATCTCTACCAAAGATGTGGAATCTTATTCGCGCATATCCCGAGCAGATACACAGGAAGTGTGCCGCCGTTTCATCTTCTTCCCCACATCTATCGCAGGTAGGACTGTCCCTGACTCCCACAGTGTGTAGATGTCTATTGAACGGACAAAAAAGTATAAAAAAATCCACTCTAGCTACAGCAGGGGCAGCGTTATACCCTTGGTGTTCAAGTTAGTTGTTAGTTATGTTATGTAAACAATGGTCACCATGGCAACGGATGGCGATGCAACATTTTTCCATGAACTAATTTGAAAGAAGAAGCCAAGATATATCAAGAAGAAATTTAGATACCAAAATATAAGAAAAGAATCAACAAATAGAAAGTAAACAGGACGAAGAACAAAATTTAGAAACTAAAAAACAATAGAAGGAATGAAATATAACTTGTAGTGTTATCAGCGAACAGTTTGAACATAAATAACGAACTTAAAATTGTAGAAGAAGAAATAAAGGAGACATCGAGAAGAAAGGAAATTTTATAAGCTTGAAGATGAAAATGAAAGATACATAAAATTAATTAGTTAAATGAAGTAATTTTACAACGCAACTGGAGAAAATGGAAGTCGGACACAGAATGTTTTATTTACGTAATTAGAATCAAAAACCGGGAGCCATTTTTGGATAAATTGGTACGGTTAAAGTAGCATCAAATTTTCTCAGAGTTATTTATGTAATTTTAATTGGAGCTTAAATTGTGTTTAAATATATTAAGTAAATTCATTTAAATTCATTTTTTTTTTTTAAATTAACTATCATATTTTATTATAGTTAATGCGACTCATGCTCGGGCTTCAACTACGTCATAACGCCTACTACCAGAACACTTTCACTTATGTGGCATACATGAGCCCGACTACTACTGTGGAGAGTCTTAGGACGTTTAGTAGGGTTTAACGAGTATCTGACATCGCACAGGCTAGAATACATCGCTTAATGTCCCATCTGAAGTACGGCGTTTTTCACCTCCTAGATAAAACACGCAAGTGCCTCGGCTGGGTTTCGAACCTGCGATCTTGAGCTGAATGAGCGCTCTCTGGTATTCTTGCGGCACCTCTCAAATAAATAGATGTCTTTGGAAGGTCTCAATCCAAAAAGAAAATTTCATATCAATGTATCCATTCATTCGCGCGTTATCTGTCTACATACATAAACATGAAATATATATATATATATATATATTTTTTAGAAGCCTCTGGATGTGTGGACATTGGCTTCTAGCCTCCTGTCCTATTTTGCATACTAACACACAACCCACCTTCTCTTCGTACCGTTACTCAGTCAGAACCCAACCATACACTGATCCATCCATTCAGGCATTCATCTGGCCTGATCACAATGACAACATCAACCTCCATACTCTCTGAATATAAAAAGTCGTCCGTGAATCACCGTCTGTGTACTTCCCCAGCAAGAATTAATCAATTACGTTTCCGCTATCTCTCCAAAGCCAATCGACCATTTGAATTAAAACTTAATATTTGCTAATATGGCTTCCGAACCATCATACTAAATTATGTGTCGATACATTCATTACACCGGCAGTTGTTGGAGATCGAAAAAATCGATAAGGGTCGTCCTTTTGAGGTTTTGAATTCATATATGAAATTTTGTGTCGATACATGCATTACAACGACAGTTATTAGAGTTTTTGAGTTAAGCCTCCCCCTAATCCTCTTCTTTCATTTGGTCGATTTGGCTTAAAAAGCACTAGCGGACTATTGGAAGTCGAAAATAAGAATGTGAAGTAGATCCCCGAGTCCCTAGTGTTGAACTACTATTTTCTTGTAGGTTGCCAGTCGCGGGGATTATAAATAAAATCGGTGAATAAAAATTTACGACGCTCATGTCCACCAGAGTGACGAAACAGCGCTCTGGTAGTAGGCGATATGACCTTGTAGTTAAAGCCCGGGCATGAGTCATAATAACTAGATGTATTTATCTCGTGTGTCGTTGATTACAATCAATTTTCAATCATGATCTCATAAATTTTTTTTTGTTCCTTTCAATAGCTGACTTGACGTCTGGTAGGAAAGCCATAACTTGTACATTTACGACATAATTTACTAGGCTTGTAAATTAAATTTATTGCCTTGTTAATTTACAACATTTGCTTCGTATGAGTGGGTGAGGTACTCGTTAAAGTTAAATAGCTATTTTACGAAGTATAGGGGAAGTTATGTTCTCGGGGTTTTCACCAGAATTTCATGTTTTTAGCACCCTGATTCCAAAAATTGATTTTCAGCCAAATCGCCCAAAATTCAGGGGGATTTGGGGGGGGGGGGGGGGGGGAGATACACAAAAACACCAATATCTACCGTTGTAATGAATGTAATTGACATGAAATTTCCTAAGTAAATTCGAAAGCCCAAAAAGACGACACTTAATAATTTAAAGGGAAAATGGGGGCTCAACTTAAGAACCCCAATAAGAGCCGATGTACTAAAAAATACTTATATACTTGCAGCTTTTTCGAACCATGAAAATTCAATGTAACAAACGTTTAGTTGGCAATATCAGATATATTTTTTTAAATGGCGTTGAAAAGTGGCCAATATGGAGGAATTCCTTTAGGCCGTTTAGCTATTTATATATATATATATTTTTTTTTTTTGTAATTATTACTTTTGAATAATTTATGACTTATTGTGTTATAGGCGGAGGCGCGACTGGCGGCGAAGCGGCAAGCCCGAGCTGAGGCGAGAGAAATCCGGATGAGAGAAATAGAGCGTCAACAGAAAGAGCAGGAAGAGAGAACTGGCTACGACGGAGGTGAATTTGCATACTATAGTATGTGCAACTCTATACTATAGTATCTGTATGTAGAGTGTACAAAACATAGATGGAAAACACCCTTTTGATTATAAAAATGGACAGAAAAAAAACTTAGTTTTTTGTGATATAGTGTTTCTATGATATTCATCATTGAAGTGTCGTTTGACATATCTATGTATAATAATAGAATATTTATTATTATTTATTTTTTTTTAAATGTGGCCGCCATTCCGCTGTTATGGAACATTCTCGGAGACTTTTTCTGTTTATAAATATTTATAAAGTAATAGTTTTTTAAACAGAACGAAATTTAAGTGAATAATTATTTACTCAATAATAATTCCATTATTCTTCTTCAAAATTAGATGAATCGCTGGCAACGTACTTACCCAGAACCCAAGAACGAATTAATCAATTTTTCGTTCTTAGTTATTATGACTCAAGGTCTCTTTGGTGGACAGGATCCCGACTTTACTGTAAGAATTGTGCCTACTATAGGATAGGGGTCTTAAACGAGTACCTGACTTTGTGCAGACTCGGGACCATCGTTTAACGTCCCATCCGAAGGACGGCGTGCTCAAGGTGTTTACACCTAGATAAACCCACAATCTTGAGTACATGCTACCTCTCAGCTACCGTCGTCCTCAAAAAGGTTCTTGGCAAAGTTGTTTGTGTCTTCATTAAAACAATTATTGTTTTTCAACAATTATAATTGTTATTTATAATAATTATTGTTGAAGAGCATAGTGTGGAAGGAGGATTGCTCTCTGCCAGCTGTTTTAAATAACTTTTTTAAGAAGGTTAGAGGCCTTACAACTTTCACTTGTTATCACCTCTAATTGTTGTTATCAATTCTCTTAATGTTCTCAATATAAATATCCAACTTAAAATATCCTTGACACTCATTAACGATATAGTTTTATAGTTATTCCAATTCTCTGGTCACAGGGAATAAATTGGAATGGTCGTAACTTTTCATGGGAGCATGTTTTTACTTTTGCAGTTATCGTTTAAATCCAGTTTTTGGAATAAATAAATTATGTTTGCATCTTTATTAATCATATACCTTCTAAATCATAGGAGTGAATGAAAATGAATATTGTTAAACCTTTTTTGGATTTTCCCTTATTTTCCTAATCATTCCCCATCGCTTACGTAATTATTTACCATACCTTTTGAAATACTCGTGAATGATGCCTCTCTAAAGTTGATTCAACCGAAAACGCCCTCTTCACTGGGAATAGTCTGTCGTAGTGCATGGTTAAATGCAGTTATCTCGTAAATGATTCCTCAAAGAAGTAGATTAAGTTGATTTAACCGAGAACATACACAATTTTACGCGTTACCAAGAAACCCACATCTTTATAATTCTGAAAGTATTAGAGTCCTGAGCTCCCAACTTCTTCACAGTGCGCAGATGACTTGGGAGATCATCACAGTACACTTATTCCCTTTGACCATAGAATTAGTCCATTAGTCCTTACTTGTTAAATCATTTAGTCCTCTCTTGTCAAATGTTAACCTAAATTATTTAGATCTCTCTCGCGAAGTTCTTAATTAATTATTTAGTTCCCTCTAGTTAAATTCTTAACTTCACTAGTGTCATTACCTCTACAGCAGACTCACCTGGAACCCCCACACGAGACTTAAGAGAATAGAACTTAATCGAAGATGTGGACTACAACAACGCATATTTGGACCCAAATCTAAATTATCAATAAAGTCCTCAGACGCATCGCAAACGCTTCTTCCTATGTCCCTAACAAAATCCTTCGTACAGATTGTAGATCAATAAACATAATAAAGTAGTGTCTTTTCTGATATGCATTGATCGAAAGGGCAAAACGAAATTAAAAACTTGAAAATCCAAGAAAATATCTTCACTATTCATTCATCTACACATGGAACCCTAATGACCAAGCTGTCCTGTGTATTCTTAGACCGATTGCTCCCCATGGAAACTTCACATTAACACAAAACTCACACAAGCATACACTCTCATTTGAAACATCTCTATCCACTCATTAATCGCAACACTCTCAAACACTCTTGCACCCCACTTCCTGTACAAAACATTACTTCTCCCTCTGTTAACATACCTGTCCAATATGGCATGGCGCCCGTCCTTCACTCACAACACGACTACAGACATTTCATAATGGAAGTCTTCGTGTGTCTCTGATTTGTCCGGGTCAACCAAATCCATGAGGAATTGGGAGTTCGTCAAGTGGCAGTCTATTTGGGATCCTGAGTGGATACCTACCATGGCAGACTAGGTCTGTGCTCTGGAGCGGCCCCCATTAGGCCAGCTTACGCTCCATCGAAAGCTCAAGCCAAAATTTTATAGTACCATAGAATATTTTGTATGAAAAACTAAGTTTGTTCTGCTCCAAATAAACTTGTTGTTAATGTGCACTTCTTGTATCTCCCGAAGAACCTAACTCAAGTTTTCTCATTCTAACTATAGTCCCAATATTCGCAAATTTAACATTTGCGGGAGAACATAATCCTCGCGAATGTTGAGCGATTACTACAAATATATTTTCCTGTAATATTTGTGTTACATTGATGTTATTTTTTGTTTGAGATGGTGTACGGAGTGGAAGCCGTGGTGTCCTCAACAGCAGCAGTGGCCGTCTATCAGCCTCCAACAGTTACCACTCGTCCAGAAGAAGTTCCGAGGACTCACTCGAAGAGACATCATCCCTCGGACACATCAGGGTGAGCATAACTTCTTACCTAAGTCTCTCACACCATGTCAAATCAATTGATCAATTAATTTTCTGAGCATAAGTTGTACCTAGTAAATATTCAAAAGAGTACGGGATTTTCAAATTGTTTAGAAAAGTGTCAGAGATCTATGAGGGTTGAATAGGGTTTCTATTTTATTTATTTTACGATAATATTTCTTGAACTTTAGTTTTTCAACGAATATTAGATTTTTTTTAATAACTTAGAAATACTATTTCAAATGTTTATGTAAAAAATATACGTCATACGTCGCTCCTCTCAAAACTACAATAGCATACAAATTGGTCAATGTGCAAAAAAAAAAACACTAACCCTTATTCTGTTTGGTAATTTTGGCTAAAAATCAATTTGTGTCTTACTCATGGATGTCTCATATGAGGATTCAGAATTTCGTGTCGATGTATTTATTACATTGGCAGTTATTTTCAGGTTCGAAAGCCTTCAGGTACTCGTTTTTTTGTTAAAATATTATGTCTTGTAGAAGCCGGGGCTTCAGACGACGGTGTAGCAGAGGTTCCCCAATGCCAAAGGTAGAGGCTCCAGAAACACTCTGCAGCCCAGCCCTGAACCTTGTCGCTAACTCCAATATGAAGTCTCTAACGTCGGGAACACCCAACTCCCTGCGTATCTGAGAATTCCTTACCATCCAAGGCGGAGGGCTTTGTTTTCGAACCTGACCAGTTTCTTAATGTTGGTCTGTTGGTACTCGTTATAGACCCCTACCCTAGATAAAATACTGAATAGACAAAATTTAGGACTCCCATAATAGAGTCGGGCCCATAAGGCGATATTACCTTGTAGTTAATGCCCAGACATAAGTCACAATAACTTACTATAATTTCAGTTTATACTGTAACAATGCTAAAAGTGAATAAATTGAAGAAATGTAAAAAATGAATAATGAGATGATGGACTGTATTTCGTTTTATGCACGTTGATCTGATTTCACATTTACGAGATAGAACCCGTTGTGAAGGTCAAATGCAATTCCGGAGAACGTCGTTGCCAACCTAACATCATAATTACCGTATTTAATTAGTATCTCAGACCTCCTTGAGGGGGTCCCCCCAGTTTGATAAATAATCACTGCTATTAAAACAATCTCAATGGTCAATTTGATTGAAGATCAATCGGTACCTTGTTCAGGAACTTTTCGATCCTCATATAAAATGTTGTTTTGAGGTTAGGTTTTATGACTCATGCCCGGGCTTTCACTACGAGGTCATATCGCCTACTACTATCAGAGCGCTCTTTCGTCACTCTGGTGGACATGAGCCCAACTCCACTGTGGGGAGTCCTAAATTTTGCCTACCCTACATTTTTATTCACGCAGGGGTCTTTAACGAGTACATGACGTACAGGCTCGGGATCATCGCTTAACGTCCCATCTGAAGGACGGCGTGCTTCAAGTTTATTTTACCTCCCAGATAAAATAAACTTAAGGGCCTCGGTCGGGTTTCGAACCCATGTTCTTGAGCTTAGAAGACAAGCACGCATACCACTGAGCTACCGGCGCCCTCTGTTGTTTATGTTGAGCTCCCCCTTCATCTGGATCCTCATTGAGGGCGCCGATCAGTGGTAGTGTGCTTGCCTACTGAGCTCAAGATCGCGGGTTCGTAACCCGGCCGAGGCACTTAGATTTTTTTTTTTTACCTGGGAGATGTATAACTAGTCGCTGGTTCCTAGCATGTCTGGTCATTAAAGATCCCTAGGTGAATAATGGATGGACAAGATTCAGGACAATGAGAGTAGAGTCGTGCTCATGTCTACCAGTGCGTCGAAATAGCGTACTGTTAGTAGGCGATTTAAGCTCAAGTGAGACAATAACTAACTTCTTTCATCCCCTTTTTCCTCCCATCCTAATAGGGTTCTGTATCTACATATAAAGTATTGTATCGATACAATGCGTCGGGAGATATTAGGGTTTTTTGAGTTGAGCCCCATCCTCCAATTCCCTTCTTTTTTCGAAAAATGTTCAGATAGAAGAGGACGTAGCTTGATGCCCTAATTGTAAATTTTCAGGAGTTAAAAAAATAAATTAAAACAACTGTTCTGTAATTTCCTCCAGTTCGAAAATATGCGGAGCTCCGAGTTGCTTCTATTATTTCATTTTCTAGAGCTAATTGCATCAATTATTTTCAAACTGTTGTACTTAACCTCCCACTTCAACAGCTGTCAGGGAGGTCTATTTTAAGGTTGAATCAAGGCACGTCATGTAATCTGTGTACTTTTCAACATCCTTCTTTCTATTTATATCATCTCATGATGAGGATGTTTTGTGGAATTTTTTTTTAGGATTTCCTCAGTCCGTTCCTTCATTATTTTTTTAGCTAAAGGATTTGACCCAATCTGATTCAGATTTGAGCAATTTGACGTTTGAACCCCCCACAATGAAATATGGGATCGAAATTCATTTCTCATTGTTGACATAGTAGTTCGAAATTTAATAGGATCCTCCAAGAAATATTAAATGAAACCTCAAGAGAGAAAATGACTTCCGCAGTAATTGTTATACATTAAAGTCCTCATCCATGCTCACCTTTCAACTTTTTTTTTTAACAAATAGAATCAAAGAACTTGTATAAGATTTATATAATATATGTATCGGTTTCGGCTTACGCCATCGTCAGCAAGAAGTTCAACAGTTACATTTAAGTTTGATAGGTTGGGATATTTATACAAATCTGAGACTATTTGAGACTGTGTATTTATTTATTTGATTTCATTTTTTTAATTCGATTTTATTTATTTATTTCATATTGCTATTATTTATTTATTTATTACATATATTCTCTGTACTTTACCATGAATTTTATTCCTTTAGTTTATTTGAACTTGTTGCTATTATTTTTTGAAGTTTATATTTAAACTCGAAATATTTTCACAGAATTTTCCATTGATAGCTATAGTAGGACTTCCCAACCTAGCAAACTTAAATGTTGCTGTTGAACTTTGTGCTGACGATGGCATAAGCCCATACCGATACAACACTATAGTTAGTTATTATGACTCATGCCCGGGCTTTTACTGCAAGCCTACTACCAGAGCGCTCTTCCGTCACTCTGGTGGACATGAGCCTGACTCTACTGTGGGAGTGCTAAATTTTGCCTACCTAGCTTTAGCCACCTAGAGTAGTAGGGGTCTTTAAGGAGTACCAGACACCGTACAGTCTCGGGACCATCGCTTAATGCTCCATCAGAAGAACAGCGTGCTCAAAGTTGTTTCACCTCCTAGAAAAAACCCAAGGGTTTTGAACCCGCGATCTTGATCTCAGTAGGCTAGCACTCTACCTCTGAGCTATCGGCGCCCTATATCACTTGGCTCATATATCTTCCATATGAAATTTAAAATTCTCATCTTCATCAATATAACAATTTCCTTCCGCATTGGATTGTACCATATCATTGTTCGGAAATGAGTTTATTGTTACAAGAATTGATACGGTAAATAGCTTGTTGTAAAGTGGATCTAGATAAGACAGTTCGACCTTCTTACAGCTCAGTCTGTATCAATCATTGTGAAACATTCGGCAGGTTGTGGTTAGTTTAGCGCACATTGATTGAAAGAACCGTCTTAAATTTATCACGTCAACACTTGCTGGGTAATCAAAAATTTTATTGATGTTAATTTTATTGTTTGTTTTCATTCACAAATATTAAATGTGTAAAAATAATAAAATAATCACAAATAAATGTTGCTTATTTGGTTATTCATCGCAATTTAGTTTAGCTTTAGTAGCCTCGAAAGCTAAGTTTAGCTTTAGTAGCCTCGAAAGCTAAGTTAAGTGACTATTATTTATTGTAATAAAAATGCATTTGTCTCGTATTTTTAGAACAAAATAATGGCTTATGGAAGCTTTAATTTTTAAATGAATTTGTGATGTTGAATTAAATCTTCAATCTCAAATATTATATATTTTTTATTTATTTATTTTTTTTTTTTGAGCGCCGTTAGCTAAAAAGGTAGCATCCTAACCTACTGAAATGTTATGTATTTTTTTATTTTTTTTTTTTTTGAGCGCCGTTAGCTAAAAAGGTAGCATCCTAACCTACTGAAATGTTATGTATTTTTTTATTTTTTTTTTTTTTGAGCGCCGTTAGCTAAAAAGGTCGCATCCTAACCTACTGAAGTGTTATGTATTTTGTTTAGAACTCCGGTAGCTAAAAAGGTCGCATCCTAACCTACTGAAATGTTATGTATTTTGTTTTGAGCGCCGGTAGCTAAAAAGTTAGCATCAATTTTTTATCTGAGAGGTGAAGAAATCTTGATCCCGCTCTCCTTCGGATGGGGCATGAAGCGATGGTCCTGAGTCTGTGCGATGTCCGGTACTCGTTAAAGAACCCTATCCTAGGTAATTACCAGGGTAGGGAAAGTTGTGGACTCCCATTGTTGAGTCGGGCTCATGTCAACCAGAGTGACGAAAGTGCTCTCTGGTAGTAGGCGATATGACCTCGCAGTTAAAGCCCGGGCATGAGTCACAATCACTAACTAATCCTAGGCGCAATCGTGCACAAAAGAAAACTAGTTTTTTTTATGCTCAACTTGTAATTAGATTTCACGTACTTGTATTAAATGAAATTTGAAGTCGCTTTTCAACCTTCATTGTTTATCAATTGACTTTATTAAATATATTGTGTAATTAGAAAATTACTTATATTAATCGGGATACATTTTCGGAGTATTAAAAAAAAATATCTTCTTTATGAACGGCCATCTTTTTATAGGATGTTTAGATAGGTGTGTTTGTATAGGTATGTTGAGTTTTTTAAGGTCACGTTTTGTAATGTTTGCTCTTTAATTGAGATAAGGGTCTTGATAAAAATGTTGTATATCCTCTCCTAAGGCTCACGTATCTATTTACAAAAAATATATATATATATATGTGTGTGTGTGTATTTATCATAATTGATTAGTTCTTGTAAGTATTGTGGTCTAAATAGTCAATGAATGATGCACATGAAGTGGAACAGTGAACGACACAACTTAATTTGTGGTGTCAGTCATCGGCTTATTCGTTCATCATTCGTTTAATTTCTTAGTATTTTTGATGTGTAAACCATCTTAGCTCTCGGTAGGGGCTATGTCAGACCATAAGTCTCGTTGATGTGCATCTGTAAGTGTGTGTGTCTGATGGTTACGCGCGCAGTGCACACACACAACTACACACTTCTTTATTTGCGATGTCACCAGTTTTTGAACATTTACATGGAATAAGAAACTTTTATGTGGTACTTTTAATGTTGTGATCATCAAAGAAAGTGTATATATTTCGTCACATATGAATGAACGTAAAGGTAAATATATAATAAAACCTATAACACTAAAACAACTCTAAAAACATGATAAAATATAACGTGTTTATTATTGATCATATTTACCGTTGTAGTGAACTTAACTAAAATATCAATATTACGAACTATAAAATGATCTTTCGGTAAGAAACTTTTAAGTTAAGATGCTTCGATAGCTTAAATTTGTCACAATAAATAAAATTTGTGGTAAAATAAAATAATATAGCTATGTTAATCTAAATATATATATATATATATATATATATATATATATATATATATATATATATATATTTATATTATTGTTATTAATATATAATAATAATAATAACTGCTGAAAATATCATCGATCAATAAATTAAGCTTCGATAGCTTACATTTTCACAATAAATAAAATTTGTGGTAAAACATAATAATAATATAGCAGCGTGAATCTAAAGAAATAGTTATTTTAGCTATAATAAACCTATAGTTTCATGTATAAAAGAAATTGAAGAACAATAAATTTGAACGTTTAATTCCTCATACTACTTTCCTTATTGTAACGTTATAAAACAAATTTTAATCAAAAACAATGCACCACAGAAAATTGTTGAAACTTTCTGTTTTTTTTTTCTACAAGTTGCTTCCTTTTCTTTTAGTTTTTTATGCGTAGAACTCAAGAATTAAATGACAATTATATTCAGATCGATTGAGCCTTTTTAGAGATCACGTAATTTTGGCAACGTCGAGACATGTTAAAATGTTTAGGATATCTCTTATAAAATTCACAGTGGAGCCTTTGTTGTGTTTTTGCTTGAGAGTGTTGAATGGAGGTTCCGAGCTAAAGACCTGCTAACAGGGAAGAAATGTGCATTAAATGCTTAGGTCCCTAGGTGTACACACCATTACATCTAATAATGATATAGCTTACAGTAGAGGTGGGGAGATTTAATTCCTTTCTGGAGAGTGTGCCAACTGTTGTATATAAATACTTAGTAGGAATCATTGTGTGTGTGACACTGCTTACCTCGGTAGAGTAGCTGTGATCATGATCACCCAGTGGTGATGTGTGATCTATATCCTCTATCTGTAGACATCTGCCTCCCCGACCCCCCACTTCCTCCGACATTTACCCACTCTATATTATCAGGCCCTCTGGCAAAACGCCCATTTTATCGTCTCAGTTCAACGCGTCACACCGAACCAGATTCATCCCTTCTATTGTTTCGCTTTTTCGCACTCTCATACCGTTTGTTTTTCGGAATTTTTTTCTTCTAGTGATATTACATTATTTTCTTGTTATTGTTTGGTTTTTATTTATTTATTTTTTTTTTCTCTTCTGATTATAGAAAAAAATAAAAGCCTCAGACACAAATTGTTTTTAAATGAATAATTATCTTAATTAGGTGAACTTTAATAATAGATTCTTTCCTTGTTCTTCTTCTTGGAGTTTACTTATTCAATATTCTCTGTCTTTTTCGTAAAATTCGAAGTCGGAAGTTAGTATAATATTTTAAGGACTAAGAATGTATTTTAGCTAAGCATGAGTGTAGATCATTCGATCCTATTTTCTACAATGTGAATGAAAATTACTTAGTTTTAGCGGCTTAATCTGTCCAAATTTGGTGATGAGGTGTTGGATAGCTTTTTAATTACCTCCTTTTGAATTTGTTGGTATTTGGAGGGTTTTTTCCATAATTTTTTCTTGAATTTGTTAGTGTATTTCTCCTCTTTTATATTTTAAGAATAAGTACTGTTCCTTTTAAATTGGAGCATTTATTCTTAGTCGTTTTCTTGATTACAGATCAATTATTTGTTCTATAGTAGTCAACCTTGGGCTCTAAAAATAATTAAGTAAATATTAGTATTAAAAAAAAAATATATAGAGGTCAGGGTGAAGGTTATGAAATTTTCCCGGCTTAGTATTCAGAGACTGAATATCATTTTTTACACAGGAAAATTTCTATCAGGGAAATTGAAGTGTTAATTGAAAGTTTTTTTTATTAGTTTGTGTTTGAATTTGAGGCTGAAGGCTTTTAGGGCTTCGAAATACTTATGTTTGAATTTGTTGGTATGAAGACGATGTTTTCTTGGTGTTGACGAGTTTATATTTCTCAATTTTGGAGTGGATTATTTGTCCAAATCATGGAATCTGAATCAGAGGAACCGTCTGACGGATCAGTGAGTGGGGAAAGTGAGGAATCGAGCTCTTTGTCATCTTCGGATGTCGTAGAAGAGGCTCCAGCAGATGAGGATACCTCTGTTGAGGAGGAAGACGAGGGGAGTGGTTCGAAGGATGAGGAAGAAGGCCCAAGGAATGGGATATCTGACAAAAGTGTAGTTGTAGCTAATTGTGATAATGTTGATAATCATACTGTCCAATTGTTGTCTAACTTGTGTGGTGGTGATCAGAGCGAGCTGCGGGAGGCTGAGGACAAGTTCAGGAAGGCTATGATCGGAAATGCGCAGCTGGACAACGAGAAGTGTGCCGTAGTCTACCAAGTGGAGCTGTACAAGGACCGACTGGAGGAGCTCGGGGAGGAACACGCCCAGCTTCAGGTCTGTTATAGTTATTTATTTTCAATTTATTAGTTGGTATAATATCACTTTATTAGTTGATATAGTATCACTTTATTAGTTGATATCGTCACCTTAATACTACAACTAGACATCTCGAAATTTAGTTTTGAGAAAAACGCAAATCTTTTTTTTTTTTTTTAATCAGCCGTTGTAGAATGATCCAAATTGAACTACTGACATTTTTACATAAGTTCTTAACATATTTTCTTAAAATTGTCTACTTCTAGTACAACAAAGAAACCTGCAAAATACAACTAATGGTACAATTATCCCATACATGCCGATTTTCGAGTTATCTAGTTGTAGTATTAAGGTGACGATATAATATCACTTTATTAGTTGGTATAATATCACTTTATTACTTGATATAATATCACTTGAAATAAGTTATTGCTATTATTCATTTACGGTGAATGTTAAACTGACTTATTATTATACCAATGGCAGGAAGTAAACAATATAGAAAAACTTCCCCAGAACGAATTAATCAATTACGTTTTCGCCCTCCCACCAAAACCTAAAAACTAAATACTGAATAAATAATAAACTACTAAATAAATAATACTAAATTTTGTGTCGATAATTTATTACATCGACAGTTATCAGGGGTCGAGCCCTCTTTTCCCTTTGGCCGACATGATTGAAAATCAATATGTCAGGGTTCTGGGTACATATATAAAAATTTTTGTTGATACATTCATTCTACGAGTATTTGGAGGTATGATGTTCACAAACACTCACAAAAAGAATTTGTTTTTTAATTTTTCGAATCATGTGGTTCAGAAAATATGAAATTCTGATGAAAACTGAACATGGAACTTGTGACTGATTACGTAACTTCTCCTATACTTCTATAGCTAACTGTTGTAATGTTGTCCTGTTGTGTTTATACAGAGGGAACATAGAGAGAAGTGTCGTCAGTACGAACAGATGAAGAGGGACTCGGACAAACTGGCCAAAGAGCTGGAGGCTGTCCTCGCCGCTCTCCAAGAACGAGACCGCCTCATACAGGTATTCTGCCTACTTACTTGATACGTTACCCGCAAATTATAGAGTCTAAGGATTGTACAGAAAGTCTCACTTTTTAGGTAAAGTATAAACCCGCCGAGGCCCTTAGTTTATTTTATATGGGAGGTGAAATGAACTTAAGCACGCCGTCCTTCGGATGGGACGTTAATTGATGGTCCCGAGCCTGTACGAGTTCAGGGTACCCTACACTAGTTGAATAAAAATTTAGGATAGGCAAAATTTAGAACTTCCACAGTAGAGTCCGGGCTCATCTCCACCAGAGTGACGAAAGAGTAGGCGATATCATCATGTAGTTAATGCTCGGGCATAAGTCGCAATAACTAACTAGACAATATTTTTATAAACATTCTTTAATTTTTAACTTCCCAGCATATAGGGAAGTTATTGTAATGGGTCCGAAAATCGAAATCAAAATGTTCAACATATTTTTATGGTCGATTTTCAAGGTCACTACAGTATTTTTACACTAAAGAAGTATGTGTGTGTACGTTCGTACGTGCGTGGTCAATTTTTCCGGCACGATATCTCGCTAATGAAAAATGATACCGACCCTGCTTTGGTGCCAATTGAAGCGTATCAACGTAAATACGATCTGAAAGAAATTTTATCAAATTCGGTCCAGCCGTTTTTTTTCTTTAAACAAAAATACTGCCAAAAAAATGGATTTTAGGAATTCTGGTGGCAATCGATACTCATGTAGCATTCTTCAGATTGAAAAATAGGCTATATGGCGTCTGAAAATTTTGAATGGGAGGGGGGGTTGTGAGGGGGCTATGCATAAATATAGTGTTAGCTCATTAACGGATGATCGGATCGTGATGAAATTTCGCATGTAGTATTCCTAAAAGCCAATTCAGACATGCTATCTATTGAGACTATCTGACGTCACAAAATTCTTAAGGGGAAGGGGGATTGTGGGGGGGCTAAGCATAATAAATAGGTCTAGCTCATCAAACGGATGATCGGTTTTTAATGAAATTTAACATGCAATATTCTTAAAAGCTAAATTGAAAAATAGGGTGTGTGCGTCTCAAAATTCTTAACGGGAGAGGAGGCTGAGCATAAAAATAGTTCTACCTCATTAACGGATTATCGAATTGTCATGAAATCTTCGCATCAAGTCAACTCTCCATTAATCTGTTTTTTCATTGAATATACCAATCTTTATTTTTTTAAATAATAATATGGTATTACTATTTCAGGAACATGGTCTGGTGATTGTTGGAGGAGACAGTTCGTCGCCAAGCACGGACGAGGAGAGCAGCGAAGAGGAACGACCCAAGAAACGACGGGAGCAGGAGCGACACAAGAAGGCCCTAGTTTCTGTGGAGGGTGCTAATCTCTTGGCCTCCGTGGCCGGATCACTAGGTGAGTTACCTCTCGGCCATTTCGAGGGCTGTTATACTCCATAAAAACAACACACTTGATAAAAAGTAAAAAAAAATATTGTCTATTTCACAAATATATATAGTATGATATATAGAGTAGTTCCGGTATTGCTACCATCTTCAGACACGACTTAACAAATACTAAATGGAAGTTCAACCAGTTTATAATCCAAACGGTACCTTCAGCCCCCATGGGGTTTTTCCTGTCCGTACCTACGTCCTCAAAGAACTATGTATCTTTATTTTTCTAAAATTCTTATATATTTATTATTGTCACCTTTGATTTATTTCATATATACATATATATTTGTGTTTTAATCAGCGAATACTATTTCAAACATTTTTTCTTTTATTATTAAGATTTCAATTTGAGACGAAATTTTATTTTTAATGTTTTCATATTTTAAGACATAACTATACAGGAGGGACAGTAAAAACCCCATGGGGGCTAAAGGAAGGGTACCGTTTGGATTGTAAGCTGGTTGAACTTCCATTTAGTATTTGTTAAGTCGTGGCTGAAGATGGTAGCAATACCGAAAGTACTCCCATATTATATATATTTGTGAAATAGACCATATTTTTTAAAAAGGATACGTTTTTTCTTTACTTTTTATGCCTCGACAATGTTTGGCTGTACTTTTTATTGACAAATTTTCAAGTTAATATGCTATCATTTATTAGATAAGAAATAAATTCTACACATTTGTGCACTGTAACTGATGAAATGACAGATTAATAAATTATAATACCTGTATTCGACTATTAGAAATATTAAAAAAATTAATAATTTGTTTGTTTTTTTATTTATTTTATTTTTCTGGGATATTTTTGGATTATTCATTTTTTTGATGTTGTCTAGGCCATGTACCTACTCCTATTGCATATTTTTCCTGTTTAATAGCGTAATAAAAGAGATTTAAGAAAAATTTTTGGAAAATTTACCAATGTTGATTTGGTCGTGGAATGGCCGCTATATCAATCTCTACCCCACGTTGAAAGATAAGATACGTGAGTTTAATAGAATAGGGAAGCTAGTCACTTCTATGAGGCGGCAGTAATTTAACTTATTTATTAATAATTACGAAAAACCCATCAAAAAGTATACAAGTTTTCATGAAAAAGTAAAATTTTCCTATTTTATCTTTTGTATTTGAAATTACACCTAAGAAATTGACTTTTGCATAACATGTTGTATGGATTTTGTTGCTTTATTTCTTGTAGATGTTCGGTTAAAGAAGTTAGCAGCGGAAAGGAACGAGCTCTCTGACGAACTTCGACATGTTAAGTTGGAACTGGAGGAAGAAAGATCTCGAGGTCGCGGTCTTGGTGCCATGTCGCCTGACCTCGAGGATGTACAGAGTATGTATACTTACAATTAGTAAATATGTCAAATACACTTACTGAGTAAATCATACTTCCGAAACTAAGTAGTGGCAGAAAGAAGTATAATCGTGAGTATACATTAAGAAAGGTGTATGTTTCTAGGTATGCCCTCTATACATTTCCACACACTTCCTTCGTCTAGGCAGGTCTCAGTGAATGAAATTTTCAATAGGTAATTGGCAATCATTAAAAATATCGAACTGGATATTTTCATTGGAACTTCGATCTCAGAATTTTTGGTCTCCGAAAATTCTTTTCTAGTAGAAAATTACTTCACTAAATTATTCACAGCCTGGGTCTTAAAGTAATTCATACATTCTGGATCTTTCAACTTTTAATTTTACACTGACTAGAAATTCTAATGACTGAAAATTCTCTATGTATGTTTGAAGATAAAAAATAGTGATATATAAAAATAGAAGAAATTTGGAGAACGACCCTGCCTTTTTTGAATATTCCAATAACCCACTATGGAATTTGGGTCTCAAAAATGTCTCAAGTATATTGGATATTTTTTTGAAAATTAAAATATCACAAAAACCTATTTCAAAATAATTGTCAATTTTGTGAACATACAACGTGGGGCTCCGTAGTCTGGACAACATTCTACTTATGACTCAGACATTTTCAGTTAATGTTTACTGTGAATCGGGAAAATGGATAGACTACTTAACACAGCTGATTTTTCGGGAGAGCTCCTGTAAAAAAAAGGAGGAGGTTTTTGCGTACAAGCTTAAGAGTTTTAAAGATATTGTCAAGAATAATTTAAGAATATATTATTTATATATATAGTATTTATTTACTAACTCGGGAGATGTAAGTTCAGAGCCTGAAAATGTATTTTCATAATGAATTGTACTTTTTCTCGAACAGTGTCATGTCTAACATGAATGTAAATCACTGAAATTGCAGTTTCATGAATGAACATGAGTGCTGACAAAAGCTAAAAATTACTTGAAAAATAGTGATTCTCCCCCCTCTTTTATTTATGTACAAAAGAAAAAGTACTTCTTATTTTGAGACTTATTTCAGGACTTTTGACTATGAGGTAATATCGCCTACTACCAGATCGCTCTTTCACTCAGGTACACCCGAACCCAGTGGGGAGTGCTAAATTTCTCCTAACTAGGTTTAGTTACCTTTTTAACGAATGCCTGATATGACACAGGTTCGGGACCTCGTGATTGATTTTAGATAGGAGAAAAGTCTTGGGAATTCATTTATTATATTAAATATTTAATTATAATATATTTGTCTATATTATACTAATTGAATCTTTATTTTATTTTTAAAAGGAGAAGCTAATAAACAAATTGGAGATTTAAAATTCAAACTTCAAAAAGCGGAACAAGACAATTCTACTCTTCAGGCCACAGTGAGTTTTCATCTTATTAATTGGTATTTTTTATTTATAGTTTTTAATAATATTTTTTAGCGGAGTTAACTAAGGAAGTGTATAAAGATAATTGAGTTTAATCCTGTTTTTTTTATTGCATTTCAAAATTTGCCAATATTCAATATCAATTCCAACAAGGCATAATTACAAAAAACCCTAAACAGTGTATTAGTGCCGCTATATCCAATTTTATTTAAAATTAAAGTCAATTTTAGAGTTTGAAAAGTTTGGCAACTTCTAGAGAGTTTGTCTTTCCTACATTAATTGGAGAATGTTAAGACCAAATAAATTAACTTTTCTGAATAAATAATAAAACACAATAAAATGAAATGAAAAAGGTATACTCTGTTACGAAATGAAACTTCTATGTTACATCTATTACAGAAATGAAACGTGATAACTGTATGCAGTAACTATTATAATAGGATTCACTAAAACTGTATACCAGGTGACGGGATGTCGTTTCGGGAAAGAGGGAGATGTTTTTATTTATTTTCGGTCTATAAAGTTGAAGATATATATTTTTTCAATGATTTAGCTTTCCAACGATATGCAATACGTTCATATTGTTCTGTTTATTTTAAGACAAGAGGTATTATTTTTTTTTCTCAGTTGCCGAAAAGCTGTTGTTTTATCGCTTTATTTTAGAAATATGATAGAGAAACAGACAATATCTCAATAATACAAACGTCGTCAGCAAACGGAATTCCTTCAAAAAGTCTCAAATCTCTTACATTTTTAGAAACAACCTACCATTAACGAATAGAGATTATTAATATAATTATTATATATTGCAAAATATGTCTGCAACACCCAACCTATGAACTTTCATGTATAGAAATTATAGTGTACTTTTTATTTGTGCATAGTGCTGAGTGAAACAACTATTTTGTAGGAGAGATGGGGACATAGTGCAGAGGGAAAAAAACTATTTTGTAGGAGAGATGGGGACATAGTGTAGAGGGAAGCACATTCATCTAAGAAATTGTTTTGGTCTATAGGTTTTTCCAGTTGCTATTCGTACATTTTCATTCTCTTATATAGTTTTTCCATATTTGGTTGGAGGTTGGAAAACATGAAATTCCATTGAAACTCCGCATCGAATTTTTGACCGTTTACATAATTTTCTTTATACTTCGTATGGCTATGGAAATAAAATAAATCGGAAAATGGAAATGCACACTCAGTGTACTATTGCACCTCATCTCTCCTACGTCAGATCTCTTTACAACTTCATTGTATCCCTTTAAATAAGATTGATGTTTTGAAACAGGTGGCTCGACTGGAGGGCCAAGTGTCTCGCTATAAAACAGCCGCTGAAACATCAGAAAAAATGGAGGATGAACTCAAATTGGAAAGGCGGAAACTTCAGAGGGAGGTAATGTGTTTCAAAAATTAAATAGTTAAATACAGTTATTTCGACTTGAGCACGCCGTCCTTCGGAGGGGACGTAAAGCTAAGGTCCCGAGCCTGTACGTCATGTACTCCTTAATGACCCCCTACCCTAGGTGAATAAAAATTTAGGATTCCCGAAGTCATGTCCAGCAGAGTGACGAAAGAGCGCTCTGGTAGTAGGCGACTTTGTAGTTAAGCTCTGGCAAGACTCATAATCATAAACTAATGTATCTTTAATATAGAGTTTTCTGGCTGTTCGTCCAACCTTAGTATCTGTTTTGCACAGATACTGAGGTTGTGCTTGCAGCCCGAAACGTCTATATTGTGAATATAAGTTTTAAAAAAAGTTGAGATAATACAAAGAGAAAACGAGGGCTAGGTTCTTCAGAAAAAGAATCATCGGAATAAATAGGGACTAGAAAATATATATGTTACGCCGAACTGACGAAATTGCCTCGTTCGTGAACTAGGCAAAAAATTACCCAATTCACGTACTAGGCAAATCTACTGCCTAATACACGTAATCGGCAGTAATCATGTTGCCTAGTTCACGAATTATGCAGCGCATAGTTAGGGTATAAAAGATATTCATGCAAAAAAGACTGTAAATCTTCACGATGTAAATGTTATGAGTGGCTTCGTGTGTAATTCAGCTTGTCATTATGGAACATCCTGTAAAATCTATGATTAATTTTTTTTTTTTTAATTTGACCTTTGTTTCATTGTTTTTATAAACATTTGCTAAAGAAAACTGTTCAATGTTGTTTAAAACCCAGTATTAAAGACATTTTTTTAAATTATTTGTGTTTTATATAATTCAATAATTCCCTATCTATAATAATTGATATATAGATCCCAATAATTCCCTATTTAGGGAATTACCCAAAAAGTGGGGGATGCCTATTTCGAGAAATTAGCAAAATGAAACCAACAAATTGCCTAATCCATGAATTCGGCAATTTTTTGCGTAGTTCACGAACTAGGCAATTTCGTCAATTCGGCGTAACATATATATATGTTTATAAATCATTTGTGTTTATATAATAACACTTCAGCTTGTGTAAGGAGATTTTGAATTCATTTTTTATATAACATATATTTTCACAGCTCTATCATAAGGTCAATATCAGAATTATTTTATTTATTTGTATTTAATAACGCATAACAAATATATTATTTATTATTTAGAAAGAGTACATTTTGGTCTCTTTCTGCTCAGTATCACCAGAAAAAAATATTAAAAACTTTTTCTCATTTGAATTAAACTTAGTTGACGAAAAAGTAACAATTTTTAGTTTCAATTTTGTTTTTCCCCCCTTGGAATCAGGATTCATCTTTGCGCACTCTCTACAAGGATATGGCATATTTCGGGCGTGATTATTTTTATTTTTATTTTTTTAAAGATTTGATTTTGTAATATTCTTGTTAGTGGTGCATTTTACCTCAAGGGAAATCAGAAATTTAAAAAAAAAAAAAAAATTTGTGTCTCATGTTGAGATGTGACTAACACTTAATGGAGCTTAATTTTGTGAGTTTGTTTCTATTTAATTGGTGAAATTTGATGTGATATTTCAGTTGCGGGAGTGTCAGGCTCGTCTAGAGGAGTTGGAAACATCCAATACACACCTCCAGAGACGGCTGGACAAACTGAAAACGGCCAAGTCAGCTCTCCTCAAAGACTTGTAGCGAAGGTAATTATTCCGACACGACTAGTCCTAAAGACTCGCCAGGGTACTTTGCCGATGTAATCAATCGTTAAAAAAAATCTATAATTAAATAAGGTTTTACACAGCACTTAACTTATTTATTTTATTTCTTTTATTATTCCTGACGTTTCGAGCGTTCGCTCATTTTCACAGGTGTTATCCCTATATAAAAATTAAAAATTAACATTCTTTTCACATTTATTATATTCAAGCATTGCATGCATGTCATACTTACTTTAATTTTTCACTTTAATATCTTAAGTAGAAATAGTGTAATTAAAATCCATGAATAATTTACAGAATGGACAAATTATTTTGGTAACTATAGAAAATTATGAAAAGAAAAATTGTAAGTAAGTATGACATGCATGCAATGCTTGATTATAATTAAATGTGAAATGAATGTTAATTTTTAATTTTTATATAGGGATAACACCTGTGAAAATGAGCGAACGCTCGAAACGTCAGGAATAATATAAGAAATAAAAGAAGGAAGTTAAGTGCTGTGTGAACCCTTATTTAATGTAACAACGCTTCCTCAACACATACAAAGATCAAAGCTATGTATTTTTACAGCACAAATTAATCAATTAAGTTTTCGCTCTCCCTCCAAAGCCTATCTATCGATCGTTTGAACTGAAACTCAGTATTTGACTTACATAGTGACTTCTGAGTCTTCATACTAAATTTTGTGTCGACACATTCATTCTATCAGGATTTTTCGTGTTCACAAACAGACAGACATTTTATGTAGGAAATGTTTAGAATCAGCAGGTTAGAAAACATGAAATTCCGTTGAAATTTCTGCATCGATATTCTGATCGATTGGATAACTTCCCATAAGGGGTCATTCATAAATTAAGTAAGGCATTTACTAATTCTTACTATGAAAGAATTTGATCTTATTTAAGTTTTTCAATTTAAAATCTACTACTTTCGCGCTAAGAAATGGCGCTATTGGATAGCGCCATCTGTACTTAGTCCTCAAATTCAGTATTGAATCCTACAGAAATCATATGGTCTCAGTACTTCTAGACATATTTTTTATTCTAATGTCTCGCTGATCATGGATTTCTCTATTGCTTGAATTTTTAAAAATAATTGTCATTTTAGTATCATTTATTTATTATACCTGACATCGCACGCTGGGAAGAATACTGGTATATGACCGAAAAATAGGTTTTGAGAAAATCGAGTTTAAAGATTTTTCAACTCTACACACACCTATTGCGGGCGCACCAATTATTGTTTCAAATTGCACTCGGTAATGATGCATTAAAAAACTATGCCTCCGACATTAACAAACTCAAAAAAAACTGATTTTGAACCGCTGTTCTCCCGCCTCGAAGTAGACTTTCTGCTCAAAAGCATAGTGGTTTTTCTGCTCTCTAGCGGTCACTCCTTGTGCTATCTTTATAACGCTACTACCCCTACGTAGGCAAGACGAGCTCTACCTAGTGGTATATATAACTCAAAACTTATACCAGTATTCTTCCCAGCGTGCGACATGTCTGGATATTTACATCCACTATTATTTAAAGCTTGGGTACAAGCTGCTCAAACTGCCATTACATAACTTCCCCTATACTTAGAGCTGGGGAAGTAACAGTTACCATGTGTGTGCCTAGTAAGGCAGTATGTTGTGCTATTAAATAATGTATATTTTTTTGTTACAGGCTTGACAGATAGAGTGTCGTGATATAAATCATCATACAACGGCAGCTTGCAAGACTGATTGTTACGTACCGTCGCTACGTATACAGGACACTCGAATATCACATTCGATTCAGCAGCTCATTCGGCCAGGAAGGCAGACACTCGCCCCTATCCTCCTCTCTTGTTTAGTCTTTTTTAAATTGGAATTATAACTGAAAAGATTTTCCCAAGAAATTCTACTCATAGGAAGGTTGGAAATATGAGGGGAGAAATAACGTCAAAACGAAGAAAATCGACTTCAAAGCTTTATTTGTTCTCATAAATCGGGGAAATACTCAACTGTTAAATTTATTATGGCCTCTAACCCCGTCTATTCGGCACTTTGCGCCTCAGGATGGTTGATCTAACTTTTTAGCCGCCGCTATCGTTGTTCCTTGTCAGCCCTCTTGGAGGGCCTACCCACCCATGATGAGTGCTGCAAATTCGCAGCCCTCATCCCACGACTCCTGGGAGCGCAGCATAGCGTCCACGTAACTGGTATCAGTCAGTGGGGCGCCCATGCTGCACTCCAGACCACAACACCCCTCCCCATGGAACATTGGCGTCAATCACGAAGCCAGACCGCCAGACTGGATGGAGTGGGGGCAAAAGCCACCTTTGTCCTCTGGAACATTGCGGGTAGGACAAGGTTGAACACGTGTCCTGGTATCTCCCTCAGGGTTTTTAGAGTCCATCCCACAGCCTCAACCCTCTGGCCATTCCAATTCGATATAATCATCAGGACCTGGCGTAGCCCAATGTCGGGGATGAAGGCAGATGCAGCTACTTCGTCATGTGGATATGAGTAGCTGTGCACCGTGCAGGGCTCAAATATATGGAGGGCAGGTATATAGCGGGGTTGTAGCCATGCTTTTGGCACTTCCCAATCAGGCTGTGTGCCTGGTGTCCAAGCTGCTATTGTCTGAAGGGCAGTCATTTGCGGGAATGCGAGGGCCTGTGCGATGGCATATGGCACAATGAGATATGGCATATTGCCACTTGCTCTCTGGTTATACTCTTGGTCGCCCAACCTAGCATACCACCCTTGACGATTGGTGGGCCCCAACATCTTTACCTCTTTGTGGGTGTTGATGTGTGTTGTGTCCCCAAGGATGCCCCATTCGATTGGCCGCTCAATCAGCCAATCATCAACATCTAAGGGATTGACGATTCTAGGGGCAATATTTGGAGTCATCCAACCGCCGGGTTCCACCAGCTAGTGGCCAAAGATATATAAGTGTTGTCTCGTAGCTACACTCATAATTATATTTTGAAACGTACAAAAAATGTACTTCGAGCTCCTTGTATTTCCAGCCCTTCCTGTAAAATGCTTATATTCCATAAAAGTGTATTTAGAGATATATCTATATTTATTATATGGACGGTGTTCTGCATATATGTGTTAACCCACAAAAAAAACGGATTTTGAGTTATGCATGCAATCATCTTGTAAAATCATTAAGCTTCTATATGTTTGATTCGCTAAAATTACTTGCTTCACCTTCACTCCATTTAAAATTAATAAAATATTAAATTGGACTAAAAAAAGTTAATTTTTACACTCTCAGAAATGAATAAATTTCAAACTTGTTAATGTGTATTCATTATTTTTTCTACTATAACGATTTTTAACAAAAAATCTTGAAACTTGAATATCTGGAAATCAACTTCTTGTGGGTTAACACATATTCACAGAATACTGTCTAGATGAGTGTAGATTATGTTGTTTCCATATATGTTTTTCCTATGAATGGCATTGAAAATTGGTTTATTTTTTAACTGAAAGCAGATTCATATGTGACACAAGTACAAAAAACTATACCTCCTCAAATCGGAATAGCCAACTTTACAAAAGAGAACACGGATATTAAAATATTTTATTTTATTAACTTTTCAATTTATCTGACTGATATTTACCGAGTGGTTTTCCTAAAAATTGCCACAGTGCACCAGAGTGACGAAAGACTCTGGTAGTAGACGATATAAACTCATAGTTAAAGCCCGGGCATGCCATAATAACTGTCATTTTCTTTCCCCTAAATTGATATGGTTTTGCGTTCTGCGTCATATAGAATTTTATTTTAAATATCTAATTAGATTAGATGTAAAATTGTATCATTTGATATACCGTTATTTGCTTATTGTGATGTAAAGCACATTATCCTAAATTGTAAAGCCATGCACAGTGTTGATGTACCCTTGAAAATATTCAACTGTTATTTCTACTTAATTATATTATAATGTAATTTTGAGATATGCAATCTGTCCCTTTTATAAAGGACCGTTGTATTTTTTACTTTTCTCATTTACTCAGATTTCAACATTTTGTACATTTTTTGGGGTGGGGGTAGTCTGATCATGTTCAAAAACATAATGATATAGACTTCCAATGAGGAGGGCATATTGTCTCTTATTAATCTGACTGTCCAGCTTACTCAAATGTTCAATGGTTGACGTCAAACATTGTCCACTCTCTCGGGATATAGAGAAGATGGCCTTCCAGGTCTTACAGAGCTTATTAATCAAAATCGACAATTGTAAAAGCGAAAAAAAAAAAAAAAAAAAAACTTATTTTTCTATGTAAATCAACCCACATGTAAATAGAAAATCGATCATATCGATGCGTTCCAGGCAAAAGGCCCTCCCTATCCCTCAATTTTTGAGATTTTCATGTTTTGGCCCTATCCCACACTATTGACTATCCCGCACATTTCTGTTAACTCCATTTTGTAATAATTATTAACAAAATTTATAAAAATAGGAAATTATAAATTGGAGGGCCTTTGGCATTGAAAGTCCCTAACCCACATACTCTCACAAAACTTTAAATCATTTGAGAGACCAAAAGACCTATCCCCCAGTCCAAATGCCAAATTATGATATATATTTTTGCCAAACATTTGTTCAAAAATATTTCTTGTGGTTTTTTGTTAAATATAAATAAATTAAAAAATTTAATAAAAGGTAATTTTTTATTTTACCAATGATAGAAGTGGGTTAGGGCTTTCGTTCTGAACATTCGGGACTTTCAAAAACTGCCAAAAGCCCTAACCTATTGGTTAGGGCTTTTGACAGTTTACATTATGAGACAGGCCCCGTTGCTTCAAGGAGACAAAGGCCCTAATCAACAAAGTGGTTCACTTTACTGTTATTTCTTGTAAAGAGATGCAAGTATTGATGAAAAATAATTGTTCTATGTAACAGAAAAGATTCTTAAAAATTACAATTAAACTAATGTGGAAAGCCAACTTGGTTTGTTTAATAATGAAACAGTTTGTTCTTTCTCCTGTGAAGTTAACCTTATGTGGGTTAGGGCCTTTTGCCTGGAACGCGTCGATATGTTTGTGATATGATTTTACCAACTTTTTTATCTTAATAGGTAGAGAAAATAAATTTTGCTAGTAATTGTCCATTTGAGAGTTTATTTTTTTTCATGTTCATTTTTGTATAAGTAAACGATTTTGTTGGTTTCGTTAAAAAAAAAATTTTAATTTATCTCCTCATTTTTCCCCACCTCAAAGAAGAATATGAAATACTGCCTACATTTATACACAAGTGACTACTCAGGGTCTGTAAAAACAGAATACTTTTAATATTTGCATCCGTGAAATGAGAGAAGGAACTTATAAAGATATGTATAATAAAGTGATACATTCTACTGACTTGTTAAGTATTTTTATTGTAATAAATGTAAAAACAAAAATAATGTATGATACTTGACAAGGGCGCAGGATTCTTTGACTAAATACAAAGTTGTATTGACTAACAATGTTGTAGGAAGAGTGATGAGGCTTGTTAGTCGATTAAGTAACTATTTTCTGGATATGCAGGTTTTATTATTATTAATTACCAGTCTATATATATATATATAAAATGTCTGTATGTTTGTGTTTTATAGACTCCTAAACTTCGATCCGATTTTGTTCTTATGTTTAGCAATTATGTTCGTCGAGTCACCGAGAAAGTTTAGAACATAGTTTTACCCCACCCCCGCATTTCGTGCAATCGCTTATGGAACAAATATCATTGAACGAATTGGCATAAAACCTGTTTGTATTGGATTCTAGAGAGCACTGGAAATGTTTCAGACTTCTTTCTGCCCTTAACCCAGTATCCACCCCCGCATTTTGTCCATTCGCTTATGGAAGAAAAATTATTACACGAATTGGCGTAGAATGTTTTGTATTGAATATCTTTACTATCAATAAAGTAAAAATAAAAACAAAATTGAATTTTTATTTACAAATCTTATACGTATATAAAAATGAATGTCCGTCTGTGTGAGGCTTATAGAATGCGAAACTGTCGAAGCTATTGCACTCAAATTTATTGGTTAAGTTTCACATCACTGGAGTGCAAGTTCTAAATATTGCGTTACGTAGAATAAGAGGGGGTCTTCAACGAGTACCTGATTACCGCAAAGGCTCGGGACCATGGCTTAACATCTCATCCGGCCGGGTTTCGAATAGGGTTTGTTGAGCACAATAGGCAAGCACGCTAGTGCAATACTATCGACGCCATCCAATAGGTAATTAGTAATATTTAATAATTCGTTTTGTTTTGATGTGTAAACATCTTAGCAACCGGCTTTGTCATAGGGTAAGTCTCGTTGATGTGCATTTGTTTGTGTGTCGGAAGGTTGCGCGCGCAGCGCATACGCTACACACTTCTTTATCTGTGATGTTAGCTGTTTTTGGAATAAGAAAGTGAAACAATAAAACAACTCCAAAAACATGATTAGATATACCATTGTATTTTTACAACATTATTGATTATATTTACCGTTGTAGTGAATTTAACTAAAATATCAATATTACGAACTATAAAATGATCTTTCGGTAAGAAACTTTTAAGATAAGATGCTTCGATAGCTTAAATTTGTCACAATAAATAAAATTTGTAGTAAAAGAAAATAATATAGCTATGCTAATTTAAAAAAAAAATATATATATATATATATTATTGTTATTAATATATAATAATAAAAATAACTGATGAAAATATCATCGATCAATAAATATTTGTCACATTGTCACAACATATATCTTATTTTACAACTTCTAAGTTGAGGAACGCGGACATATTGTGGAATTTGTTATAAATAAATAAAACAAACTTATTTTTTGAAATATTGTCTATTCCACTAAAGATATTTATAAAAATAAAACTACCGGTTTCGGCCTCACATATAATTTCAGTTGTTTGCTTTATCGACCACAAGCCTTATCTCTCTCTTCTTATTATCATTTATGTACGAAAAACTTTTTGAGTTTTTTAAGTATTTTGATTTTTACAAAAATGCGGGTTGTGCATTACTATAGTTTCTATTTAATTATGTCAATGTTAAAAAAAGTAATAATCGAATTTTTGCAATATTGTATACATGTCAAGTACGTCCATTTCGAGAATAATTCCAATTATTAAAAAAAAAAAATTATTTTATAGAGCCAATGTCGGGGCCTAAACAAAAGATTCTATACTAGCATAACGTTCACAAATACACTAGCAGCACATCCGTCCTGAGTTTGTAGGACGATTTTTTTTTTTTTTTTTATGTTTTTTTTCTTTTAAAAATAATATTTCATGTACTTCCTCGTGCTATGTATAAATTTTATATAAATATATCATGTTATTACGATATTATAAATGTTATTTATAAATACATGACTGTATGTATTTCTTGCATGACATAAATATAAATATACGAATTGGTGTCACTTTAATGACCAGAAACCTTGGAGATCTTATAAGATGGAGTAATAGACAAAAAAACATCGTAAACGCTTATTATTGACTCGTGTAAATGTTGTTAAATTTTTCGGTATATATAACTAATCCATCGTAGGATCATTTATATTGGTCCCTAAAATGACGCCATTCTATTAAAAAGAATTATGTAAATTTGTTAATATATAAATTTTTATATCTGTGAATGTAAGAAATTGTAAATTTTTTTTTTGTTTTATTATAAACACGTATAACTGGACAATTTATAATTTGTGGTTTATTTTGTTATTATAGTAATATTTGTAATAGTAATTATTAATATGTTACCACTTAAAAAAATTAATATATACATTATATAATTTATTTTATATAAATAATAAGCAAATATATTAATATGGAATAATCCTATTTATTAAAATTGGTCAAAAATATAAATAATTACAAATTTTAATGTTTTTTATTATTGAGATACCTCTCTTCATTTCTGAATATTTCATTGGAACGAGAAAAGTCGGAAGTGACACATCGTTTGAGAGCTCTTTCCAAGTCAATTAAGATCAAGTTCACTAATCGAAAGAGTGCTCTGGTAGTAGGCTAGTTATAGCCCAGGCATGAGACAAAAACAAACAACTAATTTCTTTTAATTGAGGTTAGATTTTTGCTGATCTTATTTCTTTATTCAGGAATTCACCTCTTTTTTAATTAATACAAAAATCAAAAATATTTCTAGCTGGTAGGCGGATGTAGTGAATTACTTGTTGAATAAGTAATACAGATGTATCAGCCCAACTTATATTTTATTTTTACAACTAGTTACAGCAATCTTCAGGTGGTGAAACTTATTTGAAAAGGGGTCCAAGAAATGGGACACATCAATTAGGGACTAGTTGGATACTGACTGTCAGTTCACCTGAGGATGGCAAACTGTCGAAACTAGCTGTGGTAAAAATAAAATATACATCTGTACTACTTATTTAAAATAAAAAATGTGTTGCAATATTGAGGGTTTGAAAAAAGAAAAATCAGATTATAAATAATAATTTTATATATACATAATTTCATGTAAAAAATATGATATAATAAATTTTATGAATTTTACAAAAATTATATAAGAATAACAATAAACTATAAAAAGGTATTGTATATAATACTTGAAATTTGCGCACTGTCATAAAAACTCGCGAGGATACAGGACAGGTGCGTCATTCAGCCGAATAGAGAACACTAGTGCAGAGAAAAGGCTAGCTGGAGGGTGAGGTTGCCTCCAGACCACTATTTAGATCTCAAAGTTGGACCTTACAATGGGAGTCCTAATGTGCGCACAAGTGTCCCATGGTGTACGACTGGTTAATGATCTGCGCGTCTCACACTATATATTTCTCAGGGCTCGAATGAAGAGAACCGGTTTGCAAATATTCAAGCAGCCTTTGAAACTGAAGAAGTTTGGAATCCTAGACATGAACTTTCTGAAAATAAAATGAAGTATATTAGTATAGGAATAAATAAACAATTATAAATAAACATCGTAAGAACAACATTGAAATTTAGTAACGTAAATATACTTAACTTCAATTTTTTCTTGAAAAATAAAAAAAAAATAGAATAAAGATATTAGGAATTGAAGTTATAAAATAAGACGCTAATTCAATTTGTATAGTCGTAACTCTTGAAACATTTATCCCCTGATCTGCAAACTAACCGGCGAATAAATATATAATGGACATTTTCAAACCTTATATGTTATTGGTTCGTTGAAGTCGATGACCACGCAATGCTTTCGGGTAGTGAACGCTATTTCCTCATCGCTTGAGCGAAAAGAGTACTGCCCGAGTGCCTCTCTGGACGTGGCTAAAGCTTTCGACCGGGTTTGACATGACGGGCTGCTCTTCAAGCTCAAGCGAATCCTTCCAAGTACTTACTTCCTAATCCTCAAATCTTACTTCATGGTCCTATCTCGTCAGACACCCATAATGGTTGGGGTCTCTCAAGGAGTATCCTCGGACCTATCCTGCATACACTATACACTGCTGATATCCCAACCCACCCTAGAACCATTCTCACTACCTACGCTGATGTCACAGCCATCCTTGCTTCAGATCCTGATCTCAATAATGCGTTCCTAAGCCTGCTAGAGCATCTAGATGAGATTTCAGATGTTGTGAGCTATGGAGAATTAAAAAACTGTCTACCTGTATCTATGAACAATGATCTCATTCCAACCTCGAACAACGTACGGTACCTTGCGTTTTACTTAGACAGCAGACTAACGTGGAACACAAGACTCAAACGACAAAAACTCAACAGACGATATTGTCTTTTAAGACGACTACTCGGATCAAAGTCAAAACTATCTGTTGAGAACAAACAATTTACAAAACAATCATACGACCAATATGGACATATGGACTAGAACTATGCGGCTCCACCAAGAGTTCCAACATCAACAGAATACAAAGTTTTCAGTCAAAAGTCCTACGATGCTCCCTTTTATTTCATCAACAAAGTCCTATACAAAGTATGGACTTATGTCCAAGACCTAATCCAACTCTCTTCAAGAAATTCAATTTTAAGTTGAATACTCATCCCTGTCCTGTCGCTCAGCGCATGTCCCATCCCGACAACCCTCCGACGCTGGCCTCGCGATCTTCTTTGAATAACGAGACAACCTAAGGGAGTGCCACCACTGGTTGGCTTCTCCCATCAATTGTACATTTCTATTTCTTATATTCACTTCTACCCATTGTATATTTTGTACAGATTAAAGAATAAAAACAAAAGTCGATGAAACAGATTATTTTGATATTCACTTCATAGTTTTAAAGATACGATCATAAGATTGTTGTTTACGTTTAACGAGGATTAAGACAATATATAATAGACTAGAACTCACGGAAATGAGGAAGGCAGGTATCTATCCTCTGAACTTCTTGAAAAGAGGATGTTTGGACTGGTTGTTCCTCTTGTACTCCATATAGACGGCATCGTCGGCCCCGCTCATGGAAGCCATGTTCCCTCTCTTTCCTCGGAACACACCCCCAGGACCGCCCATCTCTCCTGGAATCCTCTCTTCATCTGCATCGATCTCCGAGGCGGCCAACACTTGCTGCAGCAGCTGCCCTTGCTCGTCACGGCACTTGTACATCAGCTCTGTGTCCTAAAAAATAAATAACAAATTTCAAGTTGTAAGAAAATCATTTTAAAAAAAAAAGTCAGTGAATCTGTACTGCCCAGGTGGAATTAATTGCAGTAAATTAAGTTCACTTCCGAATCCACACACAAAATTTAGTATATTTCTAGCTATCGGGGAGATAAGTTCGAAATTAAGTCTAAGCCCCCCTCCACCCTCTTCTCTTTGATCGATTTGGCAGAAAATAAATAGGCGTGCTACTTATGATTGGGGTTTTGCAGTTAAACCCCTTCCTTCTATAAATTTACTATAGCCGAATTGTACTAAAAATCAATAGAGGGTTACTATGAGGTGTCTAAGTATAGATTTCTTGTTGATAGGGAAATGTTTTAGTTTTTTTTTCTCATTTTTGGATTTTTCATTTAATCATATATATATATATATATATATATATATATATATATATATATATATATATTTATATAATTGATATTGTTATTTTGTTTTCTTTCTCTTTTCTATATTTCGCACACTGTGTCCTGAGGAAGGGAGGTAAGAACGTCCCGAAATACTCGTCGTGAAAAAGACGCTTCAGGAAAAGTTATCAAAAATTATTATCTTAAATTAAATTTAAAAATATATCTACTCTATTTATTTATTCCTTATTTACCTATAAATAGGTTAGGTTAGGTTTTATGACTCATGCCCGGGCTTTAACTACGAGGTCATATCGCCTACTACCAGAGCGCTCATTCGTCACTCTGGTGGACATGAGCCCGACTCTACTGTGGGAGTCCTAAATGTTGCCGACCCTAAATTTTCATTCACCTAGGGTAGGGGTCTTTAACGAGTACCTGACATCGTTCCCATCCGAAGGACGGCGTGCTTCAGTTTATTCTACCTCACAGATAAAATAAACTAAGGGCCTCGGTCGGGTTACGAACCCGTGATCTTGAGCTCAGAAGTCAAGCACGCTACCCCTGAGCTACCGGCACCCTCTAAATATACCTTATTTATTCATTTATTTTTACTTTTTATTAGTATTGTTAATTCTATTCCATATTTGTCAGACTCTATAAGAGTTAATATTGTTTAAGTATCTAAATAATAAGCTATCTGAATGTAAACATTTTTATGACGTATCCTGTTACCATGTTATGGTATAACGGAAATAAATATTGTTATTATTACTAGGACACTCGTCCCCGAATTGTTCTGCTTACCTCGTCCATGCCGGCCAGTCGAGTAATCACTTTGTACGAGTAGCCTTGGTTCACCAAGAAACGCTGTCGCTTCCTCGAGTAGCCCATCTCAATGGTGTCTTGAGAAACGAGCGTGTAAAAAAACGCGTTATACTCTTCAGCAATAGCACCTGAAACATTGAAAAAGAGAACTTCAATTCATTGAAAAAAGGATATGCATAGAAAAATGAAAATTAATTCACTCCGAACGAAGGCAAGAATTAAAAGCGATATCAGTAAATCTTTTAAATTATATTTGCCTATTGTATTCAATATCACAGGTTCGAAATCCGTCCTCAGTCCTTCGATCTTAGATTGTTTGAGGTAAATAATTGTTGAGCACGCCGTCCTTTATATTGGACGTTAAATTTCAGAATCCCTACCCCTACCCAAGGTGACTAAACATTGCACCAGACGTTAAGTAAAATACTGAAAGAGGAGTGTTACCCTTTTTGGCCCTGAGAATCCTTCCAAGACGCTGAGCTTCCTGACGCCTGGATCCGCCGTGGGATGAAATCTGTATCAGTACGTTAGCTTCGGGTAAATCAAACGATGTGTCAGCCACCTTACTCACGAAAATGGTGTTCACTTTGGGATTGAACTTGAAATTTTGAAGAATTTGTATTCGCTCGTTCTGTTCAACATACAAAAATACATAAATAAAAATGGTACTACATTTTTTGCAGAGATATTGTGAAGCTCTTTATTTTTGAGCATTTCTACGTTCATGGAATGATTAGATATAACATTATTTTTACAACATATTTTGTTGTAGTGAATTTAACTAAAATATCAATATTACGAACTATAAAATGATCTTTCGGTAAGAAACTTTTAGATTAAGATGCTTCGATAGATAAAATTTGTCACAATAAATAAAATTTGTGGTAAAAGAAAATAATATAGCAGTGTAAATTTAAAAAAATATAATATGTCAATATATTATTATATGATATTAGATAATATTCTTATTAATATATAATAATAACTGCTGAAAATATCAATCAATAAATAATCTATTTGTTGTCATATTGTCACAAAAATAATATAATGTTTTTACTCATTTCAGGATATGCCGAATAGCTTATTTCATTTTTTAATGACAAACTTAATCTAGAAATGAATAAGAATCGCAGCATTTCTACAACAAATTCGAAAACTACCATCGCTATATTCTCGCGGTATTTAGAGACAATCACAGTTGTATATATCTGATTTTAGCTATCATAAACCTATAATTTCATTTATAAAAGAAATTGAAGAACAATAAATTTGAAAGTTTAATTCCTGATACTACTTTACTTATTGTAACATTATGAAACAAATTTTAATCAAAATCAGTGCACGACAGCAAATTTTTGAAACTAAAGCAGATGTTTACACAACAATTCTCGTGAGTACCGCAGATTTGCTTTTTTCAACTAACCTGAGATGTTGGCCCATAAATGAAGGGTTTGTTCATCTTGATAGCGTAATGCTTCAGTGCGAAGACGTTGTCAGAGAAAATGATGGTTTTATCACCTCTCCTCTCATGGTATCGTACAAGGAACTGGGCTGCTCTGAACTTGTTTGGGTTCATCACATACAATAGCTGGAAAAACAAAAATTTTAATTTGTAATCCGAATATACTTTTAAAACATTCGCTGCGAGAGTATTTCAATCGTTTGGCAAATATGTTATAAACAGTTAATCAGTTATTGTGACTCATGCCCGAGCTTTAACTATGAGGTCATACCGCTTTCCTCACTCTGGTGGACATGAGCCCGACTCTACTATGGGAGATTTTTTCACCTCACAGATAAAAAACCTAAGGACTTAGGCCGGGTTTTGAACCCGCGATCTTGAGCTCAATTGGCAAGCATGTTACCAGCACCCTCTACGATGTGCCTCCTAGTACTAATATATAGGTACGGACCAGTTGTATAATGATTACTCTGTTTGGAGTTCAAAATGGCCACCAGTTTGTTTCCTTTTAGTGTATGGCGAAGGTAATCGTGTTATTATACTTTTTACGTTAGTTACTGTGACTTTAACTATGAGGACATGTTGCATACTAGTGGTCACCAAATATGCTTACACATTATGCATATCCATACGATATAATCCAGCATATTCTCAAAAAAAACGGGGGAAAACGTGTGAAAAAAAAACAGAAGAGGTTAGGTTAGGTTAGGTTTTATGACTCATGCCCGGGCTTTAACTACGAGGTCATATCGCCTACTACCAGAGCGCTCTTTCGTCACTCTGGTGGACATAAGCCCGACTCTACTGTGGGAGTCCTAAATTTTGCCTACCCTAAATTTTTATTCACTTAGGGTAGGGGTATTTAACGAGTATCTGACATTGTACAGACTCGGGACCATCGCTTAACAGAAGATGTGAGTTAATAAAACTATAATTGTTATATTTTTTTTAACTACCAGATTTAGATTCTACACCCTCAAATATACAAAAACAAAACATACATTAAAATCATGGCAAGAAAAAAGTTATTTTTTTGTTGACCAATGTAATTAAAAGAAATATTGAAATAAGCGATAAAATATATGTTTCTACAAGTCCAAGAACTAGACATAAAGACGAATCATACTCAGAAAACCATATCTCGCAATTTCAAAAAATATATAATTTAATGGGGTGGACACTTTCATTCGAATACTCTGTATATGTCCCGTACCGCAGTGAACATATGGAAGATCCACAATATTCAATTTTTTTTTTTTTAAGAAAAATTCAATTTTAGAAATTTGAATAATACTCACAAGTTTTTTGCAAGTCTTGCAGGAGAGATACTCCTTGTAGAACTCCGGAGTCATGGGACACCACACTTCAGCACACTGCACCCTCGCTATGTACCCTCGAGACTGCAGCTCCAACCAGTTGGCCTCATACAGTTTCGGTCCTGAAATTTTAAACAACATTTTTAAATCCATATATATATATTTTATAATTGAGTATATTCGCACCTAATATTCTTTTTGAAGAGAATTTTAATAATTAATTTCTATGAGCATTTAAAGAGTATTTTTTCTATGTTTTCAGTTAAATTTCATGATAAGCAACTTCAAAGTTAAGCCCATTACTGGTAAAAAGATCCGTTATTTTTTTATCCACTAGCAGATTACCCGACGTTCCTAGGTACAAAAATAAAAAGCTTATTCTGCGTGAGAACAAAAGAAATATAAATAATTGTTTTTATTACTTAAAACAAATAAAGCAATAATGTTCTCGGCCATGTGTCCGTCTGTGAGCAGGTTCAAGATGGCCAGAAGTACATTTTTGCTGAGTAAAAAAAAAAAAAGTTAGTATCGTATAAGTGGAATCAAAAAAACGAAAATATATTTCTTCAAAAACGAAAATCAATATTGCTCAAGTCAGGTCTTCCGAAAGAACCTCCGCTCTAAAATCCGGATATTGATTCTGAAAAATTTGAAAAAGATCTGTTGGGACCAACATACGACTACATTTTCTTAAATTTGTGAATTCCTTTCTAAGAGAATTTTGCTTTTTAATAAACAGTTGAACTGATTTCAAATGTTGATGTAATATAAATTAAACGAACCAATAAGAAAGTTAAGATCTGCTATTTTGTCATCCTCTCTAAGAAGTGTAGCAGTCAATCCAAGTTTACAGTGGGACTGCACGATGGTCAAAACTCTTCGAAACATCTTCGCAGGGATTGTGTGCACTTCTGCAAAAATAAAAAAATAAATAATATATCAAAAACGCAAATAACAAAAATTAATAAATAATCAACTGTTAGAACATTTATATTTCTGAATGTTTTTGAATTAACTCCACTTTTCTTAATTTGAAATATTTAATTGAGAGAGGGAATGCTTGGCTATAAAACCAGCCGACCATCCTAACCCATAAGGAAACACATAAAGTTAGTTAGTTATTGAGATTTATGCCAGGGCTTTACTACGAGGTCATATCGCCTACTACCAGAGTGCTCCTTCGTCACTCTGGTGGACATGAGAGATTCTATTGTGGGAGTCCTAAATTTTGCCTAAAGTTTTTATTACCTAGGGTAGGAGTCTTTAACGAGTACCTGGCTCGCACAGGCTCCGGACCATCGCTTAACGTCCCATCCGAAGGACGGCGTGCTTAAGTTTATTTTCGTCTTCTTCTTCCTGCGGCGCTACGGTCCTGAAAGAACCCGGGCCTCCGTCACAATCCTCCTCCATTCGTCTCGATCTAAAACCTTCCCCCTCCATCCTCTGATGCCCAACACTCGGAGATCCGCCTCGCCGTCGTAAAGCCAACGGAGTCTCGGTCTTCCTCTTCTTCTGGCACCGCCTGGCCTAACGTAGAGGGCCTGTTTAGGGAGTCTCTCCACGTGGCCCAACCAACGTAATCTCGCCTGCTTGATCACGGATACCAGGTCGGGATCCCCGTAGAGGTCTCTCAACTCTCTGTTCTTCCGGATACGCCATCTGCCGTTCTCGGAAACAGGTCCATAAATCTTTCTGAGTAATTTGCGTTCCCACAGTAGCAGTCTCTTCATTTTCTTTTGTCAACGCCCAAGTTTCACCAGTGTAAGTTACAATTGGACGGACAATGGTTTTATAAACAATCAGCTTGTACATATATTAAATTTATTTAAGCAAAGTTATACTTTCGTTAAAGTTAATTTATTAAATAGTATTATTATATAATATTATATTTTGTTATTTATAACTTAATTTATTTGATATTAATTTAATTATTTATTTTCTTGAAAAATATCTCCATGTTTTATTTATATTTTTTTTTTATGTCACCATTTACCATTCAAAACATCAAAGTTAAATTTGTAATTTTTCTATTATGCAGTTAGATAGAGTTATTTCAGTTGGGGGTTCGTGGTCAGGTTTTTGCTATAAAAAAGGATCCATGGGCCCCCAAGTTTGGGAACCACTGGTTTAGAGGAAGAGCATAAAATTAGTTGATTATATATAATTCACGCTGGGGAAGTATATAATATATAATTCATTGCCGGTGATTCACTACAGATGTTCATCCTCTTTTGAATTGGGACGGGTGTAGACAGGAATCTTATCTCTAAACTTACCATCAAGGACCATGATGCCCCACTCCTGGTTCTGAAGCCACTTCATGGTCTGTTCCGCCTCCCAGGATCTCTTCTGGGTGTGGGTGATCATAGAGTAGGTAGTGACGAGGATGCCACAGCCCACAGGCTTGTCCTTAGCCTCCGATGTGAAACGGCAAATCATACTGTCGTCAGCTACAATCAAAACAGATATTTCAATTAACTCTTATTTTCAACCCATCATTAATAAACACAAAAAAGCGCTTAAGCAACTAAAATAATGAAATTTTCATTAGATTAGTTTGAGTTTTTCTGCTACTTCAGCAGCTATATTCGGTCAGCCATCTTGGATTTTCAAAGATGTCAATCTGCTTTCTACCGCACACAAATATACATTCAACTTGAGACCAAAATGAAATATTTAGGTAGCCCTTAATTTTGAGGACGGGTGGCCCCTATATATATCTTTACCTCTTACTTATTTACAATATCAAAATATCAAATTACAGATCAGTTTTTCTGTTGTTTTCAGAGATTGGCCTTATTGTTTAGCAAGCCTTCAAGTTTATATGAGTACATATCTAGAAAATTACTCTTATTTATAAAACATATTGCATAGTCAACGTTTTTGCCAACCAACACTATTACATGTGTAAAAAATATTTCAAAAAATCAAGAGTTAAAACATGTTTGAAGATGTGCATATCTCTGCTACGGGCATTGCACCTGCGGTCTAAGGCCTTCCTTGGATAATTTATGGTTTCCAGATTTCCTTCCTTGGAGAAATTGTTTATTTGTTTACTTTTTTTAATAATACGTTTGTATCAAGAAAATTGAGAATTAAATGGTTTCAAAATAGGCCTTACCCATTTTATATTATTAACAGGTTTCAAAAGGAACTGACATTAACTTGATATAAGTTACACCAGGATTGGAACATAATTCGATAATAGTTTACGCATAATATTCGTTTTTTAAATACTTTACATAGAATATTTAAAAATGTAGAACAGAGTTGCAGGAAACCTAATGGGACCCGCATCTTCAAATCGATATTTCGACCCCTCCAATTCCATTATTGAGAACAAAAATTATACCACTTTGTACAAAATATGAAACTTATGTTTATACGATTGGTTAGAATTACAATAATTTTCATTTAGTAAAAAAAAATAATAATAAAAGAAAAAATGGTGGACCTGTATGGAAATTTAGGCTTAGCAACAAACTTTCTTATGGGCACGCCAATGAATATACTTACACACTTTGGTATTTTTCCTCTATTTACTCAGCCACCATGACATCATTTATATATGATTTGTTCTTTTCATATCATATATGCGAAAGAATAAAATGTTGACCTTCCGTCGCGAGCAGCAGTTCAGCTTCCAAAATCTACCCCGCCACTTATTTTTTTTCAAAAGAACCTATTCTGCTTCACTAAAAAGACCGACGGGAGAGTCAACATTTTATTTTTTCGGATACATAATATGAAATGATGAAATCAAAGATATATTATACAAATCATATTATATATCCGAAAAAATAAGATTTAGACCCTCCCGGCTGTCTATTTAGTGAAGCAGTACAAATTCCTAAATGAAAATGATAAGCAAGTGCCAAAAATTCTACCTCAACTTTTTTTTTTTTTGCAATTATGTATATTCAAAATTCATTTTTATGCCAATTCGCTACATGAATCTCATAAAATCATTGCAAACAAAAAAATGAGGAAACTGCATAATCAAACCTTGATCATGACACCGACTTATACACTTTTCTTAACTCTTCAAAATGTGATATAAATTAGAGGTTGAACATAATTATTATAAGCAGTAACTCTCCAAAATATAGATATCGACTAAAACAATTCAATGAGATCATACTCTATCATTGTCAGGCCTATACTGGTCTCATTCTAAGCCTAAACTTCTCTGCAGTTATTTTTTTTTCAACTAAATAATTGTGATTCTTATTAATTGTATGAGCATAAATGTCAAACTCTCCTGTACAAATTGGTATAACTTTTGTTCTTAAAAATAGAATTGGACCGGGCGATATATATATAATATTTGAAATTGTGAGATCATAAGGAAGTACACATCATTGGAGTCGCATAAGCTGTTTAACGGTCTTTCACGGTTCCTAGTTCAGAATTTTACAAATGCTTTTTTAGTATATAAAGTAAGTTAAGTATTTTTAAAGTTAGTTATTAACGAATACCTGACATCGTACAGACTCGGGATATTATGTTTATAATTTTATTAGAAATCGTCAATTTTAGTAATAATCATTCGTTAGTTCCATTACCTTTTCAGGTAATCTAATTTATCCTTATTATTAAATATATATATATTTTCAAGTAGGCCCATTTGTCATCAATGATCCATATAAATATAATTACTAAAATTTACCTGTGGACCACATTTTGAACTGTTGCTTCCATTGCTCGACTGAGACTCCCGAGTTGCACAACACCAGAGCCCTCTTTCGGACCGTACAGCAAGCAGTTACTCCAACCAAACTCTTACCTGCTCCTGTTGTTAGTGAACAAAAAAATAATACATAAAATGTATAAGCCATAAAAAAAATCTATCACAATAAATAAAACGTTCACGAACAAGATATTCGAAGTCTTCATACGCAAAATTACATCTTTGACAAAGAAGAAGAATTCTAGACATCTTGTTTTACATCAGAGATAGAAACAATGCTGAGGAATATAGTGTCAAGTAAGTATTTTTCGCAAAGTCAATATTCATCAAAAAAATGAAAATTTATTTATACTTTAATGTAACTAAAAACATGTGAGAAATTCTACATCAAATAAATGTTGGGGTTATAAAATATTAGGGATTTCACTGTGGGGCCCTCTCCAATCACTCTGCTCGTAGTTGCTGTACCAGAATAATTAACCTAAAATTATCATTCATAAGGATAACATGACATGAATAACCAACCGGAAGGTTACACCCTCATATCATTTCTCAATAAGTTAGTTATTGTGACTCATGCCCGGGCTTCAACTACGAAGTCATATCGCCTACTACCAGAGGGCTCTTTCGTCACTCTGGTGGACATGAGCCCAACGCGACTATGGGAGTTCTTAATTTTGCCACCTATCCTAAATGTTTTATTCGCCTAGGGTAGGGGTCTTTAACGAGTACCTGATATCGCACAGGCTCGGGGCCATGGCTTAACGTCCGATGCGAAGGACGGCGTGTTCAAGGTTTTCAGTAGGCAAGCAGGCTATTGACGCCCTCATTCTTCTCATTTGATACTCTCATGACACCAACATTGATATAAGAAACATTCAAGACACGGGCCAAAGGTCCTTCAGGGTGCTTGGGTTATGCATATTTTTACACTAAAACCAATAGTTTTGGAGATAATTGCAAACAACAAACACTAGCGAGGGCTTGGTAGCTCATGGTGACCACTCGATGGAATTAGCAATCCACAGTGGATAGTGAAAAGGTTTGGACCAGGGATGGGCGTATTCATAATCGGAAATACGAATAAAAATATATTCCCAAAAATTATTATCTATGAATATGAATACGAATATATTCATATTCACGCCTTTGAATATAAATGTCGTATATTCGTACTCACACATGTTAATATGAATATATTTGTATTCAAAGGTGTTAATACAAATATATTAGTAGGTTAGGTTAGGTTAGGTTTTATGACTCATGCCCGGGCTTTAACTACGAGGTCATATCGCCTACTACCAGAGCGCTCTTTCGTCACTCTGGTGGACATGAGCCCGACTCTACTGTGGGAGTCCTAAATTTTGCCTACCCTAAATTTTTATTCATCTAGGATAGGGGTCTTTAACGAGTACCTGACATCGTACAGGCTCGGGACCATCGCTTAACGTCCCATCCGAAGGACGGCGTGCTTAAGTTTATTTTATCTCCCAGATAAAATAAACTAGGGGCCTCGGTCGGGCTACGAACCCACGACCTTGAGCTCAGAAGTCAAGCACGCATACCACTGAGCTACCGGCGCCCTCATATTAGTATTCAAACCTACAAATACATCCGTATTCATAGTTTTATTCATATATTCGTATAGCTCTAGGTCACAAAAATGCGTTTGTTTCTAATTGTCGGGCTTAGACAAAAGCACAAAACCCAGTTTGTGAGGTCCCTTCCATTACAAAGTACCTACAAAATACTGTATGGGTCAAATCATCAAATGGAGGGGAAAATGCAAAAATGTTTTTAGAGGGTCCAAAAATGTAAAAACTGTCTCACCCTCACACACCCGTAGCAAGAGCTAGGAAATAATTGAATAATTGCAATCAATTAAAAACATCATATATTGTTCAAAATTATAAAAAAATTGTGTACGTCATTATGGTCCCAAGTGCATAAATCCTACCTCTAGAATACGGTAATAGTATGGGTTCATATCGAGTAGTATAGTAATGAGTGATACCATGAAATATTCGATTTTCGTTCGTCATATTCACAAATATGCATACGATATTTTTATCGTATTAAAAGCATTAAACCTTTATAGGAATATATGAACACAACTGGATTCAATAAATCATTACACCCGTACCAACGGGTGTGAATACGAATATTCATGACAATATGAGAATACAACTGTATTCATATATATACAACTGTATTCGAATTCACAGCTATGAATACGAATATATTTGTATGTGTGAATGCGAATATATTCATATCACAGGAGTTCATATTCGCCCGAGTTCATATGTTTTTCTTCATATTTTTTTATTAATTGTTTCACAATATCTGTGCAAAAATGTAGTAGGGAGATGCGCGCTCAACCGCCCCCTTCCAAACAACAACACTTCTTAACAGGAAATGATTTTATGCTAAAAAGTTAAGAACCTGACATAAATAATACGAAATGCAATGAGACCAATAATAATGTGTAAATAGTGAACATTTAGTTTCAAACAAAGAAATTAAGACAATGAAAATATTAATTTTGAAAAAAATAAGTACCACAAGGAAGAACAATGACGCCAGATCTTGCACGACCATTACCAAACATTTTTCTCAAACTTTTCTCCTGATAGGGCCGAAGAACTGCCGACGGCTTCAAGTCAATGCTAAAAAATAAACACGATTTTATAATTAATAAAAAGAAAATGAGAAATTACCCTTGTAGTTTTTATTGGAAATCTTTCGCTTGTCAAATTATTTATTATATATAATATTATTTTATTTTAAGAATATTCAAGTATGTTATGTTTACTCAAATTGGTAAAGTGTAACTGATATAGCGATTTAAAAAAGATGATATATAAGCAAAGTGTACCATTATCAACGCTAGTCTGCCATTTTCTAGAAACACGATTTCAACATTGCGTCGCGATTTTCCCCTTAGTATAGTAACTCGTTAACCATACGACCGAGAATTAATAGTAAATCAGAACACCAAATTAACGAGACCCTTCTTCTATAGATCTTGTGATTTATGGTAGAAGTGACTTTCTCGGGTAACACTGGATACCGCACCTAGTAGTCGATTGAGACATGTAAATGAAGCCTACAGCTTTATTCCAAATTTCGTTAATTTAGGTAAAAAAGTGTCCGCACTTTGCAATCAATCCGAATTAATTTTGTTTATATTCCCCCCAAGGTTAGTAAATTCTATTAGTTTCTGTAAATTCGACATTTCACAGCCAGATTTAAAATGGTATGATAAATAGTGACTTTACCGGGCAACGCCAGGTAACACAGCTCGTGTTTCTGAACAAGAATAGTAGTTTTGTACAGCCCTTTTAAAATGATATATCATACAATTATTACAGAATAGAGTAGTAATTTTGTTTATTGGGATATACTCTAGTCCTGACCATCCGAACCATCACCCATCGGATAAACATATATATATCAAAATATAATAACCGATAATCAATACTCTGAGTTCACTTACTTAATATCCTCATTAACGGTATCATTCCTGAAATCATATTCGGCCAAGAGGGGGTACTCCAATTCTATGCAACGTTTTTGGATTACTTCAATTTTTTCCTAAAAAAAAAATGCAAAATTAGATACAACATTAGCGAGGGCGCTGGTAACTCAGAGGTAGCGTGCTAGCCTACTTAGGTTTATCCTAAAGTTGCGCATGTAGTGAAGCTTTACTGATTCGCAGATAAGGCATCCCCGCCAATGGCAAGCTTTGGGCAAATAAATATTTGTAGAAAAAAAAATAAATAAATTATAAGAAATTCAACTAGCAAAACTTATCAAATTAACATTCAGAATGAATGAGGTCGGTATGCGTGATTGCGCCTTCTGAGCTCAAGATCGTGGATTCGAAACCCGGCCGAGGGTCTTAGTTTATTTTATCTGGGAGGTAAAATTAACTTAAACACGCCATACTTCGGATGGGACGCTAAGCGATGGTCCCGAGCCTACTAGGTACTCGTTAAAGACCCCTGCTCTAGGTGAATAAAAATTTAGTGTAGGCAAAATTTAGGACTCCCACAGTAGAGTCGGCCTCATGTTCACCAGAGTGATGAAAGAGCGCTCTGGTAGTAGGCGATATAACCTCGTAGTTAAAGCCCGGGCATGAGTCATAAAACCTAAAATATAGAAATGAAAATGGATACGAAAATTTCAACAAAAAGACTAATTGTGTACCTGATTAACTTCAAAGGAGACAGTGCTCTTCTGAGCATCTTCGTCATCCTCTTCATCAGCCTTGTCCATTTTTGTATAAAAATCAGAAATGTCTTCGGGGACAATGACCTCCTCTGGAACATCAGGCGGAGCTATGTCCGTCGCAGATTTGATTCCAAACTGAAATATCAATTATATTGTACCATCATATCGAATTAAAAAAACATTCTTACTGAATTAAAAAACATTCTTACTGAAAATGTTCATCTTATGTGGCACCACCATTTATTCACTAATAAATAACACTAAAATGAAGGGCTATTACCAACTATGACAACTACAAGTGATATGAGTACAGAATGGAAGAACTAGAATAGTCGGATCTAAGGAATGCTGGCATGGCTCTTGTCTCGCTAGACCTGCCACCACTGCTGGTCAGAAGCTGACAGAAAGAGGTTGTACAGAGGATCACTCGGCCTACCGTGGCCTTCTCAAACTCTATTAAGTTGGAGAAATGAGGATAGCCTCATCGCGACGGTGTTCCGGATATCTCGAGCTGAATTTATTTATTTTTTTTTTCTATTTTAATTATTACCATTTTGTATATATTTTATTTATTATAGTGTACATAGTCTCCACCATTTTATAGAAACTTTTATTTTCACTCACTCCTAGTATATTGCAATTTAATATTTTATAATCGCAGATTTATCATCAAATTTGGTATATTTATAAATATTTTTTCATGAAACTAAGCTAAACGCCAGGATAAAAGTGTCCTCTATCAAACGCAATTTGAATTTTTTTTTAATATTAAAATCGCGAAAAATGGGGCATGAAAAACGCGTGACTCTCTCGGACGTGCTCTCCGCGCGCCGACGTTTAAAACCGGTACACTTTTTGTATATATTTTTGTGGAATCACACAGTAGAAAAGTTCTTTGCTTTTATTCATTCCAACCCATGTCACTTCAATTGTTAGTTCCATCAAAAAGTAATTCCAACAAGGGTTATAGATCATAATTTTCGTACGTTCGTAAGTAAACATATCAGAAATAAACAAAAAGTGGGACAAATAAAATCCCTAAAATTGGAAAAATAAATATAAATGTAATTATAAAAACGTGAAACAGAACTATACCGTAGGTGCAGCTTTTTTCCCATCGACTTGAGTTATAAGTGTTTCAGCATCTCTTCTAAGTCTGCATTCTTGAATAACAGGATCCTTGAGAAGTTTCTGAAGAACCTCAGGGAAGGGCGACTCAATAAAATATTTGTTGTGTTTTAAGACTAATTTCACCTGAAAATGAAATTAACAAGTAATGGCAAATATACCAACTAACGTTTTTAATTAATTCTTTCATAAAAAATGTCTGTCGCCAACTAGTATTATTGAACTAAAATGTATTCAATAAAATTAGGTGCATAGAACAAGCTTCCCAAAACCTATTCAATTTGAAAATTATTTCCTAATTTTTTTTAAATAATTTTAAATTTTTATTATTTTAATAAAACAGGAATTGTGGAAATGAATGATTAAATAAATCAAATAAAAAGGAAAAAAAAATTAAAAGCTCTGCTTTTTAATTTTTTTTTTCACCCCAGATAAAAACCTAAAGGCTTTGGAGGCCGGGTTTCGAACCCGCGATCTTGATTATATTTTTTATAAAAGAAAATAACAGAAAATATTCCTTAATTGAAACCTTCCGAATATTAGGGGCGCGACCGAAGTTTCACCCATTCTTTATTTGTGCGTGTGGCTGGAAAGTGCAGTATAACCAAAACGCTGAAAACTGCCAAAATCCCTATTTATGAAGGGAAAACTGCATTTTTAGGTAGACGTCCTCCCCAACAGGGCTTGATGTATTTGGAAACAACAAAATTAGGTTACATGTTAATTCATTTGTTTTTATAAAATAAAAAATTCCCATAGGGTAGTTCCCAGTTGCTCCAACACCCTGCAAAAACGAATATACAAACCTTTCCATAAGAGAGAGTGCACAGTTTAATAAACTCCTCTATACCATCAGGAACTGAGGTTTTACTCAACCTTTTCAAGTATTCAATAATGTCGTTTGTTTCGAGGCCCACACTTACAGCAGCGTAAAGAGAGTATGCTGTCAGTTTGTACTGCAAAAGAATAAAAATAAAATACTATTAACCCAAGCCAAATAAACAGAAGAGCGACAATTTCAAAATAGTGCTGAGAAATTTGTATTATAAGTTTCTTAATATCTAATAAAAAAAAGAAACAATCTCGTCCTATTAGTATACATTTTGATCACTTATAAGATTACCATGTTACGGTTTAACGTTAATAAATAATATCATTATTGTTAACAATATTACCTCATGTACATGTTCTGGGCGACATACCGGCTCAGCTATCGCAATAAGAAAATCATGAGCATGTTTGTAAACGGGAGAGAACGATTCCAGAAAAATATGACCATTCGGAGCCTGAAATTGAAAAAAAAATAAATAAATAAATAAAATAATGAAATATCATAAAAACATAAGTTTAATTACTAATAAAAGAGCACATACAACCCATAAAGGACGACTTGCGTGATCCATCTTCAAGTTCAAAAGTTTTCTATAATCTTTGGCCCCATACTCATCTTCCAGAGTTGCTTGGTCCCCTGTTTCCACATTTTTCTTTGCCGCACCAGGAACACCATCTAAAAATGTACAACAAAATACACAAATATGGCTTATGCAAGTAGGAATACAGTAAAAGTTCCTTATTCACGGTTTCCTTATTCGCGTTTTCATTATCCGCGGGTGAAAAAATTGCAACCCAGTTCCTGTATTCGCGGCTAAACATTTCTTTATTCGCGGATGCAATCGGTAAACAGAAAGGGTTTGTTTCGTATCGGCATCCTTTGAGTACTGCTGGTACGTGCCGAGGCGGCTTTTATGAAAGATGTAACCGAGTGGACTAATGTCAAAGTAAAACAAACCTTACTGCCACTATATAAAGGCCATTGTCGAAACCGACTTGGAGGAAATGTTAACTCCACATTCCACTGAAAATCTTGAAAATCTGAGTGAAGGTTTACGTATGGCAAATGAACTTTGTGATTTCTTCATGAAAATTGATCCATCTATGGAAAGCAGCCTTATTTTTAAGGCAAATTATTAATGCTACAGCTCAATATCAATCTAAATGTAAAGAACTTTTAAAAGCGGCAAAACAAGAAAAAATTACTAAATGCTTTAAACCCTTGCCTAAAGCTGACAATAACGATTGATTTTAATTGCGAATTTCTCAATAAATTGATTTTATTTTGGAACCTTGGAAAGTATCTCCTATGATTCCATACTAATTACCATTCCATATCCACGGTTTCTGTATTCGCGGCATATTTACGGAACATATACCCGGAACGTATATACGGAACATATTTACGGAATAAAGAGCTTTTACTGTAATTGATAGAAGACAGGAGAATGTAATAATGTAAGAAACATTTAGGTAGGTGTTAAGATATATATTTTGTTTTTAGTTTTAGAATGTATCTAAGATAGTCGAAACCTACTCTCTTTGTATGATAAAACAAAATTAACTGTACTTACCTTCGACATTTACGTCGAGCAAAACATCCTCTTCAACAACTTCTTCTTCTTCATCTTTCTTCTTGCGTTTACCTTTTCGATCTGGAAAGTAAAACCTATAAGTAACAGGAAATGCAATGGAATTTTTCACACCATAAGCATATTACACATACCATGATTACTGTCTTTTTTGTATCTCTTTGATCCCCCAGCCATTTATAACATGGAATATTAACAACAAAAAGAAACCTAATACTAAAATAGAGAAGCAACGGACATTCAAGCCAACCACCTCAAACCAGAAAAACAAACATTACACAATGAATAATAACCTTACTATCGATTCCACTAAGGAGGTTATAAAGGTTATCACAAAAACAAATCGATATATTCTAATATAGCACCAGTACGTCGTTCTAGCATAGAAGAATAGTAAAATTATTTAAAATAATAAACTGTTTACCTGAGCAATTTAATATTATATTTTCTTATTTTGTTTAACGGAAATTTAATCCCAAATGTGTTATTTTAATGAAACAGCAGGATACTTTAGAGCAGATCCTAGATATTTCAAATCTGTATGAGAAACTCTATTTTGTTTTTTTCTCCAAAAATACCTTATTCAAATTTTTCCAGATACATCATCGATTCGAATTAACCTGTCAATATTTTGTCCTACATCAGGCCAAGAGGAGGTAAAAAATAAATAAGAAAATATATATTTTGTCCACTCAAATTTTCCAATTTTTTTTTACCTATCAATAAGGTGTAATTTGCCCTTAGGTTTAGACCTTAAATTGACAATTTTTAACCTATTCAAATTCATTATTTAATCAATACAATGAAATGACTATTTTATACAATTTTACGTGTAGTCTAAATGTGGAGATCTCTTGAATCTGTATAATGTTTTAAAAAAATGATAATATATTGCTATTACACATGAGGAATGTAAAGCAGCTAAAAATTATAAATAATAATATATAAAAATTTGAAAATATATAAAAAATGTATCAAGATCCAAGCAAAATAATAATACAAGGATGGGAAATATTTTCTTTCATAGTCGGTTGCAGTATCTAAAATTTGATTTCTTAATACGTTCCGTTAAATCCACATAATTCATTCCAGGAGATGAAACATATCTGAAAGGAAATATATAAATTTAGAGTTTACTGTTAAATTTTTTTCTTTTTTTTTCTCTCATAAAAATATGAAAACATACTTTTAATAAATAGGATGGAATAAATTTAATGAATTCTCACATAGCGCTGGGTTATCCATTGTTTCTTAAAAGTAGGATTGTTCATGAATCATAATCACCAACCTAAAAACAGCATAATTGTCCAGTATAGCAGAAAACCATAAAAGAGAACCATCACCAACAAAAAAAAAACACACACACCGAGACTCATAGGTTTTTATCTGGGAGGTGAAAAAATCTTGAGCACGCCGTCCTTCGGATGGGTCGTTTTGCAATGGTCCCGAGCCTGTACGATATCAGATAGTCGTTTAAGACCCTAGCCTAGGCAGGCAAGATTGATAAGTTGATTCGAACTAATGAGTCCATCAGAGCGACGAAAGAGCGCTCTGGTAGTTGGCGATATGACCACGTGCATGAGTCCCGATAACTATATTTTTTTTAAAGAATTTCCTTAATGAAACACATGTGTCAAACCACGTCAGTCAGAGCTCAGTGTAAACATGACCTCACAATCCTCAATATTGTGTAAATATATACTGCTATGCTTAGGTTTACTGTAACTATTCCAATGGATTGAATATATCGGCGTAGAGGGAGAGCAGTAACTTAGCACGAGATTTTTGAAGCAACGGATGTACATTGAGGACGTTTCAAGAATGGGGGAAAATTACCCCTCCCTTCTTTACTTCTCCATCCCTTTGCGTAAGGAAGTATTTTACTAACCCGATCAATGCATATGTGATTGGAAATTTTTGAGCGCTCAGAAACGATTATAGCAATGAACTTGCGATTTGAGATGATGTGCCAAATTAGATATGATTCGTGATAACTTAACATTTTTTGCAGAGATATTGTGAAACACTTAATAAAAAGTAAAGAAATTGTTTTACAGTAAAATTCACAAAACGCACCCACAACACACAAACATGCAGCATTCTATTCACTACTTCACATAGCCTACACAATATCATTAAACGAAGACAACAGAAACCTAGAGTTAGGCGTCATTCATTGAATAGCGAAAGAAAACAGGTACAATAGTCACATTATTGATAAGATAAGAATCAAAGTCATAAATAGAATACAGTAGACTCTCCCTTATCCGACGCGCTCTCTTATCCGGAGCTCGCAAAAAAATATCAAATTTGTTAAACTAAAATTAACATTCAATTATATGAGCCACGTGTATTTACGAGCACATAATAATTCCGTAACTCACGAATCTCTTATGTATTTTTATTGTACATACATACATATTATGTACATTGTATTTATAATGAAGGGAACGCTAATACAATATTTTATTACTTCACTAATATCCTATAAATAAATTATAATAAATAGACAGTTGAAAATCAAACATTTATAAAAAATGTTTCCTAGAATAGAAAAACAAAGGTACCGTCCCGTCCTTGGTACAACAATATCGTCTTATCGGGAAATGAACAATTAACTAGTAAAGTAGGTATGTAAATATTTGTCAATTTAATAAATGTTAAAACAACAAAATACCTAAGTGTTTTATTCCTTACCTCACCTAAAAACACTTTTTTTAATGCTTTAATTGATATATTTTTTCTCATTAATTGATGATTTCCGCTATCCGGCGTTTTCAGTTATCCGGCGTCAAGTCGGTCCCGGCAACGCCGGATAAGGGAGAGTCTACTGTACATTTAAAAGAAATTTCAAAATTAGACACAATAAACAATACAGGGACTAAAAAATGGGTGGGATTACCATTTTTTGGAAAAATTTCAGAACAGATAGGAAATATACTTAAAAAATGGTAGGTTTCAGACCAAATAAACTACTTATCTCAATAACACTAAAGACAAAATAAAAAAAGAAAAGAGTGGGGTTTACCAGCTAGAGTAGTTCTTGTAATTTTGATTACATAGGTCAAACTGGAAGACAATTTAAAAATAGAGTAAAAGAACGCATCAGAAATAGGCTTAAACATTGACACAACACACATACAACTCAGTAAAATCAACTTTCGCACAACACATCAAAGAAAACAAACACCATTTCCATATAAATACAGGCATACTATACCTACATTGTGACAAAGGTACATTACTCCACTCACTCGAACAACTGGAATAAACAGAGCACTACAAAGAGGGAATTGTCTGAACGATCAGACCAATCTCTAATATTAACCCCTTTTATCGCCAATAATATAATCTCAGTGTATACGTACCTACCTCCTCAAATGAATCTTTATTTCAAGTATTTTTATATATTTTTCATTTGTATTCATACCTATATTTATTATTGTCATCTTTGATTTATTTCATACATGCATATATATTTGTATTTTAATCAGCATATACTATTTCAAAATTTTCTTTTTATTATTAAGATTTTAATTTGAGACGAAATTTTATTTCATATGTTTTTCATAATTTTAGACAGGAGTGACAGGAAAAACCCCGTGGGGTCTGAAGGAATGGTACCGTTTGGATTGTAGACTGGTTGTACTTCCATTTAGTATTTGTTGTCGTGGCTGACGATGGTAGCAATACCGAAAGTACTCCCATATTAAATATATTTTGTGAAATAAACAATATTAAAAAAAAAAAAAGTATTTTCTCAACTATTTAAATATGATTCGATTTTGGCCGATAAAATAACACTTTACTTCGGTGCTTAGGTACCTAACTTCTACAAGATTATATCAAAAGAGTGACATCACCCAAAATTCCAATAACTGCCGATGTAATGGATGTATCGACATGAAATTTCATATTTAAAGTCAAAACCCAATGAGGACATAACCTGTCAAATTTCATCTATATTGGCTGAAGAACAGGTGTGGTTCAGGGGTGAGGGGCTCAATTTAAAAACCCTAATAACTCCCGATGTAATGAATTTACCTACTCAAATTTTATGTGTCAACTGTTGAATTTTGGCGCAAACTGGTTATGGAGGAGAAGCGAAAAGTAAATAGATAAAATTGTCGGTGAAGTACATTGCCGGTGATCGACCGACGACTATTTTTTATAAGGAAGGAATTAGGACCCCCCCCCCCCCCCCCCCTTCTGACTACGCCACATTCAGCAAGATGGCCAAGACGATGGTTGGTCACCTGTTGGCTCTGTGAGAACCCCCTCTTGTCTGGGTTCCCACCACCACACTCACACTACCACAATACCACCCCTTATCTCACTCTAAAACACACTCACACTCACACAACCTCTCCTTCCTCTTCATCTTCCCTTCTTTACCCCCTCTCCTTCTCTTTTGTTTACATTGAAATACTTTGTCTTGATTTCTTCATCAAGTATACACCTTTTGTACTTAATGTTCTGTAAACATTGATATTTGGATAACCCTAACTCACTTCTTATCTATAAGATAAGACAAGCAATTAACATTCATTCTCAAAGAGTTTTACATCCACATTTATATGAAGTATACGGGAAGTTATGTAATCGATCAGAAATTCGATGTTGATTTTTCACCGGTATTTCATGTTTTTCAATCCCCTAATAGAATGTAAGTATCGACACGAAATTTTATATGAATATTTAGAACACTCTAAGGACGACACCTGTCGATTTTCAGCTAAATCGACCAAAGGGAATGGTAGGATTAGGGGAGAGGCTTAACACAAAAAAATTATTAAGTGCCGTTGTAATGAATCTATTGATACAAAGCCTGTGTAAATTCAAGAACTCATAAGGACAACACCTAATAATCTTCAGCGGGATCGAACGAAGGGGAGGGGGGATAAATAACTACCGATGTATCGACATGACATTTTAAAATTAAATGCAAAACCCCAACTAATAAATTTACGCGAAATCGCGAGGGAAAGTAGAGATCAGAGAAGGAGGGCTCGATAATGAAGGGTTTGACTTTTTAAATATGAAATTTCATGTTGATATAGGTATTCATTACATCGGTAGTTATTGGGGCTTTTTGAGTTGAGTCCTCCTTAGATCCCACCTTCTCTTGGGCCGATTTCGTTGAAAATTAAAAAGTGTAGTCCATATGGGTTTTTGAATTTATATATGAAATTTCATGTCGATACATTCATTCTATCGGGAGTTATCATGTTCACTGAAACATAGACAGCATAGTGTTTTCAGTTTTTGAATCTGTAGGACCGAAAACATTAAATTCTGTTGTAAATTCTGAAACGAATTTCTGACCGATTACATAACTTTGCCTATACTATAAGTATGTATCAAAGGATATGAATCATGATTTTTTTTTTAACGTTATTTAATTTTTTTTGTTCTTCGACTCCGAAGTAAAGTCTCAAATTTGAATTCCGTAAAACTAATAGAAATCTTATCCTATTTGAATGAAATTTTCGAAAATTTCCTGTGGCGTAAAAAAAATACTAGCTAGGAGTCAATATAGGTAGTTAGTTGAGCTGAGTTTACGAAGCTCTTTCTTAGGCGACTCATGTATTTCGTTGTACTCGTACTCCTCCTAAACCCCTTTACCGATCACATTGAAATTTGCCACGATGGTAGTGGACACGGTGACGATGGTTTACTACTAAAAAAATCTGAAATCGAACATACCACGGAGGAATAATCACCGAAAAACGAAATCCCCATTGAAATCAATTGAGAGACAAAATTCTCGCGCAAAATAGAATTTTTCGATTTCAAATGTAAAAATCTGGGCGAAGCCCTTTTCGGTTTACCATCGGACACCACTTTTTTTGAGCGGTTTTTTTCAGTGTTCTAACGTACCTACAAACTTCGACTTTTTTTCGATAAAAATATTCACAGCTGTTGTTGTCTACAAAAAGGCTAGAAAAAATCCATTGAATTCAATTGAAATCTATTTAAAGTATTAATATATTCATAAAGAACATACAAGGTGAGAAGTTACTGATAATTATTAAAACATTAATTGAGTTTTTTATACAGATATGCCTGGGCTCGGCTCAGTTTTTGAAAACAGCAGAATGTATTGCACATCTTAACCACCTTCGTTAGTTTTTATGTATGACTCATGCCCGGGCTTTAACTAAAAGATCATATCGCCTACTACCAGAGCGCTGTTTCGTTACTACTGGTGAACCTGGTGGATTTTACCTTCCATATGAAATAAAACAAATGCCTCTTGAGCTCAGTAAGCAAGGACACATACCACTGAGCTACCGGCGTCCTTGGGGAGTCAGTATAGAAACGGAATGTAAATTAGCATATTGAAGAGGACAGGTGGAAGGTAGTTGCCATGGTGACTTCCGTTCAATTGTTTCGATAGAGATGATCGGTGGTTGTAACAAGCGGAAAACAAGATAGGTCACTCAAGGAGCTACGTGTCTGTGGGAACTCTAAGATGGGACTAGCAGCCATCTTCGATTAGGGTCGGTACCTGCTACATAACAGTCTACCTGGGTCTCTTCAGGTAATGTACTGTTAACTTAACTCTTCCAGTCTGTTCGCCATTTTCACAACCAACAAATGTTAACATATGAAAATCTTCAGCTAACAATTTTAAATTATCCAATGGAATATTTTAATTTTCTATTGATAATGAATTTCAGACGATTTATACAAAGTAATTAAAGGTAAGTAAACCTATCTTCTTTTGAAGGTCAAAACATATTCCCCACTTCTTGAAGTCAATAGCCATGCCCTTCCCCACTTCTTGAAGTCAATAGATACAATTAAAAAATTTAAATTTCAACTAAAAATGTTCATGCTAGAGGAAACCCTTTACACGGAAACAGAATTTTATTCTCACTGTTCAAAAAGACTAATATAATCACAATAAAGAATCGTGTTTCATATCCAAAATCATTATTTGATACAAAGCTTTCATTTTTATATTTTGGGCTGAGTTCCTCCACACCTTAAAATTCAGTCCAATGTACATTATTGTTTTATTTAGTCATTTATATATATATTTTTTATTTTAGACATTTTCATACATTCATTTATAATTGACTAATAATTATTATATATATATTATTTTTCATATATTGTTATAGTTACATTGTTTTCTTTCTTTTCTATATCTCGCCACATTGGGACCTGATGATGGGACGTAAGAACGTCCCGAAACATCGTTGGGGGATAAAGACACTTCCGAAGTTTTCTTTGAAAAATAGTTACCTCCTATCTTAATTTTTATTAAATAGAAAAATGTGTATACTTATTATGAACGTATCTTGTATTATTATTATTTTTTTTTTATTCATTTTTTTATTTTTTTTATATACTCATATATTTTTAAGTATTTATTTGTACAGTTTTTATTAATCTAATTTTACTTTTTTTAATGTTTTTTTTGTTACTACTAACCATAGATGTGTTAGACTCAAGTAGTTATAAATCTAATTTATAAGCTATCATAATGTATAAATTCAAGTTACGTCAGAGATAAGAAGAACTTCCTTTTTAAAAAGAACACTTTTTATTGAGACAATACAATTTTGAATTTATAATTTGGATTACAAAGACTGAAGTGAAACCGACAGAGTATCGACTATGACTGACCAACCTGGAGGGGAGGTCTAAGGGTATATATATATATAAAGAGCTTATGCTGCAGAAAAGATAGAGAAGGATTGGTGCTATAACTCCTCCTTCCCTAAGTTCGAAGTCTCCGACGAGAATTGGCAGGAGAGTGAAGGGTAGACCGTAGTCGATGGAGGCGGCTCAAGTTCAACTGTTGGTTGGCCAGATGATTTGATGGTCTCCCTATACTTTTGAATTTTGTAAAATATAAACATACAAATACATATAGTTATAATGAAAGTCACAATAACACTGAGGTAAAGATAATCAAAAGAGTTAGTTGTTTCTTCGAACAATTCAAAAGGTTTCATTTGAACATTAAGTTGATGAACATGTGAGAATGAGACATTTAAATTTTTGTGTTGAAGAGCTTTGTTTAAATTTAACATGACTTTTGAATTTTTATACATGTGGATAGTCCTGGAATCATAAAGAGTATCATTAGTTGACAATTTAATTAAAGTAGTATTAGGTAGAAATATAGATTCATTTTTTTCATTTGAATTAATTAATATTTTCTTAAGTTGAAAAGTTAGATACATATCTAGGTAATTTATATATTTAATAAAAGCTTGACTATTTGTAGTCAGAGAGGTACAATCCTCTATATTTTCATTAAGCACTAATTGAAGAATACATTTATTATTTACAATGGAAATATTGTTACAATAATAATTATTTTTCATATGGTTGCAATTTGCTGTAAATAACCCATCATCATTTTTGAGAATAAGAGGAGGATAAGCTAGAATTGTCCTAACCTGATTATTTATTAAAGTTGGGTATGATAAGAGAAAAAACAGTTCATATTCTTTGGATAGGACGGGAACCTCTATGAAATAATAAATTGAGCTATCTACAATTGAACAATGTACCTTACTAAGGTACCAGAGAATATCCAAGTTGTTTGTAACAAAGGTGACATTATAGTTAATTTTTAAAGATTCTAATTCTTCATAATTTATAATACTAGCATGCATAATATTTAACTTACAGAATTCTAAAGAGGTTTCTATATCACTAATCTTATTACCTAAGTACATTAAATTAGAAAAAATAAAATTATAATGTTGGTTCATTTCAATGGTGCTTACAACAGGGTTGGAAAGTAAAGTTTGAATTTTTTTGTTGTTATTTTCTATAATTTTCATATCTTCATTAAATTCGCGAATTAATTTTTTATTAATTGCTAATTGCGATTCTACATTGTTTTCTAAGTGATATGAATTTTTCTCAAGGGTGGTTATGAGCTTGTCGTATCGTTCTTTGTCATTAGAGTCTAAATTTCCGGTAAGCCATGAAATTGCGGTTCCGAGGCCATTAATGAGTCCTCTTTTTTGTCGATGTTGTCTGTGTTTGTTCATAAGTAGGTGATCTAATTTTTCATTTATGTAATCATAATGTTTTTTAATTAAATTAGTTTGTAATGGGTCGTTATTTTTATGATTTATGAGAGCTAATGTTGTCAGAATTTGTGTTAATTGGTCGTTGATATTTTCTAAGTTTATGCTATGAATGAAAGTGTAAGTTTTATTAATAGAAAAAGCTGCGTCTAGTTTAATTGCTGTTATACCAGGTCCGTGCGTCAAGTCAGTTATGTGAAGGGCCAGCGATTGGCTCATTACGATCGCCAATAGGATGGTTATGGTCATTATTCGTTTCATCTGCAACAGAACAAGTGGTACGCTTTCTGTTAGGTCGTTTTACTTGAGAGGGATGCACCTTGAAGGGTTTTCGCTTGTTAGAGGCTAATTTCGTTTTTGCATTATATGTAGCTTTTTTGAATCTGGGTTTTGCTTTATTATATTGTCTATCCCTTATATAAATTTCGCCTTCGGGTATCGGAACATTTTCTCTTTTTTTGTTTAGACGGTTAGTTCGTGCTTCTTTTTCCTTTTCTATTAAGGTTTTAATAGCTTGATGTATTAGCTTTTTTTCGGCTTGGTATTCTTGGACTCTTTGTTCTAATATTAAATTTTGGGATACTTCCGTTTTATTTATGCCAAATGATATTTCGTTGGGAGTCAATTTCATTTGGGAATTAATCGTATTATTAAAAGCATTTAGGGCTAAATTTAGTACTCGTTTAAGGGGGTATTCTTTTTTTTCACTTCGGATGATATTCAAGAGCTCTATTAGCGTAGAGTGGGCTCTGTTTATTAAGCCGTTAGAATTTGAATATTGAGGAGTGGTAAAATGCGTTTTAATTTTATTATATGCCAAAAAGTTTCCTACTAAGCCATTTTTAAATTCAGTACCATTGTCGAATTGAATCTCGGAGGGGCTGGGGTAGGTACTGAGATATTTTTCTAGAGTTTTTACTATTTCTTGACCAGAGGCTGCTGGGAGGATGCGCGCAAAAAGGCGTTTGGAAAAGCAATCAATAAGAGTGCAAATTAGTTTGTTATCGAAATGTAAAACGTCACCTTGTAATTTTTCAAATGGTTTAACGGGTGTAGGGGTAATTTCAAATACTTGTTTGATGGGGTTTCTATCATATTTAACAGCTTTACATAATGAGCAAGAATTAATGTACTGGGTTATGCTTTCTAACATACGTGGCCAATAATATTTTTTTCTTAAATTTAGATATGTTTCATGAATGCCACGGTGCGCGGTCTTGCTAACATGCTGGTTAGCTACGATTTCATCTTGTTCATTTTTATCAGTTATATCTAAGCATTTTTTAAAGTACCTTTTTATTTTAATGGTGGGATAATGTTCACGAATAATTTTTGACAAATGGTTAAAAATTAAGTCATAAATTTGTTCGTCAATAGAATTTGGTATTGGTGGAGAACAGAGAATGCCATAGGAAGTATTTGGTTTTAAGTATTCTAGACAGTTGTCTTCTAAGTCAGTAGAGTAGGGATATCTAGTGGTCCAAAGGTGTCTGTTTTTATTAAATATTTTTTTAACGGTTTCTTGATTGTCGGGGTTACCCCGGGTTATTATAATTTGATTTTTTTCTGTGTTAAGACATTTTTCTTTATTATTATAACAATTTGATCATTGGATGATTCTTGAGAATGGTTTGTAGCTAAGGATTCTAGATCTTGTTCTAAAGGGATATCTAATTCTCTAGCTAAAATTTCTACTTCATTATTTGGTGGTTGGGCGATTATTTCATCTATTTCGCGATCTGAATCAAGAGCGTGACATTCCTGAGAAGGATTACGGGAGAGTGCATCAGCTACTAGATTAGTTTTTCCGCTAACATATTTAATTTCGAATTCAAAGTCTGAGAGGAGAGCTTTCCATCTAATCATTTTAGAGTTAGGCTCCTTCATATTGTGTAACCATTGCAAAGGTTTGTGGTCAGTCTGTATTTTGAATTTATGTCCGTATAGATACGGTCTAAAATGTTTACAGGCCCAAACAATTGCCAATAATTCTTTTTCTATTGTAGAATAATTTTCTTTTTGTCTGTTTAGTGTTCGAGATGCGAAAGAAATGGGTAAGTCCTTACCGTCAAAATTTTGAGATAAAACAGCTCCAAGTGCATAGTTTGATGAGTCAGTGGTCAGAAGAAAATCTTTGTTAAAGTCCGGCAGTCGCAGTATCGGTTCGTTTTGTAGTAGATCTTTTAATCTGTTTACTGCGTCAGTAAAGTCTTTGTTTAAAACAACGTCCTTATCTTTACGGAGTGCTTGTGTAAGTGGATGTGCTATCTTTGCATAGTTAGGAATCATCTTACGATAATAACCAGTGAGGCCTAGAAATTGTTTAACTTGCTTTTGCGTGGTTGGTATTGGAAAATTTCTAACTGCGTCTAACTTGGCAGGATTTGGTCGTATACCATCTTTGGAGATAATATGGCCAAGAAAAAGGAGTTCCTTTTTACAGAACTCTGTTTTATCTAACTGTAACTTTAAATTGTGTTGTTTGAGTTTTCCGAAAACTACCTTTAAATGTTTAATATGCTCCTGTAAATTGTCCGAAAAGATAATCAGATCGTCCATATAAATAAGGGTGTTAGGGAGATTAGAAAAAATAATATTCATCGCCCTCTGAAAGGTCGGTGGGGCGTTCTTAAGACCAAAAGGCATTCGTAGATATTCGTAGTGGGCATTTTCAGTTGAAAATGCTGTCTTGGGGATTGACGAGGGTTCCATTTCAATTTGATGGAATCCACTTGCCAGGTCGATTGCTGAAAAATAATTTGCGCGGCCTATTTTACCGAATAAATCTTCTATATTGGGAAGGGGGAATTTATCGTTAATAGTTTTATTATTTAATTTCCGATAATCTATTACCATCCGGATCTTTCTTTTGCCGGAGGCATCCGCTTTTTTGGGTACGACCCAAATAGGACTGTTATAAGGCGAATTAGAGAGTTGTATAATTTTGTTTTCTAGGAGTTTATCAACTTCTAGCTGAATATCTTGACGATAAACTTCAGGGTAACGATAATTTTTGGTGTACACGGGAATGTCGTCAGTAGTTCTAATTGTATGTTTTAAAACGTCTGTACAAGTTAGTCTGTCATTCTCGCGTTTTATGATTTCTGGAAATTCTTGCAAAAGATTTATGATTTTGTTTTTTTTCTTCACTATTCATATGATCGCTTCGTATCAACGAGAGGATATCGCGTTTAATTTCATTACGGCTGTGTTCCGAAAAGTCAGGGCAATTAGAGGTTATTAACTTAGGGACATGTTCGGTCACTTCTTGGATTTCGTCTACTTCCATTTCTTCAGGGATTATACAATTTAACTCGGTTGACATTTTTGATTCAACGTAACATAAAGCTTTTTTGTTTTTAATATTTACTAAGCCTTCTTTTATTGTAGCATAATCATTAATTATATATTCATTAATTACGCCTATTCCATCTTTTTTATTACATGTTATTTCAATAAAATTTTGTCCTTGTTGTAAATTTAATGTTTTTTGTTTTTTTATATGTTTTTCTTTTTCGTCTATAGTGAAGTAAAGTTGAATTTCACCGTAGGAGTGTGTCAGTATTTTGTCGCTTAAATTTATGTTTGTCCCCAATCTAGTCATAGTTTCATATCCTAATAGAATGTCGTATTTGTCTGAAAAGGGGAATATATGAAATTTGCTTACCTTATCTATACCGAAGGTTTCGCGTAGGCTCAAATAGCATATTTGAAAACCTTCCTGTTTTCCTACTGGGGTTGAGACTATAAATTTTTCGTCTCTAACTTCTATAGTGGGGTTAATAATTTTTGGATTAACATAATTTTTTGCTGACCCAGTGTCGATGAGCCATTTTCGGCCGTCATTGTCAATTAGATAAGGCAATGACTTGGACACCAAATTTAAATTGAACTCGGGGGGTCTTTCGACTGCTGAATGCTGCCTAAGCCTAAAAAATGATTAAATTTCTCTGTAAGAGTGTCTAACTTGTCTTCTAGGTTATTTATTTTTTTTTCTCTATAATCATCAAATGTGTGGGGGTACTCAGGATTTTCTAAATGAGTTACTTCGTAAGGGGAATAAAAATTTTTTAACTCTGGGCGTCGAACGGTTCGCATAGATACTGTCTGAGGCCAGTTTTGTCTAAAAGGGGGTCTATTTTGATTAAAATTATGAGAAGGTCTAGATTGTTGTGTGAAAGAATTATTATGATTTGAGATCTGTGGTTTCGGGAAAAAGTTGTTGGAATCGCTTGATACTTGTGGTCTAGCGAAAGAATTATTATGAGGGACGCGATTGAATTCTTGTCTAGGAAAATAATTATTTGGTACAAAAGAATTTTGTGGTTTGTACTGGTGTTGGGAATTAGAATTAAAATTTTGTCTAGTATTGTGGTTAGAAATTGTGTTTGTGTTTCTGTGTTGATTCATATGTGCTAAAATAAAAGAACATTTATTATATAAGGTATTTCTTACATCGTCTAGGGTTTGAGGATCAAATATCATGATCTGAGTACTTAGTTGATGTGGCAATTTCTTATAAATATTATAAATTATTTCCTTATCTACTTTACTCATAAATAAATTCAGAGGTTCTCCTTCCAATCCGTCTATCTTAAGTCTTATCATAATCAAATTTCTGACTTCCTGAATCCTATTAACAAACTCAATAGGTGACTCTTTGAAGTTCAGTTTCATTTGGAATATTTCGTCCTTAAGTATTTCATAGGATCGGGCGTCTGCAAAACTAGTTTTTAGACTTGTTAATAATGTTACTATATTATTAATGCCACTTTGTAATAAAATATTTCTAGCTGGTCCTGCTAATTTGGATTGAACTTTAATAAACAATATCCTATGGTTGGTTTCTCTTTCTACTATATTTTCAGCGCAGACTGTTCTGTAAACATTTTCTACAATTTCGCAGAAGAATGCTAGTTCGGAGGGATCTCCGTTGTAAAAGGGAATATGATCATAATCCTCCTTACTGATTTTATAATTAATTTGAACCATGTTTACAGAAAGTTTCGCTGATTTTAAGAAGAATTTGGAAGAACGAGGAAATGATGGGTTACCTACTTCAAATAGTTCCGCGATGGCGGTGTCCTCGTCGCTAGAGGCTGCCACTTTGAAGATGAGATGACGTGATGAGATCCTGAAGTTTTCTTACGGTGGGACAAATGGTCACACCAGGTGGGATAAGAAGTCACACCCCGCTGACTTGTAGAGATGTTCGTCGCGAATAAGGCGCTAAAACGCGCCTAAGTCTCGTGGGTCAATAGAACACACTGGTACGGCGCCACAACTTGAATCGCACTACGCACACTAGACTCCGGGTCAAATGGACACGTACTAGGGGTCTGTGGATCAGATGATTCGCACTGAGTACCGATGACTTAGTTTCGCAAGTTCCTGTTCACGGCGCCAGTTACGTCAGAGATAAGAAGAACTTCCTTTTTAAAAAGAACACTTTTTATTGAGACAATACAATTTTGAATTTATAATTTGGATTACAAAGACTGAAGTGAAACCGACAGAGTATCGACTATGACTGACCAACCTGGAGGGGAGGTCTAAGGGTATATATATATAAAGAGCTTATGCTGCAGAAAAGATAGAGAAGGATTGGTGCTATAACTTTCATTTGACGTATATTATTACCATGTATTGGTTTAACGAAAATAAATTATTATTATTATTATTCCAGGGGCCAGAAAACATAAAAATCCGTTGAATACTCGATTTCGGATTTTCACAGGATTACAATATTTCCTTATACAATAGACTCTCCCTTATCCGGCGTTGCTGGGACCGACGTGACACCGGATAACAGAAAATGACGGATAAAGGAAATCATCAATTAATGAGAAAAAATATATCAATTAAAGCATAAAAAAAAGTGTTTTTAGGTGAGCTGAGGAATAAAACAGGTATGTATTTCACAGGTGGGGATCCCCATTCATGCTTTGATTCAATGAAATGGCTCTTTCTTTTAAAATGACATCACTTCTAGGGCAGTCTAGGTTGCGTGGCTGCACGAACTACATCCATTCTGCCTCGTTAAGTTCCTCGAATTTTGGTTTCTGTAAAGTTGATCTGGTATTGAGGTGTCAATTTTCCAAAGGCACACTAGAACCAAATTTCCTCAATTTTTCTTTACTTTTACTCCAATCTTTAACTGTACTCTCACCAACCCCTACTTCCTTGGCTATATTAGCAGCTGTTTCTCCCTTTTCCATCCTTTCAATTGCCGTCAATTTTTGTTGGATGGAAAAAACAATTTTCTTTCTTTTTTAAGTGGAAGCCATTGTTTTATCACTTTATAACTTGATGATTTAAAAAAAAATACTGTTCACTATCCTGCACAGACCGTACAAAACGTCCGTAAACAACGTAAACAAAAACGTCGCACGTGAGTAAAATAAAATTTTAAACATTCAATTTCACTAACGAAAAAAACGATCTAACGATTCTTTTCACTATGAGAATCAAATGAAAACTGAGAAAAAGAGAACTGGTGTAAAGGAAAAATAAATAGGAGGAGAGGGTTTCTGTGGAAAAAAAGTAAACTTTGACTTTACTAGTTAGTGTTCATTTCCAGATAAGACGATATTATTGTACCACGGACGGGACGGTACCGTTGTTTTTCTATTCTAGGAAACATTTTTTATAAATGTTTGATTTTCAACTATGTATTTATTATAATTTACTTATATGATATGAAGTAATAAAATATTGTATTAGCGTTCCCTTCATTATAAATTACATAGGTACAATAAAAATACATAAAAGATTCGTGAGTTACGGAATTTAATTTTAATTTTAGTTTAACAAATTTGATATTATTTTGCGAGTGCCGGATAAGGGAGCGCCCCGGTTAACAGAGCGCTGGATAAGGGAGAGTCTACTGTACTAGAGGTAGGTATAACAAAGTAAACAGTTATTTTCTCTAGTGATTTACTGATCGGAGTATGAGTAATACTATTTTGTACATATTTCTAGATTAGGTCCGTGGCTAGAGCGTAGGCCTTTGGTCGCATGGTCCCACCACGGTTCCGGGTTCGAATCCCGTTGGCTAGAAAAGTTTATTTCACAGATAGAACTCCCTCCAGTGTCCATTGTGATGTGAAAAACAGCAACAAAGAAGCAACTAAATTAGTAAATAAATATATGTATGCATTTTGTTTTAAAACAACCCATGAATAAAAAACAAAACACGACCATCAGCTGTTTTTAATTAGAGTCGAGGTCTGGGTTGAGGTGAGACGGTCTGAGTTGAGATGGAGTGAGAGTTTAGGCTTAAGGTGTAGAGAACTAAGTTGTAGTGAATTTATTGTGATTAATTGTAGTTTTAATTGAAATAGATGCACAAAGGAGGTACATTTATTTATTTAAATGTTTTATATGGCCTAAAATAACTTAAATTTGAAGAATGGCCAGTATTTAGAGAGAAAAGAGACTAAAACATAAATGTAAAAATTAGCTTGTAACATTTATTTTTGTAGATATTTTGATTTTTTTTTTATCTCTTAGTTATTAATTTTATTATGTAGTTTAAGTAAATAAACCCAATTATTTGTTATCGTAAATGCTATCGATTCATTTTCCCTGTGGGCCTAGTAAGATAATTTAAAAACCATTGGATTAGACTTAATATTTTTGCAAAATTTAGAAAATAATATGGCATCTCTTAAGAAATCCAAATGAAAAGTTGGTGAATTGAATTTTTTTTTTTTTAAATACGTGCACTTTCTTAAAAATTGCACGTGTTGAACTTTTGCTATTTTTTTAGGGTCCTTTTCGAAAACTACTGTAGAAATCAAAATTTAGTAAAAGACCAGAGATATACAATTTATACAGGAAATTTGGTAATTTTAATTTAATTATTTATTCACTTCGTTTTAATTATTATTAATTCAATTATTATTTATATAATTATTTTTATTTACTAATTACAATTTTTTTTTTTTTGTCAAACCATGGATGTTGTGTAAACAACCATAGGTAACAACACCGTTATACAGGGTGGCCCAGATAAGCGGGCCACAAGTGAAATAACTCCTTAACGGTTAGAGATATCAAAATTGTGCATAGGACTAAAGTTGTAGCACTCGCCGAGAGCTATAGTATGGCTTCCTCAAAAATGACCCTTTTAATGGCTCAAACAGCCCTTCGAAGGGCGGGGTTACCTTTTGACCCTTAAGTTTCATTACATTTTATTAAAGTACTAAAGAAGCAAGGAAGAACTGTGCAAACAGATTTTTGATACGTCAAGTAGTTCTTGGGAAAAAAAAGGTTTAAAGTTGCACGTTTTGCTTATTCTGAAGTTAGTTGGAATTTGATAACTTCAGAATAAGAAAAACGTGCAACTTTAAACGTTTTTTTTCCAAGAACTACTTGACGTATCAAAAATCTGTTTGCACAGTTCTTCCTTGTTTCTTTAGTACTTTAATAAAATATAATGAAACATAAGGGTCAAAAGGGAACCCCGCCTTTCGAAGGGCTGTTTGAGCCATTAAAAGGGTCATTTTTGTCTTTTCGAGGACGCCATACTATAGCTCTCGGCGAGTGCTACAACTTTAGTCCTAAGCACAATTTTGATATCTCTAACCGTTTAGGAGTTATTTCACTCGTGGTCCGCTTAACTGGGCCACCCTGCATATTATAAAACAAACATGGTGGCCGTGCGGGCTAGTCGCATGGTCTCACTTTGGTTTGCGGGTTCGAATCCCATCTGGGAGTAGGTAAGTTTTATTTCGTAGATAGAACTCCCTCCCGGGGCCATGGATGTCGTAAATAACTAGATAACACAGTGACATGGCTAATTTGCATCGTACATAAGGCAAAAAAAAAATATATATATTATATTTGAAAAGCAAAAGCTTGTCGCCTGCGAATTACGCTATCTTATATATAAAGCTGAAAATGTTTGTGCGTTGTACCGCTATAACTCACGAACGGCTTGATGGATTTGATCAATTTTTTTTTTAATTTGTTCGTCATCGTCTGTGGAAGGTTATAGGCGTATTAGTACCTCAATATCTGGTCCATCCCAGCATCCACCCACGCAATCTTTGTAACTCAAAAACCACTGCAATGATTAATGAGGAATCTTTTTGAATAGGTAAGTTTTATCTACCGGAAGGTTAAGGTCTATTTTTTAATCAACCCCTGGTCCATCCCAGCATCCATTCACGCAATCTTTGTAACTCGAAAACCATTGCAACGATTAATGAGAAATCTTTTTGAATAAATTAGTTTTAGCTCCAGGATGGTTGAAGTCTATGTTTTAATCAACCTTGTGGTCACAAGCGTTCTCAAGTACGCACTGGCTAGGACGTCCACTGATGCTAAGTATTCACTAGCTGTGGTTTCCGCCGTTGAATGGCGCATACTAGCCATGGTGCCCAGGGGTCCTAAAAACTTACTAGCTGGGATGTCTGCCGTTGAAGGACTATAAGCGTTATTCCGTATGAATAATTGAAAATTATAACATCATGAATGTACTATTGAAGAATTGAAATGGATTCGAACGAGAGAAATTAGGAGAAAAGTCAAAGTTCCCCGGGCAACGCCGGGTATTACTGCTAGTAGTCTAATAAATAATACATAAATAGGCTTGTGAGCGACAAGCTTTTACTTTTCAAATTAATATTGTCACGTATAAATGATGTCATTATGATATGATGCTATTAGCATATGTAACAAAATTAATTACTTTGTTCTATTTCTTTGTTCATTCAAATAAAAAAGTTTTTTTATTTATTTTTTAAAATGTTTTTACCCTTAACATTGTTACGTATTCATGTTTACAAATTTGCAATTTGCTTTTGATGTCCCTCCGGGTGGCCCCCTACCGGCCCTACTGCTATAACTTATATTTCCCTTTCCAACCCTCAATGAGATATGCCCCCTTCGATAGGACCTTCTTCCCTTACCTCACCTGGACAGAGGGTGGTCTGAACTACAATCCCTATTATAAAGGGAGGAAGGGTCCCTGAGGACGCGTGAGAACCACACGACAACCATACACCCTTCTTAGCTTTCTCACGACCTGCATCAACGCGTGTCTCACACACGCCTCAAATACACCTTAAATACAACAAACAGGTATTTTGCCCATTTTATTTTCATATTCCTAATGGTATAAGGAAGTATTGAAATCATGCGAAAATATGAGATAAAGGATTTTCACGTTTCAAGGTCCCCTGAATATGTTCTGACCATTTTTTTCGATGTCCGTCTCTATCACGAAAACGATTGTAGCTATGAACCAATGTTAGGCAAAATTCATTTAAAATAATGAATAAAAATGTATTTGCATTCAAAGCTTTTGAATAATGATTATTCATTATTCATAAAATAAATCAATTAATTTTGTTTTATTTCTTATTTGAATACAAAATAAATTATTGAATACAAATAAATGTATTCTATAAAAATCAATTATTGAATAAAAATAAATTTATTCAATAATTAATTTTCTTTTATTTTTACTTTGTAGTCACTCCATTACACCATATTTAGGTTTTGAAAAATGTTCAATTGCATTTTCGTTTGCATAATTTTGAATTTGGTTAAATAAATGAAAACACATTGTTCAAAACCAATTAAACCTTTATTCTTTAGAAAATATATATTATTAAAAAGAAAATAGTGTATTATATTTATTCCTCAGCTCAATACATTGAAGAAAACATTAAAATCCTTAAAATTTTAATGAAGTGTTGGTCTTTTACAAATCTGAATGGGCACATAGAGTGTATTAAGAACAATGTTACGGTCAAAAACGGCTTGTGTGATTTTTTTTCAAGCTTTTGCTTGATGTTTGAGTTTCTCTTAATTTTTTTTTTTTTTTTTTTTCCTGCTATGCACTTCTCATACTCTTCAAATGCACTTTTTCCATGGCGTCGTTTTAAATGAGATATAAAATTTGAAGATGAAAACCTACTAACATTAATTTTAACCTAATTGGGTTCGCACTTGACACTTGTTGATTTGATTCATTTTGTTCTAGATCAATAACTGACAATGTTGACAAACCCATACTCCCATGCAGTGGCGTATATATGGGGAGGGGGGGGGGGGGGGCAAGGGGCCCGGGCTCCCCCCCGAAATAAAAAAAATATTAATATAAAAGTAAAAAAAAGAAATAAAAAGTATATAGTAGTTTTGATATTATTATACAGTAGTTTTTGTAGTTTGATATTGTGGACTCTGTTGAAGGTCGTTGTTGGTGGAAAACAATCTAAAGGAAACCATTTTGTTAATTTGATATATTCACTTATTTTTTATAACTCAAAAATATTATACCTAATTCAAAATATTATAATTATATATTGACTTTTGTCTGTCGTAAAAACTTACTTTATTTCTTAACCCCCCACAAAAACAGTTCTTTGGTCTTTATCAAATACTTACAAATAACAACATAACTGATATACTTAGCTAGTTTATTTTTTAAAAAAGCTTCAAATTAAATTAAAAAAGTTAAAAACAAAAACAATAAAATTTAATTTTTCTGGTACAAGTCCCAGCCAATTCTGCTACTGATGTTACCTCTGGTAATACAAGGTCATACTTTTTTTTTTCCTTATAAAATCGGCCTGGTGGCCCCTCCCCCCCAAAAAAAAAACTTTTCCTATATACGCCACTGCTCCCATGGGTGTCGGAATCGCTTTAAATTTCATATATAATAGAAATTAGAATTTTATGCATTTCCAATTATTTAAAAAAAAATTATATTCTCTAATTCCGCATATACATATAATGTAATAGAAAAGATTAAAACCGTGGAAATAAACGTGTATGATCACGTGACTTATTCCATATAGGGTGTAAAAATAAAAAAAATAAATAAACATAATTGTTAAAAATATTATTAATTTCCGCCAAATTTAACTGTTTTAAGTACAAATAAAATCGCATATTTTTTTTGTGAAGTTACAACATTAAGGCTTCTAATCTATATTATTTTTTAATGCGATAATAAATATAACACTTAGGGGGCAATGTTGGCCGTGCGGGTCAGAGCTTAGGGCTTTAGTCGCATTGTCTCACCATGGTTTGCGGGTTCGAATCCCGTCCGGGAGTGAGTTTTGTTTCGTAGATAGAACTCCCTCCCGGGGCCATGGATGTCGTAAATAAACTATATATAACACATTGACATGGCTAATATGCACCGATCATAAAGGCAAAAAAAAAAAAAAAAAAAAAACAAAAAAAAAAAAAAAAAAAAAAAAAACTAGTTTAGTTGTGACGGTAGGAATTAACACTCAACACTGATGTACCATTTACCTTTGTTTATCGAGCTAATCCATTGTTTACACTTTACTTTACCCATTTAATTTTGTAAACATAACCTATTTCTCATTATAAACAGTTGTCAATAAACCTGTGAGCAGGGCAGGAATTCTTAAATTCTAATCCAATAAAGCTATTAGTTATTTCGGCCTTAAAAAATAGAACACATTAAAAAATAATCAGCATTCATAAATTACCCAAAATAATGATAACGATTAAAGAATAATGAATAATTCAGAGAATAAAACTGTAACTTGCTTCATGAATAAAACACTAATCACTAAAAAATTATTGAATAACTTTATTGAATAAACTTTTATTCAATAATGGCCAACATTGCTATGCACTAGAGATTTGGAATGAAGAAGTCACATGTGCCAACTTAATTGTGACCACACTTTATTTCGGAACCTAAATGCATTTGAAATCCTTATTAGAGAATACTGAAATACATATTTTATATCCAATACTATTTTTCGCAGGTCCCAGTTTTCGAGAAACTACCCGAAAACCATCCTGACAGATAGGTTGGAAACCGCCTAATTTTAGATGTTTTCCTGATATAGATATCTAAAAACCGAAACCGGATCTGCTCTCCTGAAACCAAATCTAGACAAATTACCAATGATTTTGCGTGGAGATTTTAATGTGGATTTTTCAATAGACAAATCAAAACCTTTAGTTGATTTTTTGAAATCAAAATTCAATTTAATTATATCAAATGATCTGAGAGCACAACAAAATACGGAACAACGCTTGACGCAGTTTTTTTAGATATTTAAATAAATTCGAATTTAAAGTATTTATAACATATTTCAGCTACCATAAACATATTGTTTCATTCTTAGAATATAATAGCAATGAAGAAGTCCTATCATAGCAAAATTGAACTAAATAATTAATCCACAAATATGATTATATATTTTGTAACTAATATTACTTTATGAGTACCTATATAAATGAAAATAAATAATTTTATATAAGAATAATTATTATTTATATAATAATCACCTTCTTCCTGATTCACCAAACTAATCCGAACTAATCCATTATATATAACATCAATGTAATTATTATATATAAAATATAAATACATATAAAAAAATATCACTCATTACTTTCATATACCCAGTAATTCCAGTATAAAATGATATTGGGAAGGAGGCAGGAAAGAGAGAGTGATCTGTGAGCGTGGTTGGTATTAGAAAGTCCTGTAATGGCTACATCGCATATATTTACCAAAGATCTGGTAGTAGGCGATATAACCTCATAATTAAAGTCCGGGCAGGACTCACAATAACTAAGTATACCACGAAATATTACTTATATATCTGCAGTATACTCAAGATCCCGTTAGAACGGGCCCCAGGGAAAGACGTTATACTACGCCACGCCCCCACTTCATTGAGAACTCTAGTCCTAGGCTTTCATTGATCTAGTCCTCTTCACCCCTGGGTTTTTGCTCCTCATTCAGGTAACTAACCTAACATTACATTCAAGTTTGAAGAACCCAGGCTCGGATGTCCCCATTCATAAAAAAAAATACACTACAAATCATAGTGGTTTCATTATGGCGCCCGATTCAGATCTCACCACTTTCCTTCAACTTTATTCTACGATGTTCAAACTCAAAACTTTTTTTTTTTTTTTGGCCTTATGTACGATGCATATTAGCCATGTCACTCTGTTATCAATCTATGAAATAAAATTCACTCCCGGACGGGATTCGAACCTTCATTTCATTCAATCTAATTCAAAGGTATTATCTAACTTGATTCACAGGGAAAATGAATAGCATAGAATCGAGAACAAAAATTGGGTTTATTAAACTTTTTTTTTTTTTTTTTTATTTATTTACATATTCACAACGACAACATTTGTCACTAGTGATCGTGATGATGTGCTGTGGCAAGTGTGTCGCTGTACTGCTGAGGTACGTGACTGAAAAGGAGTCCAGGCTAGTCCTGGAGCAGGTCCCTCTGCCATGCCCGCTTTAGACGTCTTGGTGGGTTTGTGGGGAGAGTGTTCGTGGATAATTGGAGAATAAGTGGATTGGCGTGATGATGGAGTTTGTCGTGAAAATTTTGATATCGTGTCTTGATAACAGAAGGTATAAATGGGATGTTGAGGTCATTATGTAATGTGAGGTTGGAAACGTAAAATGGGGCATTGGCAATGTGGCGTAGTATGATGGATTGTAATGACTGAAGGCGTTGTATGTTTGATTTTTTGGCTGATCCCCATATCTCGATTCCGTAAGTCCAGATGGGTTTTAGTATAGTGTTGTAAATGTGAAGTTTGTTTTCAAGCGATAATGTCGATCGTCGTCCGATGATTGATTTCAGTCGTCCAAATCGTCTTTTGAGGTCTGTGCGTTTCAGTCTAATATGAGTTGTCCAAGTTAAACGTCTGTCTAAATGAAGTCCTAGATATCGGACAGTGTCTGATGCAGGAATGGGCTGGTTGTTAATGTATACTGGTGGACAAGTGTTGTGTCTGAGAGTAAATGTGGTTTGCAGAGATTTGTCTCTATTAATTTTTAGTCTCCATTTGTTGGCCCAATCTGTTAGCTGGTGTAAATGTTCCTGTAAGTGTGAGCTTGCTTGTGTTGGGTCTGAGTGTGTTGAGAGAATGGCTGTGTCGTCTGCGTATGTAGCGAGTAGTGTGTTGTCGTGTTGTGGAATGTGTGCTGTGTAGATTGAGAAGAGTAGGGGACTGAGGGAACTTCCTTGGGGGACTCCAGCTTTGACCTCCAAAAAATGTGATGAGGAAGATCCCTCAGATTATTAAACTTAAACTACATTATAAAAAAAAAAAAAAAATAAAAAAAAAAAATAATTAAAAAAAAATAAAAATAAAAAAAAAAAAAAAACTTAAACTACATTATAAAAAAAAAAAAAAAACTTGGAAAACATTTTAAAAAATTAAATTATTTTCAAAAAATCTTAGGAACTAATTTTTAAAACTACTTTAGTCTCTTTTCGGTGGCCACTCTTTATTATTTTATTTTATATATATACAGGGTGGCCCAGATAAGCGGGCCACAAGTGAAATAACTCCTTGAGGGTTAGAGATATCAAAATTGTGCATAGGACTAAAGTTGTAGCACTCGCCGAGAGCTATGGTATGGTTTCCTCGAAAAGACATAAATGACCCTTTTAATGGCTCATACAGCCCTTCGAAGGGCGGGGTTCCCTTTTGACCCTTAAGTTTCATTACATTTTATTCAAGTGCCAAAGAAACAAAGAAGAACTGTGCAAACAGATTTTTGATACGTCAATTAGTTCTCGGAAAAAAAACGTTTAAAGTTTGGACAGTTCTTCCTTGTTTCTTTAGTACTTTAATAAAATGTAATGAAACTTAAGGGTCAAAAGGGAACCTCACCCTTCGAAGGGCTGTTTGAGCCCTTAAAAGGGTCATTTATGTCTTTTCGAGGACGCCATATTATAGCTCTCGACGAGTGCTACAACTTTAGCCCTATGCACAATTTTGATATCTCTAACCGTTTAGGAGTTATTTCACTTGTGGCCCGCTAATCTGGGCCACCCTGTATATAAAATAAATAAAAAGTACCTTGGCGCATCTACGTACTTCCACTGTGTTAAGCCTGAACCATTCTCCTTAGACTGTTAACATTTGAACTGTTAATTTTCACTCGAACATCTTAACCTTAACAACTCTCCTTAGACTGTCTCTCTCTATTCAAACAATTGATCTTCGAAATTTGTTTTTGATGTTCATTGTTCTCCTTTCATTTGTAATAAAAGCGAATATATGATTCCCTTCACATTTATCACTTTTCAATCCATTAATGTCTCAACCAGTGGCGTATATAGGAAAAAATTTCGGGGGGGGGGGGGGGGGGGGCCACCAGGCCGATTTTATAAGGAAAAAAAAAGTATCACCTTGTATTACCAGAGATAACATCGGTAGCAGGATTGGCGGTCCCATAGGGACTTCTCCCAGAAAAATTAAATTTTATTGTTTTTGTGTTTAAATTTTTTTATTTAATTTGAAGCTTTTTTAAAAAATAAACTAGCTAAGTATATCAGTTATGTAGTTATTTGTAAGTATTTGATAAAGACCAAAGAACTGTTTTTATGGAAAAATGAAAATGAAAATGAAATGAAAATAAATTTTATTATTCTGGGACCGAGGTCCCCTAAGAATAAATACATACAGAGAGTGATGAAAATGAAACAATGAAATATAGTATCAGAACATAGAAATAAAAAGATAGGTAGGTAAATAAAAATTAGTGCTACATTGGAGAAAAACTATACAACTAAAAAATAGATAAACAGGAAATAGAAAAACAGGAAAAAACATAAAATTAACAACTTCTATATGATGAAACAAAATAAATAAAAGTATCTACAAAAATAAAAGAGAAAAAGTAAAAAAGAAAAAAAGCAAATCCATAAAACTAAGAAAGAGATAAAATTGATAATATATATAAATATAAATCGACCGAGCATAGTACGGTGGCTGATTATAAAAGAGAAGGAAGGATGCCCAGCCAAGGTTAAAAATAAAATTAATTTAGAAAGCAGAAAATAAGATAAGATAAAAAATAAATAAATGCATAATAAAAATATATTAATGTGTAAATGAGCCAAAAATCAATATTATTGATTATGAACGAATAATTTAGAAAATATGATGAAAAAAATATAATAAAACTAGAGAATGACAAAGACAAGAAAGAGATAGAAAAAAAAAAAAAAAAAGCGGGGTAAAGTGATTAGAATGATTAGATAATTAAGGTTGACGAATTAGAGAATACGGGGGAGAGATCAAAGAGGAGTGGATTGTTTGGTGAAGAGGAATTGGAATAGTGAGGATTTGAAGGAAGCCACGGAAGGAGAGTGACGGATTGGGGGAGGCAGGGAGTTCCAAAGAGAGGAGGCCTGGACAAGGAATGAATTGTGGAAGGCTGAGGAGCGATGGGAGGGGATGAAGAGGTCTGAAGGACGGGATCTAGTGTGCCTCTGGTGAACCGAGGACTGGAATTGAAACATTTGGTAGTGGTAGTAGGGTTCTTTGGATTTAAGCATTAGGAAGAGGAAGGAGCCTAGGAGGTAGTTTCGGCGGTAGGAGGGTTTGAGCCATTTCAACTCGGAGTACCAGGGCGAAATATGAGCGTCTCTAGGGACATCGAAAACAAATCTGACATGAGCGTTCAGGATTCGCTGGAGTTTGATATCGAGTCCCTTACTCAGATCATTATAAACCAGGCACCCGTAGTCGAAATGGGGGAAAACAAAGGATGATACGAGGAGTTTCCGGGAGTTATGAGAAAGAGAGTGACGGGAACGTTTAAAGGGGGGTTAAGAAATAAAGTAAGTTTTTACGACAGACAAAAGTCAATATATAATTATAATATTTTGAATTAGGCATGGCCCCCACAAGGGTGGGGCTGGTGCAACTTTGGTTGCAGGGCCCGGGCCCAAGGGGGTCCGGCTCCAATCCTTTTTATTTTTTTATTTTAGTAGATTTTGCAAGGGATCATAGCTTAAAAAGGCAAAATATATAATTATAAGAAAATTTAGTGTAATAGATACATATTCTAGTTGTGCGAGTTATTAAGTTATTATTTAATTAGTTGCGTGCATGGATAGTTACTCTTGTTTGCAAATTACTAGTATAAAACAGTGGGCACGAGACAGGTATAGACGGGCCCCTCAACCCTCCCCCACTCCTATTTCCCAGCCTATTGTCCAGCTGTTTCCCTCAGAGCAGTGTTCTAAAAATAGACGCATCGACGCATAGTATCAGTTTGACTGATTGAAAATGAATTGGCCAAAACTATTGACTTTTCAGATGTTATTGATAAATTTAGTCAAAAGAAAGCTAGGAAAGCTATGATAATTTAGGGCAGTTAGGCTATAAGTAACCTTTTGTTGTAGCCAGTGTAATAAACACACACAGACATCGTAATTTTTAGAGCTCTTAATGTTATTTTTTTTTAGATCGTAATACTAGTTTTTGTCAATTTTTATTTTAATGTTAGTGAGTCAAAGAAATCTAAAAATTTAAACGTTAATTTCAGTAAAATAAAAGTAAATGATATAATCACGGTAGTAATTGATGTGTGAAATAATTTAATCAATAAAGTTTGGTTTTAAAATCTAACTGATACTGTAACATTAATTATACCTTACAATCTATTTTTAGTTTAAATAAAATTGTAAAAGGGTTAAAAAATAAGCATGTAATTATAATATAGCACATGACTATGAGATGGGGGCCCGACCCTGATGCTGGTTACAGGGCCCGCAATCCAATGTGGGGGCCATGGAATTAGGTACAATATTTTTGAGTTATAAAAAATAAGTGAATCAAATTAAAAAAATGGTTTCCTTTAGGTTGTTTCCTTTACAAAACAAAGTCCAGGTTTCTTGGGACACCTGCAAACTTGTCCAGAACGTCTTCATCGCCTATTTTCACACCTCGATGGATTGATAGTAACGCTAGACCATTGAGCCTACTTTCCGATGTGGAATTTCTTAAGTATGTCTTCAATCTTCTTACAACTTGAAAAGCTTCGTTCCACAGATGCAACAGAAACAGGCAGAACTGCTAATAGTTTCAGGAGAATATAAATGTTGGGAAAGAAATTCTTGTCACATTTTTCAAGAGCAATAATGGCTGTTTTAGGACGGTTTTCAGATTTTTCCTAACTCCACTTTTCTTTCCGCAACAGAAATTCACTTTGCACAACTTATAATAATATATAACGTATAATAATATCAAAATACTATATATTTTTTATTTCTTTTTTTTAACTTTTTTTATTTTAAAAAAATAAATATTTTAGCCTTTTTCAAAAAAATTCTCAACTTTGGCGATTCTCTACTTTAAAAAAAGTAATAATTTATTTTGGAGTATTTTAATATTACATGTGTGTATTGTTTACATCACAGAATACGAATCCTTCTCGATAAATCAATGTTGGCCACCCTAGTTGGCAAGCAAACAATGAGAATCTTGCCAGATAAAAGTTAAAACGTTGCACAAGGCCACTAATAACAGATATTATCGTAGCCCTTCACAGGATTCGAACTTATGGTGCTGCCAACAGCTGCTCTTAAGGCCTTCTTCATTAAGAAAGTTGTTATATGGAGAGATTCATTATCCACATGAGCCATGATCTTGGTGAGCTAACTTTTAAAATAATAATAAAAAAAATATTTGTGAATCCAGAAGCCTTCAACCACGACATCTATTGTTTTTCAATCAAATCGACTAAAGGAAAAGGGGAGTTTAGTGACAGGCTTAACCGACAGAATGAATGTATCATCACAAAATTTCATATGTGAATTGAAAACCCAATAAGAACGACACTTATTAATTTTCAGCGATATCCAGTGAAGAGAAGAGCGGTTCAGTGGGGGAGGGGGGACTCAATTCATAAATCAAAATAACTGACTAATGAATTTATCGACACAAAATTTAGTATCCAGATTTAGGAGGCTGTAAGTCAACTGTTGAATATTAGCGCAATCTGTCGACTGGTTGTGTAGAGGGACCAAAAAGTAATTGATTAATTTGTTCTGGGGAAGTACACCAACGAATTTTTCGTTTTTCATCAGTATCAAAAAAAAAAGTTTTTTTTTTTTGTTTTTTTATATGTTGCATACTTGCAAACTTCTACCATTGGTTATATCAATCTGGTGTTTTAAAAATTATTATTAAAATATTATGCTACTCATATGTCTGTAGACTTTAGTTGAACACTTAAACACTAAAATCAACTAATTTTTAAATATAAGTATGTGATCTGGCTATCATAGAACTATGTTATACCAACTACTTTTTTACAGATCCCTCCGCTCACAATCATTTCTGGCATTACCATTATTTTCCGATGTCTAGATTCGAAATAAAACAAAAAAAAAAAAAAAAATGCTGTCTGTCTGTGAACACGATAACTCCCGATAGAACGAATATATCGATACGAAATTTTATATGTGAATCCAAAACCCTCTAACGATACCTATTGATTTTCTGCCAAATTCAACAAAGAGGAGGGGGGGGGCTTAATTACACAAAAACTATAATAACTGGCGATAGGATGAATGAATCGAAACAAAATTGTATTTGTGTGACCTGAACCCCATAAGGACAAACATCTATCGATTCGTTCTGGTGAAGTACATAACCCGTGATTTACCGACGTCTTTGTATATATATATATATGATTTTTTTATGATTGGTGTAAATAATTGTATAATGCAATAAAATTATTAATACAGTAAACCCGCGTTACAACGAACTCGGATACAACGAATCCCTCGCTTCATAGCACCTTCGTTACAACGAAATAAATCTGTTAATACAATACAACTATTTACAAATAGTTGATTCTCCCTCCTCTTTCCAGCTGAAAGTGCCGGTTTTCCGCGAAAGTCATTAAGTTGTTCCCCTTTTTGCAATGTTTACTTATCATAAATTCCAGTTCAGTTTTGTGTCATACGAGTTAAAGAAAGGTTGTGCGTCAGTTTTTTTTTTTCTTGGCTGATGTCATCCTAAACCATAATGTGTATAACAGTGGCGTATATATTTTTTAATATTATAATGAGTGTTGACATAGAAATATTAATTAGTTCGATTCAAGAAAGAATCGCCTTCTTTCTCCCACACATTCATCATCAAGTGATGAACTATCCAATAACATCATCATCATCAAAGTTGATGACATCATTTTGCACTACGTTTCAACTGAGACTGAATAGGAAAGAAGCACCTCTCACTACAAGGTTAGAAAACCTACTGAGAGCAAATCGGCTTCGGTGCGAACGCAGGCAGATTCCGCTCGGCTCGGTTTCGCATCGCATCGCCCGGCCCGGCACGGCTCGGCTTTGGTGTGTAATGGTAACAGCAAAAGTGTTATTTTAATTATCGCAAACCTTTTTTGTTTATCATTTATAAAAATTTAAATTTAATGTTTGTCAATCAACGTCTTGACTCTATTAGAGGAAGATTGGAACTGAATCAGAAATGAATGTATTTTACTGCAATAAACAGATAAGAGTATAATACCCATAACGTAAAGAAACGTTTATTTTTAATACCTATTGACTTACACCACTTTCTTTCTCAACAGGAATCTGGTTTTGTTCAAATTGATAACGATATTGTGTTTTTGCTGGCGATAGGTAAAACTTTTAACTGAATTCACAATGTTAATTATTAGAGTAGTGATAAAAGAGCAAAAATTTTGTTAAACCCAATTTCGAAATTTTTTGACTTACACCACTCTCATCCTCACCGGCTCATATGATAATTTATTTATTTATGTGATTGATTCTATGCAGTCTGTATATAACAGTTATAGACAGTTATAGTTACTAGAATAGGTCCTCTTATGTTTTAATATAAAATATTGCGTTAAAAAAAAAAAAAAAAATGTTATGTGCATAGTAACCTAATCATTTGTTTGTTTTTAATTTGGATATTATGAACTTCATTATAACGAACTGCTGATTTTCTGGTCTTTTTAAGTTCGTTGAAACGAGGGTTTACTGCATTATAACCTAAAACCCTTATGGGACAAATGTCAATTAATGGTAAGTTTATGTAATAGGAAGCTTTGAGGTGATCCGCCCTCTATTGACGGAAGTGGAGGAGGTCCGTCCAGTGTGGAACAGGTACTGCCGTGGGAACTGACGCCAGGTGGGACCAGCAACAGGCCTGGGAACTGACTGCTTCTGTTATCGGCCTCTGATAACAGAGTCCATCTGTTGCTCCCTATTCAGTCACACCTCGCCTCATAGACCCCCTTCTCATCTCAAACTGTGTGGACCATGAAGGGACAATATCACTTATCTGCATCACAAGTTTTTCAAGACCATAGGAAAATGTTTTTAAAAAATTGCTCTTATCTCCTCGAAAAACCCAACTTAAGTATGATTTAATCAACTACGTCACCGCTCTCCCTCTTTCTGAAAATCAATAGTTGATAATAATAAATTTATTTCCATAAGACCAATACATGTTAATAGGATACGTCAAAAGAATGTATGTGTTACGGGTAAAGTTAGATTAACGGTTAAACCTAGGATTACCAGGGTAAACTGCGTAGTACCCGCTGCCGCTTGGTTAAAGTTGGGTATACTAATAATGACAAGGCCATTAGTGGACGTATGTTCCACTATAAAGATTAGGAACTTATTAATAAGCTCGACCACACCTCAATTTCCATTGTTGTAAGCTGTCTAACAGCGATAATCATTCACCTGGGTACATAAATTCCTAGAACAAACATAAATCGAAATATTACAAAATTTGGGGGCGTATATATCTGCCCCTCCCGTCGTTCCTATATTTGAAGTAGTACAGGTTCTAGCTTTAACATATACTTAACCCGGGTAAAGCCCGAAACGTGAACTATTTCAATTATATTTCGGACTTTAACCAGCGGGTACTACTAGGTTTACCCGGGTAATCCTAGGTTTAACCGTTAATCTAACTTTACCCGTAGCATATACATTAAGATATAGATTTATAACTACTTGAGTCTAACACACGTATAATTAGTAATAACAAAACTACAGTAGAACCTCTATAAGTCGAACATCAAGGGAGACGCCAAAAAATTCGAGTTATAGAGTTTTCGACTTATGGAGGATTTCGACTTAGGCGGATTTTGATTCGACTTGTAGAGGTTAAGATTCATTCTAACTAATTTTGAGTTAGAGAGGTGAAATAAATAAAAATTCAAGTTATAGAGGTAACAAACATATTTATATTTATTATAAATCAACATTATTTCAAAACATCCTTAAAGTATGTACATACATATATGTATGTAGGTATTAAAAAAAGTCAGTAATTTTTTTTTGCGTTTGAAACAAACTACTCTGACAATTTTTCGATCGACAACAAATGACTTGCTTCGCTAAAGTTCAAATGAAATCAATAATAATATCCTTTATCATTTCTTAGAGTTGGTAATCCTATTTATTATATACTCCTAAATTGTTTTCTAAGAAACAATGGTGTACATTGTCGGCAAATTCTTAAAGTCGGTAACTTATTTTCGAGCTATAGAGGTAATAAGTTTCAAATAATCGAGTTGTAAAGGTTGTAAAATAAAACATTGCTATGTTCGAGATGCAGAGGTCCAATTTATTTTTTCGAGTTATAGAGGGAAAATATGTACCAAAATGGCTTGTAGGGACTCATTGATTATTTCGACTAATGGAGGGTTGAGATTTCGAGTAATGGAGGTTTTGGGGTTTGAAGGAAAAGGAACAAAACTTTTTTTTCGAGTTTTGTAGGTTTTCGACTTATCGAGGTTCGACTTAAAGAGGTTCTACTGTATTAAAAAAAAAGTAAAATAAAATTAATAAAAACTGATCAAATAAATACTTAAAAATATATGAGTGTATAAACAAATTAATACAAGATACGTTTATAATAAGTAGAGATATTTTTCAATTTAATAAAAATTAAGATCTATTTTTCAAAAAAAAACTCTACGAAAGTGTCTTTATCCCAACGATGTTTCGGGACGTTCCATGAGTCCATGAGTAAGACTTTTATTGATTTTCAACCAAATCGATTTCAGAGGGAGAGGGGAAACTTTTTTCTTTGTTATGATTTTACGAGTCGCATGAAATTTCAGGAAAACTTAAATTCGAATATTTGACCCATTACATAACATTGCTTATACTACATACAGCTGAAAAGTATGTTAATGATCTTTTTTTATTTTTCTTCAGTCGTAATATGAGAAAGTTTCATCTTCAGAAAAACATGAATGGAACAACAGGGCTTATAATCACCAAAACTATAACTCAGGAAAAAATGCAGGGGAAAAAAAGTTCAAAAAGGGACAGCCAACCTTTCAGGTAAGAGGAATGGGTGGGGGGGGAGTAAGTAAACAAAGGTTCGGGGAGGATCGTGTGAGGTCGGCAGAGTTCGGTCGTGCGAGGTGGCCCCCCTAACTCACCCCAGTTTGACAGCAGTCACACGCCGGCAGCATGCCAGACGTCATGCAGGCACAATCTCACCATCATTATGGAGTATCGAAGGCCGACCTGAGGAAGGTACGTATTGAATTTGTATTAGTGCGTTGTCCCATGGCAAAAGTTGAACTTTCATTTACTCTGTCCTACATCAGGGATATTGAATTTGTGTTACAAACCCTACTGCAAAAGTTGAACTTTCATTTACTCTGTCCTACATCAGGGATATTGAATTTGTGTTACAAACCCTACGGCAAAAGTTGAACTTTCATTTGTTCTTTCTTACATCAATCAGTTGTTTCCTGAAATTTTGCACCTCAAATTTTAAATTAAACACCATTATGGAAATATGAAGAAGTCGTCGGTGAATCACCGTCTGTGAACTCCCCCACCGTTTTCAAGTTCTCTCTCTCCCTCTAAACTCAAGGACTTTACAAGTTGTTTTTGTTTTTGACTACGTCCTCATATCACCTACTAACAGATTTTGCCTCGCTCTGGTAGGTATGAGAGCGATTCTACGAAGGGAGTCCTAATTTTCCAATATTCCGGTTTTATTAAAATAATAAAAATTTAAATTATTAAAAAAAATTAGGAAATAATTATCAAATTAAATAGGTTTTGGGAAGCTTGTTCTATGGATCTAATTTTATTGAATACATTTTAGTTCAATAATACTAGTGGGCGACAGACATTTTTTATGAAAGAATTAATTTAAAACGTTAGTTGGTATATTTGCCATGGCAACAATGCATTTCACTCCACTTAATTTATTACTTCCTTGAGGTGAACTTGAAAGAAATAAAACTTTTTTATTTATGGTATTGTCTAATTTCACCAACTATATTTACATGGGAGTACTTTCGGTATTTCTACCATCCTCAGCCAAAAGCATAAGAGATAAGACTTCCTTGAGGGCACGGTAGCTCAGTGGTATGCTTGCCTTCTGAGCTCAAGATCATGGATTCCAAACCCGATCGAGGTCTTTATTTTATTTTATTTGGGAGGTAAAATAAATTTAAGAACGCTGTCTTTCAGATGGGACGTTAAGCGATGGTCCCGAGCCAATACGGTACTCGTTAAAGACCCCTACCCTAGGTGAATAAAAATTTAGGGTAGACAAAATTTAGGACTCCCACAGTAGAGTCGGGCTCATGTCCACCATAGTGACGAAAGAGCGTTCTGGTAGTAGGCGATATGACCTCGTAGTTAAAGCCCGAACATGAGTCATAATAACTAACTAATTTATTACTTCCCTGGCTATACTTAGATGTTTTACCGAAGATTTTTTTTCCCCATTTTTGGGAACAGGAAACGGAAAAACTGAAAATCCGTTGAAAACTCAACATCGTATTTCTGACCGTATAGCTAGGGAAAGTAAAACCCGATTTCGGAATTTGTCATGTTACATAACTTTCCTTATGGGAAAGTCATAATCCAAATGAACAAATGTGTACGATGGACAGGAATGCAATGAGTCCAAAAGAGGTTCTGAACAGCTGTGCCAACCTACCTGTTGATATGGGATGCAACAGTGTGTACATAGTGATGCAGTCAACAGGTTGTCTACAGCCTGCAGTGTAGTATTGACAGCGGCATCTTGATGTGCTAAGTGGTTAGAATTACCAACCGCTGTGGACTATCGATACGCGATACATCAATGATATTTTTGCACAGATCAAAATTATCTATTTTCTTTATTGATATTTTTGTACCAATACCTATAGTTTACTAGGGCGCCGGTAGTTCAGTGGTATGCGTGCTTGTTTTCTGAGCTCAAGAACGTGGGTTCGTAACCCGACCGAGGCCCTTAGTTTATTTTATCTGGGAGGTAAAGTTAACTTAAGCACGCCGTCCTTCGAATGGGACGTTAAGCGATGGTCCCGAGCCTGTTCGATGTCAGGTACTCGTTAAAGACCCCTGTCCTAGGTGAATAAAATTTAGGGTAGGCAAAATTTAGGATTCCCAGAGTAGAGTCGGGCTCATGTCCACCAGAGTGACGAAAGAGCGCTCTGGTAGTAGGCGATGTGACCTCATAGTTAAAGCCCGGGCATGAGTCATAAAACTTAACCTAAATTCAGAATCTTATACAACCCAAAAGTATTATTTTTACGATAGTTCATCCACATTTAAGTTCTTGGTTTAGCTACACAGGGTATCTATTATAGAGTATTAGTTAGTTATTGTGTCTCATGCCCGGCTACTAACTACTAGGTCATATCGCCTACTACCAGAGCGATTTTCCGACTCTACTATGGGAGTCCTAAATTTTATTTACTTAGGATAGGGGTCTTTAACTAGTTTCTGACATCGTACAGGCTCGGGACAATCGCTTAACGTACCATCCCGAGGACGCTGTGAGTACCTTTTTTCACCTCTCAGATAGAGAATCTTAGGTCCTCGGCCGGGTTTCGAACCAGTGATCTTGAGCTCAGTAAGCTAGCACACTACCTCGGAGCTACTGTCGCCCTCCATTATACTCTATAATATGTATAATAAGTGTATTTAATTTTAATTTATTTTATTATTATTATATTTTTTTTTAGAGCAATAAACCAATAATGGAGAAGAAGAGGCGAGCCCGTATCAACCAGTGTTTGGACGAACTGAAGAATCTTATCTTGGAGGCTATGAAAAAAGACGTAAGTTTCCCACGGTACCTAGTGAGGGGAGCCTGCTTTGGAGGGGGGCTTATTACACAGCTTAAAGAAATATGCATGTACATGACATTAATATTTAAATATATATATATATATACAGAAGGCACCGGTAGTTCAGTGGTATGCGTTTACTGAGCGGGTTCAAGACCCGGTTGAGGCCCTTAGTTCATTTTACCTTGGAGATAAAAATAAAAAGCACGTCGTCCTTCGGATAGGACGTTAAGCAATGGTCCCGAGCCTGTACGAAGTCAGGTACTCGTTAAAGACCCCTATGCTAGGTGAATAAAAATTTGAGGTAGGCAAAATTTAGTTCTCTCATGGTAGCGCCGTGCTCAGATCCACCAGAGTAACGAAAAAGCGCTCTGGTAGTAGGCGATGTTGTTATTACGACGTTGTTGTTAAAACCTGGGCATGAGTCATGATAACTAACTATATATATATATATATATATAGATATATATATATATATATATATATATATATATATATATATATATATATATATATATATATATATATATATATATATATATATATATATATATATATATATATATATATATATATATATATATATATATATATATATATATATATATATATATATATATATATATATATATATATATATATATATATATATATATATATGTATATAAATTGATTGAGATGCACTGTTTTTGAGTTCTATATTTATTACCTCGTTTCATATGTACTGGCAGGTTAAACAGCGTTACAGTAATATTTTTTTTTATTTATTTATTTATTTTTTTATTTTAAGTCACAACTATGCAAAAAATGCACAATCAGCGGCTGGGCTGACGTATAATATACAGAAATAATAAAAATAAAATAAAATAATAAAAATAAATATGACATGAAAGGCTTGAGAGAAGAAAAACACCCAGCGGTGAACCCTCATGTCACAGTAATCTTATCTGACTTGTTATTAACTAAGTTAGATGTATTTTGAAATAAGTTTACATTTTCAATGATTTTGACACGTAGTTGTGTCACTAAGCTGCCTCCTCATTGTAAATATAAATTTTGGATATAAAAAAAAAAATCAAGTATTTAATTATATATTTTTTTTAGTCTTGTCAAAGGAAGTACATTGTCAGTATAGAAGAAGTTATGTAATCGGTCAAAAATTTAAAATTTAGTTTTCAGTGGAATTTCATGTTTTTCGATACCTTGGTTACAAAAATTAAAAACACAAATATTACTGTCTGTGCTCGTGGGGGTGTGAACACGATAACTCCCGATAGAATGAATGTGACATGAAATTTTATATTAAAATAAGTCAAAACTCCATTAAGACCATATCTGTCAATTATCTTTAACTTTGAGGTCATATCGCCTACTACCAAAGCACTCTTTTTTTACTGTGGTGGGCGTGAGTCCCATCCTCAAGGTTTTACATCCCAGATAAAAGAAAAAACCTAAGGGCCTCGGCCGGGTTTCGAACCCGCGATCATGAGCTCAGTAGCTCCCGAGCTACAACACACAGCTAAAATATAAAAAAAAAATCGAGCGTCTCGTTTGAAAACATCTGGGTCAATATAATATCAATAGTTTGGACGTTTTAATTAATAATTAGGGAAATTATCTTTCAAAAAAGAATGTATGGAAACATGTGTGGGCCTGCCGGACTGGGGTCTGTGATGTGGGGAGAGACCATCTGTAGTCAAGTTCCCACAGAACCCACCCGAACGAAACAGGAAGTATCTACTGTTCTGCTCTTGTGCCTCGTCCGGGGTCCACCCGCCTCCTCATCCAGAAGGAAAACCAGCAATGTTTATTGTCCCTCATATCTTGGAGACCTTAAATATGTAGACCTCTCTCCAAAACGTCACCCTCGACGCGCAGAGTGATTAAAGGTCTGAAATATACAGAAGACTGCCAAAACCCTTTCAAAGAATTAGATCCTCTGCATATATTAAACAATGTCTAATATATGCTTATATTAATGCTAATACATATAATACTAGTCAAGATACTCACATAAAAAAATTATCTACTCCAAACTTAATAAGTCCAAAAAATGTACGAATTACTGTGCCCCAAAATTTTTTGATTCCCTATCACTTAAATTTTTTTTTTTTATGTCTTATTTATAAAGATACAACGGTTGCTAGATTGCAACAACCAGCATCTATGATGGTATTGATATGTTGGCGCGAAGGGCATGTGAGAGAAAGGCCACCCAGTGGTAGGTCTTCGGGACGAAACTTTATCTTAACTATTAGGACAAGAACAGAAAAAAAAAAAATAAATAAAAAGGAATTGAAAGACAATTTTGATGGATGGGTAAGAGAGATGATAAAAGTAAAGGAAAATAATGTCCTTCGTGGGGGGTTTTATGGTAAGTGTTGTGAATATAAAATACGTATTTCTGGATTTATATGTGTGTAAAGTTTTCTAAAAAAAACCGTATGTAAGTAGTTTGTATTGTGTCGGGTATTGCATAAAATAAACAATAAAAATTTGATTGCTTCCGTATCCATGTTAAAAAAAAAAAAAAATAGTTTTACAATTTTGAGGATTTCCTCAAGCGATTTATTATTGTAAGCATGTATTGGTTGTGATTAGCATTAATTTTTCCTTTTCCTATATTTCTTATATGTAACTATGCAATAACATGTAACTTGTTTTCTGCAATAAAAAAAAAAAAACAATCGACGGTTCAGGCTTAAAGTGAATACATTCATTAAATCGACAGTTATTAGAGTTTTTAAGCCTTTTTTCTCTATTTCACAATTTCCCTTTTGCCAATTTTTTGAACATTAATAGATGACATCCTTATAGGGATTCAAATTTCAATGTAAAATAATAAATATAATTTATTTCAATACATCGGCAGATATTGAGTTTAGATATTACATTTTTTTTTTTTGTTTCCTACAAAAATATAATTTACAATTTTTGGGTCGCTATTGGTGTGACATTTTATTTCATATTTCAAGTTTATAGCAATATTTCAGGAGACTTTGAAACGTGAAAATCCATTGAAAACTATCTCGGATTTCCGCTTGATTACAATACTTCCTTATATTAAATGTATAAGAAAGTAAATAGAAGAGGAAAGAATGAATATATGTATAATATATAATTATAATAAATAATTCGAAATTAGCTTAATTTATTTTATTTATCTAATTGTTTTGGTTTATTGTTTTTTTTAGCCAGCCAGACATGCCAAATTGGAAAAAGCGGACATTTTGGAGATGACAGTGAAACATTTACAAGATCTACAACAGCGAGAGATGCGGACGGCAGTGGCAGCTGATCCGACTGTTGTTACCAAATTTCATTCTGGATTTAACGAATGCGCTACGGAAGTGTCTCGCTATGTCTCTTCCATTGAGGGTGTCGACGAGGGAGTCAAACGACGTCTTGTAGGTATGTCTCCCAACCATATATTAGTACTTTGAATGATATCGATATTATTATATATGTATGGTGGTAAATACAATTATAAATTAAAATAAATCAAAAAATATAAGTAAAATTAATAATAATGAAATAATAATAATTAAAACAAAAAGAATAAATAATAAACAATAATATTACCACATTTCTTGTAGAAATTTTATAACTGGTCTACTATTTAATTTTTATTTCTACAGTAATTAACGAAAAGGGACCTAAAAAAATATCAAAAGTTCAAGACGTGCAATTTTGGAGGAAGTGCACGTATTTTTTTTTTTTTTAATTTCGATTAACAAATTTGTCATTTGGATTTCTAAAGAGATGCCATATTTTTTCTAAATTTTGCAAAAATATTTAAATCTAATTCAAGGGTTTTAAAATTATCTTACTGGGCCAACAGGGAAAATGAATAGCATAGAATTTACGAAAACAAATAATTGGGTTTATTTTCTTAAATCTACATTATTAAAATTAAAAAACTAAACATTGAAACAAACAAAAATCAACAGAAAAATCTTAAAAACTAAATTCTTAAAACTATTTCCATTTTTTTTTTTGTTGTTTTATATTTTTAACCATTCTTTAAATTTAAGTTATATATTTCTAGGCATATATCCTGTACATATAAACAAACAACATTACCTTCTTTGCGGATCAATTTCACCGTCAATTTACTTTTATTTAGTTCATTACATCTTAAGCCTAAACACCGCTCTCCATCTTCACTCAGACCGTCTCCATTGACTCAGACCTCGACTCGTCTCTACACTAATTAAAAAAACAGCTGATGGCCGTGTTTTATTTTTTTACTCATTTGTTTTAAAAGAAATGGTTTGTTATTGTTTATTTACTAATTCAGTTTCTTTTTCTAGAAAAATAAATATAATTAATTTTTTTAATATTAATAATTTAACGTGTGTATTTTTGTTATACATCACAGTATATATACAGTTTTTTTTTATTATACACAATACTAGAAATACTTCTCAATAAAAGATCATGTCGAAATTAATAATAATCTGCTGATAATTTACAAAACGACTCAACCTTAGAGAGGTTATATTCTGTTACCTAGTCTGGTTTCTAGACTGGTTATTCCTTAAGAAGAAATTGTTCATTCTATCGCGTTATTTCACGAAATCCTTATATGGAGCCGACTGCTGCTATCATTAGGCCATCTTCCAACACTATTACACTGATATATTTTTGTTCAGTTACTTTATTGACTGATATATTTGGTTAGGTAGTGAAATTGTTAATTTTTATTAGATATAAAGTCGCACCCCCGCTTCAGAAGTGACACAAATCAAAAATCATGAATGCCTGTAAAACGACTCGGAAAAATTAATGTAATTTGAAGTAATGAGGGCTCATACGTTTTTCTTTCTAGTTTCTAATCTATTGGAACCCGAGAAGTGTCGTTTTTCCTGAATAAAGAGATCATTTTTCTTACCTCATTTGCGACATAAACCAAAAATTAACGAATTTTGAGTTATGTCACTTCTGAAGCGGGGTTGCGAGTTTTCAGATATTTCGAGTTAGAGTGAAAGGAGCGAGTTACTAACGGATATGTAGAGTGAAAGGAGCGAGTTACTAAAGGATATGTAGAGTGAAAGGAGCGAGTTACGAACGAATATGTAGAGTGAAAGGAGCGAGTTACTAACGGATATGTAGAGTGAAAGAAGCGATTTACTAAAGGATATGTAGAGTGAAAGGAGCGAGTTACTAACGGATGTGTCTACTTGCAGGGCACCTGACCGGCTGTCTCTCTGGACTGAACCAAGTACTGCCCCTAGCCGCTGCAGGACCACCCCGAGACGAGGATGTTAACAACAATACAGGGAGTCGTCTTCAGGCGCTGGTCGGTCTACATCTTCTGCCCCGCCTTGGAGGATCCTCCGCCTTGGCGGCAGAACATAGGTCCGCCTTCAGAGCTGTCCTTCAGAGGAACTCGCCCCCGGTCAGTCCGCTCAGTTCGGATCCAGAGTCAGGTCCTGAACTATGTGGTCCGCCCCCACCTGATCCAGAGAAGCAGCCTCCTCTCAACTTGGCCGTCAGGAGGACAGTGGACCTCATTGAGTCTCCACCCCCGCAGCCTTCCACTTCCTCTGGTTCATCCTCCTCTACCACTCTTGACATGTGGAGGCCCTGGTAGCCAGCCAATTGATTGTTAGAATGTTAGCCAGTATTTTATGTAATTTGGCCAGGAAAATAGTTACTACTCTATATTGTATTCAAAAATATTTAAAAAAAGACAGATAGCACAAAGTAGATAGTTTCAACAATGTAATGGTTTTATAACACACAACTATATGGATGGGGGCCATGGTGGCCGTGCGAGCTAGAGCATAGGAGAGTTTTATATCGTAGACTCCCTCCGGGGCCATGTATGTTGTAAATAACTAAATAACACCATTATTGAGACATGGCTAACATGCATCGTACATGAAGCCAATAAAAAAAACAACTATATTTAACTATTACCTACTAGCTGAATTCCCATATCTGATTCTTATAAGCCGAGATATGAGGATGTCACATTGTTAATGATCAGAGATAGGTGGGTTTTGATCTCAATAGCAGAGATATTTTTTTGAAAACATCTGTTTATATTGCCTCACCTGTCTCATGATCAACGATTTCATTAATACTTAATCAAAAATTCAGTGTTACTATGTTATTGGTTATCTCTTAACTTTCTGTTTAACTGTTAATGATTAATTTTGAAAAAAGTTGAAGTTTATTTATTGAATTAACTTTTTATTATATCCTTGTCGCGTTTGTTGATTCTTCATTGATATTACTGTTCTGTTGATAATTCAAATTGTTAATAATTGATTATTGTTTTTCATTTTTTTATGAAATGACTATAATACTCCAGGCATTTCAAGAGGCTGTACCTTACCAGCATTAAGTACAATTTTCAAATATTTGACGCCTATGATGTATCATATAATATTTATTTGTTTGTTTTTTTTGTTTCTCTATACTCAAGACTGTTCTTTTTTGGTTTTATTCGTTGAAACTGTAAGTCATGAAGTGTTGATGACGGATTGTTTAATTAACCTTTGTTTTGTAGTTATTTCAAAATAATTACCTTTATTTAAATGTCATAAAAAATACTTTCATTCTCCGAAGGATGACCACCGAAAAAAAAACACAGGCCAGGAATCCAAATTGCAATATATTTTAGATTATAAAAAATTATATTTAAAAATAAGATACAAAAATTGTTATTTTTTTACTGATGAACTATTCACGGTATTAATACCATATTTCCAAGACCATTAATTCAATAGTAATTTTATATTTTCCCTTTTCATAAGTGTATTTCGTTTTAAAAATCAATTTGTTAAAATATATAAACATATTGAATATTGGAACTCAAGAAAATATATAGATATATGGACTTGAAAAATAAAATAAAACTGGTTTATTTAATATATTGTCTAATTTCACTAACTATATATACATGGGAGTACTTTCGGTATTTCTACCATCCTCAGCCAAAAGCATAAGAGATAAGACTGTCTTATCTCTTATGCTTTTGGCTGAGGATGGTAGAAATACCGAAAGTACTCCCATGTATATATAGTTAGTGAAATTAGACAATATATTAAATATAGATATAGTTTTGTAATATAATATTGAGAAATGTATTCTTTAATCAGAATCATGGATAACATTTTGTACATAAAATATTTTTATTTATGCTTTGTAAATATAATTTTATATCTTTATTTCATTGTTTTTTTTGCCTTTAATTCATTCTTTATAACACACACAGGAGGCATAAGTATTCTTACACCGTACATTTTACACTTCAATTTAGGCCTTATTTCTTCCTATTTTAGTTTTTAAATAGTATCTTGTATTCACACTTTGTGTAAAACAACTACCATAATATGAAATTTTAAAAATAATAAAATGTTATTCATTTACATTTCATAATAAATTGTCTGGATGGAGTCATGGAGTGTTCGTACATTGAACTTTATACTTTAAAGATGGCCACGGTACAATTCTTGTAAACATTAGATCTCTTCCTTCAGCTTTCAGTTCATCATTTGCTTTGAAAGAGTAATATTGTTTTTTGTTTTTTTAAGTGGGCCGTAAATTGCTTGAAAGTTTGGAATCCTGGGTTCACCAAATGCCCATCAATTAGAAAAATCGTGAATAGGCCTCGTACAACAATTCAACACACTATTGGCAGGTATATAGAGTGAACATCATTAAAATCACAAGTTTATCTGTCAGTGAATTTGGGTATATTTCTGTTCCGAAATTCGAGAGTATTTTTGACGTAAACTGTCTTTGCGAAAGGTGTATTTAATTTGAGGTGTCACGAAAAATATTGTTTCAAATTTCATTGTAAGAATTGAATTTTTATGATCTTTTGCTCATTTTAATCTCTTCTTATTATTATATTATATAACATTATTATTTTAGAAGTTTTTGTATTGTTTTGAATTTGTAAGATTTTTTTCCGAGCCGTTCACCTCAAATATCTCCTAATTGTACAAATATTTACTCGTTACCTAGTCTCAGATAAATGCCCTTCCACACATTTTGCCGCACTCATTTTAGAATTTATTTTCATGTTTCTCTCACAATGCACCTCTTCTGCTTTGCAATTAATTTTCGAGGACACCCACTATTAAATTTTGATTTTAACGATTTTTACTCTTCACGTCTGTCTATAGCGTGTTGATTGTGTGAGGCCTATTCAAAATGTTTGCGATATTTCTAAAGGATTGGCATTCTGTGAAGCTGGTTAATCATGCTTCACTCCGACTCCGTTCTTTCCCGCAATTTACACCCCAACTAGAGAAAAAACAAAAACAATATTACTCTTTCAAGCAAGATATGAACGGAGGACTGAAGAGATTCCTAACTGCCCAAGGATCAGAGTACGAATACTTACGACCCCCCCAGCCTCCAGACAATTTTTTATTAAATATAAATTAACAACGTTTTATTCTTTTAAAATGTTCATATTAAGTTAGGATAGGTTTTATGACTCATGTCTGGGCTTTAACTATGAGGTCATATCGCCTACTACCAGAGCGCTCTTTCGTCACTCGGAGGACATGAGCCCGACTCTACTCTGGGAGTCCTAAATTTTGCCTACCCTAAATTTTTATTCACCTAGGGCAGGGGTCTTTAACGAGTACCTGACATCATACAGGCTCGGGACCATCGCTTAACGTCCCATTCGAAGGACGGCGTGCTTAAGTTTATTTTACCTCCCAGATAAAATAAACTAAGGGCCTCGGTCGGGTTTCGAACCCACGATCTTGAGGTCAGAAGACAAGCACGCATACCACTGAGCTACCGGTGCCCTCAATTATTTAGGTTATTATTTTATTAAGGTAGTTTTACATCAGGTAAAGTTTGAATACATGATACTTTCTCGGTTGATTTTTACTATGCGAAAAAGGGGTCAAAGTTAACCTCGAAAGTAGTGCCATTTCTTATCTCAGAAACACTGGGATGCCAAGTGTGCGAGAGAGAAGATAGAGAAATTTATCCCCCTTCTCAATGCCCCAAAAATTAACCTATTTTGGTTTTGAAAAATGGTTTGGTTTACATTTATAAACAGAATTAAAGGTTCGTTCGATTTTTTTTCATGATATAGCTCCTTATTTAAAATTTCGAATAAATAGTGTTATTTATTATATTTACCGAAAAAAAACTAGATGCAGCGCAAATAATATAAAACATTCTGAATTCAATCAATTTTTCACTTAAGAAATGGGGTGTATAGTTTCCTCCGAAACAGAACTCTACGATATCCTTGGAATATAATAAAGACAAGGCCAAGTACAAATAGTGTGTTTCGATATACATAGGTATATTATTTGGAGTTTTTGTTTTATCTAACTAAATTTTTATTCACACAGATCATACAGAATAACATGGATAAAACTGTTCCTCGAATCGTGATTTTTTTTTCTAATTAATTGGTTATTGATTATACGACCACGAGAGGGAGTTATATCTATGGAATAAAACTCTGCCAGACAGGATTCGAACCCGTAACCGTCGTGGGTTACCAAAGCTCTAGTCCGCACAACCATCTGCCCTTATCTATAAATATGTACAAAATACAGTAGAGTACGGCTAATCCGGACACTGAATATCCGGTAAATCAGGACGGGATTTTTAAAAAAAAAATAATTAAAATTTAGTAAACTAAAAATTTAATTTAGCGAGCGGTAAGTACGAAAATAATTCAAAGAAAGGATTTGACTACTCTGTTGGCTACAATGAAAAAGTACCGACAAAGAAGACGGCGCGCTAAATATTTACGCTAATATTTAAAAAAAATATTTAAACATATTTGAGGAGTTTGGAGCCAGAGCGGACCAACCCACAATTTTTCGGAAAATGAGTTATTACCATCCTGATGTTGGCATAGGTTCCCTTTTTTCAAAACCAGTGTGGATCACTTAGTTTCTTCACTTCAGTGATAGATAGCAGCACTTTAAGTTTAGTCCACAAATATTTTGTGCATATATTTTCAAAGTCACAATGGATCATACAGCCTTCAAAAACTTTATAGAAGACAAAAAGGGATCACTCATCCAAGACTATTCTAAAATTTCAAATATAAATAAATATTTGGGGCCCATTTATGGAGATAAACAAAATGTACTCAATTTTCAATTGCCATTTCTTCCTGTTCAGTTTAAACCAGTTGGCCCGCACTGGCTCCAAACTCCTCATTTATCGTGTGCATTTTACAGCAAATTACGTTTAATCTGGACTCTCAGTGATCCGGACGGGGTCCTCTACTGTATTATTACTCGTACTCCTCATTGTAATCGTGAAAATCAGTTTTTAACGGATTGTCCCGTTTCAAGATCTTCTGAATACGTTTTACCGTACCAAAGGTAAGTTTCTGCTCTCCTTCTAAACTTTCGAAATCGTTATTTGGTGGATTTTACCTTTCATTTTTTCTGTTTTGTTGGTTCTTCGATATTTGATTTTAAGGCTACAGCCTGAGTCACACGTAAGTTTCCACTCTTCCTCTAAACCTTCAATCTCTTTATTGATGGACTTTTACCTCATTTGAGGGTTCCAGACCCGGATCGAGGATAAAAAAAACTTACGTGTAGGTCGGGGAGCATGGAACATTCCCATAGGCTTATATTATTCCGCAATGAACCTCATTAAATATAATTAGAATGCATTTTTCAAATGTTCCAATTCCTACGGAACTAAGGAAAATGTAGAGAAAAGAAAATGTAGTAAAATCGTCAAACTTTAGAGCTTATGACGTATTTTGATATAGGTAATTTAATGCCTATAAATTAGTACTATACAAAACATACTTCTGAGTAAAGCTCTAAATTTAGTAAGATCAGAATAGAATACGATGTAGAATTTTTGCCCTACACGACTCATACCGTATTGAAACGTTAATTTTTTTTTCAAATGGAGGTATACATTTTTGGATTTTTATGACTTTGGTCATAAGGCTCTGAATAGTATAACAGCTATGGCATAGTTTGTCGTATTTGTCACTTATAATAATGAACAAAGGATAATACCCATAAAACTTTCATTAATTAAACATTAACCTTCTCACCCCGCCCACATTGGTGCTTCCACATTGAATAGCAAGTTTTCATGAATATCTTAATTTGAATAGTTAAAATATTTGAAATAAATTTTATTTTTAAGTATATTAAATAGAACCAAAAAGATAGAATAATGAAAAGTTAATTATTAGTTTTGTTGGTTGTAGATTTCCTAACCTGATTGTGCGATGCCAGAGCACTCTGTGTTGAATTTGTTATTGGTTGTATTTTTATTTTCTCGTAAGTATTGTTATCATAATAGTCAAAGTCTGTTTCATTATTTGCTTTTTTGTCTCAGATTTGATGTTTAGTTTAATTTAACATGATTGCTTTATGAGTAAATTTTGGTTAGTATTTATTCTTTTCAATATCTATTTGAAGAAAACAAGAATTTTTAAACGGGGAGGTTATACCATGTAAGTACTATAATTTTGTAGAATGTTTCTTTTTAGGTGTTTTAAAACTTTTTCTAATCCTTCTCATTTTTTTTTTCTTCTCCCAGCATTTAGAATGAGTTATCACCGCGGAGGAAACGGCCACCCTCGAGGGTTTGGATTTGGTGGTTTTCAGTTAATGACCAAAGCAGAGAGACAGGCCGCAATTCCACCCCCGCCTTCTGCAGCCCTCAGTAAACAGGGCTACTCAACAATGAGTTCCATCACGGAAAATGCTCTTTCTGCCACCTGGGGGATTCCGAAGAAGAGATCCAAAACAGAAGATGAGTAAGCGCTTAATCTCATTTTAAAATATAAACTTTTTTCAAGTGTAAGCTTGAGAAGCCTAACTAGATTTAATGCATGCAAAATGTTTGCTCTGTTTTCTACCTTGTCAACTAATAGATCTCCTTAGGTATTTTGAAGAAGAAGATGAGACTCCAAAACTGGATTATATCCCTGCACCGGGTAGTCCGACCGCTATGTTGAACAACGGACAACCTTCAGATACTGATGAAGAGGATCCTCTTGATGCGTATATGGCTAATATTGAAAAACAGGTAGGAAAGATATTGTTGATGAAGATATAAATAATATTTATAAACAATTATAGAGAAAGCCAGTATTAATATGGCCATGATACTATAAAGGCTAAATTTTTTTTACTTTTGAGTTACACAATTTGAAAATTTTAGGCTGGTGATAATGTCGAGATAGAGTACATATCTTTTAAAGCATTTTTAATATGTATAATATCTTTAACCTTATTTAAAGCGCGGTAAAATTATGTTATATTTGGTCAAAGTTTTTTTAATACAAATGTGATCATAACGAGATTTTTTTTGGAGGACTCAAAAGATTCTTAATATACTAAGTTTTTTAAGCTGTTTCGAAGAGTGAGAAAAGTATTAATGTGACGATATTAAAATTGAAAATTGTTGTTATTTGACTTATTCATCCCTATCAGGAAGCTTAGAATTAATATACTTAGAAATATTTTATACCTTCTGTTTTCGAGTTCTGTTTTAGTTGAAATAGAATCATAACGAGATTAACTATGTTTCTTTTCAGAGAGTCCTTAATATTTTCGTATTTGTGTAAGTTGGTAGCATTAAATATTTAAATAATTTCAATTGTCCGATTGTATTTTTGCTATGTGTATCGGTATAAATGAAAGCAAAGAATTTGTTTATCATTTATATTGTCTAATTTCAAAATACAGTAAAACTTCGTTATAATGCTCTTCTAGAGACCGAAGAAAAAGAGCGCTATAGCCGGGAAAGCGCTATTACCGAGAAAAAATAAAACGGCTAAAAGTGGAAAATATTTATTTCAAAATGTAGTATGTAGTACGTAAATAGATCGTCAAATAAAGAATTTAAAAAATATATACATATATATGTAAACAGGACATAGGTATGTATAAAAGATAAAAACAAAATATGTGTACATACAAATCAAATAATTAAAATTACTTAAATACATTATACATATTACTTGTTAGTTGGCCCCGGCTTAAAACATTCATCTATTCTTTTTTGTTTAACACAAACTAAGCTTTTTTTTTTTTTTTTTTTTAACAGTGTTTTCTAATTGATTGATATTTTTTAAAGTTTTGTTTTGTACTTCCGTATTGCACACAAAAAATGTACGAATCGCCTTTAATGCATCTAAAACATCGATTATTATGGATGATTCTGTTATGTTGATCGATCGAACTCTTTTATTAATTCATTTTTTTCTTGTATTGAAAATGATTTTCGCGACATTTTATACGATGTTAGCAGGACCCAGGAAGATAAAATACTGAAAGGAAAATTAGATTCGTATTGTAAACGCACAAGTTAATTGAATTCGCGAAAACATTTTATAGGGGAGAGAAAAAAATTCAGACATTTTTTTCACAGAATTCATTAATCTTAATTTATTTTTGTGTACACAAATTTAATTTAATTTTGACATAATATCATCTAATGTCTACTTTAAAAAATGAAAATGTCATTAGAAAAAATGTATTTAATCCTTCCATCGGAGCGTTATAACGGGAAATCGTTATAAACGGGAGCGTTATAACGAAGTTTTACTGTATATACATATAGTGTATTGGTTTCCGGTTACGCCCTCTTCAGCTTGAAGTTCAATGAAAACATTTCAATTTGTTAAGTTTGCATATTTAAAATAATTTATGGTTTCCAGATTTACTTTGTGAAGCTCCATTCTAGGAATAGATAATTAAAATACACAATTTCTTTGTCAAACTTCACTATATATTTATATAGTGAAGTTTGACAAAGAAATTGTGTATTTTAATTATCTATTTGCATATTTATACAATTCGGCGATTATATGAGGCTATGACTTCCCTACCCCAGAGAAGGGAATTCTTTCTTTCTTAACGGGAAAATGTATTGGTTTAAACATAAGATTTAAAAATTAATAGCAATGTGAGAAAAAGTGGTATTCATAACACAGTACATAGTATATATATATATATAATGAGATCAAACAAAATAAATTAATTTGTACATAATAGTTATTATGACTCATGCCCGGGCTTTAACTACGATCGCCATCATATCGCCTACTACCAGAGCACTCTTTCGTCACTGTTGAACATGAGCCCGACTCTACTGTGGGAGTCCTAAATTTTGCCTACCCGTAATTTTTATTCACCTAGGGCAGGGCTCTTTAACGAGTACCTGACATCGTACAGGCTCGAGACCATCGCTTAACGTCCCATCCGAAGGATGGCATGCTTAAATTTATTTTACCTCTCAGATAAAATAAACTAAGGGCCTCGGTCGGGTTTCGAACCCACGTTCTTGAGCTCAGAAGACAAGCACGCATACCACTGAGCTACCGGCGCTCTCTCTATATACAATATGTATACTAAATAAATATGCAATTAACTATTAAAAATATTAATTTATTTCAATCTTTCTATTATTTCTTGAAGTTTATGCTAAACCCAACTATTTTCTCTGTTAGAATTTTGCGTTAGGATAGTAGGGTTGGAGATCCACAGCCTCAGGTAATCTCAGTATGGTATAAATAAGCCAACTTAGCAATTTTGTGTGTTATTGTTGAAGTTTGTGCTGACGATGATCTAACCTGAAACAGGTATACTATATGTATGTATATGTTTTTGGAATTAGACAGTATTAAGTTAGTTTATATATTCTTTGTCAATATAATTTTTCAAATATTTTCCATCTTCTCCCGAAATGTTTGTTATTTATATATCATAATTTATGATGGTAATGACAAGGTTCAGTTGGTATTTTATTTGTATGCTTATTACATTTTATGTGCTACAGGTAAAGAAGCAGGCGGTGCCGAAGCCTGTCCAGAAGCCAACAGCCAAAGAGGTGCTAAATAAGGGGATCCGAGACGACATCGAGAGCGAGGATGTTGAAGAGTCCTACTACAGGTTCGTTGGATTAATTTACCCGACACTGAATTTTTTTCAACTATTTAGGGAGAACTATACTGCCTAAAATATTATGAGTGGTGGGAGCGTCAAAATTGTGTTCTTTTGGATAAGTTATATGATTTGTTACAAATACAAAAATATTGTCGGTGAATTACCGACTATTTATTTACCGAGCAGGAATTATTCAACTATGTTTTCGCGCCCCCTCCATTACCAATTAACTATACTGGCTAAAAATCAATAGTTGACAGGGGCTTCTGAGTCATACTAAATTTTGTGTCGATACATTTATTATATCGGCAGTTATTAGGGTGAGTCGAGCCCCCTCTCTGGTTCCTCTTCTCCCTTCGAGAAGTGCTGTCCTTATGCAGTTCTTGATACACATATAAAATTTCATATGGATACATTCATTCTATCAGGAGTTGTGTATACATACACCGTTTGAACAGGGGAAAAATACAATGTATACTCCAGAAGTTCCTGTATTAAGTAATATGGTCCAGAATTTACCCACTACTTATTATTTTACGCCTTCAGAAATGTGTTTCTTAAACTTCTCTGGGATGTTACATCGTTGGTTAATTCCGGCATTTCTTCCAGAGGTGTCTTCTTATTCTTTTTTCTGACAATATTTCGGGACTCTTACAAGTCCTTTCTTCCGGTCACTATGAACGAGTCGTTCATAGTGACTGGAAGAAGGGACTTGTAATTCGGAAAAAAGAATAAGTAGACACCTCTGGAAAAAATGCCGGAATTAGCCTTCAGAAATGAAAAAAAAAACATTAAATAAGTGGTGGGTAAATTCTGTCACATATTAGCTTCAATAGGCCCCAAGATTTTCTTAGGGAATAAAAATGGATTTGTTGAATAACTTATTCATTTATTAGCTCCAGTCTACATATTTATATATGTAGAAGAGGAATATATATGTATACTAGCAGTAATACCCGGCGTTGCCCGGGGAACTTTGACTTTTCTCCCAATATCTCCTATAAGGCTATTCAGTTCCTCGACAGTACATTCATGATGTTATAATTTTCAATTATTCATACGGAATAAGGCTTATAGTCCTTCAACTGTAGTAACGCTAACTTTGGAGCTAAAACTAATTTATTCAAAAAGATTTCTTATTAATCGTTGCAATGGTTTTCGAGTTACAAAAATTGCGTGAGTGGATGCTGGGATGGACCAGGGGTTGATTAAAAAATAGACCTTAACCTTCCGGTAGATAAAACTTATCTATTCAAAAAGATTCCTCATTAATCATTGCAGTGGTTTTTGAGTTACAAAGATTGCGTGGATGGATGCTGGGATGGACCAGATATTGAGGTACTAATACGCCTATAACCTTCCACAGACGATGACGAACAAGTTAAAAAAAAAATTAATCAAATCCATCAAGCCGTTCGTGAGTTACAGCAGTACAACGCACAGACATTTTCAGCTTTATATATATATGATTTATTAGTACATCAAAGCATTGTTAACATATGAAACCCTTCAATGTGTGATCTGTTCACTCTTCTTTGTTATATATAGTTTTTTTACATTGGTTTCTAGTGTTCTTCATCTAGTACAGGAAGTACAGGTTAAAATAAATAAAAACAAAGAACCTTTACGTACCCTTTTCAGTTTGTGCCATCGTCACCTGACTAAGACGAGACACTCACTATGTATATATTTTTTGTGGAAATATTTTAGAATAGCATAGAAGACGAGAGGGAATGAAGAGGAATCATCTATGATCAGCCTAACCTCCTCATTCCTACGTTTTCTTTAGCACCCACACTGTACATGAATCTTTCTCTCTTACTGACCACTGATTATCTCTGTCATATTTACTGATAATACTGCTATGTAATCAATTAATTAAAAAATTTCCCCAACAGATACATGGAAGAAAATCCACGAGCAGGTCTTCTGGATGATGATTCAGATGTTGAAATGGAATACGACGATGATGGAAATCCTATCGCACCGAAAAAATCAAAAGTAAGCATTGTACTTCTTTATATGTTGTAATTTGTTTTGTTGACCAACGAATTAACACTGAGTATAGTATAGAGTATAGTAATAAAAAGAAATTAGTCGGTGAATCAGCAGCAAAGTACTTCCCCAGAACGAATTACATAATTAACTTTTCTCCCTCTCCAATACCATTTGCGCTAATATTCAATAGTTGAATGGGCTCCTTAATACTCACACTAAATTTCACGTCGATACATTTATTCTATCGGCAGTTATAAGAGCTTTTCTGTTAAGCATCTCCCCTAGTCCTCCCTTCTTTTTGGTTGATTTAGCTGAAAATCAATTGGTGTCGTCGTAAGAAGGTTGTGAATTCACATACAGTAAACTCCCGATTATCCGCGGGATTGACTGGCGTGGATACCGCGGATAATCAAATTTCGCGGATAAGCCGCAAAATTGCCGATAATGGTTAAACAAAAGCCGAAGGCACAAAAAAACAACACACAGGCGATTTACTCGCACGCTAAGTAAGCAAACATCTGCAGCGCCACTAGTCGCGTCCAAAACTGCTCAAGCACACACTACGTATATACCGATGTATGTACTGCACAGTAATACTGAACTACATAAACGTTTTGTACTGTACATACATTATTAAGTGTACTGTACTGTATGTATATTTGTGATTTACGATTTTTATTACGTTTAAGTATGTATTTAGTAACTTTATTTCAATTTTTGTGAAATAATTTTCGGTTTCAAAACCTTCCTTTTTTATAAAAATGCCTCCTACAGGCACCGCGGATAATCCGCAAAGCGGATAAACCGCCCGAGGATAATCGAGAGTTTACTGTATATAATTTCGGAGGGCGCCGATAGCACACTGGTATGCGTGCTTGTCTTCTGAGCTCAAGGTCGTGGGTTCGAGACCCGGCCGAGGCCCTTAATTTATTTTATCTGGGAGATAAAATAAACTTAAGCACGCCGTCCTTCGGATGGGACGTTAAGCGATGGTCCCTAGCCTGTACGATGTCAGGTACTCGCTAAAGACCCCTACTCTACGTGAAAAAACATTTAGGACTCCCATAGTAGAGTAGGGCTCATGTCCACCAGAGTGACGAAAGAGCGCTCTGGTAGTAGGCGATATGACCTCATAGTTAAAGCCCGAGCATGAGTCATAAAACCTAAACTAACCTATATAATTTCATGTCGATACATTCATTCTATCGATAGTTATCATGTTCATAAACACACAGGTCGATTACGCAATTTCCTCTACTTTATAGCTGGGAAAATAACACAGAACTTGTTTAACTTTTATATTTTCTAATTCCACAAAAATATATAAATAAATATATAAATAAATATATAAATAAATATATAAATAAATATATAAATAAAGTGTACCGGTTTCGGCTTACGTCATCGTCACCACAAAGTTCAAAAACAAATTCTTTGTTTTGATTCAAGATACTATTTGCCTATGACATAAGCACAACTTAATTCATTCCCTTTTTTTTTATTCCGATTATTTGTTTTACTTCTAAATAACTCTAGTATTGTTTTATTAATTACGTTACAGATTATAGATCCTCTGCCAGCGATTGATCATTCAACAATTAAATATGATGATTTTGAAAAAAACTTCTACATAGAACACGAAGGGATAAGTTCTCTGAGCATTGACCAGGTGTCGGAGCTGAGACAGACCCTGGGGATCCGAGTGTCTGGTCCGAATCCACCTAATCCTATCACCAGCTTCGGTCACTTCGGGTAATTCATCACTTTATTCTTATATTGTTCACAGTATCGGACATTTATGACGCTCAGTTACAGTTTTTTTCTATTGTCAGGCTATAACCAAAATAACGGTTATGTTGTATCGTGTGTTGATATAAGTATATTTTCACAATTATGTGATATCTCGGAAGAACGAATCTAGACTCAATAGATCATAATATGAGACTTGTAATTATTGGTTCTTCTTGCATGTTGATAATTCGATGGTTCCTAGGAAGAAAGTCGTTATTCAGAAAGCGCGTCAGTAACATACGTTATTCGAATAGTTAGTCAATAAGGTCGTTATTCGCAAACAGCGCCAATAACATATGTGAACCACTGTTACACTTGTGTTGCAGGTTTGACGAGGCACTGATGAAAGCGATCAGGAAGTGTGAGTACACCCAGCCGACTCCCATCCAGGCACAGGCGGTACCTGCAGGTCTCTCTGGGAGGGACATTATAGGTAGGATAATCATAGACTATTTTTCAATTTCGTTAATGTATGTTTTCAATAGAGGCTCTACTGAGATTTATAACTAATCTTGGATAGAGGGCGCTGGTAGCTCGATGCTAGCGTGCTTGGTTACTGAGCTCAAGATCGCGGGCTCGAAACACTGCCGAGCCCTAAAAACCCCTTATTTTATTCAGTCACTAAATATTTAGGCTTTCTCTTCGCTGTTTTACACTTTATGAATCTGATGTATTTTGATGTGTCACTGATTTCCTGCACATTGAATGATGGTGCAGATAAAATATATGTATAGTGTATATTTGAGAATGCCTTTAGTAGGCGAAACATGAAACACACCCATCTCGCTTCTCTCTGTTGATCGTCTACTGAAGATTGCCTTCACTTTGTTGTCTAGGTATTGCCAAGACTGGAAGTGGTAAAACGGCTGCTTTTATTTGGCCACTCATGGTTCATATTATGGACCAGAAAGAGCTGGCAGTCGGGGACGGTCCTATAGGACTTATATTGGCCCCCACACGAGAACTTTCACAACAGGTATTACTATTCAAAATATTGTTTTAATAGGAGAAGTGCTAAGATAGAAATCCTTTTTGTTCATTCCTACATTTAGGATTTACGTTGACTCAACCATCTTTGGACCAAAGTGTGGACCACACTAGAACAGAAAATTTCAAACAGTGTAGACGTTTTTCCGAACTTTTGGGAAAAATTATTTTCGACATTTTCGATCAGTAGTGATGGTCTTCCTGTTCAAAATTGTTTCATTTAACAACCGGTTTCGCATATACTGTATCATTAGGCCTTGGTGAATATACGGATAGGCAACATTTAGGACTCATGTCCACCACAGCGATGATAGAGAGTGACATCGCCTCGTAGTTATAGCCCGGACATGAGTCACAATAACTATCAAATTAATATATAATATATATATATATATATATAAGTTAAAATTATAATAGGCGAGACTAGTTGTAAAAATAAAACAATTTTGAACATGAAAACTATCACTTTATTTTGAGTGTACCTAAGTACAGCGTGTATCATAATAAAGTGACTACATTCTACAACTTTTGAACGATTAATTGTAACGATATGAAACTAAGTGCGATCTTTATCGGACCAAGGGACAACAGGGATAGTTACATTTAGTTGACTCAGCCCATCACCAGGGGCGTTGTACACACACTAGCTTTACAATCTCTATTAGAAATGAGAGTCAAGTTGTACTTCATTATTGAATATAGTAATAGTAAAGTCTTTATTCAATTAACATAATAGAAAATTACATATACACAATAATGTGACCTTTTATGAAGACAAACTCAATGGCCTAAGCTATTTTGAGGAGTCTAGATTTACATAAATAATATTATCATATAAACTTATAATCTTATTTCTTATAAACTTATTAACAACAAATTTTTCTTTCTAAAATACAAATACAAATAAAATAATATATATATCTTTGTTCCTATTTATTTAATTCACAGTTTCTGAGATTGTAAGCCTTATTGCAATATTTTACCAGTAGTTGCCAGTCTTTACCATTTAATAATTCCAACATAAATGAAATATATATGGTGTTTTTAAATATTTTATTTTTTAAATCATCATATTTGGGGCAGGTAATGAAGAAGTGATATAGATCTTCTTTACAGGGACTGTAACACATTGGACATACAAAGTCCATATTTTCGGAGGTATATTGATTGATAGGTGTATAGCTTAGATGCAGCAGTTCACCTCTAAGTTTAATTATAAATCTAATATTTGACAATGGTAGGTCACTCTGTAAGTAACTATTAACTGAATCGTGGAACTCCAGTTCCCTACCTAACAAGTACCGGTCTGTTTTTAATTTCCTCCCTGAACTGATTGCGATAATGCTCTTTTAAACTATTTCGTATATTTGATAACTGTGTGTTCCATATTTCGATGTTATTAACAGACAATCTCCCAGATTGTAGTCCGAGATATAGTTATTTATCCGTCGGAACCAGAGTACATTCCTTATAATAACCTCTTTAGCTAGGGCCTTAGGAAGTCTTGGATTTGCCATGTTTATCACTTTGAATATGTAATTATGATGCAGTTTATTTGTATAAATAATAGTCGGGTCTACCCTGTTTCAGTTTGTATAAAAAAAGTTCGTGAGTAACAACATTTTTTTATATATTTAATTGTTTCTAAGAGTCCTTGAAATAAACTTTCAGAAAATGTGAGGGATCCGGCCCCCCTCACGAAAATTGTTTATTTTAGTGGATGGTTATCCTAAGAATGTCAAGTAGTAATAGTATGACTTCATTAATCTGAAAGGTTTTTTGAATAGAATGCAGTGTCAACAATATTTTCAGTTGTACAACAATGAGCTACACGACACCTCAAGAGAAATTTTCTTTTCCTGAGTACTATTGATTTTTAGCCAAAACAGTCTATTGGTGTTTGAGGGAGAGCGATAACTTAAGAGTTGATTATTTTATGCCGATGATGTTTTTTTATTTTGTCTTGGGTCAGAGTATAGTTCTATTATTAACTGTTCTCAGATCTATACAGAGGCTCGGAAGTTCGGCAAAGTGTACAACATCAACGTGGTGTGTGCCTATGGGGGAGGGTCCAAGTGGGAACAGTCCAAGGCGCTAGAGGAGGGGGCAGAGATAGTGGTTGCCACCCCAGGCCGGATGATAGACCTGGTCAAGATGAAAGCCACCAACCTACAAAGAGTCACCTTCCTTGTTCTCGATGAGGCAGACAGAATGTTCGACATGGGCTTTGGTTAGTATCGTTTAATACAATATTTACATATTGGGCTGAGCATGATGTCATTCATTATTATTATATATTTTTTAAAAAGGAGTTGTCTATTTCTGTAGACCGGCGTTTACTAAGCTCCTGTAGCTTAAAAGTTCTGATGGTCAATAGTTCGTAATCTCCCAAAGTCTTTGGGAGATTACGAGCTCAAGAACACAATAAAATGTGATCAATTACAATTATACAGAAACTTACTAGGAGTGGCTTCAAATGTGTATAGGCCCTTAGTTTATTTTATATAGGAGGTAAAATAAACTTAAGCACGCCGCCCTTCGGATGGGACGTTAAGCGATGGTCCCGAGCCTGTACGATGTCAGGTACTTGTTAAAGATCTCTACCGTAGGTGAATAAAAATTTAGGGTAGGCAAAATTTAGGATTTCTATAGTAGAGTCGGGCTCAGTGACGAAGGAGTGCTCTAGTAGTGGGCGACATGACCTTGTAGTTAAAGCCCGGGCATGAATCATAATAACTAATTGTATATTTTATCAAGTGTTATATATATTTCTTTTTTGGCTTTATGTGCCATACATATTATTAGCCATATCACTGTGTTATCTAGTTATTCACGACATCCATGGCCCCCTGGAGGGAGTTCTATCTAAGAAATAAAATTCACTTCCGGACGGGATTCGAATCCGCAAACCATGGTGAGACAATGCGACTAAAGCCCTAAGCTCTGACCCGCACGGCCAACATTGCCCCCTAAGTGTTATATTTATTATCGCATTAAAAAATAATATAGATTAGAAGCCTTAATGTTGTAACTTCACAAAAAAAATATGGGATTTTATTTGTACTTAAACAGTTAAATTTGGCGGAAATTAATAATATTTTTGAGAACAATTATGTTTATTTATTTTTTTTATTTTTACACCCTATATGGAATAAGTCACGTGATCATACACGTTTATTTCCACGGTTTTAATCTTTTCCATTACATTATATGTATATGCGGAATTAGAGAATATAATTTTTTTTAAAATAATTGGAAATGCATAAAATTCCGGATTATTGCTCAAATCCATGAAAATATATCAAAACAGCATTACTTTTAGTGAAAAGATTTTTTTCAAGCCTGAGATAGGATTTCATCTAAAATTACCTAATGAATGATATATTTAGGTTGTAGGTTATTCTGAGAGTTTGAAATGAATGAAACAGGATGAATTGAAATGGGATTCAGTCCCAACTTACCTCGAGCTTTTTAGCGAGTTTTTATATGGTATATAAATCTTATGCTAAGATTATTTATTATTATTATTTTTTCAGAGCCTCAGGTGAGGTCGATTTGTAACCATGTCCGTCCGGACCGTCAGACCCTTCTGTTCTCGGCCACCTTTAAGAAGAAGATCAAGAAACTGGCCTCAGACGTCCTGACAGACCCAGTGAGGATCGTGCATGGCGAGGAGGGTGGTGAAGCCAACGAAGATGTGACCCAGATTGTCATAGTGCTACAACAGACTAACAAGCTTCCCTGGCTCTTGGCACATCTTGTTGACTTTCAGTCAACAGGATCCGTCCTTATATTCGTAACTAAAAAGGTACTATTCACCAAATGTAGTATTTTGACCTTTTTAAACATCGTAAGCTTTAGATTAGTTGAAACATTCCTGTCACTGACAGATTTTTGCGTCACGCTTGCCAGGAATGTAGCCAGGATCTTGTTTGATGGGAGGTCTAATCCCCAAGCCCCTAATTTAGCAGAACCAGGGTATTAAAAGAAAAAAAAATCCCAACCTAGTATAATGTAGGGTAAGAGTAAAATAAAAATAATCTTCATTGATTAATAATGATCATCTTTCCAGAATTTAAAGAAAAGTCCTTAATTTCTATATAAAGTCGACATATATCTAACTATCATCCACGCCAAAACCATCTAATTGTTTGCATCGGTTCTCCGATTTCACTCAAATTTAGCAGGTGATTTCTACCACAAAACATGAATTTTCCTAACATTTGAAATCATTATCTCAAAAACTCCACTTTCTAGACCCGATTATATGAAATTGGCCATTTAAAAAAATTACAATTAAAAAAACCGGTTATTGCTTGTAAAAAGTGTTTTTTTAACTGGAACAAAATTTTAAAAGACACTAATCGATGAGAACTTTTTCAAGGAATCTAATGCCGCCAAAATGTTTTTGCTATGTTACGACGCATGCGCAGTAGATCTAAAAAACTGTTTTTTTTTTCTTCAAAAATTCGTTGCGTCAAAATACTTATCTTGATTTCAACGAAATTTCCACTGAAGACAGCTGAAACCTCATACTTTGAAATAGTCTTATCGAAAATTTGGGTATTTTGAATTTTTCATTGAATTCGAGGCGAATATGACGTTAATTCAATTTTTTTCGACAATTTGCTGTCATTTTTTGCGCTTTTGTGCGCGTGCGCAACAACAAAGAAAAAATCCGAGCTCTGAATTTTTTTTCCTCAAAATTCTCATATTTTTAGTACACTTGATTATGACTGTATATATTTTTTTCTGATAAAAATGGTTGAGAATGCAATAAAATAAAGTATCAAAGTACATAATTGATTGGCAATTTTCCGAAGAATTGATGGTGAGAGAGTGGGCACTGTCGTAGGCCATTGTTGGCCTAACTTGAATTTCCATGTTATCCTTCATCTTCCTGTTTCTTCACTCCCACTATAGGCTACTTTAGCCGATATATTAGGACATTTGCTATCCCATCCTTGAGCAAACCAAAACCTGAAAAACATTGCTGTTATATTGATTTGCTCAAACAGCTATCGATACGATTCAACCTAATTGAGCAAAGCTATCCTCTTGATTTGCTAAGATTAATTGTAAGTTAAGCTTACAATGATTGGGTGATCAAATTGTATTTGTATCATAAACTTTGAACCACTATTTTCATATATATATACTGATTATGATTGTTTAGATAAACGCCGAAGAGCTGTCTGCCCAGCTGAAGTTGAACGAGACAGAGACTCTCCTGTTCCACGGAGACATGGATCAGTCAGAACGAAACAGGGTCATCACATCCTTCAGGAAGAAAGAGGTCGATATACTGGTTGCCACCGATGTTGCTGGTAAATTGACATATTTTATATTTTTTTTATTTGCTATTAATTTTCTGACATTAATTTTTTTGGTTTTTACAACTTGGCAAATACAAACGTTTTGTGGGGAAATCCCATCATCATTACCTTAATAATTTTTTTATACTATCAATAAGTAACATGATAATATTATGATGTTCGTCATCAATTCATCTCACTAATATCAATTACGATTACTGTTTTTGTCCTGTGATTTACATATCTCTTGTACCCGTTATAATGAATATTCAAATAATTTATTATTTTACTCCATTATTTTATTTAATAAATAATTTATCTTTATTATAATGTTGTATTTTTGTTTTTCAGCGAGAGGCTTAGATATTCCTCACATAAGAACTGTAATTAACTATGATATGGCCAAAGATATAGATACACACACTCATCGGATTGGACGAACTGGTAACGTTTATTTCTGTTTTTATTCTCACTAGCAAATCTGTTGGCAAAATTAAATTAAGATACCGACCATTTTTTTTGGTTTCGTAATCCTTGGGTCATGGGACAACAACTTTATTTTTATATTTAGTATTTCAAAAAATCATGTTACATCGAAGGGATGTAAATGGGAGTGTTTCGTTAAATAACTGGGAAAAATATAATTCAACGCAATTTTTGTTGAATATAAAAACAAAATCTATCATCTGAAAGCTAAGAGCTTGTAGCACAGTTCCCAACATTGTTGAATTTCGTCTCATTATTTGTGTAACATTTTTTGACCGTATTAAATCGTTCTAAAAAACATATGATTGTGAAATTACACTATACACTATGAGTTTTAACTTAGAAGTGGCCTAAAGAAGTGAAAACCACGGTTTCAAAACGTGCTCCATAAAAAAATGTTTACACTGTTATTAACTAAAGGGAATATCTACGGAGAAGCTCATCTGCATAAAGAAAAATTATGAAATGTTTTTGTCATCAAATTGTCTTCATGCATTTTGGGCTCAAAAAATGGACCATTCTAGATTTTTTAAAAATTATTATTATTAAAAAAACAATTTTTTTACTAGGTCGTGCGGGTGAAAAGGGTACAGCCTACTCGCTGGTCACAACTCTGGATAAGGACTTCGCTGGATCCTTGGTACGGAACTTGGAAGGTGCTGGTCAGGAAGTACCCCAGCCTCTACTGGAACTTGCTTTGCAGGTACGGGTATCAATAAGTAACATCAGTAACAGAGATAAGTACAGTCACTGGGTTGTAATAATTGGAATTTATAATTAATAATAATGTAACACAATAATCTGACTCATGGTCATCTGATGAGCCGCAGTCCTCCACTAGACTGCCCCACTTGTGGAACATCGCTCACCGTGCAGCAGCCTACCGAATGTAGAAGGTACGAGAGGCTAAGAGAGGTACTAGATCTTCCAGTGATGCTTTGTGAATCGCTGGGTGACGACGCCTCAGTTACTAACTTGGTAATCAGTTTCCTACACCAATCTGGACTCATCACAGAAATCTGACAACTACCTGCTCCCCTGTTTCCTTGCATAATGTCCCACTAGTCCATAGTTTCTCCCCAAATTGCCTGTCCCACTCTATAGCTTCAATGACCAAAAGAATGGCTGATAACGCAGATCCATTACGTATGGGATCCCTCCAGGGGGCAGGGTGGGTGGCGGGGTGGGGCCTTGTGCGGGGCCCCTGGAATATCTCGATGTGCGGACGGTGGCTGGATTGGGGAGCTTGATCGGCTCCGCCGGGATCTCTGGCCGGATATAGTCCCGGGCTTGGAGGGTGTGGTCGGTGCCACATACAAGCACACCCTCCCTAATAGCTATACCGGGGCCTAAGCCCAATGCCTATAGAGAGACGTCCGGTTGTGCCATTGCTTGTTCCCTGGCCTGGTTGGGACGCTCGCTGGGTGCCCCAGGGTCCTGTGCAGGGTCCCTCTCCGTTCGCCCCCCGGTTTCTCTGCGGGATCCCATACTGATTTGAACAGTCAGGCATCATTGACCTTCGTGGTATACCTTAAAACAAAAAAAAAAAATAATAATGTATGTTGAATAATTTACAGATTGTTAAAAACAATGTAGGACCTGAAAATGTGTAGTGAACAATTACATTTATTATTTCTTCATTAGAATAACTAGAGATATTACAATACACCTCTGCACCTCAATACTAATTACAGTTTCGTTCATTTGTACAGTAAACGCTTCATTATTCGACAGCACTTGAGGTAACCTGACTCGAAAATATCCTAAATACAAGCCTAGGGCATGCGTCCTCCAATTTGTTACATTCTCAGCTGTACGAAATATAGAGGAAGTTATGTAATAAGTCGAAAATTCGATGTTAAGTTTTCACTAGAATTTAATATTTTCTGACCACCTGATTGCAAAAATGAGAAGAAAAAATGCTTGTCTGTGATCATAATAACTGCCAATAGAATGATTATGTGTGTATCCAGATATCCATAAAAACGACTTCTATTGACGTTAAGCCAAATTGTAAAGTATGTATAGAGCGCTCAGAAAATCCTGAGTAAAACACCTATTGATTTTCAGCTTATTCAAGAAGTTTTAGAGTGAGGAGGAAAATGCTGGGGAGGGACATTGCCTATGATTTTACCGATAAATTTTTCCTATTTTTGAAATCTTATTTCTCAAGTTTTTCTCTATCTTACCATTAAAATTTTTGAATTGAATCATTTTCTTTTTTTTTTCTATCAAATTATCTGTCTTTCTCTATATTGTCACTTAAATTTCCCCTCTTTGTATCTAGCCAATATGACTTACCTTGAAGAAATAAAAAAAAAATAAAAGAAAATATTTTCACTACTTTTTGAGTAAATTCGTTAACTATAACCATGTTCTGTGTTCACCAAAAGGCAGAATTCACCATAATAGGTTTTCTATCATTCTGATGGAAGTTTCACAGTTTTTAAATTTATTTGCAATATTTATATGTATCTATAATGTGGCTTCAGATAAGATAATAAACATTTAATTTTTTTTTCTAGAGTGCCTGGTTCAGAAAGACAAGATTTAAATCTGGTAGGGGGAAGGCGTTGACAGACAAGGCAGGGCTTGGCTTCAGAGAACGGCCTGGTCTCGGAACTGCTACTTCTTCAGCCATCGAACCACAGAAACCTCTTCCTCCTGTATGTTATTATTTTATTTTTTTATTTATTCTTTTGTCTTTAATTTACTTCTGCTATCTCACCAAAACTCTGATTCCTAAGGAAAAATCCTATGAAATAGTTCAATGGGAGTATTGAATGCGCCTGTAGCTTAGAAGTAGCATGCTAGTCTATTGCGCTCAAGACCGGCCGGGGTCTTAAGACACACCCCGTACCTTAGGTAACTAAACCTGGGTAGGCAAAATTTGGGACTCCCATAGTAGAGTTAACAGGGAAGGAAGAGCATTGGATGCTTAGGTCCCTAGGTATCAGCCCTCCATATATGAGTTTGAAGCCGCTCTGGACCAACCCACAATTTTTCGGAAAATGAGTTATTACCATCCTGATGTTGGCATAGGTTCCCTTTTTCAAAACCAGTGTGGATCACTTAGTTTCTTCACTTCAGTGATAGATAGCAGCACTTTAAGTTTAGTCCACAAGTATTTTGTGCATATATTTTCAAAGTCACAATGGATCATACGGCCTTCAAAAATTTTATAGAACACAAAAAGGGATCACTCATCCAATACTATTCTAAAGTTTCAAATATAAATAAATATTTGGGGCCCATTTATGGAGATAAACAAAATGTACTCAATTTTCAATTGCCATTTTCTACCTGTTCAGTTTCAACCAGTTGGTCCGCTCTGGCTCCTAACTCCTCATATATAAGTTGGTTTTCACTTGTTACCACTGGTCTGATCGCGACAAGGTCACTTAATATATTTTCTCTCTGACTTCTGTTTTTCTTTATAAATACTCATTATTATTGTTATTATTTACATTATTATTCTTACTTTGTTTTTCTTTAATTTTATATATATATATATATATATATATATATATATATATATATATATATTTTTTAAAGTTAATTTTCATTGTTTTATTTAATCATTGCTCTTCAATAGCAATTATTGTTTTTTTAGTTAATTCCTAAAAGCCTCCTTTCTTTATTCTGTCTCAATTGGCTGGTACTTGTATTATTTTGTTTATTTCTTATGTTATTATGCTTAGAGGACGTATGTCCCAGAATAAAGATTATTCTTGATTCAAATAATTGATGTCATGAGTCAGTAGAACAGAGGTGGCGTGGTTAATGTGCAAAGGGTTGTGAGTTCGAATCCAGCTTAGTTTTTTATACTTACTCTTACCCTGGAGGCAAAAAAACCAAAAAAAAAAAACCTTGAGCATTGCCACATTTGCCGAATGGAACGTTAACGATGACTCGAGTCTGTGCGATGTCAGATACTCGTTTATGATCCCCAACCTGACATAACCTTGATAGACAAGTCGGACTCCTGTCTACCAGAGCCACGAAGAGACCGGTACATAAAGGTCACAAAAAACAAAATTCACACAAGAAACTGTTCTTTGGGACTGACTGGTTTCCGTGAAAACGGGCTGGCTGCTTGCGATATACTGTCATATATTTTAATATTCATTATTTCCCCCTTGTTTGATGTATGATGCGGGAATATTAAGGTTTTAGGATTTTTCCCTTTAGTTGTCCCTGGAAGGCTACCTTCGTAAAATCTAAAATTTCTATGCCCACCGGAAGTACCTTATAGGTTTTGACTACCGCGACGTGAGAGTACCGAGTACTTTCGGTATTGCTACCATCTTCAGCCGTGACTTAACAAATACTAAATGGAAGTTCAACCAGTTGTACAGCGAGTGAAGTCTTAAAAACATGGACATTTTATTTTCAGTGTTTTTCATTTCTTAAGACTTCACTAATACTGAAAAACCCCATGTGGGCTGGAAAAGGGACAGTTAGGATTGTAAACTGGATGAATTTCCATTTAGTATTTGTTAAGTCGTGACTGAAGATGGTAGCAATACCGAAAGTACTCCCATATTTCATGTAGGTTTGGTTAAGTTTTATAACTCATGCCCGGACTTTAACTACGAGGTTATTTCGCCTACTACCAGAACGCTCTTTCTTCACTCTGGACATGAACCCGACTCTACTGTGGGAGTCCTAAATTTTGCCTACCCTAAATTTTTATTCACCTAGGGTAAGGGTCTTTAACGAGTACCTGAAATCGTACAGGCTCGGGACCAACGTTTAACGTCCCATCTGAAGGACGGCGTGCTCAAGTTTATTTTACCTCCCAGATCTAAGACTAAGCTATCCATATTTCATATATATTTTATTACATGAACAATATTTTTGAAAACATACGTTTTTCTTTATTTTTATTAAGTGTTTCACAATATCTCTTCAGAAAATGTTAACTATCATTATAAGATCAAGTTTTCAATTTGAAATAATAGCAGAAATGATGGATTTCAATGAATTGTTGCCATTTGTCTGATGGTGAATAGTATAAATAATATTTTGTTTTGTTAAAAAAAATGTATGTTTATTTTTGTAGAATATTCGACCTTCATTGAGTATTTCGGAACTGATGACAAAAAGTAGCAGAGGTCCTGCCATGGACAGGTTACAGGCGATGAAGGCAGCTTTCAGAGCTCAATATCAGACACAGGTAAATATTGTGTCATTTCTACTTCCCCAGATCTACGAAGTATAGGGTATGTTATGTAATAGGTCAAAAATTCGAAGTTGAGTTAATAATAAGTTAGTTTTTTTTTAAAATATTGTCTATTTCACAAGAAATGTTTACATAAACTACCAATTTCGGTATCACATCATCGTCAGCTTTAGTTGTCAATCAATGTTAGAATACATTTGTGCGATCTGTATCGATATAGTGGAAATATAATAAAATAAATAAAAACAAAGAACTTGTCGCCTGCTAATTACGCTATAGTCTAGTAAATAATACATAAATAGGCTTGTGAGTGACATAGCGACACACAAATTAATATTGTTAAGTATAAATATCTGTGGCAAATTGCAATAACCAATTAAGTGACATTTTTAAAAAAAATGAGATTTTCTGAGAAAAATGTGTATTTTGATCTAAATTTTCATTTCCCACATGAGTCCATTGTTTAAATTGATATTTATGACTGTGATTTCAGGAAAACCGAATCAGTTAACTGGAATTATTTTGTAATAACCAGTTAACTGTCATATATTATATTATAAACGAATTTCTGTACATCTACTTGAACATTTATATATCAAATATTACAATAAATTATATGTCATATACTTTAAACATGAATACCTCGAAATCAGGTTCGTGTCAGTTAACTGGTTATTGCAATTTGCCACTGATATATATATATATATATATAGATTAATTGTTATAAGTACGTAGCATATCATATGTAACAGAATTAATTACTTCTCTATCTACACATCACACATTCCACAACACGACAACACACTACTCGCTACGTACGCAGACGACACACTCTCTCAATACACTCAGACTCAACACTAGCAAGCTCACACTTACAGGAACATTTACACCAGTTAACAGATTGGGCCAACAAATGGAGAATACAAATTAATAGAGACTAATCTCTGCAAACCACATTTACCCTCAGACACAACACTTGTCCACCAGTTTACATTAACAACTAGCCCATTCCTGCATACGACATTTCCGATATCTAGGACTTCATTTAGACAGACGTTTAACTTGGACAACTCATATCAGACTGAAACGCACAGACCTCAAAAGACGATTTGGACGACTGAGATCAATCATCGGACGACGATCGACATTATCGCTTGAAAACAAACTTCACATATACAATACTATACTGAAACCCATCTGGACTTACGGCATCGAGATATGGGGATCAGCCAAAAAATCAAACATACAACGTCTTCAGTTCAGATGCGCCATTTTACGTTTCCAACCTCACATTACATAATGATCTCAACATCCCATTTGTACCTTCTGTTATCAGGACACGCTATCAAACTTTTCACGACAAACTCCATCATCACGCCAATCCACTTATACAAGAATTATCTACAAACACCCTCCCCACAAATCCACCACGACGCCTGAAGCGGATATGGCAGAGGGACCTGCTCCAGGACTAGCCTGGACTCCTCTTCGGTCACGTACCTCAGCAGTACAGCCACGCACCTAATACTGCACTATTTATCGCAATTGCTAATGGCAAATGTTATGCCGTTGTAAATATATAAATAAAATAAATAAATAACTTATTTATTCATTTTTAGATCATTCAAATGAAAGCTTATTTTAAAAAAGTTTATTTATTTATTTTTATTTTTAATATGATTGTATTCAGTTCACAGCCTCCGAAGACCACACGTGGGAGCAGACCCTGGACAATCCTGAAGGTGCTCCTCGAGCTGCCGTCAAGAAGGGCCCGCTCCCTGAGAAGAAGGCCCGAAGGAGCAGATGGGACAATCCCTGAGCCCTTCTCTCAGCCATATCCCATCCCTTATGTATATATTCGCTAGGATCTCTCCCTCTTTTTGTATATACTACAGCATGATACTTTATTTGAAGCTTGTTTTTTTTTTTTTGTTTTGTTTTTTAAGGAAAGTTTTTTGTAATCATATAATTTATTCAATGCTGATAGTGCATTTTTAAAAATTTATTGTATCAAATCGTAATTTATTTAACCTTCAATGTACTACTAAGTATGTACATTTAAGATTTACGAACTGTCCATCCAAATTGTAACATACCTTATAAATATATCATTTGTAACGTTTCTTTTTATGTTTTGTTTTGTTTCTTAAATCCATTAATAAAATACAGTATACAAAATTGTTTTATTTCTCCTATAATAAACATTTTTGGGGGTGGAGAAAGTTGGAAACAAAAGGTGGAGATGGACGACACTCGTTCGCCCGAACGGTTGTCAGATGGCTTGTTACTAAATCGATGGCAGTAAACGATACTAAAATGAGTATTTGATTTCTGTGCCATAGATGTTGGTTCACTGACGTCCTGTGTGCTACCATTACATGATGTATTCGGTGAACAGCTGTACCTCAGAACACACTTGCGCTTAGTATATTTATTGTTTTCCATATAGGAGGTTGAGCACGCCTTCCTTCGGATGGGACGTTGAGCGATGATCTCCCTTCCCTACCCTAGGTGAATGAACATTTAGTATAGGCAAAATGTAGGAGTTTCATAGAGTCGGGCTCATGTCCACCAGAGTGATGAAAGAGCGCTCTGTTAGTCACAATCACTATTCATTGTTTTTTTTTTGTATTTTTACTTTTCTAGCTAAGTGAAGTATAGGGTAAGTTATGTAATCGAGCAACCTATGTTGAGTTCTCACCACATTCATCCTTATATAGTCGATGAATCATTAGCAATGTACTTCCACAGCTCAAATTAACGTGTTGGCTCTTCCTCTGAAACTAAATAGGTCTTGTCCTCATGGGCTTCTGGAAATAACACATAAATGTAGAAGGAATTCGAGGTTCTGTCGTTTATGTGTGTTATGTTGTCTGGCTAGCTTAGCGTAGTTTTGTATAGATCTTGACGAATTGTGTTGTTTTAGTTTAGTGAATGTAGACTGTGGCTTGGTTGGTTTATTTTGGGCGAACAACTGCTTCGGTTATTATCGCCCTACCTTATTATATTCCTTGTCCTAACTGAGCCAGTGGCAATGTGTTATTTTCAGAACTCATTAATCAACTAAGTTTTCGCGTTCCCTCTGAAACCAATTTACCGATTTGTCTTCATCAAGTTTAGGACCCCTTCTCCTCTGATCCCCTCTATGATTGGTTCATAATGATTTGACAGAAATCATCAGGAACGACAGAACCTCGAATTCCTTCTACTGTGAAAATATACTGTCGACTCTATTAATCATTATAACACATAAAATTTCATGTCGACATATCCATTTTATAGCAAGTTGTGTTCACAGATATAAAACTTATTTATTTTTGGAATCAGGGGGCGGAAAGGATGGAATTTAGGTGAAAAATCTACATTGAATTTCCGACCGACTATAATTTTCCAAATGCTTCGCATAACTGGAAAAGTAAAATGATCCTCGTGTATGTAAACACGACAACTCCCAATAGATTGAATATATCTAAACACAATTCTATATGTGGATGCAGAACCTCTTGAAAAGATTACCTACCAGTCAATATTTCTAATAACTGTCGAAATAATATATCTAAATGAATTATATGCGAATTGAGAAATAGATTTTCATCCAAAGCAGTCTAAGAGGAGGGAGAGTTAGAAGAAGCATGGAAAACGTGTAGGTTGGTGACTCGCCGATGTTATTTTTAAGTTTATAATTTATATTGCCTGCAAAGTTTCTATAAATAGGGAAAAAAGTAATTAAGTAACCTCATAGACATTGTTTCATGTATTAATAATAGATAGGGGAAAAAATAAATAAATAATTTCATAGACATAAACGTTTATTGTTTCCTCTATTAATAATAGATAGGGGAAAAAATAAATAAATAATCTCATAGACATAAACGTATATTGTTTTATCTATTAAAAACAGCAATGCACAGCGTGCTCTAATCAAAACAAACTTTCTTTTTGTGTTTAAATATTAAATAAACTTGAACAATCACACAAATATCTCTAACTTGGTAACTCTTACATATATACACTTATCACATTTAGAAACAAACTTTTATTATTAGTTAATTATTATTATTTCTTATTTTTTCAACATTTATCTTAAAACTATTAAATAGATTTTCCAATATATGTATAAATATAATATCGTCTATTAAGTCATTAAGAAAAACTGTCTCAGTGCATTTTGTAATAAAATGTGTACCTCAAAGGTAAAAGACTCTTAATCCATTTTTGAAGTTTAGAAACCGATTATATAATTTATTCATCGCTTAAAATATGTAAATATGCATCGACAACTTCCAGGCCTTGGCGAAGCTTCGATAACACTGATTTACAACGTCATCAAGAGCGCTCCTCGCATGATAACTTCAAAATCTAGAAACGAAATTGGGGCCTAGATGTACCACATCTTAAATGTATTTCAAAAAAAGAAGCCACACTTTCCTTCAAAACAATTGGTGATTGGGTCGAAAAACCGTAACCGAGATAAGGTTAGGAGGATTCTGATTATAATCGGAGATCAACTATTGATCAACTCTTTACTCTTCGTATGATCCTGGAAAGAAGCCATGAATTTAAAATGACCACTCATCATCTCTTCATCGATTTCAAAAGCGCATATGACACCGTAAGAAGGCCCAAACTTTATAAAGCTATGAAGGAAATGAATATCCCCTCGAAGCTGATTCGCTTGGTCAGAATGACGATGCAAGACGTGCAGTGTAAAGTACGCATTCAGTCGGACTATTCTTCAGAGTTTCCCTCTAGCAAGGGATTGAGGCAAGGTGATGCCCTAGCTTGCTTATTGTTTAACTTAGCCCTAGAGAAAGTAGTGAGGGATTCCGGTATTCGAATAAGGGGCACAATATTTTCAAAATCAGTCCAACTGCTCGGCTACGCCGATGACTTGGATATTGTTGCACGGTCTTACCCAGTTCTTGAGAGTGCCTTTCTGGGATTGCAGGAAGCGGCAGCTGCAATGGGTCTCCGAATAAATGAGTCCAAGACTAAATATATGTACACAGGTGTAGACGCGAACCCCCATAGCCGAAGTATATCGATTGGCCCATATTCCTTCGAGAGGGTCAAAGAATTCACATACTTGGGCTCTCAAATCACCACCAGGAACGAGACATCAGCCGAAATTAAGAAAAGACTTACGGCAGCGAATCGATGCTATTTTGGATTGCTGAGGCATATGCGAAGCTCTCTACTGAGCAGGCATACCAAACTCCGGCTCTATAAGACCCTGATCCGTCCAGTCCTTATCTACGCCAGTCAAACATGGACCCTATCCAAGTCTGACGAGAAGGACCTGTTGATATTTGAAAGGAAAATTCTTCGAAGGGTTTTCGGCCCTGTGAAGGACGGACTGGTTTGGAGAATTCGCAAGAATAGGGAAATCTACGAGCTGTTTGGTGAGGCTGATGTAGTGAGGATGGTGAAGTTGGGAAGGCTGAGTTGGGCAGGCCATGTAGCCCGAACGGAAGAGGGCGAAGTGCCAAGAACAGTCTGTGAGGAGCCTTTGTACCGATCAAGAAGAGCAGGCAGACCGAGGCTAAGATGGGTGGATGATGTGGCAGCTGACGCGAGAGAGCTTCTTGGTCAGCGAAATTGGAAAGCAGCTGCACAGGACAGAGCCGAATGGCGGAGGCTCATTGAGGAGGCCAGTACCCACTAGGGTTGTAGCGCCAGTTAGATAGATAGATTCTGATTATAATACTCTAAAATAGTGTATTTTCGCATGATGGCTATGCGTTTTTCTGTAGATTTTTTTTTTCCGTTTACCTCGAGATGAGGGCTCCTATATATTAACTTTCAAATGGACAAGCTCTTTTGTTTTAAAAGTTTCAAAAATGGAAAGCCCTGTTGAGAACCAGACCCTTTGCCTTTTAAGTACAAAAAAAATGAAGACAAAATTTTTTATTTTACTTAATTTTTGATAATATTTATGCACTTTTACTATAAAGCTTTATTATAATTTTTAATCATATAAACATTTTCTTAAGGAGGAGTCAATTCATCAAGTTATTCTTTGAAATATTATATTTTTAAACAACGATCTTATAAAAGTGTGTAAAAAAATTGTAAGGCAGGATTAGTAGTTTGTAAATAAATAAAAACATTATGTTTATTCAGTTTGAGTAACACGTCCGCATTTGGTGTAATAATTTCATCTATTATATAGTATATATATATTTTTCAAAATAATTTTTTGAATTTTTTAATTTAAAGCAGTGATTTCAATCTTTCTTACTTCTTTTATATACAAAATAAGTTAACAGATAAACGTTATTTTTATTATGAATATTCTTTTAAAAAAAATAAGAAACTTCATGGGAAAAAAACCATAAGAATGGAAATTATTTTAGCATTTTTATTATTTAAAGGGAGAACATTGACTCAAGGTGTATATTTCTTTAAAACTTTCTTTACATTTGAAAATGGTTAAAATTAAAAAGAAATATGCAACAACATGTTCAACATTAGTTTACTCTCCTGCATTCAATTCGGACCCTCATGAATAGATACAATATTTAAAAAAAAACATATATATATCTTCATCTGATCCTAAGATTATGCATTTTTCCGAAATGGTTCGAAATTTCGCTGCCTTCTTCGGGAAATCACTGACTTAAAGAATAATATTTAAAATATTTTATAAAAGTCGCACCTATAATATAGGTGGTGATTCAATTATAATCATTATTGTATTACACTTTTTAAATTTGCTTTAAAATATTTTTTTATTACTATTATAATTTTATTATTTAACGGTAATCCGCGTAAAAAACTATCTTCAGTCCAATAACATAAGAAATAATAAAAACAAAAAATACCTGCCAACTCAAAAACCTGTGCTGGCGATTAGACAGGTATCTGGCACAAATCTGTAGGTATGACCTAAAAACATTCTCCCTGGACGGGCAACTGCATTTGAAATGAATAATAGTTTCAGTCAAGAAACATACAGATTCATGCCTTTTACTTTACCTCTTCCACTCCCTAGATAGTTCACCTTCAGAAAGACTAAGATTTCTTGAAACTATTTCTAATTTCTGAACTTTTGGGCCTCTTAAAACAATTTTATTATTAATTTATCTATTTTCTACAATAATAATTATTGTAGTAATAATTACAATTATTGTAATTATTACTTCCCCAATTTTAAATGTCATAATACCAAACATTATTTCTTTATATTTCCACAAATATAATTCAGCTGACAATAATTTATTATTATAATTTTATCAGGAGTAATGTTAACTGAGCAATTAAGAGAAAACATGCATATATATATATATTTTTCATTATTATCGTAACGCGATCTATATAACATTTCAACAATATATAAGTATGTGTATATATGTATACTTATTCATGTATATATGTATGTTATAATACATACAATAGACAACAATTATTGAAAATACATAATGTACCACACTCTTTGGTTAATTATATAACAACAAACTACTCTTTAACATTTATCATACATAGCTTATTTTATTGCTATGTCAATAACATTTTTGACTAATACATAAATAAGTACATTTATTTATGCTAATACACATAAATAATATATAGAGTGTTTTTGTGAGATAGAATTGGCAGTTTTTTCGGGGTCAAAATTATAAATGACTTCTTGTTAACTTTAGCGTTGCTTATAACTGATGCTTACCAACTTTCCACCTTTCCTATTGAAAGATACCTATCTATGTATTGTTTATTCCAAAATAACTATTCTAGAGACTAAATTTTGAAAAAAAGTTTCTTTTAACTTGCGGACCTGCTTCCTTAAAATATTAAAATCAAATCTCTTTTTAAAAAATATTTACTTCCAATTAAAATTCAATTTTTATTTTATTCTTCTGGTTCTACTAATGGATATTTGAATTTAATTTTTAAATTTATGGGTATGAAAATTATGGAAGTTATTCGGAACGCCCTGACTCGACTAAAACGTCAAGAACTGAACAGAGGATTCAGACTCGTTAACTGAGAACCTAAACTATCTACAGAGAACCAGATCGACCATACGTAAGGACTGGGAGCTTTGGGGCTCAGTCAAGCTAAAGTGCCCCCGAGACGACCAATAAAATTGACAATTGCAATTGATCGTCTAGGAGGCAATTGACGCGATCGTCAATTAAATGACGGCGATTAATATAAATTTTGATTGAAGGTCATTGATAAGAGCAATTGATGGCAGCGATTGATAGTGTAACTAGCAAATTGACAATCTTTTCGTCAGTTGTTCGCCAGACAGCAAAGATGAGTGTCGTTTCTGATGAGGTGGTTTCGTTCGAGGAAAGAGACTTTGTTTTGCTGTTAATATCTGAGAAAATTTTTGTAATCCTCGGGTTCAGTATCTCGAAGGATACGTAATAAATTTTCGTGGGTAAAATGGCTTCTCAGTTTAAACCATTCTTTGGGCCAACGTCTCTTTCTCTTTTCTTTCTTCCGAGTGCAGAGGGCTAGAGTTAATGCAAGAAATCCCATGTCTGTGAGACCATTTTAAAATAAAAATAAAAATATGTAATTTTGATAATCAACAAATTAAAATATCAGCGAGAACACTACGTCAAAACAGAACAATTGAAGGTGAACACAGAAACTAGAATTGATGTGATTATTGAAGCTCGATCAATCGCGCCTTCAATTGAAACTGTCAAATGCAATTGTCAATTTAGCCTTTTGTTCAAGACCTCAATCCCATTTTTCAATCTCTCCTACTCCTCTTTCCAAATTAATATCATCACGCTGTCATCCGCACAACCCTTCGAGGCGGCTGAGGCAGCGAAGATCAGATTCTTCCTTCATGCCTCTCAACGCCCCGCCTCCTGGTCTTCCTCCACTATTGGATGGTGGTTTGGTTAGGCAGTATGACAAGAGGGACAGTGCTGGTCTCTCGCGGCCTTTCTCCCTCTCCTCCCCATCAATTGTAGATGGCAGTTTGCGGGAAGTCCGCCAAGTTTATTATATTTATATTTGTTTATAATTATGTATTTGTTTTTACACATATCTTTATATTTTTGTATATATTTACCATTATTTGGTTCATATTCCTTCTCTATCGTTTTTACTTCTTATTTATCATTTGATTCATATTTCGTATTATTATTTTTTCGTTACTGGTCAACACTTCTAATTACTGATTGTATAGATTGTAGAATAATATATTGTGATGTACACTACGGAACATTTTTTTATGAATAAAAAGTAATTTTTTTTATTATAATCTAATATCATATATATATTAGATATATATAAAGGTGTTTAAGAAAACAAAACAAGAAAACATATAAAAAACAGCTGTAAAATAGGGTTGAGTGTAATGGAGTCGTGAGCTAGCTCTTAAACGGTGCAATGTGGTTTGATATGTTTTAAATAAAAATGAAGTTGAACAATTAGATGAAAGTTGACTGGGGTGGAATTAAAGTGTGAAGAGTTGACGGGGTCTGGTTTTTGTGGTAGAGGCGTCGAGAAGGTACAATTAATAATATATATTTTTCAATATGCCCAAATAAAAAAAGAAATAGTTTTTTAAGTATTAATTTAATGTTTTTGTGCCATTGTAAATTTTTGTTTTGTTTGTTCAAATGTTAAGTTTTTTTAAAATTTAAATATGTAAATATAGATAATAACCCAATTATTTGTCCTCTTCAAATTCTATTCTATTCATCTTCCCTGTTGGCCCAGTAGTAGTATCATTTGAAAAACCTTTGGATTAGAAATTAATATTATTTAAAATTATTTAAAAATTGGTATCTCTTTGTGAATCCAAGTGTAAAGTTTGTTTAATTGAATTTTTTTTCGTTGTATACGTGTACTTTCTTAAAAATTGCACGTCTTAAATTATTGATAATATTTTTTTTAGGGCAATTTTCGACAAACTACTGTAGAAATCAAAATTTAAATAAACAAAAGAGATCAAATTTCTACAGGAAATGTGGTAGCAAACAAGCTTTTATCACAATATGTATATAACATTGGAAAAATCGATGTTGATGCGCGTTTGTATGCGATATTTCTTGTTTTTTAAATTTTACAATAAAAATGTAAAAAAGTTTACGAGAGATCTAAACGTAAAAAAAATGTGGGTATAGATTCCGAGAGAAATTACAAATCCTATCTCGTTGGAACACTGAATATTTATTTATTTATTAATGCTAACATACATAAATAATAATATTATCAATTTCTTTAATTATTATAAAATCAGCATATACTATGATAGCATTTTGAAGCTCTCTATATATATATATTTTTGTCTAAAAATGTTTCTCCATATAACATCTATCACAAGAAACATTGCTCCATTTATTATTACAAAAGAGAAACAAATTATCTAACATGACAAACAACATATTTTGTTTATTACATCCATGTGTTTCCATATTTGTTAAATTTATTATTTATTTTTTCATACAAATTAAAATAGTTTTTAAATTGAAAAAAAAAAATGTCGGACAATATATATTTTTTTAAGATAAAATTTCACGATTGAATATGCATCATGCAATCCCAACCGCTATCATAATTGAGTACTATATAATAAAAACAAATAAATTAAAAAAAAAAAAAAACTATACAAACCTAATAAACTCAAAAGAAAGTACACAAAATTTTAAATATATTTTAAAGAAATTTTACAAATAACTTTTCAAAAAGCAATACAAGAGAAAGAAGTAGATAAATGACCTGCCATTTTTCTTGAAGATGTCTTCTTTCTTACTTCCGGGTTGTTAAAATTGTAACGAATTCTGAAAAGATCAAAAGAAAAAAAATCTTATCTTATCTTTAAAGTTTTAACAATAATTGACAATTATAATAATATATATAGAGGGCACCAGTACCTCACTGGTAGTCTACTAAGCTGAAGATCGCGGGTTCAAAATCTGGTCGAGGCCCTAAGGTTTTTTTTTTATCTGGGAAGTGCAACAATTTTGAGCACACCGTCCTTCGGATGGAAAGTTAAACAATGGGATTTAAATTGGAGCATTTGAAAGATGTAGGAGGGCTTTTGGGAAGTGGTTTTGATAGAAAAATGAATATTATATTTTTACTTCAAGAAGTTCTTATTATAGAGACTTTCACAAGATAAAAAACAATCCTTGGTCGGGCACAATATAATTACCAAAAGTATTACTTACAAAAATTCCGAAAGATATGTTCAGGCAAGGAAATAGAGAAACACAGCGGCACAAACAGCACGACGCACAGTGGGACAATACATCAACTTAGCACGAAAAAATTCAAATTATGAAACTCTCACTAGAAAGATGGGAACAATTGGTATTGGAAGTAGACTAGCTGTAGACATTGAACCCAAGATGTGGGCCTCCGTTGTTTACAGCCGGCATGTAAACACAGGAACGACACGTCATTATCTTTCAACATCAGTTATTCTGACAGTGGTACAGTGCAGTTCATTTATTTTTCAAACCTTAGCTAATATGTCTGATTCAGGAGAATGTAAGTGAATAAACTATATTGTTTATTTTGCCAAAATAGCGCATAAATTAATTAAATTCAATAAAGTTGTTTATTGGAAATTTTACATTATGAAAGCCGCCCAAAAAATTGCAGGCGATTGCATGCCTTCCACTTAGCATTTTTCACTTGGTAATTTAGTATTCTAACTGTTGTAAAAGAAGCAGAACCTTAGCTCTCCTTGATGTCACAGTATTTTTTTTTTTTTTCCTTTTACAGAAAATTCTAATGTAGTGAAGAACTCTTACATGTTTTCACTATGGTTGAAATTCAAGAGTTTTGAACGAAACGTAGCGGTTCGGGGAATGGCGGTTACACTTCAAAAACGATTATTCAACAAAATCGATGAGGAAGCTCTTCCAAGAAAATTGAATAATTTCATAAAAACTGTGGAATTGTCAAAGTATCGTTCTAGAAGAAAATATTTTCCGACGGATGTGTTATGGCTGCTAAGAGAACCCAACATTTCGGAAACAACGCATCGCATGATTCATCGCATTGTTTTTAAAATTATTTTATTATATTTACATTATTAAACTGCTATTGTACAAGCAAGTGCTTTTTTTCATTATTTTTTTTACCCCCAATGACACGTATCTCTTTAATTATAATCTTTTCCTATCATATAGATGCTTGTAAAATATGAGAGCTGTACTTTTTAATTTTTTCGCGCTAATTATGTGTTTTGCCCCACTGTGCGACGTAGCGAATAATAAGCAAAGTTTACATGGATTGTAGTTCAGGTAGTATAAGTACAGTATAAATATAAACATATAGTTCATATAATAAGGGGGAAGCCCAGCGCTTCCAGGGAAGGGATAAGAGCACTGGATGCTTAGGTCCCTAGGTGTAATACACCAGTCCACCAAATATATATATACATGGATTGTAATGTAGTTAGTTTGCCCTTCTCTAACAAAAAGAATCTTTACAAAACGTTTGGTAGACTAGGCTAAAGTTATAGCACATTGAAATGATTGTAAAATATTCATTTTATCGAACGCACAAACGAGTACCTATACAAATTAAAAAGACACATTCTTTTTATCGAATGTTATCATGTTCACAAACACATTCAGATATTTCTTATTTTCATTTTTGGAATCAGGGTGTCGGGAAACATGAAATTCCTGTAAAAACTCAATTTCTGACCGATTACATAACTTTCTCTATACTTCGTATTTCTGGCGAAGTAAAAAGTTATTCTGACTAAAGTTATTCCGTAATAAATTTAAAGAAAAAATTTGATCTATTGTCGAAAAAATATTATCTACATTCTAATATAAGTTTTGGCTAATTCGGTTTTTTTCAAGAAGCCCCAGATGATTATCTTGGTACACAAATATTCACATATATCTGTTATATAAAAGATCTCACCTTCATAGTTGACCATGCCATCTCCATCAAGATCGGCTTCCTTGATCATATCATCCACTTCTTCATCCGATAATTTCTCCCCTAAGTTTGTCATAACGTGGCGCAGCTCTGAGTTGGAAATAAGTCCATCATTATTTTTATCAAATACCCTAAACAAAATAAATTGTATTAATTTTATATTTGGCATACTGAAAGGTAAATAAATATATGAATGTATCTTAAATGTACCATCATCGTTCTAATTATTTCCTTCAACCAGGTGCGTTAATTCGTGTTCTACTTAGGCAGTCTAACATGGATTAAATCGAAGTTGCGGACTTTTACGAAGACTATTTGTACCAAAATATCAAAACCTTCTACTGACAATTTACAAGACTATATGCCCAATTCGCTGTTTAAAGAGTACTCAAGTTTTGCACCATTGTGACTTACACTGGTGAAACTTGAGCGTTGACTAAAGAAAAAGAAGAGACTTCTACTGTGAGAACGGAAGGTACTCAGAACGATTTTTGAACCTGTCTTCGAGATGGCAGAAGGCGAATCTGGAAAAATAGGGAGACCGACCTGGTGACCGTGATCAAGCAGGCGAGATTGCGTTGGTTGGGCCATGTAGAGTGAATGGGCGAAAGAAGACTCCCTAAACAAGCCTTCTATGGTAGGTCAGGTGGTGCCAGGAGAAGAAGGAAGACCTAGACTTCGTTGCATGGACGACATCGAAGCGGATCTCTGAGTGTTGGGCATCAGAGGATGGAGGGAAAAGGATCGAGACAAATAGAGGAGGATTGTGACAGAAGCACGGGTTGGTGGAGGACCGTAGCGCCGCAGGAAAAACAATAAGAAATAATATGCCCAATATATTATATGCTGCTTTTAACCAAACAATCCAATATATTATATGGCCTCGAACTACATGATACAATCAAACAATTCAATATATTATATGGCCTCGAACTACACGATACAATCAAACAATTCAATATATTATATGGCCTCGAACTACATGATACAATCAAACAATCCAATATATTATATGGCCTCGAACTACATGATACAATCAAATAATCCAATATATTATATGGCCTCAAACTACATGATACAATCAAACAATCCAATATAAACCGCATCCAAGCTTTCCAGTCCAAAGTCATCCATCAAATTGTAAACGCTCCCTTCTACGTCACCAATATATTACTCCATGAAAACAAGTCATATTACATTTATTTAAATATATATGAATTCGATCATTTCGCTCAAAATCGTCATTTATGTTATACTTTATACTCTTAAAGCTGATTTTACATGAGCAGTAAAAATGCAAAGTGCAGGAGCAGCAAATGCACGCTATTGGATATGAGTAATTTAATTCTAAAAGCACAGAAACCACAGTGTGCATTTGCTGCTGCTGCGCTTTGCATTTTTGCTGCTCATGTAAAGTTAACTTAAAGTATTACAGTCAGTGGTTACCTCAGGGGGAGCTTCTAGGGGTCCGAGTCTCCCAAATTAATAACAAAAGGTCTGCAACGCTAACCACGGAAACTGTGGGCTGTGCCCCCGGGAGTCTATACCCCCCACCCTCGTAGCCTAACTTTCTCCCCCCCCCTGCTCATAACCCTGGCTACGCCCCTGGATATATTACATCTAACTTGAGATATATTACAGAAGTACTCAAACTACTAACTGTTACAAAAAAGTTGAAGTAGCTTACATATTAAACTAGATACTTCTCACTAAAAGTATACAACTTTCCTTTCAAAAAGTTTTACCTGGATTTTCAGGATGTTATTTACGAACGTACCTGAATGCTTCTCGAAGTTCATCTTCACCTTCTGCTCCTTTCATTTTTTTCGACATCATCTGAAGGAATTCGTTAAATTCAATAGATCCGTTTCCATCTTGGTCCACACCGTTTACCATGTCACGTAATTCAGTTTCTATAAATTAAATAATATTATTAATTATTTAGTTTTTTTAAAAATATTTCTAGCCAAATGTGTACCAGCAGTTAGGAAATTCAATGAAAATTAACACTATTTTGATATAATTTATCTAAATTAACAATCTGAAATACTTTGCCACGCCGTCCTTCAGATGGGACGTTAAGCAATAGTCCCGAGCCTGTGCGATGTCAGAAACTCGTTAAAGACCATTTTAGATGAATAAACCTAAGAAAGAGCGCTCTGTAGTAGGCGACATTACCTCATAGTTAAAGCCCGGGCATGAGTCACAACAACTAAATAACTAAAATAATTTGAATTGTATAAATTAGAAAAAAAATAAAACAAAATGTTCGCTATATAAGTAGATCCTAATTGAAGGGTCAGGGGGAAAAACAGTTTATGTCACAAAAACAATCAATCAAAACAAAAATCAAGTTTTAATGATTCAAGACTTGTAAGTCGTAACTAGTACGTTAACATTTTTTACAAAAAATGGTTTCTGATAACGAATGTAATTAAAATGTGAAGTACATTTAAAAAAAAAAAAAAAAGTTGAGAGATAAAAATTAAAAAGAAAAAAAGTTTTTCCCCCTGACCCTTCAATTGTATAGCTTATAAATGACTTTGCGGTGCCTATCAGCGGAAAAACAGTGCTAACCTAATGAGCTCAAAATCGTGGGTTTGAAACCCGGTCGAGGCCCTTAGATATTTTATCTGGAAGGTAAAATAAACTTAAGCACGCCATCCTTCGGATGGGACATTAAGCGATGGTCCCGAGCCTGTCAGGTACTCGCTAAAGACCCCTGTCCTAAGTGAATAAAAATTTAGGATAGGCAAAATTTAGGACTCCTACAGTAGAGCCGGGCTCATGTCCACCAGAGTGGGCATGAGTCATAAAACCTAACCTAACTTATCAAAAATTGTATACATACAAATTATTGATTTATCATATACGTATAATGTTTGATATTTTTATGAGCATGTTTTACGAAATATATGGGTAATTCCATGCCAACTCGACATGGCATGACACATGACCACCTCGGATCAATGAAAATGAGTGATTTTCAGGCCGAAGGCATCAACATAAGTCCAAAAATGCATTAAAATAATTGGAAATAATTGATCACTACTTGGTAACGGCGGTTTTTTTAAATGTAAATTTTATGCGTTTTGAAGTACGATTTTTTTATATCTCGTTTAAAGTAACTAATTCGTTTTAAATCAAATGAAAAAAGCATGTTTGTTATAGGATTTTTGACGTAGATTACGAATCTCGCGTCAAAAGATTGATTTTTGCCAAACCAAACCCCCAAAAATGGCAATAATTCAAAAAATCGATAAATTTGAATATCTCAAAAACTTATGCCTACATTTTTTTTTCTATACCGCCATTCTACTCCTATGGAGTCATACTAAGCTGCCAATATCAAATTTTTGTGGAGAATCACATTGACTGATTTTAACATGTAAATAACCAAATTTTTAATCAGTATATAAAGCTTTTTTTGTGGTTGTACTTAAATAACCATAACTTTTACCCATATAATAAAACAAAATAGATTTTTGGTATTTTCGAAATATATTTTTACGCTCTTCAATCGTAAAACAAAATACACTTTTCATATGAAATGCCAGGAATTAAATTCATGTTCAAATATTTTTGTTGGTAATGAATTGTTTTATAAAATTTTATTTTGTTATAATTTTAATAAGTTACAAAATTATATTTCAATAAAAGCAGCATATTTAAAGTACAACCACAAAAAAAGCTTTATATGCTGATTAAAAATTCGGTTATTTACATTGTTGGCATGGAATTACCCATATAGTAACATAGTTTACAGCAATATTATGTAATTCTAAAAAAAAAATATTGTTCTAGTGATGGCTCATAGAAGCCGAAACGTCAGAAATAATACTTTCAAAGTAATACTTATTTACACCTTGTTGCGCCACAAAAACCAAAAACATGTTTGCATATTGTCCACTTCACTTCGTTTGCACCTCCAGGAGCAGGGACTACACTTTAAATATGAACATAATCTGTAAACTGTCTCATAATTATACTGTTTTTTTGGGGGGGAATAGAAAATGGTGTGTTATGAGCAAAATAGTTCCTGTAAATATTATTTTTGATGGATATAGTCTGGATAGGTAGGTATAAAGCTATGAAAATGTGCATTAAATACCAGTAGGCCGCTGGCCCAAAGAGCGCATAACAACACCAAGTTCAGCCATTGTTATAGCGCCATCTTCGTCTTTATCAAACAGCATGAAGGCCTCCTTAAATTCTGAAAAAAACAAAAATAAATACTATAAATTTTGGTGGATGACCAAAAATGTAAATGGTAAAATAATTTCGCCAGAAGTAATAATAATAATTTTTAACATTAATAATGTTTCAATATTAAGTTACATTTCTTACAGTCGGATTTTTTTTTTACAATTATTATTACTTTTTATACTTATAAGGAAGTATATTGTAATCGTGCGAAAATCCGAAATTGAAGTTTCAACTGATTTTCTAGATTCAAGGTCTCCTGATTACGTTTTGAACATTTTCGCGATGATGTTTGTCTGCGTATGGTACGTAAAGTTGTCAGCTCCTCTACCGCAAAAACGATTCTAGCTATGAACTTGAAATTTGAAATGATGGGTTCACATGTTCTTACTTAGGTCTGATTCGATTTTGTTCGAAATTGAACGAAAATTGAGACCACTTTACTCCGGGATTACTTCATTTTAAAAGATACAGCTTATGCTTATGACCTAATGAAAAATCTTTTCGAGTAACAATTGTAGAGAATACTGAAATACATAATTTATATGAAATATTTTTTACAGGTCGTCCGGTTTTCGAGATACATGCCAAAAACCATCTTGAAATGTAATTGCCTACATAGTGCTGGGGAAATACACAGCCAGGTTTTTTTTATTACGGTTTTTGAGTCGAGCCCCACTCCTCTGGTTCACTCTTTCTTTTGGTAGATTTTGAGGAAAATTAATTGATGTTGTCCTTATGGGGTTTTGAAATTAAATGTAAAATGTCATGTCGATATATTCGTGCATAAAACCAAAAATGTCATGGAAGACCACCATGTCCATCAAATGCTTTTTTTTCTATAATTTCTGTATTATTATGATCAATGAACATTAATAATATAAGTTCCATGAATTAATTACCTGCCACTTGTTCTTCTGTGAGGCCATATTCCGACTGAAACAAAAAAAAAGGTTAAATCAATAAATGATAATTTTATAAACACATAGTTATTGCCATTAAATCTTAATTTATAAAATGAATGTATTTTTTTAGAAAATAAATAAATCAGTTAAATTTTGAGTTAATATAATAATTTTTATTGTTTAAAGGGATCAACCCTATACAATGGAGTCAGTGACCATTACATTTACAATATTAACATAATAATGACACATATAAAGGAATACACATATAAAACAATAATGACACATATAAAGGAACCTTTAACAAACTAAATAAATAACATAAATAAATAAAATATGTAATTACAAATTAATAATAATAATAATAATAATAATAATGTAACAAAGACAGTAAATATGGAGTGGGGATGTAGGTATTGAATATCAATATAATATGTAAGTTGAAATGGATTATTCATTAACAATGAATGATCTAAGTTTCAGAGCGCTGATCAAATAATAGAAAATGTTTGAGATATCATTCTTATTATGGGCCAGGAGTAACGTATGAAAGTTGGATCGGTCTATACTGACACTCTGAGGCAGGAAGTGGCTTCTAATGGGGGAGTATATCGGACAGGATATTAACAGATGGTATACGCCTTCCAATTCGTTTTTATTGCAGATTGTACAAAGTTCCTGGGGATTAAGGGTGTATACATTTTTGTAACTGATTTTAAGATAGTACTTGCCAGATAGACGGAGTTGAGCCAGTGCTTTGATGTGTGAGAAAGGAGCATTCAGGTTTAGGTATGGTTGGAGTTGATCTGGGTTGTAAATATTGGGATAAAAGGTGTTGTATGGGGTGTATGGGCCAGGAGTAATGCATGAAAGTTGGTTCTGTCTATACTGATACTCTGAGGCAGGAAGTGGCTTTTAAACTTTGAGTTGTGTTTCATTTATATGAAGCCGGTCATTGTACCTATAATCAGTGTTGGCCAAAAATAAATAGATGTTTACCTTAATGTTGTTTTTCTGTTTTTATATTTTTATTTAATTTTTTTTTGGCACCTGTCTCACATTTACACGAGTTAGCGTTACAAATGTATGATTTCATGTCGATATATTCATACCTCCGGGAATTAACGTGTTCACAGATAAACGGATACATAGACAGAAATATGTTATACTTCCCCAGCTTTACGAAGTATTGGGGAAGTTATGTAATAAGTCAGAACCATGACGCGGAGATTCCAATGTAATTTCATGTTTTCCGACCTCCTCATTCCAAAAATGAAAAACAAAATTCTGATTGTCTGTGAACACTCTTATTCTCGCTACAATGAATGTATGTACATGTAATTTTATGAGTTTATTTTTAGCCAAATCATTTAAAGGCGAGGGGGGGGGATTTGGGGGAAGGCTTAACCCAAAAAACTCTAATAACTGCTGTTGTAATGAATGTTCGAAATTTCATATGTGAATTCAAAACCCTATGAAGAAAACACCTATTATTTTACCTACATAAGTTTCCCTATCCACTCAGTGTATCAACGGCATCAACTACCTCAGCTAGTAATGACAGTTTCCTAGGTGATATATCCACTCAGTGTATCAACGGCAACACCGCCTACCTCAGCTAGTAATGAGACTTTCCTGGGTAATCTATCCACTCAGTGTATCAACGGCAACACCGCCTATCTCAGCTAGTAATGACACTTTCCTGGGTGATCTATCCACTCAGTGTATCATCGGCAACACCACCTACCTCAGCTAGTAATAAGACTTTCCTGGGTGATCTATCCACTCAGTGTATCATCGGCAACACCGCCTACCTCAGCTAGTAATGACACTTTCCTAGGTGATCTATCCACTCAGTGTATCATCGGCAACACCGTCTACCTCAGCTAGTAATGACACTTTCCTGGGTGATCTATCCACTCAGTGTATCATCGGCAACACCGCCTAACTCAGCTAGTAATGACACTTTCCTGGGTGATCTATCCACTCAGTGTATCAACGGCAACACCGCCTACCTCAGCTAGTAATGAGACTTTCCTGGGTGATCTATCCACTCAGTGTATCAACGACAACACCGTCTACCTCAGCTAGTAATGCCACTTTCCTGGGTGATCTATCCAGTCAGTGTATCAACGGCATCACCGCCATCCTCAGCTAGTAATGAGACTTTCCTGGGTGATCTATCCACTCAGTGTATCAACGGCAACACCGCCTACCTCAGCTAGTAATGAGACTTTCCTGGGTGATCTATCCACTCAGTGTATCATCGGCAACACCGTCTACCTCAGCTAGTAATGACACTTTCCTGGGTGATCTATCCACTCAGTGTATCAACGGCAACACCGCCTACCTCAGCTAGTAATGAGACTTTCCTGGGTGATCTATCCACTCAGTTTATCCATGGCAACACCGCCTACCTCAGCTAGTAATGAGACTTTCCTGGGTGATCTATCCACTCAGTGTATCATCGGCAACACCGTCTACCTCAGCTAGTAATGACACTTTCCTGGGTGATCTATCCAGTCAGTGTATCAACGGCATCACCGCCATCCTCAGCTAGTAATGAGACTTTCCTGGGTGATCTATCCACTCAGTTTATCCATGGCAACACCGCCTATCTCAGCTAGTAATGACACTTTCCTGGGTGATCTATCCACTCAGTGTATCATCGGCAACACCGTCTACCTCAGCTAGTAATGACACTTTCCTGGGTGATCTATCCACTCAGTGTATCATCGGCAACACCGTCTAACTCAGCTAGTAATGACACTTTCCTGGGTGATCTATCCACTCAGTGTATCAACGGCAACACCGCCTACCTCAGCTAGTAATGAGACTTTCCTGGATGATCTATCCATTCAGGGTATCAACGGCAACACCGCCTACCTCAGCTAGTAATGAGACTTTCCTGGATGATCTATCCATTCAGGGTATCAACGGCAACACCGCCTACCTCAGCTAGTAATGAGACATTCCTGGGTAATCTATCCACTCAGTGTATCAACGGCAACACCGTCTACCTCAGCTAGTAATGAGACTTTCCTGGGTGATCTATCCATTCAGTGTATCAACGGAAACACCGCCATCCTCAGCTAGTAATGAGACTTTCCTGGGTGATCTATCCACTCAGTGTATCCATGGCAACACCGCCTACCTCAGCTAGTAATGACACTTTCCTGGGTGATCTATCCACTCAGTGTATCATCGGCAACACCGTCTACCTCAGCTAGTAATGACACTTTCCTGGGTGATCTATCCACTCAGTGTATCATCGGCAACACCGCCTAACTCAGCTAGTAATGACACTTTCCTGGGTGATCTATCCACTCAGTGTATCAACGGCAACACCGCCTACCTCAGCTAGTAATGAGACTTTCCTGGATGATCTATCCATTCAGGGTATCAACGGCAACACCGCCTACCTCAGCTAGTAATGAGACTTTCCTGGATGATCTATCCATTCAGGGTATCAACGGCAACACCGCCTACCTCAGCTAGTAATGAGACATTCCTGGGTGATCTATCCACTCAGTGTATCATCGGCAACACCGCCTAACTCAGCTAGTAATGACACTTTCCTGGGTGATCTATCCACTCAGTGTATCAACGGCAACACCGCCTACCTCAGCTAGTAATGAGACTTTCCTGGGTGATCTATCCACTCAGTGTATCCATGGCAACACCGCCTACCTCAGCTATTAATGAGACTTTCCTGGGTGATCTATCCACTCAGTGTATCAACGGCAACACCGCCTACCTCAGCTAGTAATGAGACTTTCCTGGGTGATCTATCCACTCAGTGTATCAACGGCAACACCGCCTACCTCAGCTAGTAATGAGACTTTCCGGGGTGATCTATCCACTCAGTGTATCAACGGCATCAACTACCTCAGCTAGTAATGACACTTTCCTGGGTGGTCTAACCACTCAGCCCATCTGACAAGTTTATCTAACGGTTTGGACCAAGGTTGGATCCGGTCCAATACATGAGTCATGTTTCTGTTTCCATAACGTCACACATGTCACAACACTATACATTGTCACCATCCAGCTCATCATTAGATCATCTCCACATCACTTCTACCAGACAAATTGTCATTCACACAAATAACCTATATATGTTTTTTATTATGACAACACTGTTAATGGTTTGTTATTATTGGTTTTCAGACATGTCTGTCTGTCAACAAGAACCCAATGAATCACCGACAATTTATGTCGTCAGCTAAGTTATTACTCGTCTCTCTATAATCTCTTCGTCTTCAGTCTAAAGTCGAAATGAGTTTTACTTAGGAACTTCTTTAGGGTTCTTTAGTCTTATTCCTGTTCCTCTAATCCACTTTCCTTTTCGAAAGATTCGCCATAAAATCAAAAGGACTCGTCCTTAATGGCTTCTACTTGTACATATAAAATTTCATGTTATATCCATTTCAATGGGAGTTATCATATCCACAGACACCTAAATAAACAGGATATTTAGCTGTTCTTTAGCTTTTCTGAATTTAGGAGCTCGGAAAACATGATTATTGGCCGATTAAATAACTTCCACTATACAAATTATTGTTGGGGAAGTGACACAATGAGGACCTTTAAAAACAAAAATGGAATTGACAATAATCGGATGACAAAAAAAATTTAAAAAATGGTTTTAAACATTTTTTACCCGTAGGGAAAGAACTGTTTTGTTAAGGCTGAGAATCGCACACACGTGGTTAATGCACGTCCACATTTTAATGAGAAAGATGCCACCAAAATTCTGCCAAGTTCTGCAGATATTGGAAACTTGCGTAGCACTCAAGCCTTATATAGACAGGGAAGGATTGCCTCATGATTCTTCAGCATTAAATATTTGCTCTCCATATACGATTCAGTTACTGCAATTCTTGCATAATATTGATAAATATGATAGCAGGTGGGTACTCTCCCCCTTCTGCCGCCCTAGAAGTGACAGGGAGAGAACCCCGATGTAAAAGAGTAAGGAGCGGTACCACGGGCTGCTGCTCTCTGTGCTCTGACAGCAGAGATAGCCGCGCTGAAGGTGCCCCTACCGAGCGAATATCCAAGTTGTACAGGCGCTAATGACCTCAGTAATAAAATTAATGATAATAATACAAATATTAAATAAAAATAGATATAAATTATAGGATATTGATGGAGGATCTCTCCACGAAATAATCAATTACATTTTCGCCCTCCGTCCAAAACCAATCGACCCTTTTGTCAAAAAATGAATAGTTGACATACACAGGGTTCTGAGTCCTCACACTAAATTTTATATTTATAAATTCCCCCCCTCCGTTCTGCTGAAAATCAATAGGTGTTCTCCTTATGGGGTTCTGGATATACATATAAAATTTTGTGTCGATACGTTCAAACTATCGGGAGTTATCCTGTTCACAGACACACATTCCAACATAGGATCGAAAAAAATGAAAATCCGTTGAAAACTCAACATCGTATTTCCGAACGATTATATAACTTCTTCTATACTTCGTATTATTGCTATGGGCAAATTAGTTAATTCAACTCATAATTTGGTTTTGACCTGGGCATTTTTATTGCAAATAATATTCTTAAGTTAATATTAATACTTGAGCCAACAAATGGAGAATAACAATTAATAGAGACAAATCTCTGCAAACCCTCAGACACAACACTTGTCCACCAGTTTACATTAACAACCAGCCCATTCCTGCATCCGACACTATCCGATATCTAGGACTTCATTTAGACAGACATTTAACTTGGACAACTCATATCAGACTGAAACGCACAAGACCTCAAAACGATTTGGACGACTGAAATCAATCATCGGACGACGATCGACATTATTGCTTGAAAACAAACTACACATATACAGGACTATATTAAAACCCATCTGAACTTACGGCATCGAGATATGGGCATCAGCCAAAAAATCAAACATACAACGTCTTCAGTCATTACAATCCATTATACTACGCCACATTGCCAATGCGCCATTTTACGTTTCCAACCTCACATTACATAATGACCTCAACATCCCATTTGTACCTTCTGTTATCAGGACACGGTATCAAACTTTTCACGACAAACACCATCATCACGCCAATCCACTTATACAAGAATTATCTACAAACACCATCCCCACAAATCCATCACGACGCCTCAAGCGGATATGGCAGAGGGACCTGCTCCAGGACTAGCCTGGACTCCTCTTCGGTCACGTACCTCAGCAGTACAGCCACGCACCTGACACTGCACTATTTATCGCAATTGCTAATGACAAATGTTATGCCGTTGTATATATATAAATAAAAAATATTATTACTTTAATAATATTTTGATGAACTTAAATTCAATAATTTATATCTATCAATATGTCTCTTGATGTAAATATTTTGATACATTATTGATATTTACTCTTCCATGGCTATTTCCAGAGTACAATTTTTGAAGATATCTTTAAACGTTATAATCAATGTTGGAATGTTTGGCACAAAGCCACCATTTCCCGACAAAGATAGAATTATTTAATGTCGTATTTAATTGTATTTTTATTATTTTTTCTCTTATTTTCTTGTCTAGTGTTTCAAAATACTTTATTTTCTTATTATTCTAGGTTATTTTTGAAATCCTTTATACACGAGTTTTTCTTTGACCTGTCATACTATTCTAAATATTATTCTACTAAGTTTATATGATATAATATTATGCGCGCATTATGAAAAGATGGGAGAAAAACAGCAGTATAACTATTGAATGGAAACCATAATCACACATCTTATAATATTAAAAATCCTATTTGCTAATAATTATTAATTGTTATTATTTTTGGGTTTGTGTAAGGAGATTCTGAATTTATATATAATATATTTATCGCAGCTACATTTCTTCCGTTTATTTTCTGTTTTTTTAAAACGTAATAAATACAAACGTTTCGAGAAATCATCAGTATCTTAAATTAATTTCTTATATATGTCAACATCCTTTTCTCGTCCATCAAAATTTTCTCCCTACAAAACATATTTATTGAGTCGATCTCTATGCCAAAATCAAAATATTGACATAAAGAATAAATAAAATTATAAATATTTGGATTATGGACATAATGGTCGACTCAATAAATATGTTCTGTAGGAAGAATATTTTGACTGTAAAAAAATTAATGGAAGAAATGTAGCTGTGAAAAATATATTATTAATATTTATTTTGTCTATTGTTATTTTTATTTAAGTTAAGCTCAACTTTTGTGTCCGATTTATTTATTTATTTATCATATAGGCTAGTAGCAAAACCAGAGACGATTTTTTGTTCCAGGGGGTGAAATTTCGTTGAAAAATCTACATATCCAAATTTCAATAAAAAGTTTTGGTTATGTCCCACTCCTCTCCCCTCCTAATAACCTGGCTACGCCCATAATAACCCAACTATTAACCTGGCTACGCTCATAATAACCCGACTAATAACCTGGCTACGCCCATGTATACCTGAGTTATCGGTTAATAGGTTAGTGAGTTAAAGCAAGACAGTGTTGTTGTGAATTTGATTCCCAAACTGTAATTTCTGATGATTTTAAAGTGACTTTTTCTAGTTTTCAAATAGAGGGCGCCGTTAGCACAGTGGTGTGCGTGCTTGCTTACTGGCTTACTGAGCTCAAGATCGCGGGTTCAAAACTCGGCCGCGGCCCTTAGGTTACCTATCTGGGAAGTGAAAAAAACTTGAGCACGCCGTCCTTCGGATGGGACGTTAAGCGATGGTCCCGAGCCTGTACGATGTCAGGTACTCGTTAAAGACCTCTACCCTAGTTGAATAAAAATTTAGGATAGGTAGGCAAAATTTTAGTGCTTCTATAGTAGTGTAGGACTCGTGTCCAACAGGAACCAACGGAGGGGAACTCAACTCAAGAACCCCAATAACTGCCGATGTAATGGAAGTTTCTACAAATTGTTGACAATTGATTTTGGAGGGAGAGCTAAAACTTAATTGATTAATTCGTTCTTGGGAAGTACATTGACAATGATTCACCGATTTTTTTTTACTTTTTGTCGTTATTCACTGAAGATTTTATTTATTTGTAGACAATGAAGGTCATATGAAATAAGTTAACCTCCATTTTCTGTTTGCAATTATTACGAACTCTAAATTTACAAGTAATTTCATCCATGCAAACATTACCAAATCAATGTGTTTGTCAAGATCGGAAGTAAGTCGCCGAATTCTGGAGTACTCGCTTTTGTAGCGGTCGTACGTGGTCATGTCGTCAACTAAGAGTATACACAACTGCGGCACAGTCCCGCCCTAGACACAGACTGACTGCCGCATCACAGTCCCGCATTTAATTTTGGCGGGAGGCCTTCAGTTTTCTTGGCAACCCTTGTACCGTTATACATCTCGTTGAACAACATTAATGTATATGTATAAATATACAGTTCGTAGTAGGCGATCAAGAGTAGGGAACATATTGACAAATTTGAGTGTGTCCGGGTTCAATGTTACAGTTCACCGCCACACTCTACGCTAAATCAATCAGTGAAAATTACAGGTACAGCTCAAAGTACTCTCATAAACTACGAGTATTTTTTTTCTATTCGCTCGTTAAGCACAGTGATAGCCGGTCAAACTTTCTTGTTTTACAAAATACCGTCAGATTTCAATCGATAATAACTAAGAGACTAATAATGCGATGGGTATGGGTTTGTTGTGCAATGTTTGTTTTGCCTGTGACGTTATCGGGCTAGTGTGGGCGCCGGCGGATGATTGTTGCGAATTGTCGTTGTGTAAAATTAGAAATTAGTGTTTAGATAGGACGTTGATTCGGGTGTCATTGTAAAGAGCACTACTAAGACTCATAGTGAAACAATAAAAATATTCGCCGTAAAAATCGGTATTAACTTGAAAATTGCAAAAAAATTAAAGATATCGTCTCATATAATCGTAAATATGCGCGGAATTATAGAAAACGCTAATCAGAGGAAAGCTCACATCAAAAGGAATTTAAAAAACCTAAAAAGTCTAGGGCCGAGCAAATGCAAGAGCTACGGATCATCGAAAAGAAAATGAAAAAAGATTTTATTCCGACGTTTTCACGGAAAATCTACGGCGTGGACCTTGACTATGCCTTAATATATATATATTTTTTTCAGTTTTTATACTCCAACTTGATTTATTTATTCTTGTATCCATGTTATTCAAAGCTTGAAGACCAATATATCCATACCATAAGCACCCCCCACTAATACTTAACTGCGTATTATCCTACTTCTTCAATGAAGCGCAGAATCTTTTCCAAGCTCTGTTTCTTCAACTTATCTGGGTTGAGGAATGCCTCGTCGAAGATCCTCTATTGCAGGTGTGAATATACCTCACATTTGCCTAGGCCCCCCAGAATGTCCGGTGCCCCCCTAGAAAAGTCTAATGTACCTAATTTAAAAAAAAAATTATAATTTATAACGACAACTCCTCACAGACAATCATTACAGTCTACATTCCTATTACAAGGATATAGAAATGTTGAAAAATATGCAAATGAAGAACATTTTAATTTGAGTTTTACTATAGTTAGTTATAGTGACTCATATCGCCTACTACCAAAGAGCTCTTTTGTCTCTCTGGTGGACATGAACCCAACTCTACAGTGAGATTCCTAAGTTTAGCCTACCCTAAATTTTCGCTTGACGTGCGAAGCAGGCAAGTGTGCTACCCAATATGTTTAACTATATTCAAATGTATAATTATGTTGAAAATGGAATGATGAAGGCCTCATAATACTGTAGTCTAGTTAGTTGACTGTAACAGGAACGTAGTGTTTTCATAAGTCAATGGAGCTGAAATTATTGGTAAAATAGCACGCTCACGATAATTATATTTGAGATTTACCATAAGACAACATGTAAGTTTAAATTTCATAATTTAAACTTGTAACAAGTGATAATAATTTAAACATGTAATTTAAATTTCATAAGTTTAAATTTCTCAGACTTCCACCCGGAATTTTGTTTAGAATGTTAAAAAAATGACCCCTGAATTTTTTAAAATATTTTTGACCATATTAACCCGTGCCTGTAAGTTGCTAAAGTTTAACATTGAGTTTAAATGGGGATTTTGCGATTCGAGAGACTTTAGAGCGTAACTTTTGATGCCTCGAATGGATGTTCTGAAATTTCGTATTCTTATGTTTTGGGGGTCGCTGAATTCAAATTTGATGTCAAAAATCAAGTTTTGACTGTTACACTTGTCAAAAAACTGTCATTAATTTTAACTAAAAAACAATTTTCTCAAAAAATCTATCCGTGATGTGATTTTATAGGTTTTAGCTGATTTCAAATTTGATGTCAAAAAACTGTCAATAATTCAAATTTATATACAATTTCATGAATAAATTTTTCAATGTTGTGATTATATATGATTTAGGGACAGCTGAATTCAATTTTATATATATAGGTATATAGTATTAGTAAAAACTCTGCAACGAGATGTTTTATTTTCTCAGCTGTAAGTGGTATGGACGTTATGTCAACAAAGGGATCTTGAATTTACGTTGGAATTTCACGTTAAATCAATTCCATATATTCAAAACATGCATAACCTGCGTAAAATAAGTGGATTTTCATACTAGTTATTAGTTTTTTTAGTAGCTATACAAAGTATATGGGATGTTATGTAATGAAATTCGATGCGAGATTTTCAACGGAATTTCATGTTTTCCGAACCCCATTGCCTCCTCGGTCACGCGGCCAGCTGCAATTCAGTTGTCGAGGAGGGTTGCCAGGAAAGTTGCTAAAATATGGGCCACTATGCATCCGTTCAAAGAGAATTAATTGTCAACAAAATAGCTTATACTCACAAGATCAATGGTGACAACCAGATCATGCTGCTGATGACGCTTCTTCTTGGGGTCTTTCTTGGGGGGAGCCTGTTTGGGGGTGGTAGCTGCTGTTTGAGACTTGGGGGTTGGAGTCTTCACAGAGCCCTTCTGTGCCGAGGGTGGCTTCTTGACAGGGGTGCTGGCTCCGCCTTTGGCCACTCCCTTTTGGTTCACATGGCCACCTCCACCGTCCGCGGGCTTGTTCCTCGCCTGAAAAAAATTCACATAGTGAGTTAGGCATGTAAAAAGGCTGCAAATAAATTCATGCAAGGAATTAAGGTATATTTTAAAAAATATATTTGTACAAAAAAATTGTTTAATTATTCAAATTTAGAGCTAGTTTCATGCTTTGTTCAATTTCGAATTTGAGGATACTACATGTGAAATTATAATGCACTTTTTCAAAATAAGCACCTTAATATCTGGAACTGTTTCCTGTTTCTGAGACCAGCTGATATTTGTTAAGAATCTTTCTGTAATTTTAAATCTTTCTACAAGGATTTCCCGAGGGAATGTGAAGTTTATTCACATTTCTGATGAAGGATCTTCGACAAGGCGTTCCTCAACCCAGGAAAGTTGAGGAAACAGAGATTCGAAAGGATCCTGCGCTTCATTTAGAGATAGAAAAGTAGGTAGTTAGGATGTGTGGGCCTTCAGACTTTGGAAAACACAGGTACACAACCCACCCCTGCAATCAATATCGTAATATTTTTTTTATTGATTTATTTATATTAGTCATCTCTCTATAACGGTGTTATATTTAGTTATTTACAACATCCATGGCTCCGGGAGGGAGTTTTATCTACAAACGGAAACCAAGGTGAGACCATGCGACCAAACCTTAAGCTCTAGCCCGCACGGACACCATTTACTAGTAACATTTACTTAGCTCTATTTAACTAATAACTTGTCTCGACAAAATATATTTATAAATTAAAAAAAATAAATATGGAATAGTCACAAAACAGTTGCAATTTAAGTCAAAAGACAATAGTATACATACATACTTTCATAACACTGATACGAATATTGGATTTTTTTTCTCAGACGTGGCTTAAAATTATACAATGTATGATGAATACTGAATGTTGTGAAGATTAATCAAGTTTTACTTCTCATTACTTGATTTAACTGTTCCTTAGGCCTATGGAACGTTTTCTTATACACTATGAATTATGGCAGCAATGAGATAAATTAATTTCAAGGTTAGGAGGTTTTATGACTCATGCCCGGGCTTTAACTATCATATCGCCTACTACCAGAGCGCTCTTTTGCCACTCTGGTGGACATGACCCCGACTCTACTCTGGGAGTTCTAAATTTTGCCTATCCTAAATTTTTATTCACCTAGGGTAGGGGTCTTTAAAGAGTACCTGACATCATACCGGGTCGGGACCATCGCTTAACGTCCCATCCGAAGGACTAAGAAATTAACTAAGGGCCTCGGTCGAGTTTCGAACCCACGTTCTTGAGCTCAGAAGACAAGCATGCATACCACTGAGCTACCGGCGCGGCGCCCTCTTCAATCTTAATATTGCTACTTATGTTACAGAATAGTCTGAAGAAGAGCTTAGGCTGGAAACGTTAAAAGGCGATTTATCATTTCACTCTCTTCATTTTCTCATCTGAGAATGCACTTGTATGTTCCTTGTAAGGGTTAGAACGGGAAATACCTGCTTGAAAAAGTCTCTTCACTGAGAGGAATCTGATATATAAAAAATAATTAAGCAGCGCCATCTTTCTAGAAGATCTATTAAACAGATAAGGTAATAATAAGGCAACATACTTTACTAAATAAGATGTGGATACAATTTTACTGATACATAAATTTTAGTGACCAGTAAAATTTTATGCAATTTTGTAAAGTTTGATTCATAAAATGTGTTTTCATTAGCAATTTCAAAAGTTATGGGGGTGGCAAATAGCCCTCTATATATCCCATAACCCCAAGAAAAAAAAAAATGTAATGGCTTCTTCAACATGATATGTTGAATATATTATATTTAATGCATATTTCATAAAGAAAAATCTCAAAATATGATGAAATAAAATTGACATAAATTTTAGGAAATAATGCTCAGATCATATAATTTCAAAAATCGTTTCGTGGTATAAGGATTTTATAAATGGGTTGAAATCAAAATAATATAGGGTGAAAAGTTAATTTAGGTAGAAAAATATTAATTGTTGAGAAAAAATAAATATTAAATGTCAGTTCAAAACAGACTTTCGTTTTTACAACCCTGGAATTGGGGAAGTTATGTAATCGGCCAAAACTTAGTTGTGTTTTACTTAAATTTAAAGTTTTCCGACCATTTGAATAAGAAAAAAAAAATGTCATAGAAACAAAAGACTTTCCCACTTCCCACTGTTTTGGCACAGTTCGTTCTGCCGTGCGAATTTGAATAAGCCGAGATAGAAAAGAAGAGGAGCACAATACAAGTAAAAATTAATATTTTTTTTTTACAGGATAATATAAATAAATTTTTTTTTTATAGTCACGATCAATTTTTAAAGTACTTCCAACTTACAACCTCCTATATATATATAAGTTATATATATACGCTGACTTTAGCAGTGTGACAACTCAAAAATCATAATTTTCGGGAATATGCGTTCTAAGTTTTTATGAACATTAATGCTATGTGTTGGTGGCAGAAGCTTAAATAAAATTATGTCATTAATTTATCCGTATACTGTTGGGATGTATCATTCCGTACTATACTAATATTGCAGCTTTTCGCTAACAAAAATCGGCGCATTTAAACTCAATTTTCAATTATTAAAGTTCCAAAATCAAGTACTGTAACAAACGCTCTCGCACGGATGGACACGGATGACACTAGGATAGTGTCATTGCAACAGAATTGTTATCTCGTTTTCCTTGATCACCCTACAGTGATAACTCAAAAACATCGGTTTTTGCTAAAGGCAGCGTGCGATATGAATACACATATTTCATTGACAAGATGTAATATTACAGAAGTTGAATTTGTGGTAGGTATAATGAAAGAAAAAACCACATTCATTTATTGTATCTTATAATTTTAATGACTTGAAATTAGAATATATATATATGTCACAGTCAAAGTGTGAATTCCAGTGAATGTATACATTAACTAGTCAATGTATACATTAACTAGCCGTTTTAGTGAAAGTATCAATTGATTATAAAAATGAACACTATTGCTAGAGAATTTATACATTTACTAGACAATGTATACATTTTCTAGTGTTCCTTAGTGAAAGTATAAGTAAATGAGAAAAAAAGGTTTTTGTAAAAAAAAAAAAACTAAAACTAAACTTCAAAATTTATTTTACAATATAAATATCTAGGAAAGATGCAACAATAACATAAAATATAAACATTTGTAAACAATATTAAAATGGATCTTTTGAATAAAAGCTGATTTTAATTATAAGCTAGAACCTGTACTACTTCAAATATAGGAACGACGGGAGGGGCAGATATATCGTCCCGCCGGCGGAACGCCGGCAAATACGCCCCCAACTTTTGTAATATTTCTATTTATGTTATTAATGCTAGCTATTTATACTTTCACTAAGGCATAGACGTAAGTGTAAACATCCATGTACACTTTGACTAGTTAATGTATACATTCACTGGAATTCATACTTTGACTGCAACATATATATATAGTGTTTTTCTGTGATTTCCAAATGCATGCAAATATGCGATCTGTTAGGTTATTTACATAATATAAAAACTTAACTTTTATTTTTTATTTTTTAAATAGTTTCATGATGTAACGTAATGTCAGGGAAAAAACTCATATATTACCTGGGAAACCGGGAAAAGTCAGGGAAATTTGTTGTTGAGAAAAAGAGGCCACCCTGATTGCAAACACTTCAAGCTTGGAGAAACAAGGCCAGTGATTTACCGAAGAGTTTTTTTTATACTAACTTTTGAATCAATTTCGCCCTAGTAATAGTGAGTGACTTTGATTGATGAAAATAAAAAATAGGGGATGCCTCAAGTAGTTTATAGGGAGGGAGGGAGAGGGGTGAACTAAGTGTCCGGGAACGGAGGTCAACTTTTTGACCTAATTGACAGGTTGACAGGCCGCCATCCTGCATGATACACTTACCAAACTAATCCAATTTAAAGTTTGTTTATTCATAGCATAGAATTTCTTTTATACTTCCCCAAGCTAGTCCAAGTTATGAATCGGTCAGAAATTCGATATTCAGTTTTCAAAGTTGTCGGTGAATCATCGCAAAAATTAATCAACTCAGTTACCACTTTCTAGGCAAAATCAATCGACCGTTTGGCCGAAAAAGGAACAATTGATTTACATAGGAGCTTTTGGATCATACCATATTTTGTGTCGATACATTCATTACAACGGCAGATGTTAGAGTTTTTGTGTTGAGCGTCACCTCTAATTCTATTCTCTATAGCTGATTGGACTGAAAATAATAGGTGTTGTCCTCGTGAGTTATAAAATGTCATGTCGATAAATTCATTCTATCAGAAGTTATCATGCTCACACAGACAGACAGACAGACATTTGTTTTTTAACTTCTTGGCATCAGGATGTCGGAAAACATGAAATTCCGTTGAAAACTCAAAATCGAAAAAATATTTCCTGTGTGTCCGTCTGTGTACCCGATAACTCCCGCGTGAATGAACATATCGACATGAAACTTTATATGCCAAATCAGAAAAAGGGGAGGGGAGCTTAACAAAAAAAAAAAAATAATAACTGCCGAAATAATTAATATATCGACACGAAATTTCATGCATGGATCTAGGACCTAATAAGGACGACACGTATTGATTGTAAGCGAAATCAGCAAAAGGGGAGAGGAGTTTAACACAAAAACCTAAATAACTGCCGAAATAATTAATATATCGACACGAAATTGTATATGTGAATCCAGGACAGAACCTAATGACGACACCTGTCTTTTTTCAGCGAAATCGATCGAAGGTCAGACGAGTGTGGGGCACTGAATTCAAAATTACTAAATATTGTCGAGGTTAGGTTTTATGACTCATGCCCGGGCTTAAATACGACGTCATATCGCCTACTACTCCTAAGTTTATTAAGTTTATTTTACCTCCCAGATAAAATAAACTAAGGGCCTCGGTCGGGTTTCGAACCCACGTTCTTTAGCTCAGAAGACAAGCACGCATACCACTGAGCTACCGGCGCCCTCTATATATAACAACAGGAAATTTACTATGAAGTTCTGACACTCTTGATTTTCAAACAAATCTGTAAAACGGTTCTAAAGAGAAAGCGAAAATTTAGTTGATTAATTCGCGCTGGTGAAATACATTGATTTTTTTTCACTTTTTTATATGTTGTATCAGAAAATATAGTATTCTTTTAGAATAATAAATAATAATTACTTGAAAGAAAGACCTTTGCTTTTTTTTCTTTCTCCCAACAACGGGGGAGACAATGTCTTTTAATTAAAAGAAGAAATGAAAGAAGAAGTATTGCTTATATTAAATATAATTGTATCAATATCGTTGTTTTGCGCCATCGCGTTTATCGATCACTGAACCTACTCTTATATGCCCCCACTGCAGACCTTACTGCAGGAGTGTAGGTATTTGCATACAGGTTGAATGAATCATTGCCACTGGTGGCATAACTTTTTAGGTAACCTTCCGTATCAGTAACATCACAAATTACAATACTTAAATAGAATAAAAAAAAATTAAAACAAACTAAAAATGTTGGAGAAAATCCTTTATTAAGAATTTTTCTATTTTTTTTTTCAAAAATAATAAAATGAACATGATAAAATGTTTCATATACAAAAACATTATTTCATATTTAGCTTCCATATTTATTTGCTTGGCAGAATAAAATTACATACATATATCTTCCTATAAAAGTCGAAAGTTTGTTTAATATTTTCACCTAGGGTAGAGGTCTCTAACGAGTAACTGACCGTACAGGCTCGGGACAATCGATTAACTTTCCATCCGAAGGACGACGTGCTAACGTTTTTTTCACCTAGACAAAAAACCTAAGGGCCTTAATACATATTTGTACTTGTTGAAGTATAATGCTTGTAAGTATATTATATTAACTTGTGCTTGTTGAAATATAATGATTGTAAGTAAATATAATATATCTGTCCTTGTTGAAGTATAATGCTTGTAAGTAAATATATTATACCTGTCCTTGTTGAAGTATAATGATTGTAAGTAAATATAATATATTTGTACTTGTTGAAGTATAATGCTTGTAAGTATATTATATTAACTTGCGCTTGTTGAAATATAATGATTATAAGTAAATATAATATATTTGTACTTGTTGAAGTATAATGCTTGTAAGTAAATATATTATATCTGTCCTTGTTGAAGTATAATGCTTGTAAGTACTCATATTATATTTTAACTTGTTGAAGTATGATGCTTGTAAGTATATTATATTAACTTGAGCTTGTTGAAGTATCATGCTTATGAGTATACACTGATACTCTTATACTTTAGATCAATCTGAGTTCGCTCTATCCCTTGTTAGTGGTTTTGGTATTTGGAGATAGCAGTTCTGGCGATGACCTGACAGTAACCAATCTGTTCTCATCAAGAAAGACCACCATAGGGTCTGTTCAGACAGATGGATTGAATTGAAGGGCTGTAATGTTTCAACAACTCTTTGTTAGCCATTCATCTCCCTCACGAGCCTGTCTACATTAAGGAATATTTATCTGTACTAATAAAGTTGAAATAGATTTTGTTGGTTTGTGGAGTTGTTTGTTGAAACAATATAAATGTTGTTTGTATTTTCTTGAAATTTCACATTTATTTTTTGGAAGGGAGGGTTCTGGGGGACCCGAAACATTAGAGTTAGCTCTTTAAGGGTTGACTTTTCAAAATTAATGTACAAAATCAAAGACAGTAAATCAAATTTCCTATTTTGATTATAAAAATTTTAGCGTATCTATATAAATTGGGAAGTGAGGGGGGAGGGGGAGAGAAACATTTTTTAAACATTGAAATTACTTATAGCGAAATAGCTGAAGAAATGTGCAATAAAATTACTGCACATGAATCACTGGAAATTTCAACGTCATGAATGTTAATAGACGAAGATTGTTCTAGCATGAGAGATCGCCAGTTCCGCGAGCAACGCCAGGTAATACTACTAGTTTGTACTACGTGCCACAGAAAAAATCACTAGTATCCGGGGAATTAGTACTATTTTTCAATTTCACTTCGATCGTAAAACTATAAAATAAAACCAATATGGTGTATATATAATCCAAAATGTCGACCTAATTTCACAGTAAAATATGCGACATAACGACCTTCAGAACATCATTACCACATGAAAGGAAACCGCATCAAATAGGTTTAAAAGTTTAAGAGTATTGTGGCAACGTATCAACAAATGTATCTTCAAATACTATTTTTTTTTTTGGTGGGGGAGGGGGGGGGGGGGTTGAATATTTAAATAACAATGAGATCGTCGGTGAATCACAAAAGCCATATACTTCCCCAGAATAAATTAATAATCAATTACGTTGTCGTTCTCCCTCCAAAGTCAATCGACTGTTTGGGCTAAAACTCGATATTATTGAATTGTGTTTCGGACATCGGTATTAACTCCAATTTTCCTCTCGATTACACAGATTTGTTGACAGCATTTGTGACAGATGTCAAGAGTCAAAATTATTTTTTGACATCAAATTCGTAATCAGCGACCTCCAAAACACTTAATAAAATGAATTTACCGATTGGTAAATGAGAAAAAATGTTATTGTCATTTTGTTGACAGCATTTTTGATAGCTGTCCTGTGTCAAAATAACTTTTTGACGTCAAATTCGTGTTCTCCGACCCCAAAAACCATCATGTGGAAAATTTTTAGCCCATTTTGATGAAACGTGAAAGCGCCATATTGTTTCAACTTTAATACATATGAGAACCCATGTTAAATTCCATTTAAAATTCAAATGCCGTAGAGCACGGGTTAATAAAAATATTTTTGGTTTTTTTTTTTGGAGCCAAAATTTTTCTTTCGTCGAGTTCTTCTAAACTAGGGGGTGCAGTCGACTGGTTTTGGACCAGTCGACTGGTTACTTATTTTTAAATAATAATAATTAATATTTAAATAATAATAATTAATAATTAAATAAATCAAATATAGTTATGTCAATGAAACTAAACTAGGCACCTTTGTGCATATGAAATATTACCTTGAATTTAACCAAAATCATAACTGACAAGTAGATACAACAAAAAGAGACTAGCTAGCTTATAGACAAGCCACCACAAAATGTATTGAGGTTTATTGGAAGTATAAACTAAATGGGAGAAATAAATAAATGATTTATTAACGAAGGTCTCACATAAATTTTGTTGTCTATTATCCTATCTAATTAAGACACAACTAATTACAATCACTGCTAATTGCCGATTAGACTTTCTGCTAACCCATTAAACTAATATTTCATTTAAACGATATAACGAGAGTGTCTTTATTTTGTTTTTGTCGTTAATCTCTTACAGAATTACTAAGATTTATAGCAAAACAACCGTTTCAGTCTGTAACTTGGCACAGAGGGGAATTTCAGAAAACACATTTATCAATGAAACCAAACAAAACTGGAGTAATGTTTTATGAAAAGTTATTGAATAAATGAAGCCGTCAACGATCCCTGGTGTGGAGTGTTTGAACTACAATCTATACCAAGGGATCTATAGATAGAAGTATTTTCGGTATCGATACTTTTCATTCGATACCAAGTAGAATTCAAATAGATATTATTTGTATCGATTCAAAGTACTCGTTTCAAATTTCAACAATTAAAAAAAAATTATATAAATTTTCCAATCCATCAAAATCGTTTACCGTTTAATTTCTTACAATTTCCTTTTATTTGTTGTTGCAATGAAATATTGAACTCAAATTACGGTCCACGGACAAATGATAAATATATCGATGGTAATAACCTCATGTGTGATGTGACACGCAGTCTGCTTGATGCGTTCTTATTTCTAACCTTATTTACATTAAATGGTTTATCGTTTATGAAGATATACGTTAGTTTAATTTTGAGCAGAACTGTGAACGTGATTACGATTTCAGCATTTTATTTTATTTTTACATTCCATTTTGTCAATTACGAATTATAATGTCTTGTCCTAAGGCGATAGTCTGGATTTATTACACTAAGAACGATTCGATCTCAGTGACTTGCAAAAAGTGTTTTAAAAAAAGTGAAATATTGTGGGAATACGAATAGTCTCCAGTCGTTTTATATCCTCAGTAAAAATAAATTGTATGTTTATTTTATAAGGCTTTTTTTTATTTTCAGTATGTTTTTAATAATATAAATTTTATCTTATTTGATTTGATTTATTGTTTAGTCCGCCCTCCATGAAAAGCTCTATTCCCTTTTTCGATATTCATTTTTATAAAGAGCACGCAGTTCAATAGGTGTATCGAGCTAGTGTGATTGTCTTCAGAGTGGGGGTTCGTTTTTTTATCTAGGAAGTGAAAAAAACCTTGAGCACGCTGTCCATCGGATGGGACGTTAAGCCATGATCTCGAGTCTGTACGTTGTCAGCTACTCGTTAAAGAGCGCTATCCTAGGTGAATAAACCTGGAGTAGGTAACATTTAAGACTCCTACTGTAGAGTCGGGGTCATGTCCACCAGAGCGACGAAAGAGAGCTCTAGTAGTTCGCGATGTGACCACATAGCGCTTTTGCTCATCATACCTACTAAATCATCGAAGAGCAAAATTTCAGTTTAGTTTAATAATAACTAATAGTTTCAAGTTTAAACTATTAATTATTATTTTCAAACGAGATTGGTAATCGGTTGAAATGAGTTTATTCAATAGAGTAAATAAGTGGTTTATCGACAAAATAAAACTGTTTTTATACGAAATTACGACAGGAAAAGAAATATTGTTAGACATTCACAGAAAATATTATTTATTTAGTAGGTACTAGTTGACAGGAAAGCTAGCAGGACTGAATTATATATTCTGTTATTATAATATTGCTCGATTATAGCCCAAAAAACATCTCCTTCTCCAAATGAAAAGTAAAGTTACATGTCAGGCGCAGCAAACACTCATTCTTTGGTACGCTTAGCTCTGATTCTATCGTTAGCCCGGGCTTTCAACAGCGAGGTCATATCGCCTACTACCAGAGCGCTCTTTCGTCGCTCTGGTGGACACGAGCCCAAATCTACTGCGGTAGTTCTAAAATTTACCTACCCTAGGGTAGGAGTCTTTAACGAGTACGACATCGTGCAGACTCAGGACCATCACTTAACGTCCCATCCGAAGGAAGGCGTGCTTAAGGTTTTCCATCTCCCATATAAAAAAAATTTGAGGGCCTCAATCGGGTCCCGGCAACTCTACCTCTGAGCTAGAAGGCGCCCACGATCATATAAGAGATATCAAATAAAACTTTTGGGTTGTGTAAAGAGATTCTAATTTAAAATAATATATATTTGAATAATATTATAGTTTAAATAATTAAAGGACCTATTAAGTTTTAGCGGAATCAGCCGAAGGGAAGGAGTGATCAGAGGGGGTTTAACATCCCAATAACTTCCATGCAGTTATTAGGGTTGTTGATTTGACCCCTCTGCCCTAAACCTTCCCTTCAACCGATATCACTGAAATTTTACAGATTATGTCCTCATTTATTTTTATTGGTTATTTCCCCTCTCCTTTGTTCGATTTGGCTGTTAAACAATAGTTGTCGTCCTTAGAGGGTTCATTCATTCTAACGGGAATTATCGTGCTCACAGAAAGACCTTTTTCTTATTTGGAGTCTCGAGGTCGAAAAACTTTAAATTCCGTTGAAAACCCCGCCCTTAATTTCTGACCGATTACATAACTTCCCCTATACTTCGTATATAGCCGAAATAATATATGTATCGACACGAAATTTAGTATGAGTATTCAGAAGTCTGTATAAGTCAATGGAAGGAAATTTTTTTATATATAGTGTTATGATACAAGTTATTAGTAAAATAAATAAAAGGTTCCCTGGTACCCCCTCGGTACTAGGGTGGGGAAGGGACGAGGGAATTTCCCCCTCTATAAAAATATTTTTGCCTACTGTAAATTGAAAACATTGTTCTTAGAGGGGGGGATTAATATTTCAACCCCCATCCCCCCTCAGTGATCAGTTATGAACAAGTTATACTTAAGGGGGAGGACCAGGGTATCCCCTGTAAAAATATTTTCCCAGACTATTAATTGAAAATTTGAGGGGGGTCGGGGGTGGGAATAAATCTTTAAATAGATGAACTTCATTAATTTGGATTTTAAAGTAGCTGTTTTGAAGTTGGCTGAAGCTGTAAGTCCTCGTCTCATGGGTCGTGGTATATAATAGGAGAGGTTGCTTATTAGCCAAATGAGGGGGGGAGTTCCACTGGCCTTGGGGGGAGGGGGGATGATCACCCCCGAGTTTTTTTGAGTAGAGTTTGTGCTCTAATCCTCATTTTAGGAAAGGCTCAAACTGACCCGAATCAAATAGTACATTCTCCGCCTATGTACATTCCCAGCACGAATTAAAGTTTCTGCTCTCTCTCATCTCACTCTATACTAACTCTAATCGACCGATTCGCAAAAAAATCAATAGTTGACTTACATAGAAGCTTCTAAAATCGTACTAAATTTCGTGTCGATTCATTACATTGGAATTTATTAGGGTTTCTGTGTAAAGCCCCCCAAATTCCTCTCATCCCTATGGCCTATTTGGTGTCGTCCTTAATAGGGTCAGGATATATATAGTTAATTATTACGACTCATGCCCAGGCTTTAACTACAAGGCCATATCTCCTATTAACAGTGCGCTCTTTCGTCACTCTGACATGAGCTCGGCTCTACTGTGAGAGTCCTAAATTTTGCCTACTCTAAATTTTTATTTACCTACGGTAGGAGCTCGGACGGCGAAGGGCGGCATGCTTAAGTTTATTTTACCTCCCAAATAAAATGAACAAAGGGCCTCGGCTTGGTTTCGAACCCTCGATCTTTAGCACAGTAAGCAAGAACGCATACCACTGAGCTACCGGCGCCCTTTTTTTGTTAAGCTCTCTCCCCTAATGCTCCCCTTTCCTATTTTCCTATGCTAATTTGGCTAAAAGACAAAAGGTGTCGTCCTTACGAGGTTCTTCATACACGTATAAAGTTTCATGTCGATATTTTCATTCACGCGGGAGTTATCGGGTACACAGACGGACACACATGCCCCCCCCCCCCCCCCTCCCTCAATTTTGCTCTTTTCTTTGGTCTATTTGGCTGAATATGAATACGTGTCGTCCTTAAGGGGTTCTGGATACATACATCATGCCCGGACTTTAACTTCAAGGTCATATCGCCTACTAACAGAGCGCTCTTTCGTCATTCTGGTGGTCATGAGCTCAACTCTACTATAGGAGTCATAATTTTACGCATCCTAAATTTTTATTCACCTAGAGTAGGGAGGAGTCTTTAACGAGAACCTGACATCGTACAGCCACTAATTAACGTCCCATCCGAAGGACGGCGTGCTTAAGTTTATTTTACCTCCCAGGCCCCCTAATCGCGATCATGAACTCAGTAAGCAAGCACATTAAGCAATGCAAATTTCGTGTCGATACATTCATTCTATCAGAAGTTATCGTGTTTACAGTCACAAACTGATAAACAGGCAATAGTTTTTTTTTTATTTTCTGTAATGAAAGGGTCAAAAAACATAAAATTCCGGTGGGAATGTAAAAAAAAAGTAGAGGGCGCCGGTAGCTCAGTGGTATGCATGCTTAACTTCTGAACTCAAGGTTGTGGATTCAAAACCCGACCGAGGCCCTTAGTTTATTTTATCTGGGAGGTAAAATAAACTTGAGCACGCCGTCCTTCGGATGGAACGTTAAGCGATGGTTCCGAACCTGTACGATGTCAGGTACTCGTTAACGACCCATGGTCTAGATATATAAAAAATTTAGGGTAGGCAAAATTTAGGACTCCCACACTAGTGTCGGCGACTAGTAGGCGATATGACCTCGTAGTTAAAGCCCGGGCATGAGTCATAAAACTTAACCTAACCTAACCAATAATATTATACAGAATTGTTTAAATGCAATTAGGTATTTAGTTAACTGCTGGGACACGATGATATAAAGTTTTATAACTTCTGTTTCAAGATGTCTTCATTAAATAAATTTATAGAATAACGTCATTTTAAATTTATTGGACTGGGGAGGTTTACTTAGGAAGTGAGTTGTTGCCATCTGGGTCTTTGCCAAGCATTAACTTGACTGGGCCATCTTGTGACTTGGAAACTTTTCTATAAGTACATTAACTTACTTTTGTTATTGGCACTAAGTATAACTAAATTCTGGTTGATAATAATTATCAACATTTAATATTGAAACATCATTTTGTAACCATTGAGTTAGTTATTATGACTCATGCCCGGGCTTTAACTACGATGTCATATCACCTACTACCAGAGTGCTCTTTCCTCACTCTGGGACATGAGCCCGATTCTATTATGGGAATCCTAAATTTTGCCTACCCTAAATTTTTATTCATCTAGGGCAGGGGTCTTTAACGAGTTCCTGACATCGTACAGGATCGGGACCTCTCTTAACGTCCCATCCGAAGGACAGCATGCTTATGTTTTTTTTACCTCTCAGATAAACTAAGGGCCTCGGTCGGGTATTGAACCCACGATTTTGAGCTGAGAAAGCAAGCACGCATACCACTGAGCTACCGGCGCCCTCTTTATATAGGTACAATATGTATACTAAATAAATATGCAATTAACTATAAAAAAAATAATGAATTAATTATACTTTATTATGTATATCATTTCTTTAGTTTATTTCAATCTTTCTATTATTTCTTGAAGTTTATGTTAGGTTAGGTTTTATGACTCATGCCCGGGCTTTAACAACGAGGTCATATCGCCTACTACCAGAGCGCTCTTTCGTCACTCTGGTGGACATGAGCTCGACTCTACTGTGGGAGTCCTAAATTTTGCCTACCCTAAATTTTTATTCATCTAGGGTAGGGATCTTTAACGAGTACCTGACATCGTACAGGCTCGGGACCATCGCTTAACGTCCCATCCGAAGGACGGCGTGCTTAAGTTTATTTTACCTCCCAGATAAAATAAACTAAGGGCCTCGGTCGGGTTACGAACCCACGACCTTGAGCTCAGAAGTCAAGCACGCATACCACTGAGCAACCGGCGCGTTTATGTTAAACCCAACTATTTTTTCTGTTAGAATTTTGCGTTAAGATAGTAGGACTCTGAGAGTAACAGCCTCAGGTAATCTCAATATTGTATAAATAAGCCAACTTAGCAATTTTGTGTGTTATTGTTGAAGTTTGTGCTTACGATGATCTAACCTGAAACATATATATGTATAATATACATTGTATATATATGCCGAAGTACGGCGAGCTCATGTATTTCGTTGTACTCGTATTCCTCCTAAACCCCTTTACCGATCACATTGAAATTTGCCACAATGGTAGTGGACACGTTGACGATGGTTTACTACTAAAAAAATCTGAAATCGAACATACCACGGAGGCATAATCACCGAAAAACGAAATCCCCATTGAAATCAATTGAGAGATAAAATTCTCGCGCAAAATAAAATTTTTCGATTTCAAATGTAAAAATCCGGGCGAAGCCCTTTTCGGTTTACCATCGGACACCACTTTTGAGCCGTTTTTTCCAGTGTTCTAACGTACAAACTTCGACTTTTTTTCGATAAAAATCTTCACAGCTGTTGTCTACAAAAAGGCTAGATAAAATCCATTGAATTCAATTGAAATCTATTTAAAGTATTAATATATTCATAAAGAACATACAAGGTGAGAAGTTACTGATAATTATTAAAACATTAACTGAGTTTTTTTATACAGATATGCCTGACTCAGCTCAGTTTTTGCAAACAGCAGAATGTATTGCACACCTAGTTTATTTTTTCATATAATTTTTTTTTGCAGGTATAATATGCCATGTGTCTACAATATAGATAGTGACACGGTGGAGTGGCTCCCTGGAGGCTGGCTCATGAAGAAATGTAAAAGTAGTGGGGGGTGGCTGTTCTGTTGGTGGCTTCTCTTGGAATCAATACTCAACCTCTTCCAGTTTCACCTTCCTCTGTCCTACCCCACCATATCCTTACTATCTCTCCTTATCCTTCATTCTTACATACATTTATACGTATCCTTTAATCCTTATCCCATTATTTGCACAGTTGAAAAAAATATAAAAAAAGTTGTCGGTAAATATCCGGCAATATACCTACTTCACCAACCCGAATTAATCTACTAATTTTTCGTTAAATTTTGTATCAATACATTCATTGCATCGGCAGTTGTTAAGTTAAGCCCCTTTTCTTCTGCACATGTGGCTGACAATTGATGTCTCTACGGGGTTGTTAGATTTAATTATTTATACATTTTTGTAAATTTAAAGATATCATTAGGATCAGAAATATAGGTTAGGTTAGGTTTTATGACTCATGACCGGGCTTTAACTATGAAGTCATATCGCCTACTATCAGAGCGCTCTTTCGTCACTCTGGTGGACATGAGTCCGACTCTACTGTGGGAGTTCTAAATTTTGCCTACTCTAAATTTTTATTCACCTAGGATAGGGGTCTTTAACATCGTATAGGTTCGGGACCATCGCTTAATGTCCCATCCGAAGGACGGCGTGCTTAAGTTTATTTTACTTCCCAGATAAAATAAACTAAGGGCCTCGGTCGGGTTTCGAACCGACGTTCTTGAGCTCAGAAAACAAGCACGCATACCCCTGAGCTACCGGCGCCCTCTATATATGTAGATCTAAGTTTTCGACCTACGAACTGAGATAGGGTTAACAAAACATTAAAACTCAAAATGTATTTATTGTACAGTATAATACTACTGTACAAAACAAACCACGGTACATTAATGTTATAATGTAAAAATTAAGAATTTTAAAAACGAAATATGTAAACGTTAAATTTTGAACAGGACTATAAAATAAAACAATGTACAGTACGTAATGAAAACAAGAATAATATTGTTAGACTCACTGAAAACAGTCCGTAATATTTTTTTGCTTTAAAGAATACCAACGTCGTTTTGCCGTACGATCTTGTAGGCGCCTCAAGGTCAGTAGTCAAACCCTCTCCTTGAATTATTTTCGTACCTACCGCTCGTTAAATTAAATTTTTAGTTTACTAAATCTTAATTATTTTTTTAAAATCCTAACGACAGCAGCGATTACTTTTCAGTCAAATCGGTCAAAGGGAAGGGGGGTTAGGGAGGAGGCTTAACACAAAAGCTCCAATATCTGTCATTGTAATGAATGAAACATGAAATTTAATGTGAAAACTCAAAACCACATGTGGAAGGTTCTATTAGTTTCCGTTGGTCGAGGGGCAGAAGAGATCAGAAAAGGGGGACTCGACTCTAATAACCTACTAATTGCCGATGTAATGAATGTATCGACATAAAATTTAACGTGAGGAGAAACCACTATGTAAGTCAAATATTGAATTTTAGTCTAAACGTTTAGGTCGATTGGCTTTGAAGGGAAAACGAAAAAATAATTGATTAATTCTTACTGGGGAAGTACATAGCCGGTGATTCTCCGACGATTTTTTTTAGTTTGTTTCAATAAGACGCTTGGTTTACAACTGTTAGCAACCAATTAATATATAGAGTTGTGACTCAGATGGTGGACAGAAATAACTCGTATGTCCCCATCCATGATATTTTAAATTGTTAAAATTTTTAAATTGTTTATTAATTTATTTCTATTATAAAATTATAATTTTTCATCAGACTGCCTGATGATGAGGGAAACCTCGAAAGCCGGCTAGCTACTTTTAATAAAAATCTGTGAGAGGTCATACAATATTTTATTTGACAACCTGTGAAATAATCACTTCTCACTACATCAGCCATCTTCATATATATATATATATATATAATTAATTAATATGAAGATGGCTGATGTAGTGAGAAGTGATTATTTCACAGGTTGTCAAATAAAATATAGTCTGACCTCTCACAGATTTTTATTAGAAGTAGCTAGCCGGCTTTCGAGGTTTCCCTCATCATCAGGCAGTCTGATGAAAAAAATAAAAAAAATTTTCGAATGAAAACTAAATAATTTTATAATAAAAATAAATGAATAAACACTTTAAAAATTGTTATAACGACCAACTACCAAGCTTACATGGTAGATAAATGTCTTGAGTGGCGTGAGAGAGGAAGGCCGTCCTGCGGTAGCTCCTCAGGGGTAAATTCAACTAAATAATTAATGTTCTACTTCCCCCATCGATTCCGTATCATTTAATTCCAAGAAAGTCCTGGTCCTTTCGTTGATCGTTCTGTCCTCACAACCTGGTATTCCTTTTCAATTTCCTCTGCGATCCTGGTATTCCTTTTCCATTTCCTCTGCGATATGAGTGGAGGACGTCTAAAAACAAGAAAACTGCGAGGAAAGCTTCAGAATAACTAATTGTTATTTTTTTTTCATGTTATTAGTCTTCGATCGTCAAGGTAAATTGAAAACTACTCTCCTTCTTTAAGAGTTACTGCAGAACAAGTAGTCCGCTGTACGATCAGACCAGAGTGGAGTTGTTTTGCGGTACCTGGTGACAGAGACCGGCTACCCATTTTTCAGCCGGTTTGTCGGCTCCTGCAGAAGAAAGCAGTATAAGATGGGCGCTGAGGACGACTACCAGGATGGCCTTCTCTGATCCCGAGCTCTTTCAACTTATGACCATGCACATGTGCAAGATGCAATAAAGGTGATGCAGGACATTTTCACTCAGCTGCTGTATCATATTCACCACAAACCACATTATTTTAATTATTATAAAAAAATCAAATGTATTCATTTATATATTTGTTATGCATCATACTGTATAAGTTGGAAAAGTAACCTTAATCATTGGATATCAATAATCAAGGATATATGGGATATATTAGGATACTATATACTAAGGTTATATACATATATATATATATATTATATACATATATATATACCTTTTTAGGCCCCTGGCGAGCGCGGGTTCTGTCTTGGGCTGTTGAGCGGTCGGGAATCCGTGATAGAAGGCCCCTGGGATCAGCTGACGCCTGACCCTACCCCTGATCGGCTCCCGCTCCCTCAGCAGCCCTGGGTTAAGGGTTGGTCCAACTAGTGTGCCCTGTCCAGCTCGCTCGGGGTTCGACATATATTCAAGAAAAAGAAGCAGAAGCAGAGTGCAGAGGACAACGCCAGTGAAAGAAACCCAGTCTACAATCTATCCAGCTGAGCCAAGGGAGTCACCTCAGCATTCCCCCACACCCCTCGGTGTACTTTTTTTTGGGTGGCCAGCTCTGCCGGCCAGTTGACTACACCCTTCGACATCAATGTTTATCCCTATTATAGTGTGTTAATTCACGTAAAAATAATAAGGCAAATTATATAAATATATATACAAAAAAATGGACCATTTTATAATTTTTATCATGCGAAAATTTGTTTTAAAAAATAAATAAAATAAGTAGTCTATAATTCAGCAAACGGCTACGTCATCTAGAAATCTAAAATCCCTCTAATAAAATATGTATTCTAAAATTAACGTTGTGATGATTCTAAATGTTAATTATTAATTAATACGTGCTTCTAATTTACTTTTTTTTATCATGCTTTGTTTTGATTTTTATTTATTTGTTATCTATCAAAGGTAAAAAAAAAAAATAATAAAAAATATTATTAGGCATTCCGTTATCGAACTCTAAAAAGCCTAATTTATTAAAAATCGAATACTACGAAAAAAAAATTAAATAAAAAATTATATTAGGAATATGTAATTTTCATTTTCCAAAATAATGAAGGTACCTGGCTGAGGCTTCGGAAACTACTTGTCGAGGTACTTCTTGCCTGGAAACAAAACAAAAATAGAAGGATACCATTTCAGGAGACGATTGATAGAAAGGGAATGGCAATATTGTTTATAATTTATCTATTTTCTATGAAACCAACTAATCGCTATTACATTATGCATGTGTTTTGTATAATTGAATAAAATAAACTCCATTTAATGAGAGGTTAACCTTCGAACTTGTACTTCTTTGTCTGTTGTCTCCCACGCTGCAACCAGCTATCAGAGGATATGGTGAATAATAAGTCTTGAGTGACCTGAGAGAGGAAGCACGTCCAACTCGAAATTTGTCATAGGACTTCGTTCAACTTCATAGTAACAAATTCCTTCAAAATATAATAAATGCAATACCGCCGCTTTTTTTTCATATAAAATCGTCGCTGTTAGTGCAAAATGACTTATGACAAATTTTGTCAAATGTTTTTTATTTGCTGATATAGGTTACTTTCAGAGGCCTTCAACTTATGTAAACATTTCGTATGTCCGTTTGAAAATTTAAAAATAATGAAATGTCAAAAATATATAAAAAAAAATATAAACACATTAAATCATTACTAAAAAAAAAATAATTATATTTATTTTTTTATATAAAGCAAATTTCTTTTAAATTAAATAAACTAAATAGAAGTGAATTGACGGTGAAATTAATCCACAAAGAAGGTACTGTTGTTTGTTTATATGTACAGGATATATGCCCCGAAAAATATAACTTAAATTTAAAGAATGGCCAAAAAGATAAAAGATTGAAATAACAGTTTTTAAGAGTTTTTCTTTAGATTTTTGTTTGTTTCAATGTTTAGTTTTTTAATTTTATAATATAGATGGTTTAAAAAAATAAACCCATACTATTTGTTCTCATAAATTAATTCTATTCTATTCATTTTCCCTGTTGGCCCAATAAGATAATTTTAAAACATTTGGATTAGATATAAATATATTTGAAAAATTTAGAAAAACATGGCGTCTCTTTAGAAATCCAAATAAAAAGATTGTTAATAGAATTTTTTTAAAAATTTACATGCAATTTCTTTAAAATTGCACGTCTTGAACTTTTGATGTTTTTTTAGGTCCCTTTTCGAAAAACTACTGTAGAAATCAAAATTTAGTAAAAGAAAAGAGACAAAATGTCTACAGAAAATGTGGTAATTTATTGTTTATTTTTATTTTTTTGTTTTAATTATTATTATTTTTATTATTTCATAATAATTAATTCAATTATTATTTAGACATATTTTTTTTTTACACAATTTTTCTATTACCACAATAGTATGTTTTTTTTCTGGTAACACATAATATGTGTAAATACAAGAAAGTAGTGAGTTGCAGTTTTACAAATAATAGTTTGCAGTTAGTTATTGTGACTCATACCTGAGGTCTTATCTACGTCATATCGCCTACTACCAGAGCGCTTTTTCGTCGCTCTAGTGAACATGGGCCCTACTCTACTATGGGAGTCCTAAATGTTGCCTACCTAGGTTTTAAATCCAAATCTACCCCACAATCCCACAGAAGATTAAAGAGAGTTTGGCATAGAGTTATTTTATGAAATGATACCATGAGGCTTCACCGTTGGGTGTTTTTGCTTTCTCAAGCCTTTCATCTAATTTTTTTTTTTTCTGTTTGTCAACTTAGCTGCTGGTTGTGCATTTTTATATAATTGTAGCTCAAAATAAATAAATACAAAAAATACCCTCATAAACAAACAGGCAAAATTTAAAGTCAAGAGACCTAAACCCAAATGAAATAAAAATTTTTTTTTCCCTTCTCTGAAAAGTTGATTTTTGACACTAACTTCGATGATATATTGACCGACTCTATTGTTTAAAATACAAACAAATTTAAAATAATAAAGAATTATAATTTCATCAAAGTTGTTCATTGTGTCTGATGAGATTTATAGGCAATTCCTCTGATTTAATTTTGACCTTGCTTTTCAATATTTTTTACAATAATCATTATTTGATCCAGGTTTATATAATATCATTCTATAATAATTATTATTTTTGATTAATGAATAAAACAACAAAAGTAAACAAATTTCAGGTACCATCGGGGAAACCACTTACGTACCACAGTTGATGAACCCTTATTCCAGATAATAAAGCAGATAAAACTGTGAAAATAGAAGGACTGTACAGGTTGGGTTAAGGCAGGAGTGCCCGCAGAACATTTCGTTGAGGTAATAAATTAGATACAAAATATTAAAATAATTAATAAAATTAATTGATGGATATATTTTCATTAGAACTATTTTCGTTGAGAACTCTGATGTGTTGATCTGAATATTTATCACTTGATTTTCCATTTTATTATTTAATAATTTCCCTCAAAATGTTTGTACTGTTTCTCTCGAGAGGTATCCATTTTTTATATATAGAAGGAATTCGAGATTCTGTCGTGTAAATGAAAATTCAATATTTGGCCAACGTTTCGAAAACTATTTGTTTATTTCTTCAGGGCTTTATAATGTCTTGAGTGGAATGAAATGAAATGAAAAGAAATTTTATTATTCTGGGACCGAGGTCCCCTAAGAATAAATACATCTAGAGTCAAGAAAAGGAAACAATGAAATATAGTATCAGTACAAAGAAATAAAAAGATAGGTAAATAAAATTAATGCTACATTGGAGAAAAACTATACAATTAAAAAAATAGATAAACAAAAGATTAACAGGAAAAAACATAAAATTAACAATTTCATTTTGATGAAAAAAAATAAATAAAAGTATCTATATAAATAAAAGAGAATAGTGTATTTTATTTCAAGTCTGTGATAATATTTTGAATATTGTTTTTATTTATGTATTTATTTTAATTTTTTATTTATTATATTTTATGACAACAAATATTTCTTTGGCTGTATGGTGAAAATTTTATGTTACTATTATGTACAGACTTATTGTATATATTAGAATGAATGGTTTTTGAATGTTGAGAGAGTGAGTGAACCTAGCTATCCCCAACCCTTAGAGTTATGACAGTTATCTTCCAACCGCTGTGCTGTGTGGTGGGGTAAGTTAATTTTATAATTTTATTTTCTTATTCTATACTCTGATGCTTTAAGAATTATTTATACTTTTTATTATTTGTATATTTTGTTATTCTATGATAGATGAACCACTGATGATGACGCCGTTGCGTCGAAAACCTGTTCTGGTCTAAAATAAAACAAGGGAAGACAACGTATTTTATTTCTATTAGAAATATCGTCCCACAACATCTTACTATCACATATAAAAGAGAATAAGTAAAAAAGAAAAAAAGAAAATCTATATAATTAACCTTCCTAATACCAGGTGAAAAAAATAACGTACAATACCAGGTGGGGTCCCTCAGGGATTTTTTTTTTTTTTTTTTTTAGTTTTTGGCTTATTTTAATGCTTGTGTTCATCGATTCATTTAATGAGTGGTTTGAATGATTGTATCTCAAGAGAAAACATTTTAGGAATCACGAAAATAAATATAAAAATTGTGGTGAACTATTCATTTGGAAAAAATTTGTTCTTCAACATTTTCATCGAAAACATTTTTAAAAATTTACATTAAATAAATAGAAAAAGGCCCTGCGTTGAAGATAAGATTGTTTCCAATCCGGATGGGTTTGAATCCACAGTATGAAGGCATTTACTGCGGCCATGTCAATTGTGTTCATGAAGAGCGCCATTGGCCATCTTCGTGTTTGTCTTTGGCATGTATATTCTGCAATCATACGATGAAGGATGTCCACTCGTCCTTTAGTATCATTGTAATGAGTGATGATTTCAGGTCTCATCTCGGGGTCATTTTTTGTAATAATGCCTTTATGATGTTCAATAGAGAGAAGTACCACACATTTATTAGGGTGTGTGACGAAAGAGACCAAGGTTGACTCGCCTTGAAAGCCAAACACTGATGAATGCAGTGGTCGTGTTTTTGATGGTAGAAATTCGGGTAGGATGCATGTTTTGCTTTTCCGAAGTGTACCACATATTGTCAATTTTCTGTCTATCAGTTCTACTGCTAATTCTATAGATGTGAAAAAATTGTCCGTTGTCAAAAACTCACGCATAAAATACCAGCATGGTTTTTCACATAATGTATGACCCAATATGATATTGATAATTTAATTATTCATAATTAAAAACATAGTCGAATATTACCTGTTAGTGTTAGGATAAATGTCACAAAACCTCATGAAAACTGATGAACTTTTCATATCCATTTCAACAACATATGTTACGTCTGGGGTCGTTAGGGACCCCACCTGGTATTAGGAGGGTTAAGAAAAAAAAAATAAAATTGATAATAAAAATGAGTGGATGTTTGTGGTGAAGGTGTTTAGAGTTTGGTGTTCAACACCTACACCACACACATCCTCTCAAGTCATTATAAGGCCCTGAAGAAGGAAATAAATAGTTTCCAAAACGTTGGCCAAATATTGAATTTTCAATCTCGAATTCCTTCTACATCGAAAAGTTACTGTCAACTCTATTAACAATTTTTTATAGTTTCTATATTCTTCTCTAGGTATTATTCTCAGTGATGTCTCGCCCTTCTCGCCCTTCCCCCACCCTTTTCAAACCTATAAACGAAAATTAATGACAATAATACAACTAAAACCATAGTTTAATTACAAATAATGAGGTCACCAAATGTTCCAATTCAAGTCCTCCCTTCAACCAAGACTCCAGATCCCTTTTCTTATATTTTTAATTTATCACCTTTTTATTTTTGTATTTTTATAGATACATTTTTTTTCCTCTTAATTAAGTTGTTCATTTATATATTAGTTATGTTCGGGCTTTAACTACGAAATCATCGCCTTCTACCAGAGTGCTCCTTCATCGCTCTGGTGGACATGAGCCCAACTCTACAGTGGGAGTCCTTTTTGCCTACCAAGGTTTATTTGCTAAAAGTCTTTAAATTAGGTTTCAACTTTCAGTACTCTTGGGACGTGTGGGGAGGGAGGGTAACTTCCTGTTACCCTACGTTAGTCAAGACGGTTAGTTAAAATTTAGTCAATTTATTCAAATAAATGACTTTATTCCTTGCTAATGATTCTCATTAAGGTTCTTCTATAAAAAAAATTATGAATAGATAACGAGCGACTTTCGTATCGCAGTTCTTCGCCATTTTTATGTATTAATTCGATCTTCAGAGGCCATAACTTTCATAAAAATACTTCAATGCTAATCAATTCAATCAGTCACCCTGATGGACATGAGCCCGACTCTACTGTGGGAGTCCTAAATTTTGCCTACCCTAAATTTTTTATTCACCTAGGGTAGGGGTCTTTAACGAGTGCCTGACATCGTACAGGCTCGGGACCATTACGGACGGCGTGCTTAAATTTAGGGTTAGGGTTAGGGTTTATGACTCATGCCCGGGCTTTAACTACGAGATCGTATCGCCTACTACGAGAGCGCTCTTTCGTCACTCTGGTGGACATGAGCCCGACTCAACTGTGAGAGTCCTAAATTTTGCCTACCCTAAATTTTTATTCACCTAGGGGTCTTTAACGAGTACCTGACGTCGTACAGGCTCGGGACCATTGCGGACGACGTGCTTAAGTTTATTTTACATCCAAGATAAAATAAACTAAGGGCCTCGGTCGGGTTTCGAACCCACGATCTTGAGCTCAGAAGACAAGCACACATACCACTGAGCTACCTTGCAACCTGTCGCTATATTTCATCCCAGAGGGCTTAGAACTTTCATTTAAAATATTTTTTGTTAATTATTTTTAATATAAATCACGACCAATGTCATTACAGTATTACCCGCCTCCCCACATCCATTTTCCAGTATGGTGTCTAGATATTCTCAAAGAAATAAAATAAATTGTCTTCCCACTGTTTTCTTTTTGTCCAAAACCGGTTTTCAACGCACAGCGTCATCATCAGTGGAACATCTATGCTTGAATTTAATGACAATGTTGAATTTTATACTAGTGTAGATTTATTTGATTATTATGTATATATTTATTTGACTATTATGTAGATTTTTATTTTTTAGTTATTGTGTCACGTTATCGTAGACAGGTGATGTTGCACTAACGCAAAGTGCACCCGAAAAATAAAGAGCAATAATAAAGTTATTGTATACTTGGAATAAATATTTTTCGTATGAAGTGAGTAAACCTCGCTCAGCCCTCTCCCTTGAGCTATGCCAGTAGTCCTTTAACTTCTACGCTGTGTTGGTGGGATAAGTTTTTTTTTCTTCTTTTATATTATTATTCTGTACCCTTATGCTTCAAGATTTCCTAGTTACATTTTATTATCTATATTTATTCAATCAAAGATGTGCCACTGATGATGACACTGTTGCGTTGAAAACCGGTTCTGCTCAAAAATAATACAGGGGGTAGACACCGTCTTTTATTTCTATGAGACATCTCGTCCTACATCTTACTATCACATTTGTGCCTAGATATTGTTCTTTGTATAGTATTATTGTACTTTTGAAAATAATAAAATATAATCTTAGTTCATGTGCTTATATTTAAAAAAAAAAATGTATTGCCATGCTTTAATTTTCTTTTTAAATCGTCCTTAATGTATTAGGCATCTAAAGCATTCCTTTACAGAGCTATTTGCCTAGTGATTCTAAGAAAGAAAAAAAAAAATCTACAATTTTGCTGTGATGTACCTGAGTAATGCTTCTGAAACTACTTGTAGAGGCACTCCTCCCCTGGAAACATAAGAAAAGAAGAAGAAGAGAAGAAGAAACAGGACAGATGGAAGATATATGAAGAGATGAAGGTAAATAAAAATATTAGAAGAATAAGAAATGATTAGAAAAGTAATATAATTCAAATATATATAATATATATACTCGTCTACAAAAAACTGGGACACCCAGATTTTACAGCAATAAAAAATATTTATTTTACCGATTTTCTTAGTATTACAATAAGACAATATAGTTATGAGGTAATTGTCCAAAAAATACAAATTATATGTAATAGAAATAAAGAAATAATAATAATAATAATAATAATAATAAATGTAAAATACAGGTTTTGCAAATTTGTAAAAAAAAGTTCTTCTCATGTCTTAATTGCAATTTAGTAGCGAGTATTTCCTCCTCGCGCCCTCTTAAGAGCCATAACTCGCTGGGGCATGGAAGAAATCAGATTTTGTATGGTTCTCTGTGGAATAGCATCCCATTCTTGTTGTAACGCAATGCGAAGCTGTTGCACAGTATTTGGAGGATGCAGGCGGTTCCTGACACGCCTCTTTAATATGTCCCATAGATCTATTGGGTTCATGTCTGGAGAACGCGCAGGCCAATCAGTAACATTAATACCTACATCCTCCAAGTACTGGTTTACGACTCTAGCAACGTAAGGCTTGGCGTTGTCATGCATTAATATGAAATCATCCCCAATAAATGGTGCAAACAGTATGACTGCCTCTATAAGAACCTCTTCAATGTACCTAGCAGCGGTCATAGTTTCATTTTCAATGAACATTAACTCCGTGCGGGCGTCCAAACTTATCCCATCCCACACCATGATTGACTGTCTATAAAAAGGAACAGTTCCCGTCATGGTACATTGACAAAAGCGCTCATTCTGTCTTCTCCTCACATAATCTGAACTATACAGACCAAAACGAGACTCATCTGTGAAGAGTAAAGCTCCCCATTGATGTACAGTCCAATGGATGTGTCGATTAGCAAATGTAGTCCTGCTTACACGATGCTCCCTGGTAAGCTGTGGCCCTGTAGTCGGTCTTCTTCCATGTAAATGTTCTTCTACGAACAGTCTCAGCAGATACAGCGACTCCCCGGGTAACTAACAGTGCGGCTCGAACTTCTGAAGCTGTCATAAACCGGTTTCAAAGAACTGACAGCGTAATAAAACGGTCATCACGCTCGCTGGTAGCCCTTGTACGGCCACTTCCGGGCCTGCGCCCGTATTGCTCAGTCTCCCTGTACCGTACAATTGCTCGATGGAGTGATACCCCAAAGATTCTGCTGCATATCTCACACCCCGCCCATCTTCAATTAGAGCAACAGCTCTTGCCACCTCTTCATTTATAATGAAAAGTAATTAATTTAGAATATTTAAAATGGATAACAAAGCAAATAAAAAAAAAATCAGATTTAGAAAAGAAAAACTATGCACAATATCTTGACCAGAATTTCAGCATATCACCGACCAGGCATCAGAATACACCAGACGGACTTCGAACACATATTCACTGGGGGGCCGACCATATTACTAGGTGACTTAAATAGTAAAAATACAATTTGGGGATGTAGACGGACAAACAACAACGGGACAAGACTCTTAAACATAATTAACAATTTAGGCGTACAGATATCAGCACCAGACGAACCGACATTTTACCCTACACAACAGAGATACCTTCCAGACATCTTGGACATTGGACTCGTTCAAAATTTTACATTGCCCCTTTATCACGAACCACTGACAGAACTCGACTCAGACCATCTTCCAGTCATATGTACCTTCAGAGTGAACCCGAAACAGACAGAATATCTCCCAAGACTCATAAAAGGGAAAATTGACTGGGAAGTATTTAGATGGGAGATGGACAAAAACATAGACATCCCTTTGCATTACGACAATACTGAAGACATAGACGACTCATTGAAAGATTTCACTGAAGCTATTTACATCTCGGTACACAACTCAACACATAATCACTACAAGGATCAACGTATCATCCGACTAAATAAGACCCCTACACGAATACTTGACATGATACACGACAAAAATACACTCCGTAAACACTGGCAACGAACACGTGACCCACAAGAGAAGCGAGAGCTGAACCGACTGACGAGACAAATACGATGGGAACTGGACAATGACAGAATCAACAGATACCGACAATACACCAGCGATTTTACGCCTGGAGACAGCAACCTTTGGAAGGAAACACGACGCCTCCTCAGGCAAGATCCCGGCCTCCCGCCCCTGACACACGGACAGAATACTGTGACAACAGACAAGGACAAGAGAGAGCTAGTGGCTCAGCACCTTGAACAGAAATTCAGAACCCATGACACACAAGATCACGAAACACTCCACACAGTCCACGAATTTCTTTCCACCCCACTCCACACCGCAGAACCACACATACAGTACACGAACCCGTCAGAAATTACACTATACATCCGGAGACTCCCCAACAAGAAGGCCCCCGGTGAAGACCTCATCCCCAACATCGTCCTCAAGAACCTGCCTCCAAGAAGCATCGCTTATCTTACAGGGCTGTTCAATGGCTGCTTAAGAAGAGGATACTTCCCTGACGCTTGGAAGAATGCACTCGTGGTTGTCTTTCATAAGCACGGCAAGCCGAAACAAGACCCCAACAGCTACAGGCCGATAAGCCTTCTAAATTCATTGTCCAAGGTTTTTGAAAAGATAATATCCAAAAGGCTTACTCAGTACCTGGAAAACACCATACCGTCCCACCAATTTGGCTTCAAAGCCAAACACTCTGCGGTCCAGCAGCTACAACGGGTGACCGAAACGATTGTCCACGGCTTCGAGGCGAAGAAGTACACCACCGCCGTATTCTTGGATGTAGCCGCAGCCTTTGACACCGTTTGGCATCAGGGGCTGTTGTACAAACTAAAGAAAAGCCTGGCACCCAAATACATCGTTGGTCTTATATCATCTTTTCTCCATGGCAGGACGTTCCAGGTGAGAGTCAGTAACGCACTGAGCACCAAGAGAAGGATTACAGCTGGGGTCCCTCAAGGTGCTATTCTGAGCCCCCTCCTTTTTAATTTGTACACACAAGACATCCCCGAAACTCCCACTGCGACATTAGCCACGTATGCAGATGATACAATGATCGCATGTCAGCATAGTGTCCTCTCCGTCGCCATTGAACAGCTCCAGGAAGCCCTGACAGAAGTTTCCCTCTGGTTTTCGAAATGGAGACTCCAACTCAATGTAGGGAAGACTGAAGCTAAAATCTTCGCTCTCCGCAGATTCTCCATAGAGGAACAACGTCAGCTGCAAATTGATGACCTCCCAATTCTCTGGAATCCTAAGGACCAGGGTGTGCGCTATCTTGGAGTACTTTTAGATACACGACTCACATGGAAACTACACATTAACAGAAAACTACAGCTAGCATATTCACGACTTAACACCCTCTACCCTCTCATAAACAGAAACACGCCACTTAAACACACATGTACTATTCTGCTATACAAGACACTCCTACTTCCACTTCTAACATACGCCTGTCCAGTCTGGATCGGTACCAGCAACACTAACATGAAACGACTACAAACATTTCAGAATAAAGTACTCCGAATAGCAACAAACGCACCCTGGTTTGTGAGGAATCACAAAATCCACGAAGAATTGGGTGTTCCTCTTTTTGCAGCTCACATCGAGAAACTAGTGAAGAATCACCACGAAGCCCTTGTGGATTGTTCGGGGGCTGTACACTACAGTCTAGGAGCGCCTACACCTGGGAGGCGACTCAAACAAAGACTGTACCAGGACTTTCTATTTTAAATCCTTTATTTTATATATTTGTGTATAGCACCTTTTTTTTGCTGGTCCAAATAAATGTTATTGTTGTTTTTTTTTCTTGACCAGAAGAGACACACTGGTAAACGGAATTATGGTTTGTTTTGATAATCCTCTTACATCACTTCAAAGGATTAAGACTTTTAGGTTAACCTCATTGTAAACAACAACAATGTGTAAATCACTGATATGAAAGGCAACATTCTTTTACACACCAAAGCCGAGCCGAGCCGGGCCGGGCGAAGCGATGCGAAGCCGAGCCGAGCGGAATCTGCCTGCGTTCGCACCGAAGCCGATTTGCTCTCAGTAGGTTTTCTAGCCTTGTAGTGAGAGGTGCTTCTTTCCTCTTCAGTCTCAGTTGAAACGTGGTGCAAAATAATGTCATCAACTTTGATGATGATGTTGTTATTGGATAGTTCATCACTTGATGATGAATGTGTGGCAGAAAGAAGGCGACACTGGACTCACACTATATATAAAGATCACGAGACTAATGGATAGTTCGTAACTCTATACAAAAACCACTTGAAACAATATAAAAAAAAAAAAAAAACAATATATTGCGCAATATGATGTAACTCACTGGGCTGAAACACCGAACTAGACTGAATGACGGAAGAAACCGCTTGGCAAAAAACGCTCGAATTGGCGGTAGGTAGTACTGCTCAAAACCGCTCGGCATCGCCCGGCGCGGCTCGGTCTTGGTTTGAATACTCCCATGTAAACCCTGCATATTTAGCGCTCAGCGTTTTCCGCCCGGCTCGGCTCGGCTCGGCCCGGCTTTGGTGTGAAACCCCACTTAGACTTTAATTTTGAAATATGTAAGTGTAATGGATGACAATTGTAATGTCCCAGTTTTTTTGAGAATCAGCGATATATATATATTATGATAGACATATTAACTGATATTTTTTTTTAATATCTAAAAAAAAGGAAAGGAAAGGAAATTGAATTAGAAGAAGCAGTGAAAGTAAACGAAATCTGGAAAATAAATAGTGTTATGGATGTCAGATTAAGAAAGAGAGAGAGAGAAATATTGGAACAACAGACGTAATAGGAAAGTATGTCAGTGTAATAAAAACAGTAATAAAATTATTTTATAACCCAGCTGTTTTATATGGCCGAAAATATACTTCAATATAGTGTGGAGTCTGCAGACAGATAGATGGGGCTATCAATGTTAGGAAGGATTGGCCAATGAAGGATTGTGGGCATAAAAACGAAATTGTAGACTTTCTGGCAAGCTTATGGCACTGATTGTGTGCCTTCTTCAAGGCCTATATTGACATATATACATTATCAATAAGCTTATAGACCCACAATTAAGTAAAGATAAAACAATAAAAACTAAAAAAAAAAAACTAATAAAATCGCGGGTTCAAAACCCGGTCGAGGCTCTTATATTATTTATTTGAGAGGTGAAAAAAAATTGAGCAAGCCGTCCTTCGGGTGGGACGTTTAACGATGTTCCCAAGCGCAAGGGGACTGAACATTTAGGGTAGGCAACATTTAGGTCTCCCGTAGTCGGGCTCATCTCAGCGATAGAAGGTCGCTCTGGTTGTAGACAATAAGAGTTGAAGCCCGGGTATGAATCACAATAACTAATAAACGAATACCATTTTAAAATAAAACAACATATGATAACTAACAAAACAACCTGAAGTTACGAGTAGTTATTGAAATTAATGCCCACGCTTAAACAAGTCATATTGTCTACCATTAAAGCGCTCTTTCTTCACTCTGGTGGACATGAGCCCAACTCGACTATGGGAGTCCTAAATTTTGCTTATGCTAAATTTTTATTGAACTAATGAGTATCTGACCTCGTACAAACGAAGGGTCCCATCCTGCTCAATAAGAAACCTAAGGGCCTCAGCCGGGATTAGAACCCGCGATCTTGAGAGCTCAGTAGGCAAGCACGCTACAACTTGAGCTACCGGCGCCCTCAAGAAACTGTATATAACCACTAAGATGAGAATGACGGTCATAACTCTGGAAACTTGTAATAAATAAATTTTAAAAAACTTTTTTGAAATATTGTCTATTCTACAAAAAAAAAAAAAAATACATATGTACATATATCGTCATCAGGTTTGGTTATAAATATACTTTTGTTAGTAGAATAAAAGCTGACGATGGTTTAATGGTGAAACCGGTAGTTTTTGTGTTTTAATTGTTTGTGGAATAGACAATATTTCAAAAAAGAAGTTTGTTTTATTTATGAATATAACTATATCAAAAATTACAAAATATTTTTGTTCATTTTAAATAAATAAATTTAATAAATGTCAGTTTTTTTCTCATTTTTCTACGATTCACGAATAATAAACAGTTATATAGGGATTATTAAAAAAAAATATATATAATTTCTTAAAAATGTTCGCATGAGAACCTCGAACAGTTTGGTTGTTGATAAAATATGGTACTGCATTGTTATGAGCTGAATTTATTTATGATAATAACACAGTTAAACCAAACAACGAAAAGGTTGTTCTTCCGTTAGATATTATGGAAGTAGTCAAGAGTAAAGGGCAAAGAAGGGTTGTTGTAATATTTTAATGCGACACATATGGGGGGGGGGGGGGGGGGGGGGGGGACTAGGAGGAATTTGGCAAGTTTACAAAAAGAGATTCTGGCCCGACTTAGCGGCGCCTCGCCCCTTCCCTAAGTAAACACTCCAACTTGAAGCAAATTAAGTCTACTTTTGTGGGGAAGCAAATTTAGTCAAGTGTTTATTTCATGATCACGTTGAAGGGGTCTCCCGTAGGTAATCGTTGTTTACTGGAATAATTTTGGGGATTGCATAACTCACATTACCGTAGAATAAATTACAGGGGACTGTCAGAGTTTCTAACCACCACAAGTTTGGAAAGACAGATTGTGTACTTTGACAAGGACGTGGAGAAGATTGAATGGTTTAAAAGACTTGAGAGGAGGGTGGAAGGGCTGACTTATCCGCTTCATGAGGAAAGTCAAAGAAGTAGCTGATGAAACAGAAGACTTATCCTCTTCACAAGGAAAGGCAAAGCAGTAGCTGATGAAACAGAAGACTTATCCACTTCATGAGGAAAGGCAAAGAAGTAGCTGATGAAACAGAAGACTTATCCTCTTCACAAGGAAAGGCAAAGCAGTAGCTGATGAAACAGAAGACTTATCCACTTCATGAGGAAAGGCAAAGAAGTAGTTGATGAAACAGAAGACTTATCCTCTTCACAAGGAAAGGCAAAGAAGTAGCTGATGAAACAGAAGACTTATCCTCTTCACAAGGAAAGGCAAAGCAGTAGCTGATGAAACAGAAGACTTATCCGCTTCAGAAGGAAAGGCAAAGAAGTAGCTGATGAAACAGAAGACTTATCCTCTTCACAAGGAAAGGCAAAGCAGTAGCTGATGAAACAGAAGACTTATCCGCTTCAGAAGGAAAGGCAAAGAAGTAGCTGATGAAACAGAAGACTTATCCTCTTCACAAGGAAAGGCAAAGCAGTAGCTGATGAAACAGAAGACTTATCCGCTTCAGAAGGAAAGGCAAAGCAGTAGCTGATGAAACAGAAGACTTATCCTCTTCACAAGGAAAGGCAAAGAAGTAGCTGATGAAACAGAAGACTTATCCTCTTCACAAGGAAAGGCAAAGCAGTAGCTGATGAAACAGAAGACTTATCCTCTTCACAAGGAAAGGCAAAGCAGTAGCTGATGAAACAGAAGACTTATCCTCTTCACAAGGAAAGGCAAAGAAGTAGCTGATGAAACAGAAGACTTATCCTCTTCACAAGGAAAGGCAAAGCAGTAGCTGATGAAACAGAAGACTTATCCGCTTCAGAAGGAAAGGCAAAGCAGTAGCTGATGAAACAGAAGACTTATCCTCTTCACAAGGAAAGGCAAAGAAGTAGCTGATGAAACAGAAGACTTATCCTCTTCACAAGGAAAGGCAAAGCAGTAGCTGATGAAACAGAAGACTTATCCTCTTCACAAGGAAAGGCAAAGCAGTAGCTGATGAAACAGAAGACTTATCCTCTTCACAAGGAAAGGCAAAGAAGTAGCTGATGAAACAGAAGACTTATCCTCTTCACAAGGAAAGGCAAAGCAGTAGCTGATGAAACAGAAGACTTATCCGCTTCACAAGGAAAGGCAAAGAAGTAGCTGATGAAACAGAAGACTTAATCACTTGACAAGGAACGAAAGAGGGATGGATCCTGTAACAGAAGAACCATCGACTAGAAGACGGTGTAGAATGTGGTAAAGAAGACTCACCCACTTGTCAAGAAATGGAAGGGGAGTAGGGGTTGAATCAGAAGATTCATATATTTAACAAGGAATGGGAGGCGGGGTAGAATGCGGTAAAGAAGACTCGCCCATTCCACATGGAACGGAAGAGGTGTAGACGCTGGAACAGGAAATCATTCAGTTGGAAAGGAATAGAAGATGTGGTAAAGAAGACTCGGAACAGGGGTACATGCTAGAATAGAAGTATCATCGACTAGAAAAAAAGACGGTGTAGAATGCTGTAAATAAGACTCACCCATTTGACAAGAAATGGAGTTTGAATCAGAAGATTCATATATTCAACAAGGAATGGGAGGCGGGGTAGAATGCGGTAAAGAAGACTCGCCCACTTCACATGGAACGGAAAACGTGTAGACGCTGGAACAGGAAACTCATTCAGTTGGAAAGGAATAGAAGATGTGCAAAAATGTGGTAAAGAAGACTTGGAACGGGGTACATGCTAGAACAGAAGTATCTTCGACTAGAAAAGAAGACGGAGTAGATTGCGGTAAAGAATACTAGCCCATTTGACATGGAATAAGAAACTCACTCAGTTGAAAAGGAATAATGGAAAAGAATGACGGAGAATAGAAAAAGGAATATAATGTGGAAAGGAAGTTGACAAGGAATGGAAGAAATTTAGGTTGTGAATCCCCTGACAGGGAATGTATAAGAAGGCCGTCTGCATAACTGAAGACTCACCCTCTTGACATGTTCTTTTTCTCTGTTTAGCTTTCAATCTAAAAACTCTTAAAGGGCATATTGTTACCTCCTCAGAGAACCATTTGTCAAGTCTATTGTGTCTTGTGGCATAGAACTGTCGTCTTAACAATATACTAGGACATCGACATGATCCATATTGGTCAGAAAATTCTCTAAAAAAAGCTTACAGATTTTATTTTCTAACAATATGAATACTGGGGCTTCAGAGCCAAAAAGCCCCTTAAGTAATGACAAAATATACAGATAAATTGCAGAAGTCAAATAGTGCGTTAATTGACAAAATTCAGCTGAAATTTAGCGTTCGACTTGTTCTATTTTTGAATAAGGCGAAAGCGAGCGACATTCAGAGAAGTTCAATAATTGTAAACCCATTTCCTAATTATCTAGATCATAGAAATATTCATGACTTTCCGCACTCCAAAAATTAGTTCAAGAACCAATGTATTTTTCAGAATTAAAAACAAAAAAATCTGAATAACCAGTAAATGGATTCTACGATTATGGTACTTTTCTGACTGTCGTCCCCTTTCGCCTTAAGGGACCAGATTAAGCTTAGCCCTCTTTATTAACCTACCATCCAATATAATTCATTGTTATAATTTGAGGGTCGAAAACGCTCATCGTTGCCTTAAATTTTAACATAAAAGTACTCATATAAGAATATAAAATACATTTAAATTCTTTATTTAATTTTTTTCAAGAATCCTAAAAATATACTTTCATAAACGTATTTAAATTGCAAAGTGAAAAACTGGAATTTGTAAGAAATTCTTTGGCTTGAATAAACAAGGAATATATTCAAATATTCAATCGAATGAATTATACTTAAGGATGAACAAAATAAATAGTAAAAAAACAAATTCAATCAATAATTATGAAAATTATTTATGATAAATCACTTTGTTTTTATGTTGCCCAATCAATTTAGTGTTTTCAATCCCAGAATCCCGATATTGCTAATCCTAGTTCCCTCATGAATCGGGAATTTTAGGTGGGGATTCAGGACCTTGGACTTACTCTAGAGGTTCTTTTCACTACAAGAACTCGTATTTTCCTATTCATTTAGGTTAAGAATTTTTGGGGAATTTTGGTTGTGGGCAAAATATTTAGATGTGTTACCTTGGACTTACTCCGTGAGAAGTCCTCTTTGGAGGTTTTTCTCCTCTTGTCCTTGAGGATCATCCGGGCTGCAGCGAAGGCCATGTTTGCACTGTGGTAGTGTGTCTCACGTATGGTGCATTCTCTTCGGGGGGGTGTGCAAGCCGCGTCTTCCTACTGTCGGTGCAGTTGTCAAAGATCAGTTATCGTCAATGTTCAGATATAGGAAACAATTTTTTTTTTTTTTACAAAGAGCCTTGCAGGAATTTTTTTCAATAATATTTTATAGCAATAATAGTGCTAATAAACAAATCGTAACGATTTGTGCATATTTTTGTGGGGTTGTCATTGGAAGAAGATTGAGAATACGTTCAGTCACACATTGCAGCACAGTATAGAGGTTTATCATTGAAATATGGTGTCTGGCGTAGAGAATCATATTCCAATTAATGACATCCATAATACTAAGCCATGATCGAGGGCTTCCATACACCCATTGGGGTTTCAAAATTTTCGTACTACATTTTGTGTCGATAAATTCATTACTTCGGCAGTTATTGGGAATTTGAGTTGAGCCCCCTCCCCTGAAATTGTTCCTTTCTTCGTGTTTTTTTCCGGAATTTCTTCCAGAGGTTTTTCATTTTTCTTTTTTCTGACAATATTTCGGGACAATTACACGTCCCTTTTTCTGGTTACTATCAATATTACTATCATAGAGGACGTGAAAGTGTCCCGAAATATTGTCAAAAAAAAAAAAAAAATGACACCTCCGGAAGAAATTCCGAAAAAAACCAACAATTCAATATCCCAGAGAAGTTTAAGAAACACAATCCCCCCTTCCCTCTTGTGTATCTCGCTAATAATTAACAGTTATTGTCCTCATCGAGTTTTGAATCGAAATATGACATTTCATGTCGATACATTCCTCTCGTTGGTCGATTTGGCTGAAAATCAATGGGGTTCTGGATACACATATAAAATTTCCTGTCGAAACATTTAGTTATTATGTCTCATCCCCGGGCTTTAACTACGAGGTCATATCGTCTACTACTAGAGCGCTCTTTCTTCACTCTGGACATGAGCCCGACTCTACTGTGGAAGTACTAAATTTTGCCTACCTTAAATTTTTATTCACCTAGAGGAGAGGTCTTTAACGAGTACCTAACATCATACAGGCTCGGAACCATCGCTTAACGTCCCAACAATATTTGTAGTTGAAAAAATATATATTATGTATTAATATTAATATATTCATGTATATCCCATTATTTATTTAACTAATATATAGACAGGATGGCCCAGATAAGCGGGCCACAAGTGAAATAACTCCTAAACGGTTAGAGATATCAAAATTGTGCAAAGGATTAAAGTTGTAGCACTCGCCGAGAGCTATAGTATGGCGTCCTCGAAAAGACAAAAATGACCCTTTTAATGGCTCAAACAGCCCTTCGAAAGGCTGGGTTCCCTTTTGACCCTTAAGTTTCATTACATTTTATTAGAGTACTAAAGAAACGAGGAAGAACTGTGCAAACAGATTTTTGATACGTCAAGTAGTTCTCGGAACAAAAACGTTTAAAGTTGCACGTTTTTCTTATTCTGAAGTTAGTTGGAATTTAATAACTTCAGAATAAGTAATACGTGAAACTTTAAACTTTTTTTCCCGAGAACTACTTGACGTATCAAAAATCTGTTTGCACAGTTCTTTCTTGTTTCTTTAGTACTTTAATGAAATGTAATGAAACTTAAGGGTCAAAAGGGATTCCCACCCTTCGAAGGGCTGTTTGAGCCATTAAAAGGGTCATTTATGTCTTTTTGAGGACGCCATACTATAGCTCTCGGCGGGTGCTACAACTTTAGTCCCATGCACAATTTTGATATCTCTAATTGTTTAGGAGTTATTTCCCTTGTGGCCCGCTGTTCTGGGCCACCTTGTATGTAAAAAATATAAAGAAAAACGAATGTTCTAAAAAAATATTGTCCATTTCACAAGATATATAAAATATATGGAAGTACTTTCGGTATTGCTACCATCTTCAGCCACAAGTTAAGAAATAGGTACTGTTAATAATACAAGTCACTCTGGTGGTGGACATGAGCCCGACTCTACTGTGGGAATCCTAAATTTTTATTCACATAGGGCAAGAGTCTTTAATGAGTACCTGACATCGTACAGGCTCGGTTTTTTTTTGGATTATGTATTTTGAAAAGTGTCTGCTACCAGATATTTCAAAAATAAAGATGTGACTTTCATTCTTAATAAATATTAATAGTAATAATATTTTATTTTTGTATATTTGTTTTTGTGTTGCCCGGGCATCAACTATAAGGTTATATCGCCTCTTACCAATGGACATGAGCGGAACTCTACCGTCTTTAGCGAGTAGCTGACAAGTACAGGCTCGGGACCATACCTTAACGTCCCAACCCAAAGAAAGCTAGCGTTTTTTCTATTTAAGAGATACAAAAAAAAAACTTTATGGCCTTCGGAGGTCTTAAAATAAAAATATATATTTATAAATGATCAATTCAATTAAAGGTTTGATTTTGTTCTTGACATATAAGAAGATGAAGTTTGTTTACTGTTTCATCGATTGGTCGTTAGAACTGCAGACAACACGGCAGTAATGGATTTTCAAAATCATCTGAAAAACTGCAGTTTATATTTACCTAGTTATGTAATTGGTCTAGGAAATGTCTATGTTGAGTTTTCAACAGATTCCCAGATTCCAAAAATGTGGAAAAAATAATTTTCTGTTTCTCTGTGAACCAACTCCCGACAGAATGAATGTATTGATACGAAATTTTATATGTAAATTCAAAGTCCTCTAAGGACGACACAGAGGGGGCTCAACTCAAAGGTTTCGAAAACTGCCGATGTAATGAATGTATCGACATGAAATTTTAATGAGGATTCAGAAGCCCCTATGTAAATCAAATATTGAGGCTTTGGAGGGAGAGCGGAAACGTAATTGTCCATGATTCACCGACTTTTCCTCAACACTTTTTTCTCTCAAATTGTAAAGGAATTTTGTAAACGTCGTAAAGACCGAGTCAACCTCGAAAGCCTGTTTTTTTCACCTGATATTTTTCTGTCTTTCAACACGATAACTCACGATAGAACGAATGCTTAATGTAGATTTTCAGTCAAATCGACCAAAGAAAAGGTGGGGATAGTGGGGCATTCAACACAACTTTTTTACTTTCCCAGCTTTATGTTTTGGGGCAGTTTCATGTTGGATTTTGACCAAAATTTCATTGTCGGTCAATCACCGCCTACATACTTCCCCCAGCATTCTGAAGTCCTTGAGTTGCTTATCCATCTATTTTCAAAAAAATCGGAAGATTGGTTCCAAAAGGAGGAGCGAAAATTTCGTTCATAATTTCATTCTGGGAATGTTCATTAACGGCGATGCACCGATGACATTTTTTTTGTTCGGTCAGAAAAACAATGTTGAAATTTCAACGGAATTTCATGTTTTTCAACTTCATGATTCCAAAAATAAAAATAAAAATAAAAAGTAATCAATGAATCACCGGCTATGTACTTCCCCAATACTAATTAGTCAATTAATTTGCCGCTCTTCCTTTAAAAGTAATCGGTTGGGCTAAAAATCAATGGTTGACTTACACTTGGCTGAAAATTACTATAGGTTAGGTTTTATGACTCATGCCCGGGCTTTAACTACAGGTCAAATCGCCTACAACCTACTCTTTCGTTGCTCTGGTTGACATGAGCCCGACTCTACTGTGGGAGTCCTAAATTTTGCCTACCCTAAATTTTTATTCACTTAGGGTAGGGGTTTTTAACGAGTATCTGACATCGTACAGGCTCGCTTAACGTCCCATCCGAAGTTTATTTTACCTCCCAGATAAAATAAACTAAGGGCCTCGGTCTGGTTTCGAACCCACGATCTTGAGCTCAGAAGACAAGCACGTTACACGACAGTTATTAGAGTTATTTGACTAAACCTCCATTGAAAAATATTCCGATGAATAATCAAATGCAAATTTTCGCCCGGTTATATAACTTTTGATAATTTTTCTAATTAATTAACTTTTTAAAAATTTTGCAAAGTAATTTATGTAAAAAGATGCCCCCGAAGCCTGATTAACCTCAAATTGATTAGAATCTAACAGTAAGGTAAGTCAGGCATTATTTCAATTGAACACGAAGGTTACAACTTTGATGACGTCAACCAAGAAAATACAATTAACTGGGTAGAAATGTTATGTCTAAAGGTCGTGACCCCCCCCCCCCCCCCCCCCTCCCCCCTCTCTCCCCCCCCCCCCCCCTCCACCCCAGATGTAACAATTTACTCTCCGAAAAGGTAAATAAAAACCTCGTAAATCTATAGTTCAATCGAACCTTTCACGTCATTGTTTTTTCTCTGTCAGTCAAGTTGCTGTGGTCCGCACTGGCAGTTAGGTAACTAAATGAAAAAAAAAAAAATAATAATAATAATAAAGTGAAGGGGGCATAACAGGATTTTATTATACCAACTACGTTTTCACAGATCATTCCCCCCTCCCATTCCCCCTTTCCAATTTATCTCAAATTGGTATAACTGAGTAAACAAGTAATGAGTTGACATCAGTGGTTTTCTTTGTTTCATAGTATAGTGAGGGGGCCATGGTGGCCGTGCGGGCTAGGGCGTTGGGCTTTGGTCGCATGGTCTCACCATGGTTTGCGGGTCCTGTCCCAGTTTTATTTCGTAGATAAAACTCCCTCCCGCTAGTGTGGTGTCTGCCGAGACCAATCAAAAAAAAAAAAAAAAAAAAAAAAAAAAAAAAAAAAAAAAAAAAAAAAAAAAAAAAAAAAAAAAAAAAAAAAGCTTAGGCCTTTCAATCAGGCTCAAAAGACCCCCGACTCTCAAAAGACAAACAAACCCCGTTTCAGCTTTATTAATATAGATTGACAGCTCAAATATTTGTAAATGTTATGTTAAAATAAGACTCCCCCCCATCTTGGGACTTCTCCTAGGGAACAAGGTGTCACAGAAGGACGGCGTGCTCAAAGTTTGTTCCCCTCCCAAATAAAAAAAATCCTCTAAGCAAACCCGCTATCCCGAGTAGAAACAAATACTAACATTATGTATTAAAAAATGACCTGCTCTACAGATCTCATCCGTAATCATCTGAAGTCCCTCCTGGGTATGTCCTTATCGTCTTGTAACTTATTACAGGAAAATAATGTTTTTTTCAAAATGATAAAAAAACAAGAGGTTGAGGGAAGGGAGACTTGCTCATCTGATCAGCCTAACTTCTTCACACTCTTGTTCTCAGACGAGAGACCATTCTTTCATTTGCCATTGTTTATCCCCATTCAAATATTCAATATACAATGTTAACCACTTTGACTGAAAATTAATGGGTGTCGTCCTTAAGGTGTTTTAAGTACACATATAAAATTTCATGTTGATACGTCCATTCAGTCGGGAGTTATGTTTACAGACGTACACACAAGAATTTCTTTAAAATATGGGATTCGGAAAAAAATAAATCATAATTCTCACCGATTAGTTCCCCTAAACATGGTTTGCCTGGGCAAGTCAAGCAAATGAAATAATATGTATTTTAGAATACAGTACAAAGTTCTGAAGAGAATTAATATTGATAAAAATTAATTATTTATCTAGAGAGGTAGAGGGCGCCGGTAGCTCAGTGGTATGCGTGCTTGACTTCTGAGCTCAAGGTCGTGGGTTCGTAGCCCGACCGAGGCCCTTAGTTTATTTTATCTGGGAGGTAAAATAAACTTAAGCACGCCGTCCTTCGGATGGGACGTTAAGCGATGGTCCCGAGCCTGTACGATGTCAGGTACTCGTTAAAGACCCCTGCCCTAGATGAATAAAAATTTAGGGTAGGCAAAATTTAGGACTCCCACAGTAGAGTCGGGCTCATGTCCACCAGAGTGACGATAGAGCGCTCTGGTAGTAGGCGATATGACCTCGTAGTTAAAGCCCGGGCATGAGTCATAAAACCTAACCTAACCTAACCTCTAGAGAGGTAGGGAAATGAGGAGAGAGGGGATCTCGCTCACCTGATCAACCAATCCTTCTCATTCCCTTGTTCTCCCTACACCACGCTCATATTACCCAATTAACATATTCAATTTATTCAATGAATATTAACATAATTTTAGGCAATGGCCACCAAATTTATAATAATGTAATTCAAATGTATATTCATTTTTTTAAGACTATTGTTTATTTGGTTATTATCAGATTAAATGTTGAAAAGGTTGTATCGGTGGACTCTCAGAATCACGCAACACGTCTGGTTCAATCACCTCTTATCTGTCTTCAAGGAAATTAAAGCAGAACAGGATGCTTTCTGTATAACACCGACTTGTAAACAACGTAAATACTAAATTTTGCCTACCCTAAATTTTTATTCACTTAGGGTAAGGGTCTTTAACGAGTACCTGACATCGTACAGGCTCGGGACCATCGCTTAACGTCCTAACCGAAGGACGGCGTGCTTAAGTTTATTTTACCTCTCAGATAAAAAAAAACTAAGGGCCTCGGCCGGGTTTCGAACCCACGACCTTGAGCACAGAAGGCAAGCACGCATAAGAGTGAGCTACCGGCGCCCTCAACATGATTAGATATAACGTTGTATTTATACAACATTATTGATCATATTTACCGTTGTAATGAATTTAACTAAAATATCAATATTACGAATCAAAAAACCTTTCGGTAAGAAACATTTAGGTTAATATGCTTCGATAGCTTAAATTTGTCACAATAAATAAAATTTGTGGTAAAAGAAAATGATATAGCAGTGTAAATCTAAAAAAATATAATTATTTTAGCTATCACAAACCTATAATTTCATGTATAAAAGAAATTGAATTACAATAAATTTGAAAGTTTAACTACGAGATCATATCGCCTACTACCAGAGCGCTTTTTCGTCAATCTGGTGGATATGAGCCCGACTCTACTGTGGGAGTCCTAAATTTTGCCTACCCTAGATTTTTATTCACCTAGGGTGGGGGGTGGGGGGAGGGGGGGGTTAACGAGTACCTGACATCGTAGGTACTTTACATTACCTCCCAGATAAAATAAACTAAGGGCCTCGGTCGGGTTTCGAAGCCACGACCTGGAGCTCAGAAGGCAAGCACGAATACCACTGAGCTACCGGCGCCCTCAAAAAGTTAACTTACACAGAAAATCTTTGAAATTAGATCTGAAATTTTGTATCGATACATTCATCATAAAGGCAGTTATTCAAGTTTTTGTGTTAAGGCTCTTGATTAGACTGAAAATCATTAGATCCTTTGAGGGTTCTGGATACACATATAAAATTTCGTGTCAATGTATTCATTCTATCGGGAGTTATCGTGTTCACACACACACACAAGTTATGTAATCGGTCAGAAATTCGTTTATGTGTGTCTGTGGACGCGATAACTATCGATACAATGAATGTATCGATACGTTTATACGTGTATCCAGAAACATCTAAGAACTACATTGATTTTCAGCCAAATCGGAGAAAGGGAAGAGGGTTAGGGGGGACATAATGCAAAAACTCTAATACCTGCAGTTGAAATAAATGTATCGATACAAAATTTCATGTGTGAAATCGAAACACCATAAGGATGACAATTATTAATTTTCCACGGAATCGGCAGAAGGGTAGGGGGGATCCCAAGACCCCATAAGGACGACATCTAATAATTTTCAGCTAAATCAATCAAAGGAAAGAGAGGGATTAGTAGGGGCTTAATACAAAAAGTCTATTAACTGCAGTTGGAATGACTGCAGGCCCCCGGTGCCCCAACTACAGCCAGGGTACGCCCAACATTTAGGCCGAGCTCTCTCGGCGCGCCAAGGAAATTAAGGTGGGCTGGGAGTGACCGCTAATAGCCGCAGATGGTCGGCAGCGGTCGCTCCTAGCCTATCACAGCAACAGAAAATAATTACTTAAGTTTTTATTTTATTTTTGAATGACTAATGAAATTGTTAGGCCCTCATTCCCCCGACGTAAGAAGTAGTTAGTGGCAAAGAGGAAACTGGGGTTTTGATACAGGATATAATAGAAATCAAGGAGAAAGTTATTCCTGACAAAAATAGTGTAGAATTTAAATTAGAAGAAAGATGCATAGAGGAAGCCGAAATTTCTATTAAGGAACGATTAGGAACTGGTGAGAAGGCTAGTTCTCAGAAAGTTGGTGAGAAATTTGGAAAATTTATGTTAGAAATATGTGGAAGAAAAATAAATATTTTATAAATTTAATTAAGAATACATTTTATAGACATAGATAGACAAGTACAGGAACAGGAAGAAAAAAGTAAAAAGAATAAACAAAAAATACACACGGAAACAGCAAGAATATTTATAGGTGGACGACAAAATGGAGGACCAATTCGGAGAAGTATTCGCAAGAAAAATATTTGTATTTTTAATTTAATTTCATATTGACCAAATTTTAAAGTAATGCAAATTTAATCGGAATTTAATCAGGTCAAACAGGCAGACAGACGGACAAATTAGAACAATGACAAAACATGACAATAAGACTGTGTTGTTTAATATTTTAACAAGAAAACCCTACTACCCCGGCCGATGGGTGTCGTGGTCTCCTCGAGGAGGTTGGCCACCCCCAAAAAAAAGTTAATATTTTTAATCCAAAATTTTTGGGTCCATTGGATTTTAACATGAAACTTCAGGGTAAACTCAACGAAATTTCGGACCGATTACATAACTTCCCTTGTACCTCGTAAACCTGGGTAAGTAAAAGGTAATATTTGAGATGAATTGTGAATAGTGTGAGGAGGGAGTGAATAGTGTGAGGAGAGAGTGAATAGTGTGAGGAGAGAGTGAATATCTCCAGAGATTGGAGGTGTGAAGGGTGACATGGTTGGTGGAGGGGGGAGAATTTAACTTGAGATAAGGTGTACCCGACGCAGAACCCGCTTTTTTATTATCAGTCGTTTTCACGTCGTTATCAGCAAACTTCAGGTCCACTTCCTCTTTTCTCCTTCTTTATCACCAACATACATACGAGTATATACAGTAGAACCTCTATAAGTCGTCCATCAAGGGAGACGCCAAAAAATTCGAGTTACAGAGTTGTCGACTTATGGAGGATTTCGACTTAGGCGGATTTTGATTCGACTTGTAGAGGTTAAGATTCATTCTAACTAATTTTGAGTTAGAGAGGTGAAATAAATAAAAATTCAAGTTACAGAGGTAACAAACATTTTTTTTTTTTTTTTTTTTGCATTGGAGGGGGAAATGCTGTGACGCACATCCAAGGAAGGTAGCCCTGGATAGTGTGGGACTCGAGCCAATTCACCATACCCACTAAAACCCCCTCCTTGCCGATCCTGATTCCCTTCCGCGGAACTGACGATCTGTCATTACTTCGCGGAAGGGAGGAAGGGTGGCTGGTAACGCCCCTTCTTCTGTTTTATTACCGCTACTGTTCCTTGTCAGCCCTCTCCTGAAGGGCCAACCCGCCCATGATGAGCGCTGCAAAATCGCAGCCTTCATCCCACGACTCCTGGGAGCGCAGCATAGCGTCCACGTAACTGGTAGCAGTCAGTGGGGCGCCCATGCTGCACTCCAGATTTTTCCTTCCCTCCTCAAATCTGGGGCATTTGAGGAGGACATGCTCCGCCGACTCCGTCTCACCAAGGCACGCGGGGCAGTCTGGTGTTGTTGCTGCCCCGATTTTGTGGAGGTACCCCCGGAACCCACCGTGTCCCGTGAGTACCTGGGTGAGGTGGTAATTCACCTCCCCATGCTTCCTGGTGAGCCAAGGCTCGACTCGAGGGATGAGCCGATGGGTCCACCGTCCCTTTGTGGACTTGTCCCATTCTTCCTGCCACTCCCTAATTGTCCTGGCCCTCTCTGGCTCTGCTGGACCAGGGCTGGCCCCCGCGTCCTGATAGAAGACCCGGTTTCCCCTGCGGTCGAAGCGCTGCACCACCTCTTCCACCTGAACCGGGTCTTGTTTCCTTTTGAAGTGTCGCGTACACTCCCGTGCCAGTAGGTCAATGGGGGGCAGCCCAGCAATTACATAGGCAGCGTCGCCAGAAACTGTTCGGTAGGCGCATGCGACTCTAAGTGCGCTTCGCCTGTGAGCGGGGGCGATCAGCCTCAGGTATGAGGGAATCCTCGTTGCATCTGCCCATGTCGGGGCCCCGTGCAGAAGGATGGATGTGCTGACTCCTGCCAGCAGTCTTCTCCTGCTCTGCCTAGGGCCACCGACGTTGGGCAGAATTCTCGAAATCGCCGCCGATGTCCTGGCGGCCTTCGCTCCCACGTATCTGAGGTGCTCCCTAAAAGTGAGCCTCTGATCCAGCATTACTCCCAGGTACCTGATTGCCGGTTGGGACATATTTATATTTATTATAAATCAACATTATTTCAAAACATCCTTAAAATAAAAAAAACTTGCTTCGCTAAAGTTCAAATGAAATCAATAATAATATTCTTTATCATTGTATAGGTACTCCTAAATTGTTTTCTTAGAAACAATGGTGTATATTGTCGGCAAATGAGATACAGAGGTCCAATTTATTTTTTCGAGTTAAAGAGGGAAAATATGTACCAAAATAGCTTGTAGGGACTCACTGATTATTTCGACTAATAGAGGGTTGAGATTTCGAGTAATGGAGGTTTTGGGGGTTGAAGGGAAAGGAACAAAACTTTTTTTGGAGTTTTGGAGGTTTTCGACTAATCGAGGTTCGACTTAAAGAGGTTCTGCTGTATACACTTGAAGGATGCTAATATTAACTTCTTCTAGCAAAATTCTTTTAAAAAAATGTTTACTATTATTTTTTTCTTATTCTTGTTATTATTTTATAGTTAATTATTATGACACATGCCCGGGATATAACTACGAGGTCATATCGCCTACTACCAGAGCGCTCTTTCGTCACTCTGGTGGACAAGAGCCCGACTCTACTGTGGGAGTACTGAATTTTGCCTACCCTAAATTTTTATTCACCTAGGGCGGCGTCTTTAACGAGTACCTGACATCGTACCATCGCTTAACGTCCCATCCGAAGGACGGCGAGCTTAAGTTTATTTTACCTCCTAGATAAATAGAGTAAGGGCCTCGGCCGGGTTTCGAATGCACGATCTTGAGCTCAGAAGGCAAGCACACATACCACTGAGCTACCGGTGCCCTCTATTATTTTATATAATTTTTTACGTATTCGTTTATATATTTTTTATTTATTAGTATTTTTGATATTTGGATTTCTAGGAGCAGAAAACATAAAAATCTGTTGAAATCGCATCGAATTCTTGACGGTTAACATTTCTTCCCCTATACATGGTATAGCCGAGGAAGTGAAAATGAAGGTTTTCATGAAATAAGCTACTGATGATATGATTCAGTCTTTAACAGTATGGGTAAGCCACAAATTACAAAGTAGTCCCATTCTTATTAAATGAACATGAGACAGTTTCATGATCAAATTTAATTCAATTCAGTTCAAAAGGAAATTTATAGCAGAGAACACAAAATGTGGGCCCGACTTGGGGACAGGCAGGGAGGGATGTTGTGTTTATCTGTGGAAGGGTTGGCATTGTTGTAATTCAATGGACCCCAGTTTGATACGTCCGTTTACAGATCTCCCAAGGTTCTGTCAACAATTGTCACCCTTAATACAGCCTCCATCTCAAACATTCCACTCACTCCTAGTCAAGGTATTGATAATTATGAAACCATATTTTCAACATATGGTCGATTTGGCTGAAGATCGATAGGTGTCGATATGGGGTTCTGGTATTTCATCAAGAAAACAACGGAGGGTTCGGAATTTTTAAAGGGCCATATTTTTGCTAACTTATGGTGAATTTGGGACATCCTAGCGAATAGAGAAAACAAATTACGGTAAACTGAAAATTTACCAAACAATTTAAACAGGTGTTCATTTTGAAATAAACGTTAGCCTCCTATTTCAATCTTTTCAATTTTCATGTCAAAAAACATGTCACCTATTAAGAATCAGTCAGATTTCACTTTACCTTAATCAAAAAGTGATATTTACGGACATTTCGCTAAAAAACGTGGTTATCGTCAAAAAAATTAAAAATCTCATTTTTTTCTACACAGTTGAAACGGATTTTTACTACACCGGTTTTTTAGTGTACTTGAGTGGGGCATTCACCCCCCCCCCCCCCCCCCCCCCCCAAAATTTAGGGTAGGCAAAACTCTCATAGTAGAGTTGTTCATCAGAGTGACGAAAGAGCGCTCTGGTAGTAGGCGATATGACCTCGTAGTTAAAGCCCGGCTCAAAATACTGAACTCATTATTTGCTCTTTTTTATCCATCGATTATTTTCTTATTAATATTTAGGTAGGTATAATCTTGATTCATTTTTTTGTAATTATCGGAAACCAGTGAACATTATTATCAATGTATTATGTATGTATTGAATTTCAGGATAATACATTGGAGAATAATACAGTTGCCAAATACATTATTATTACTTTGGAGAGGATTTATACACATGTATTCATATATATTTTTCTGAGCTTAATATTGTCATTTACTATCTAGATATAGATGTTTTTTTTGATATTCGCTTATTTTACATATTTTTAATACATATTTCACCCTCGTTGTATGTTTTTAAATATAATTCATTCAATAAATTTATTATTATTCGCTAATTAAATTTTATTGGCATTTAAACATAGTAAAGAATAACACTTCGATTAGCAACCTACAATTTAAAATTATTTTTATTGAAAAATGATGCGCCCTTGGTAATAATAAATTTTATATATTTTATGACCTCAATCTATTGGCACTTTCTCCACTGCTAAATCCTCCCTCTCCAAATGGCATGTCAAAAATGGAAATACAAGAATGGAATATAGATAACATTATTGTAGAGGGGTAGAAAACAATGGAGTATTGTTAAGGGAGGAACAACAAAAGGGTAGACTCGACCTGCTTTCATTTTGTAAAGACACAAAAGTGTTAAACAAATTCCTCATTTCCACTTTTCTTTTGTTAGAATCCCATTAAAATTGATATAACATTGTTTAACTATTTAAAGGGTTCGGATACTAATTTTAAAAAATGTACAACCAGTAACAACAATTGTAGGACAATTTTAAATTTTGTTTTTATTTTGCAGTTACACGTACATATGTAGTTATATCTTCTAAGTTGAGGAACGCGGACATATTGTGAAATTTGTAATAAATAAATAAAACAAGCTTATTTTTTGAAATGTTGTCTTGGAAGACACAGCCGAAATAAAAAACCGAGGCAACCGTTCTACATTCGCGACTCACATTATCGACAATAGCCACACTTTTGACCCATCTACAGGCATAAAATATCTCCATTGTTGCTCTAAAAGCAGGCTACTTAATAGCCTAGAACAATTAGAAATAAATAAAGCTACCAAAAGGAACATTTGTTTGAATGACCAAATTTATTTTAACTATTCCCCTTTGCTAAAACCCTGAACCGGTTCTATTTCCACATATACCTAGGTTTGTTATTATCTGTCATTATTATAGGTTTCCATATTATCTGTTATGTTTTTTATTTTTATTTTTTACTTATTAGTCAAAAGATGTTATTTTATGTAAATTAAGAAAAATTAGTGTTTTGTCAAATATTTCATGATGTAGCTAACGGTTAAGCCGGGGGATTCCCTAATTGAAGTGGCACCTTTCACCAGAGAGGTATTGGAGGGGTCGCACTCTGCAAACTAACTTAAATGAAATGAAAAATAATCTTTATTCTGGGACTTTCGTCCCCTAAGAATAATAACATAAGAAGTAGATAAAAGAGTACAAGTATCGACCCATTGAGACAGAATAAAAATAAAGGAAAAGAGGTCTCTAGTAATAAATATAAAATGTTAGAGAGAGGCAATGATTAAAACAATAAAAAACTGGTGAAAATTAGTGATAAAAATAAGAAAAAAACAAAGTATGAATAATAATGTAAAACATAATAACAATAGTGAGTTATATATGAATTTAATCGCAAAAAAACTGGGCAGATGAAACTGGAGTGTGACAATCTGTCCAGTGGAGTGAGAGACTTATAGGAAGACTAGAACTATCTCATAGGAGCCCGCCTTAGGAATCAGAGGTTTGTTGAATTAGGAGATAATGGAAAAGTAGGGACTTAAATGAAAGAAGAGAAGGAGCATGGCGGATCTGGAGAGGGAGAGAGTTCCAGAGGGAGTTAGCTCCCTTTCTGGTGGATATGGGATTTAAATTGGAGCATTTGGAAGATGTAGGAGGGCTTTTGGGAAGATATGGTTTGATAGAGGAAGGAGCCTAGGAAATATTGTCGACGAGAGGATGGGAAGAGCCATTTTAGGTCGGTATAGGAACTAGTAATAGAGGAGTGTCATAGTTAGTGGAGTATTTTTTAGGAGCATGGCTTAACTTAGTTCATAACTAGACCTGACGATGGTGTGAAGCCGAAACCGGTTGTTGTATTTTTATAAAAATCTTTAGTGGAATAGACAACATTTCAAAAAATAAGCTTGTTTTATTTATGTAGTTATATGGCAAAATATTTAAATCAAGCAAAGTTTTAAATTTCAGAGATCATCAATCATTTCAAAACTTCGTGAAATAATTAATTAAACATTTACATCTAATAGAAAATTTTGCATTAATATTTGAAGACAAGTAATTCACGTAACAAAATTTTCTGGACACCTGTTGTTTGTTTTGTAAACAAAAGCGACTCTGATTATGATCTTTAATCCCTTCTCAACCAACAATACCGAACTAATAAAATGTGTTTATATCCTTCTATTACTGCATTCAGTAGTTATTTGTATTTCCTGCTGTCAAGATGGGTCGAACATCTTTTAAAGTTCAACAAATTATAATTTTTAATTATGAAAAAGGATTAAGTGTCCGCAAAATCGGTGGTATGGTAGGCCGGAGTAAAAGCACCGTAGCCGATGTAATTCGAAGGTATATGCACGAGGATCGGATAGATTTGAAATCTTCCTCTGGCCGACCAAGAGTATTGAACGAGCGAGAAAGGCGTAGCGTTGTCCGGAAAATTAAAGACAAACCCTTGATGAGTGCACCTCAGATCGCCGCCGAGGTATACAGAGAAACGGGAAAGAAAGTTCACCCACAAAATGTTCGAAGAATTCTAAAAGAAGCAGGATATAATGTGAAAAAAATAGAAAAAAAAGATAGAGCTTCGCAAAAGAGTTCCAGAATCATTCAGAAATTTTTTGGAGTAATGTAATTTTTTGTGATGAATCTAAGTTTAATATATTTGGTCCCGAAAGTCGCGATAACATTTGGAGAAGGCATAATGAGGAGCTAAATCCAAAAAAAAAACCGGGTGCGTGCATCTCCGATGCGTGGCGAAATGAGCGTGACAACGTCTGAGTTGCGAGATAGCGAAAGTGTCAAGAATCAGATATAACAAATCATTTCAATAAAATTTTTGAACCTTGAAACAATTTAAAAACAATATAGAAAGAAAACATTCATAAGCATAATAGTTTTCAAAAAATGAAAATTTGGTTTAAAATTTTTATAAAGAGTTTATTCGATAAAAATGTTATTTTCAAATTCATAGATCAAATAGTTTTAGAATGGTGAACAATTTTATGAAGTGTTTATTTAAATCAATGCTATTTTCACATTTATACATCATGTAGGATAATAATGTAATTGTGAAGTTCAATTAACAATTCTATTAGTTAAGAGATAACACAAGGTGGCGGATGTTCTCTCTCTCGGCGCATGCGCGATACGAAAGTAACATACGTAGGTAACGCAGTTTTCTAACAGGGGTACTGGCCTTCCAATTTATAAGACGTCACGTCAAAATTTAAAACCATGGAGGTGGCTCATTATTATTATTATTTTGTATTTTTGCATTTAATTATTATAATTTTTTATTGAAAAATCATACTGTCCGAACATTTTTGTTACTCACAGTATATGATGTGGCCATAACAGGACTTACTTATACCCACCACGGTTTTACAGATTTCTCTCTCTCCCCTTCCCACCTATTAAATTCATTTCATACTAGATATATGAAAGTAATGAGTTCTCTTTGTTTCATTGTTCAGCATAATTCTGAGAGTGACTTTTTTATACCCAGTAGTGCCATGATGATTTTGGGAGAGGGGGTGGGGAGAGAGAGTGATCTGTAAGCGTGGTTGGTAGGAGAACGTCCTGTTATAATGGCCAATATCACATAATTTAATTTTTTTATTTATTTTTATTATTTTTAATAAAAAACTACCAATAATAAACATAAATTTTATAATTTGTTGCAATGCGATATGATTTTAAATTATTTTGAAACATAACATACGAAAATTTATCTTACATAACTTTGGTCGTCTTAAATCTGAGGTCACAATGCGAATGGAAATTTAATAACGAACATTTTTGGTAGGTACCAATTTCTGGATATGACAATTTCGACATATATATGTACATATATCTCGTAAGCTGGGTGCCTTTCAGTTTTTTCTACAACTTTTGCTTGGAAAGATGTTGAGTAGGTCTTAATGTAAACTGTATCTCGTACTTAATGTAAACTGTATCTCGTACTTAATGTAAACTGTATCTCATATAAGATGACGTATAAGATACAGCTTATGTTTATGACCTAATCAAAAATCTTTTCAAGTAAAAGTTGTAGAGAATATTATAATACATAATTCATATGAAATAACATTTTTCACAGGTCGTCCGGTTTTCGAGATACATGCCGAAAACCATCTTGAAATGTAGTTTTGAAACACATACTTTTAGACGTTTCCTTGATTTACCCAAAAACGGTTAGTCCTATCGAAAAATTAGTTCTTTCTAGAAATGTTCCTTACAAAATTTCCAATTGCTAATAAACCTCAGATTTGAGATAGGATCAATACGACAAAAGTTAAAGAGCCCCGAAGATGATAACCATGGCAGTTTTTCGCCTTAATACCACAATCCTCTCTCTCTATTCACTTTTTTTAGATTATACTTAAAAATGATGTTAATGTATTTTGGAATGATTCTATTTTATCAGCTGGCCTACACTAATTATTTACAGTTACTGTTGTCACATTGCCTAATTTATGACCTTGTTTGTGCTGCATTGTGTTTAGTTCAGCAGAACTCTTGGTTTAATTCACTTGATAATGCTCTAAGAGGCGAAACTATAGTCGTGTAATTTTGACGAATATAGTGAAAATATTGACAAGTAGTGTGTGTGTATTCTTTTATCCTCTCCATATAAGTTTCTGCCTACCTGACGGGGCCCTATTTGAGTCTCATACACATCGCTATATATCATGAGTAAATATTGTATTTGACAGGTTATGTATATAGTTTGTATAGTGGATCTGAAGTCTGATGGAAATCCCCAAAATGGCAGTGAGGGAAGGGGCTTCTGATGAAAGGAACTTCTCTTTGAAAAGGAAGCCATTTGAAAAGGCGGACTTTGGATTGAGACGCTTTGAAAAGATATTTTTTTTCGAGGTTGTTAATCAAAGAGCCGCGATATGAAGTAGGATGAAAACGGGGGATCTAGCTCATCCTGGCGGATAGATTCAGCCATTATTAGACCAAAGACTCCAAGATTAATATTTCCAGGAGGCATTCTTATATGCTCCTGTCATTGTATGCATTCGTCTTACAAAAAAAAAAAAAAAAGGCATATAACTATTTTTTTTATAAGAGACTGTAAAGTAAAAACGTAGTCTAAGCTAGGCGGCTTTCGAAGTTGCCCTTATCATCTGTGTACAAGTTCATAATTAGATAGAAAAGCTGTCAGTGAACTTCCCCAGCATGAATAATTCAATTAAGTTTTCTTTCTCTCCCTTCAAAGCCATTAACCAGCAGGGCTAAAACTCAATATTGGACTTATACGTTTTTGTATTAAGCTTCCCCCCCCCCCCCCCCCCCCCCCCCCCCAAATCGCAAAATCCCCTTATACAGGGTGTCCCAGCATGGAGGTAAAAAACTTTGAGGTGTTAAAGGAAATATAATTTTAAACAAAAAATTTCCTATAAACATAGGTCCGATTCGGAACCGTTTCAGAAATATTCAACATCTTCCAATTTTTGTACTTAGCATTCCTTTTTTGCATACAATCTCTTATTCCTCCTTAAGTCTAAGAGCTAACACAAAATTAATTATACCATCATAAAGAGAGGTAAATTACCTTTAAAATAAGTTCACTTTATTATTACAATTACAAGAATTTGACAGTTTATAGGCAGCATAAATCGAAGGACTGTGTAATTCGGAAATTTTTTGGCAAACTGTAGCTCACGTTTTTTCAAAAAAATGTCCTTATTGTGTATCTTAATTTCTATTTAGGAAACTTGTGCATTTAATAAGCTTTCAAACGATAATAATATATTTTTATTATATTTAGATAAATTAATATATTTTTTCAAACTAATACATTCCTGCATATGGCCCATTGTAAATACATAAATGAGGAGTTATGAAACAGCATATGAATTTCCACTTTTAACATATTAGAGTTTTTGTATATTTTGCAACAAAATATATCCTTTGGAAATATCACAATTTGTTTCTCACGTCCTCATAAAACTTATAGGTAATACAATTATGTAAGAGAAGTAATTGCTATTATAATTATTATATTTTTGACAATGACGTTTTTGTAAAAAGGTCCGTTGACAATATTCCAGAATTCAGTAAGGTACCGTCTTTGGACTTTGTTCTGACGATGGCGTAAGCCGAAACCGGTACACTTTATTTATATATTTCTGTGGAATTGGACAATATAAAAATTAAACAAGTTCTTTGTTTTCATTTATTTAATATGGTTTTTCCACAAAATAAGAGTGATATAAGTATATAAACCAAAAACCTTGGTTACTATGTAATTAATAAATATTTGTACATTAAATTACTGTATTAGATTCTTAAACGCATTGAATTTTTGTAGCTAAGTTAACATGGTTCATTCTAAAATGACTAGGCTCTACGTACAATAATGACCAATTAAATCAATTGACAACGGACCTATTATAATATATCGTCAAAGAAGCCGTGATTTCGTGTAAATAGAAAACAACAAGAGGGTTAGTTTCATAAATGTATGCTATCATTTTCAAAGTTATCTCTGGCCAAGTCAAAAAGCTCTATTATTCTGATATCTAGTCAAAGAGATTTGTTATTTTATTCTCTAGTCAAAAAGTTCTATGTATGTCCATGTTCTGTTTTATTTCTTATTGACTTCAATGAATATTAAAACTTTTAACATTATGTTAACGTCTTAGACCATCGTCGCGATTTTCCGGGGGCGTAGCACCCATATTGTGGCTTTACCCGGGGTATTTTTGATGTCAAGAAGATGAAGAGGAAACAAAAAAAAACTCTCAAGTTAAAATGTATACAACTTTTACAAGAAATTTAAAAATAAATTGGCGTAATGGAGAAATGTGTGGAGTAAGATTTCAGTAAGAGTAAGGTTATATTAATGAATGAATATTTCTCAGCTCTGGATTCTAAGAATCCTTCTCATTATCTAACCTCATTAATCTAAGTTTCTAAAGGAAAACAACCATGTTAAATTTAACCTTAAGGTTAACAGTGATTTTGCTTTATCCGTGGTACCTGCTTCCATCTTTAAGCCGGTTAATCGGGAGTGGAGTATACATGAAAAAACTGTACGAGTATATCTAACATCAGTATGTATACTCCACATATTTTTTACAATTATTTTCAACTTATTGCTTGAATTATTGTTTAACAAGTGATTTGCAACAAAAGTATCTTCTATTTGTATATGTTGTTATACGGAACTTATTGACTTTTAAACAACTTTTCGGTAATTACCGGAAATGAACTTTTTGTGATCGTTTGGCCTAAAAACCTAAAGTTGATTACTTAATTTTGTGTCGATAAATTACATCGGCAGTTATTATAGTTTTTGTGCCTCTCCCCAGATCCCCTCTTTTCCATTTAGCCGATTTCGCTGAAAATTAATAGGTGTTGCCCTTAAAGGGATTTGACATTAAATATAAAACTTAATGTTGGTGCGTCCATTAGGTCGGCAGTTATTAAAATTTTTATAATTTTAAAAAATTTTTTCCCCCATAATCGCCATTTCCCTATGACTGATTGTGCTCAAAATCGATATGTCGTCCTTATGGGATTCTGGACCCACATATAAAACTCCGTGTCGATACATTTATACTATCGTCATAGTTACCGGGCTCAAAGACACTCATACACACGAAGGGAATTTACCTCCCCAGTTATACGAAGTATACAAGACGTTATGCAAAAGATCTGAAATTCGATGTTGATTTTTTTCCGGAATTTCATGTTTTGATGATTCCATAAATGAAAAAAAAAAAAAAAATGTTCTGTAAACAAAATAATCCCCGACAGAATCAATGTATCGACATGAAATATCATAATTAAATTCAAAACCCCATAAGGGCGGTAACTAAGTCCGCGAAATCGGCCGAAGGGAAGGAGAGGATCAGAGGAGAAGGGCTAGACTCAAAACCCTATATCTTACAATGTAATTCAACTATTGCTTTTTAACCCAAAACATAGATTGGATTGAAGAGAGAGCAAAAACGTAATTAGTTCGTGCTGGAGAAGTACATTACCAGTGATTTACCGATTAATATTTTTTACATGAAAACATGAAATTTCGGAGAAAATTCAACATCGAATTTCTGACTGACTACATAACTTCCCCTATACTTTTTAAATGCTCCAACAATTTTAATCAAATTTTTAATATAATAAAATTTATTATTAACGTTTTACTTTTACCATAAAATAAACAGCAATTATACCCCATTATATAATTAATTATTTAAAAAAAAAAGAACAGTGCTCATAAATAATTTTAAAAATGAGAGCACATACTTATATGAGTCGTCCACTTCCAATGACCACTATGTCCGCAACCCCTAGTTTTGAGATATTTGCAAAAATCTGTTAAGGCCCTTGGTATAAAGTTTTGAAATCCATTTTTTTTCGAGTTAGTCTTCCAAAGTAAGTCTTCCAGTTGATTAGGAACATACTGAGAAATCTAAAGTTTCTAGTTTTTTTTATAAACTCAGTAAATAGGTTGGACTAAGTGGGTTTTGAAACAGAAACAACGTTGGACATAATGGTTTTTGGAACTGGAGCTATCTTTCAGGCTCTATTTTGACCAGGTTTAAATTGGTTTAGGAAGAAACTGAGTTCACCATCGGATTACTCACCCCCGATTTTGTTAAAATCGATATCTAACTCAATTTTTTCAAAAATGGACTAAGTGGCCTTAGGAAGTGGATTACTCATATATAAATGATGAAAATGAACGTAAGAACGTCCCGAAACATCGTTGGGATTAAAACACTTCCGAACAGTTTTTTTTGAAAATAGTTACCTATCTTAATTTTTATTAAATTGAAAAATGTGTCTACTTATTATAAAATTATCATGTATTAATTTTGTTCATATACTCATATATTTTTAAGTATTTATTTGTTCAGTTTTTATTAATTTCATTTTCATTTTTAAATAGTTTTGTTATTACTACTAATACATAGGTGTGTTAGACTCAAGTAGTTATAAATCTAATTTATAAGCTATCTTCATGTATAAATTCTTTTGATGTATCCTATTACCATGTATTGGTTTAACGGAAATAAATTTATTATTATTAGTATTATAGAACTACACTCGAAAAACAATACTATCAAGCGATATGAGCAAATTTCTAAAAAAATATTGTATTTAAAATATTATTTTTTGCAATTAAGAAATTATAATGATTTTTCTATTTTTATCAGCAGGTCTTTTATTTTTTAAGAAACGTTTTCTTCTTGATAGACGTTTAAATTATTATAAGAAATAGTGTTTTAGTCCCGTTTTATCACTAAAAATTCAATTTTCTTTATACAATTATGATTTACATGTTTTCATAGCTTCTATGACGACATATTAAAATGATAAATGTCAAAATATAAAAAAGATAATCGTTGTTACTTTCGGTGATTAAGTAACAGTTACCTGACTGCGGCCTGTTTCCAACCAGGTCTCGTCGACTACTGTGCCTCGGTAACAGAGTCGCCATGTGACGCGCAGGTCTCACTCACACAATTGGAGCCACTTAACTTTTTGTATTCTTTCTTTCAAGATTTTGTATTATAAATTTCAATAATATTATTATTATATCCGTAATAAGTTAGGTTTTATGATATCGCCTACTACCAGAGCGCTCTTTCGTCACTCTAGTGGACATGAGCCCGACTCTACTGTGGGAGTCCTAAATTTTGCCTACCCTAAATTTTTATTCATCTAGGGCAGGGGTCTTTAACGAGTACCTGACATCGTACAGGCTCGGGACCATCGCTTAACGTCCCGTCCGAAGGATGGCGTACTCAAGTGTATTTTATCTCCCAGATAAAATAACTTTGGGTCGGGTCTCGAACCCACGATCCTGAGCTCAGAAGACAAGCACGCATACCACTGAGCTACCGGCGCCCTCAACGTGATTAGATATAACGTTTTTATTTACCGTTGTAATGAATTTAACTAAAATATAAGCATTACGAACTATAAAATGAAAAACTAAATTAAATAAAAAAAAACTTTTAGGTTTTTTTTTTTTTAATTTTTTTTTTTCGGCCTTATATCCGAGAATATTGGCCAATCCTACTCCAAGTTTTAGAGACCGAGGGAAGAACGAGGCATGGGGCCAGATGAAGTAAGAATCGGGCCCCAGCCCGGCCGGCAGCAGGAGACACCGCCGGACCACTTCATCCATAGATACAGGACATAGAGGCTCAAAGCTGAGTAGTGAGTGGTTTAGGTAACTTTTAGGTTAAGATGCTTCGATAGCTTAAATTTGTCACAATAAATACAATTTTTGGCAAAAGAAAATAATTTAGCTGTGTAAATCTAAAAAAATATAATTATTTTAGCTATCACAAACCTATAATTTGATGTATAAAAGAAATTGAAGTACAATAAATTTGAAAGTTTAATTACTCATACTACTTTTCTTATTGTAACATTATAAAAGAAATTTTGTGCACGGCAGCAAATTTTTGAAACTAAAGCAGATGTTTACATATCAATTCTCGTAAGCACCCCTCACACGTGTTTTTTTTTACTTTTTCAATTTCCCTAACTTTTCCCATTTTTGCCGCCTTATACCATCCCTGACTGTCATGTTACCCCTTCAAACTTTCTGGTTTGATAACACTTTCCCTGAAGTATTTCTGTTATCATATTTTTGTTGTTATCATGAAGGTCAGGGGATGCCATTTAATCTCACTTTCTTGAAATATGACCATAGCGTGACTCGACACTATCTGGATTTCTGAATCTGACTTCTCTGAGTCTAATCTTGTAGGAGTAGTAATGGACATTGGATACCTAACTCCTTCATTGTACCCCTATACTAGTACCTATACTTCACTCATACTACAGCAACACCTCAACAAAATTGCAGTTTGGAGTAAATCTTGGAAAATTAAATTTAACACCACAAAATGTCAACACATCACATTCGCTCTCCGCCGTGGTGACTGCCCCCCAGTATTCATTGAAAACCAGCCATTACCTCATACCTCTTCCATAAAATATTTAGGATTAACCCTCGATAGAAGGCTGACTTGGAACCCTCACACTCGGACGACACGACTCACACTAGACCGGCGACTTAGACTATTGTACAGCATTTTGAATAGGCGTTCTAAATTATCTACTCGACAAAAACTAAATTGTTATACCTATCTTCTCCGACCTCTCTGGACCTATGGCTTACAAATATATGGTACAGCGAAGACTTCGAACATCAAAAGAATACAGATATTTCAATCCAAGACTCTTCGACTGATCACGCAATGCCCACCATACGTTAGCAACAAGACTTTACACCGCGACTTGAACATCACATCCATAGACACAACCATTAAGCATTTATACCAACGTTTCTACACCAAAATTTACTTACACACCAATCCGGAAGTTTGCAAAATCTTAAGTTCAAATTTACCCCACAATCCCCCAAGAAGATTAAAGAGAGTTTGGCATAGAGATCTCCTGGTATGAAGTGATGTCATGAGGGTTCACCGCTGGGTGTTTTTCCTCTCTCAAGCCTCTCATGTCATATTTATTTTTATTATTTTATTTATTTATTTATTTTTTTTTAATTTTTGTATAGTACATGTCAGCCCAGCCGCTGGTTGTGCATTTTTTTTGCATAGTTGTGGCTTAAAATAAATAAATACAAAAAAAAAAAAAAAAAAAAATATATTTTCTTAATGAAAATATTTTAATTTAATTATTTATCTTAGAAATTATCTTTCTTCCTGGTATAAGGAATTTGTTCAAAAATAATAAAACAACCATAACAGAAAAATTTTGTTTCATATTCAAAAACATTATTTGATATAGTTTCCATTTTTATTTTTTTGGCAGTTATTCCATAGATATCCTCTTTAAGGTTTATCGAATCAACAAATATATATTTTTTTTCTTGTTTTCCTTTTTTATGTATTTTATTTATTCTTTTTCATTTATTTATATTTATATATATATATATATATATATATGTATTGTGATGTAAACTACGGAACATTTTTTTTTTTATGAATAAAAAGTAATTTTTTTTATTATAATATAATAGATATATAATATATATATCAAGGTCTTGAAAAAAATAAGGGACATAATAAAAAGAAAACAGCTGTGAAACAAATAGAGAGTAGAGTCGTGAGTGGAACAAGACACTGTAAATTGAGTTGTTTTAAATTAGTGAAGTTGAACAATAATTTAAAATATGTCTAAAGGTGGAATTGAAGTGTGAAGAAGTGTCGGGGTCTGCATTGTGTGGTAGAGGTGTCAAGGAGGTACAATGAATAATTTATATTTTTAATATGCCCAAACAAAAATAAAAAAATAAAATAAAATAGTTTTAAGCATTTAGTTTTAATGATTTTGTTCTTTTTTTTTTTTTTTTTTTTTTTTTTGTTTTGTTCAATGTTCAGATTTTTAAGTATAATGTGTTAATAAAGCAAATAACCCAATTATTTGTCCTCTTAAAATTCTATTCTATTCATCTTCCCTGTTGGCCCAGTAGTAGTATCATTTGAAAAACCTTTGGATTAGAAATTAATATTATTTAAAATTATTAAAAAATTGGTATCTCTTTGTGAATCCAAGTGTAAAGTTTGTTTAATTGAATTTTTTTTGTTGTATACGTGTACTTTCTTAAAAATTGCACGACATAAATTATTGATAATATTTTTTTAGGGCAATTTTCGAAAAGCTACTGCAGAAATCAAAATTTAAATAAAGAAAAGAGATCAAATTTCTACAGGAAATATGGTAATTCATAAATAATTATCACAGTATATTTTATAATTGTTATTTTGTTTTCTTTCTCTTTTCTATATTTCGCACATTGTGACTTGAGGAAAGGGGTAAGAACGTCCCGAAATGTCGTAAAAAAAGTATTAACTTAATTTTATTTAAATCTACTGTCTTTATTAATATTATTATTTTTGTACTCATATTTTCAAGTATTTATTTAATTATTTCATTTTATTTTTTAGTAGTATTGTTAATTCTAATCCATTTGTGCAGGCTCTAAGAATTAATATCTCAAAGGTTGTCAAATAAAATGTAGTATGACCTCTCACAGATTTTTATTAGAAGTAGCTAGCCGGCTTTCGAAATTTCCCTCAGCATCAGACAGTCTGATTAAAAATTAAAAAAATTTTTTGAATGAAAACTAAATAATTTTATAATAAAAATAAATAAATAAAACAATCTAAAAACTTTAACAATTTAAAATATCATGGATGGGGACAGACGAGTTATTCCTGTCCACCATCTGAGTCACAACTCTGAATTAATATCTGTTTATGTATCATAATAAAAAAAAACATTTTCGGGAAAGTTATAAAAATGTATTATCTTAATTTTATTTAAATCTACTGTCTTTATTAATATTATTATTTTTGTACTCATATTTTCAAGGATTTATTTATTTATTTCATTCTATTTTTTAAGAGTATTATTAATTCTAATCCATGTGTGTCATACTCAAAGAGTTAATATCTGTTTATGTATCGAATTTATAAGCTATCTTATAACGTATGGTATGGTTTAAAAAAAATAAATTTAATAATAAATAATGACAAATATTGTCTTTCTAATATAGACAAATATTGCAGGCAAATGCAGTATTTGAATTTTTTATTTTCCGGTTTTGGAAAGAGTGCAAACATTTATTTGTTTAATTCATGCTGGAGAGGTACATTGTCGATGATTCGCTGACGACTTTTTCTTTTATTTCGGTAAACAATAAATATTCCATTCATTTTAAAACATAAATATTACCTACCACAGTAAAGACTTAATAAAACATAAGTATAATTAAATAATCTTTTTTATAATATTACCCCATTTAAAAAAATGTGTACATTGGTTAATTAAGAATTTTTATCCAAATTTTTATTTATTTTTGATATTAAATTATTTATAATGTGTCTACGAAAATATGGTGTTAAATAATAGACACCATTATATGAATTGAAGCGATACGACAATAAGGCTGGACCTCAAAATTATTTGCATTTTCTCCGATACACAGAAAAAAAAATACACCTCGAACTGATTGATGTATTGTATATACAACAGACATGCACTCTACCAATTATGTACAGATAAAAAACATGGAAATACACTTAAAAACGATCTGACACACTACATTTATCCTGGAAAGCACACATACTGAGACATAGAGAGGCTCCCGTCGATAAGCTGAGTTGGATGTTAAGCCTCACCATGTAAAAATTGGGGAAGTTCGCCCTGTTTCATGACATTTCCAACCTTACCAGCAATTGGTTTACAGTTATTAAACATTCCTCTGGTAATGTCCGAATATATTTCTGCGATCTGTGTCTATAAAGTGGAAAGACAATACAATACATAAAAACAAAGAACTTGTTTAACTATTTTATTGTCTAATTCCACTAAAATATATACATAAAGTGCACCGCTTTCGGATTATGCAATCGCTTGCACAAAGTTCAAAAGTAACATTTAAGTTAGCTAGGTTGTCATATTAATTCACTTCTCAGGTTACGATACCAGGAAGAAAGAAGACTTTCGAATAACTAAACATTGCTCTTCTCTTTTTGGAAAAAGTATAACTCATAAAGGAATTAATTTATTTAATGCCCTTCCTCACTTCTTTCAATAGATACAATAAAAAAATTTAAATTTCAACTAAAAATGTTCATGTTAGAGGAAACCCTATACACGGAAATGGAATTTTATTCTCACTGTTCAAAAATAATAATATAATTTCTAAGTTGAGGAACGCGGACATATTGTGGAAACTTGTAATAAATGAATAAAACAAACTTATTTTTTGAAATATTGTCTATTCCACTAAAGATATATATACATATAACTACCGGTTTCGGCTTTATACCATCGTCAGGTCTAGTTATCGTTAACTAGACCTGACGATGGTATAAAGCCGAAACCGGTAGTTATATGTATATATATATCTTTAGTGGAATAATATAATCACAATAAAGAATCGTGTTTCATATCAAAAACATTATTTGAAACAAAGCTTTAATTTTTATTTTTTGGGCAGAGTTCCTCCACACCTTAAATGTCATTCCAATGTCTTACTTTAACATAACATTTACAAATATTTGAGTTGTTAATAATCTAATAGAATAGAGAAGATACAAAAATAAATAAATTCTAAGAAATTAAAAAAAAAACTTTACAGTAGAATACAATAAGGTTGGTTTGGTTTTATGACTCATGCCCGGGCTTTAACTACGAGGTCATATCGCCTACTACCAGAGCGCTCTTTCGTCACTCTGGTGAATATGAGCCCGACTCTACTGTGGGAGTCCTAAATTTTGCCTACCCTAAATTTTTATTAATCTAGGGTAGGGGTGGTCTTTAACGAGTACCTGACATCGTACAGGCTCGGGACCATCGCTTAACGTCCCATCCGAAGGACGGCGTGCTTAAGTTTATTTTACCTCCCAGATAAAATAAACTAAGGGCCTCGGTCGGGCTACGAACCCACAACCTTGAGCTCAGAAGTCAAGCACGCATACCACTGAGCTACCGGCGCCCTCAAAAATAATACAATATGACGTAATATCAAAGTATAAAAATAAAAAGCGTACACTTGTAATGAAAATATGCAAAACATATTTATAAACATATTGAATTTAACAGGGTTGAGTCATTCCAAAGTTAATATATAAAAATAATGCATTTTTGTTGAAAAGTGTACTTTGATATTATGTCATAATAGCCCTTATTTCTTATAGTTAGTTATCATGAGGCGTACCCGGGCTTTTAACTACAAGTTCAAATCGCCTACTACCAAAACGCTCTTTTGTCCGGTGGACATCAGTCCGACTCAACTATGGTAGTCCTAAATTTTACCTACCCAAAATTTTTATTCACCTACAGTAGAGGTCTTCAACGAATACCTGAGGCTCGGGACCATCGCTTAAATGTCCCATCCGAAGGACGACAGGCTCAAGTTTTTTTCTTCGAATTTGCAATCTTGAGCTCATTAAGCAAGCATGCATACCACTGAGCTACCGACGCCCTCTCATTTCTTATATATAGTATGTATTCTACTAAAAACAAAAGACGCCCTATTGAGCTAAAGATCGCGGATTCGAAATTTGGTGCCTACAATGTCAGGTACTAGTTAAACACCCCCACCTAAACTAGGTAACTAAACTTACGTATGCAATATTTTGATCTCCTTTCTATTAAAAACTATTTTTTTTTTAAATTTCTTACTATTATATTTTTTTTATATTATATTGTTAAGGTAGGACTCCCCCCCCTGGGACTTTACTAGGGGACAGGTTGTCACAGTCTTAGGCAACCTGAGAATTGTATAACCTAGCAAACTTAAATGTCACTTTTGAATTTTGTGCTGACGATAGCGTAAGCCGAAACCGGTACTGTTTATGTATATATTTTTGTGCAATTAGACAATATAAAAGTTGCACAATTTCTTTGTTTTTATTTATTCTTCTGTTAGATGAAGAGACATGAATAATATTACAAAGTTAACCACTCCTTTTTGCAAAATTCGTGAAATATTGATTGGAATATGATTAGAGAGAGGAATGGACCCGTTTTACCTTCAGGTAATATAGACTAGACTGAAGTTGGGAAGTTGGCCCTTGGCCCTGTCAACAAAACTTAGTGTGTACCCACAACAAAGCTAATACCCACCAGGTTATTGAGACACTCCTCAGCTTTTACTTCAAACAATAACGTCTCATTCCAGTTAAATTGATCATTTATCTTCAAGCTGTTGTTGATGTTGATGTGACTCATGCCCGGGCTTTAACTAACAGATATTATCGTTCATATCTAGAATCCTTTTTGTCACTTTGGTGGACATGAGCCCCCGAAGACTTTGCTATATTACTTCCCAAATCAATACTTCCCCAGCTATAGGAAGTATAGGGGCAGTTATGTAATCAGTCAAAAATTCAAAGCAGTTTTCAACGGAATTACATGTTTTCTAGCTCTATAAAACTCTGGTCAAGCCTGTCCTGACTTATGGGGCAGAGACCTGGACGATGACCAGAGCAGACGAGAGAAGCCTCGAGATATTCGAGAGAAAGGTTCTGTGGAGGATCCTAGGTCCGGTCCAGGAGAACGGCATGTTTAGGATTAAAAATAATGCCGAGGTCGCTACGGAGTTTGAAGAGCCCAAGATCACAGGAGGTTATCAAAAACCATAATATGTGCCGATGTAATGAATTTATTGACACATAATTTAGTATGACGATTTAAGAGCCCATATGTAACTCAATTGTTGAATAAAGTTTTAAAGGTCGAAAAGTTAAGAATTCGTTCTGGGGAATTTTTTTTGTAAACTTTATTCGAATCCTCTTCCATAATTTTCCCGATTATTCCCAAAGAACACGCGATTCTAACGCTATGAAATTAGGCTGTGCGGAGTACAGGGGAAGTTATGTTAGTTAGTTATTATGACACATGCCCGGGCTTTAACTACGAGGTCATATCGACTAGTCCGACTCTACTGTGGGAGTCCTAAATTTTGCCTACCCTAAATTTTTTATTCACCTAGGGCAGGGGTGTTTAAAGAGTTCCTGACATCGTACAGGTTCGGGACCATCGCTTAACATCCCATCCGAAGGAAATAAGTTTATTTTACCTCCCAGATAAAATAAACTAAGGGCCTCGGCCGGGTTTCGAACCCACAACCTCAAGCTCAGAAGGCAAGCACGCATACCACTGAGCTACCGGCGCCCTCCAGGGAAGTTATGTAATCGCCATATCTAAAAATTAAAGAAGGCAGTTCTTCCTTTTCTCATCATTAAATAAATCGTCAAATGGCATAAACTTGAAATGAATTAATGATATTCAAATAAAATGATTCTCTAATAAAGTGATTTATTCAGTTAAGAACAATGTTATTTGAATAACAATTTTCATTCAATAATGAATACAAATCATAAGTATTTTCATTGATTGAATAACTGTTTTTAATTATTAATTTTTCGTTACACTGAATACAATTAACACTGGTCCTGGGGTCTCCCTAAATGTTTTTTCAATATAGTACTATTCAAATGTATCTTATCTCCACTTCTCAAACTGGAAAAACATTTGTCCATCAGTAGGTTGGGGTACACTTGCACCAAATCATCCATCTTTTGTGCTCACAGGAGAACAGAATCGGTACAGGTCGAAGTATCGATTAGTAGAACAGAACGGGGGAGAAAAAAAAGTTAAAGTGAATGATTAGCGCTGGGTTTCCATGGTTTGAAGATAGAAGGATGACGTCACGGTCTGGCACAAGTGCTCTCATCCTTTTTCCAAGCCTAATAGATAGTCCCACGTAAAACTTTGTCATAGATAGTCCCACGTAAAACTTTGGTAGAGACTTGTGAGTTTTAACTTCATTGCTTAAGGGCGCCGGTAGCTCAGTGGTATGCGTGCTTGTCTTCGTGGGTTCGAAACCCAACCGAGGCCCTTAGTTTATTTTGTCTGGGAGGTAAAATAAACTTAACCACGCCGTCCTTCGGATGGGACGTTAAGCGATGGTCCCGAGCCTGTACGATGTCAGGTACTCGTTAAAGACCCCTAGGTGAATAAAAATTTAGGGTAGGCAAAATTTAGGACTCCCAAAGTAGAGTCGGGCTCATGTCCACCAGAGTGACGAAAGAGCGCTCTAGTAGTAGGCGATATGACCTCGTAGTTAAAGCCCGGGCATGAGTCATAAAAACCAAACCAACCAAGTTCATTGCTGTTCCAAAAGATTTCATTTTTATAAACAATTGTTTTGTGAGGAGGTTTATTTATTGTTAAATCATATTCTAAAACAGTTAGAAAGTCGTCTATTGTTCAAGGTGAAGTGGCACGTCATTAGCCATTCCAGATGTTCAGATGTCGCTCATTGTTAATCCTAACTTTGTCTCACTGTTAAGTGCTCCAAGTAAGTTGTTGAGAATTGTCGCTTTTAGCTCTTCGTCTGTCGAGTATATTCTCATTATGACAGTAATAGTTGATAATTTTATTTTTCAACCCATAAAATTTTTTAATTTTTAACAACAGTAGAATCTCTTTAACTCGAACCTCGATAAGTCGAAAACCTCCAAAACTCGAAAAAAAGTTTTGATCCTTTCCCTTCAACCCCCAAAACCTCCATTACTCGAAATCTCAACCCTCTATTAGTCGAAATAATCAGTGAGTCCCTACAAGCCATTTTGGTACATATTTTCCCTCTATAACTCGAAAAAATAAATTGGACCTCAGTATCTCGAACATAGCAATGTTTTATTTTACAACCTTTACAACTCGATTATTTGAAACTTATTACCTCTAGGTATAGCTCGAAGAAAAATAAGTTACCGACTTTAAGAATTGGCCGACAATGTACACCATTGTTTCTTAGAAAACAATTTAGGAGTATACAATAAATAGGATTACCAATTATCTAAAGCCAAAAAAAAATTACTGACTTTAATACCTACATATACAACGTATTTTTTATTTTAAGGATGTTTTGAAATAATGTTGATTTATAATAAATATAAATATGTTTGTTACCTCTGTAACTTGAATTTTTATTTATTTCACCTCTCTAACTCAAAATTAGTTAGAATGAATCTTAACCTCTACAAGTCGAATCAAAATCCGCCTGTCGAAATCCTCCATAAGTCGAAAACTCTATAACTCGAATTTTTTGGTGTCTCCTTTGATGTTCGACTTATAGAGGATCTACTGTACAATAATGAAAATTAAAAGTTTTTGACTAATACTTCCTAATTAAGAGCCTCCATGAGAATTGAAACAAGAAACATTAGGGAAAACAGTCTTGTTTAAAAGGTTTTAACCAGCACCCTAATAAGTTTTAAGGGAGTTTTTTTTTAAAAAGACAAAACAACATAATGAAAACGGTTGTCCACCGTCTTTGTCCCAGAAATCTTTTACGGTCCAATCAATCGATTTTTTTACTTACCCAGTTGTACGAAGTATCGATTAGTGCAGAGGAATTTATGTAAACAGAAATTCATCGATGAGTTTTCATCAGGAAATTAAAGCTTTTCGATGCATGGAATAGTGTAAAGTATGAAATTACAGTTTTGTAAATGAAACAAGAATTCATGTCCTGGCTTCAACTACGAGGTCATATCGCCTACAACCAGAGCGCTCTTTCGTCACACTGGAAGACAAGAGCCTGACTCTACTTTGGGAGGGCGCCGGTAGCTCAGTGGTATGCGTGCTTGACTTCTGAGCTCAAGAACGTGGGTTCGTAACCCGACCGAGGCCCTTAGTTTATGTTATCTGGGAGGTAAAATAAACTTAGGCACGCCGTCCTTCGGATGGGACGTTAAGCGATGGTCCCGAGCCTGTACGATGTCAGGTACTCGTTAAAGACCCCTACCCTAGGTGAATAAAAATTTATGGTAGGCAAAATTTAGGACTCCCACGGTAGAGTCGGGCTCATGTCCACCAGAGTGACGAAAGAGCGCTCTGGTAGTAGGCGATATGACCTCGTAGTTATAGCCTGGGCATGAGTCATAAAACCTAACCTAACCTACTTATCCTAACATACAATATAAACAAATTTTAATCAAAACCTCCGTGCCTCCCAGATAAAATAAACTAAAGGCCTCGGCCGGGTTATAAACCCGCTATCATTAGCTCAGTAAGCAAGCACGCATACCACTGAGCTACCGGCGCTCTGACCTAGAGATGATCTAGTGCTTTATTTTTAAGTCTAATAATATTAGCACTAGAAGCTCCTCTATATATTATTAATTATAGAATGGAAATAGGCGTAATATAGAGTTAATATGAAGATGGCTGATGTAGTGAGAAGTGATTATTTCACAGGTTGTCAAATAAAATATAGTCTGACCTCTCACAGGTTTTTATTAGTAGTGGTAGCTAGCCGGCTTTCGAGGTTTCCCTCATCATCAGGCAGTCTACAAAAGAAACCATCCTTAATATAATATAAAAGCAAAGACAAATAATTAAATTTAAAAAAATGAAAAATTAAAAACAATTTTTTGAATAAACCATACCTGATAAAAAATTAAAAAATGTTGAATAAAACTAACATAAAAAAAACCTCCCATCCCCTCTCTAGAGTTGAGGAGGGTTTGTCAAGTTCACGTACACCGTTCTCCCAGTTGTGACTCAGATGGTGGACAGGAATAACTCGTCTGTCCCCATCCATGATCTTTTAAATTGTTAACGTTTTAGATTGTTTTATTTATTTATTTTTATTATAAAATTATTTAGTTTTATACAAAAAAATTTTAATTTTTTATCAGGTATGGTTAATTCAAAAAATTGTTTTTAATTTTCAATTCTCCCAATTTATTTATTTATCTTTGCCTTTATATTATATTAAGGTTGGTTTCTTTTGTAGACTGCCTGATGATGAGGGAAACCTCGAAAGCCGGCTAGCTACCACTACTAATAAAAATCTGTGAGAGGTCAGACTATATTTTATTTGACAACTTGTGAAGTAATCTAGAGTAGTTAATGTTTCCTTTGGCACGATCTTTCTTAAGCTTACAAAGTAAGGAGGAAACGAAAAACTCTTGTTTTTTACAAATAACAAACGTATTTTCAACCTATCTATCTATCGTGGCGCTACAACCCGGTGACGGGTCCTGGCCTCCTCCACCAACAGCCGCCAATTGTCTCGATCCTGTGCGGCTGCCATCCAGTTCCTGGTGCGGAACATGTTTCGGGCATCTTCTGCCACACCATCTGCCCATCTCAGCTTAGGTCTTCCTCGCCGTCTTACTCCATGAATGGGCTCCATTAGCAGCTTCTTCGGCATTTCCTCAGCTTCCATCCTGGCGATATGTCCCGCCCATCTTAACCGCCCAATCTTCATGACTTGCAGAACATCTGGTTCTCCATAGAGTTCGTAGAGCTCCTGGTTGGTGCATCTGCGCCATGCATGGCCTACTTGCATTCCTCCAAATATTCTGCGCAGAACCTTCCTTTCGAACACCAATAGGCTCTGTTCGCTCATCTTCGAAGTTGTCCAGGTTTCTGAGTCATACAGAAGAACTAGGCGGATAAGGGTCTTATATAGAACGACTTTAGTCTGCCTGGATATGTGGTTGCTTCTGAAGTGCCTGCTGAGACCATAGTAACACTTGTTTGCCGCAAAGATTCTTTTCCTTATCTCAGTTTCGTTAACATTGTCTTGTGTAACTATGGAGCCCAAGTACGTAAATTCTGCGACCTTCTCAAATTTGTGGGGACCTATTATTTTCAACCTAGGAATTTCATATGAAAAACAAAAACCTCATGAGGACAATATTATTTTTAGTCAAATTGGCCAACGAGATGGGAAGGCTTCATACAGAAACTCCAATAATTGCCATGCATCGCATAAAACAGTATGATGATTCAGATGTCCATGAATAAGACACCTATTGATTTTCAATCAAATCGAGTTCAGTGAAAGAGCGAAAATTTAGTTCATTAAGTCGTGCTGTGGAAGTACATCGTCAGTGTTCTACTGACTACGTTTTCCCTTTTTTATGTGCATCAGTGTATCGACTCCATGCGGAATATTGTTCGTTATTTGTTATATACAATAATCATAAACGAAAACGAATATTCAAAGTACACTGATCATATTTAAATTCGAATATCGAATACTCATGTATAAAGGCATGTGTGGACTAGGCGTAAACTGGAAAAGTGGTTGCATATTTTTTTTCTTGTTTTCTCCATTAGGATATTGCCTTTACTAGAGACAATCACCAGAAAAGGAAAAAATACAGAGTTTTCAGGTTTTCAGAGATCTTAATACTGTTAGGAAGAGCTTATAATACATTTAGTCTTTCAATCCAAAAGAAGGTACAATACCTGGCAAAGGTTCATATCTAGAGTGCATATAGGTATGCAGGGCCGGATTTAGACTTGATAAGGCCCTAAGCTATTTGAGATATGGGGCCCTTTATAAGTTCAGATATTATATGTCAGTGCCAAATATGATTTTCGGATACCTAAAGGGTTAAACTGAAATACAATTAAGAAGTATATAGATAGTGAAATAATAAATCTTTAACTTAAAATCATTTTTATTCATAACGAACTTAAAAATGCAAACTGGTAAAAAGAAACAAAAGTTCTTTTAAAAGGCACAATTTACAAAGGCTTATTATCTAATCTCTTGAAACTTGTTATAAGGATTAGGGAATTATATTAAACTAAAATATTTTCTTTCTTGCCTTTGCCAGAGCAAAGTCACTGATGACGTCATCAAATGATAAACTGCGTAGTTAGTCACTTCCTATGCACATGAGACTGAGGGAACATCATTTATCTTGTGTCATTGTTGTTCTAGAAATTATATACTTCGCACGTTCCATTTCCATTTCTATTATAAAATAATAATGAAATAATTTTAAAAATTACCGGCATTTGCTGTCGAAATTTATCAGTAATTTCGGTACTCATAATTTCCGGTAATGCAAACCCTAGGCACAATAGCGCTTTGTTCTTCGAAAAGAGGCGCTAAAAAAATTGGGTGAAGAGTATAGGACGTTCCGGACGTGCGGCATTGGGACAAATAATGCTGCAGTATATTTAAGTATATATGACAATTATTGCTCACTCGGACAATTTTTTTTGGGGGCCCCCAAGAAAGTAAGGGAGCTTATACGTAAATCGTGCGCTGTTGGTATGCATTTAAGGAGCATAAGAATTGAGAAAGAGAGATACCGCAGATCGAATTGTCTCAACGTCTGTGCTGCACGAGCTAGCGAGAGCCATCCCTCCATAGACTTGGTCCTGGATGGTGCTGCTTCCTTGTACTTCTGTAGATGCAATATGCATTTAGGAGCAGATATTGATGAGCCCTTAGGTCAAGCTTCGGAAAAAGAGATGCTTGGATGGTATAGTGTGAAAATGGCAACAAAGTTCTTGGTCACGAAGTTCCGCATACTTGACCAAACTCTTCTTCTTTAAGAGGAATAACAACACACATGCGTCAGACTGCAGAGAAGTGGGGGGAGGAGCACTTCAAATTCTGGCACACAAGCCACCCAAAACCTCCCTACACCTTTGATTATCACGTAATTTTTTAAATAAAATTGTGAATGAATCTTGTAGATGAAGTCAACCTCGAAAGTCAGTTTATTTACTGAGTCCCATCACGTTCCACTTGGGCTTCCCCAGGTGCTACTTTGTCACTTCTCAGGCTACCTAAAACTGTGTCCAGTGTTTCTATCACCATTCAAGAGAGGTTCAACCCTCCGAAATTTCATTTTCAACTTTTTCTTTTGGTATGTTGTTTGACATAACAAAATATAACTCTTGGGTCGAATATATATATATTCTGAATATATATATATATATATATATATATATATATATATATATATATATATTCAGAATTTCCTCCATATTAAATTTATTTTTTTGTTTTTAAAACCTGACGACGGACATTTAGTGAAGCACTACCCATCATCAGTAACCATAATTCATTTGTTCATATTTGATAGTAAGGATGTTGTGGGACAAGATTTTTCAAGGAGATAAAAGACGTTGTTTTCCCACTGTTTTTTTTTTTTTTCCAACTTTTGTTTTCAACGCAAATGCATCATCATCAGTGGCACATCTCACTTGTGTGAAAACTTGAGAATTCATTTGTTCTTTTCGTCAATATCCTTTTCACATCAACCAAACTTTGTCAAGGACATAGAGATAGACTCAATAAATATGTTCTGTAGGAAGAATATTTTGACTGACGAGAAAAAGAAGTTGACATAAAAAAGAAATGAATTATAGATACTCATGATGGGAGTGATTCTCAAAACGTTTGTATATACTAGTACTTAAAAACCAAATAATAAATGGGAAAAATGTAGTAGTATAAATATACTATATAAAAACAAAATATGCAATTGTTGGCTATGGGGAGTCCCATAAGTTACGCAAAGAGGGTGGTAGGGCAACAATTTTTCGTTAATATTACGAAATTTATGAAAAGCCCTTAATTTTCAGAGCTGAAAATATAAAATTACAATAACATCTTGTGAAGGACAATAAAAAGAGGTGACAAAAACAAAAAAAACTTCAACAAAAACTGTGAATTTATTGTGTATTAAACAAACACAATTTTAATTTTAAAAAATCTTACCTTTCTTTTCAAAGAGAGTCCTGACATAGTATTCATGATTCGTAATTTTATTATATATCATATTAACAAAACTTTATGATGTCATTATTCATAGGTTGCATGATAACACTGATGACATGTGTCACGTGATATACACGTATTGTCTTTTGCTCCTCAATCGACTGCTGTTAACAATTATCAGATTTAAAATTTAATGTTTAATTATTATATATATTTTTTTATTCAAATTTTTACTTTTGTAAGTAGTGATTACCTGTGATGCGATGTGACTGATTCGAGATGGTTACAGATAACTGTCTCGTGAGGTGAAGGGGAGGAGGTTGAGTCGGGGGGGAGGCATCACCATAGAGAAGTATATTGAAAACAAGAGTCCAGTCCGGAACCCATTGATTTTGTATCAACTTCAGGGTGTCCTTGGGGGGTGGGGATAAACTCTGGCAGATGACCCCCACCGGGGGGACCATCCTGTCATCCTCTGGCAAGGGGAGCTTATTCGGTTCGGCCGTTTTCACCCCTGCATCCCCCCAAAAAAATCATCGGTGAAATTTTTTCTCTACCTACAAAACAAGTCGACAGTTTAGGTTAAAGTCAATAATTGACTTATATAGGGGCTTCTGAACCCTCAAACTAAATTGTGTATGTCGATGCATTCATTACATCGGTAATTAATAGACTTTTTTAGTCGAGCACATCTAATTTGAACTGCTCAGTAGGGTAGAAAGATTTTCATCAGATTTAGTGTAAATGTAATCTTCTGTTCAGTTTCTAAATATAATCTTTTTTATTTCATTTGTAATTTGTAGCTAGTCTACGTATTAAATCGCTTTTATATATTAGTGGGGCCACGCCTCTCATATCAACTTATTATTTCAGACTCAAACATAACCAAGGCCAAGGGAGTGGGAATGTTGTGGGAGCATGGGGCAAGGCCATGGGTAGGGGGTGGGGGGGGGGCTGGGGCTGCTGCTGAGGAGGCCGCCATCTTGCGGATTAGCTATTGAGCCAGTTCCGGTCTTTCTACCCTACTCTGCTTTTCCCTTCGGGGCGATGTCGCGGAAAATTAGTAAATGTCGTCCTTATGGAGTTTCGAATGTATATGAAGTCATGGGAAATGAATGATGTGGACACGAAATGGTTGTGGTTGCTCTCCGATGGCTGTCGGACTTGTTCCTTCTGTTCTTTGTGAGGAGTCTCCCAGTTTCCAAGTTACCTAAATAGGATACGGGCGACAACAGAACCAAAAGTCAACTTTCTGAGAGGGAGGACTGGAATAAATGGTCCTCTGCGTTCAGAAAACATCGTCCAAAATTATTCTTACAAAGTGCCATAAACCAAGCAATAAACATAGACAAAAAAAATTTAAAAAAATCGTGGCTGAGTCACCGGCAATATATTTCCTCAGGATTCGCCACGTTTTCTGCGCTGCTGGAAATCAACAGGTTTTTATGTGTTTATACTGTTAGGAAAGACGGTATACTGGTAAAGAATAAAGACGTTGTTCGGTTTCTTCTTCTTCTTTTTCTTCCTGCGGCGCTACGGTCCTGAAAGAACCCGGGCCTCCGTCACAATCCTCCTCCATTCGTCTCGATCCAAAACTTTCTCTCTCCATCCTCTGATATCTAACACTCGGAGGTCCGCCTCGACGTCGTCCAGCCAACGGAGTCTCGGTCTTCCTCTTCTCCTGGCACCGCCTGGCCTACCGTAGAGGGCCTGTTTAGGGAGTCTTCCTCCTTCCATTCTCTCTACGTTGCCCAACCAACGTAATCTCGCCTGCTTGATCACGGATACCAGGTCGGGATGCCCGTAGAGGTCTCTCAACTCTCTGTTCTTCCTGATACGCCATCTGCCGTTCTCGGAAACAGGTCCATAAATCTTTCTGAGTACTTTCCGTTCCCACAGTAGCAGAGTCTCTTCATTTTCTTTTGTCAACGCCCAAGTTTCACCAGTGTAAGTTACAATTGGACGGACAATGGTTTTATAGACTACTAACTTGGCCCTCCACGTTAATGTGCGGAACTTGAGTATTCTTTGGACCGCAAATAGACAACTGTTCCCTGCAGCAATGCGTGCTCTTATTTCGTGGCTAACGTCATTTTCTTCTGTGATCAGAGCCCCGAGATATTTGAATTCCTTGACTACTGGAAATTGGTGCTCATTGATAGAAATTACTTCAGGAGCGTCTTGCTAAGGGTTCCGTGAGGTCTTCATGTACACGGTCTTATCTACATTCAAATGAAGGTCGGTTTAATAATAATAATAATAATGGAGTACAGTGATTATAATAAGAGTGAAGAAGGAACTGAAGAACGGAGTGAGATGATTCAAGAGGAGCAGACGAAAAAAAAGAAAAACGTCAGATCCTTCGTAAGGTCAGGAGAAACCAAAAATGAAAAAAAATACAGTTATTCCATGTAACTGCAAACTAAAATGCTTTGATACTGTGGATTCAGAAGTTCAGAAGTAAAACATCTTTTGGTCTTCAGTTAAATCAGTCAAAACTAAAGGAGGTTTTAGAGAGAGAATAAACACTCCGTTTAATACAAATAACTGGAGCTGGAGAGGATTCCCAAGGGAAGAGCTCTGTGGTAGAGGATAGATTGCTCAGAGGTAGTCCTTCTAAGACCTGGGATATAAGGAAGCAGACAACACAAAGGATAAAGATAGGGGTGTGATTTACCTCGCACCTCCCCTTCCACAAAGCTCTCTTAACTGCAGACAAAGCCCTTCTTCGCAAACAAAGCCCTTTTTTAACGTAAAATAACATGGATAAAAAGAACTTTGAATCATTGACAATGTACTTCCCCAGAGCGAATTAATCCGCTCTCCATCCTAAAAGAGTCAATAATTGACTTATATAGCTTTTGAATCCTCATAAAATTTTGTTTGGATTTTTTCATTACATCGGCAGTTATTAGGGTTTTTGTGTCGAGCTTTCCCTTTTCCCTTTGACCGATTTCAGGGAAAATTAGTAGATGCTTTCCTTATCGGTTTTTTAATTTACATATGAAATATTGTGTTGATACATTCATTACATCGGCAGTTATTAGAGTTTTTGTGTCGAGCTCTCCCTTTTCCATTTGATCTATTTTGCGGAAAATTAGTAGGTGCCTTCCTTATGGGTCTTTGGATTTACATATGAAATATTGTGTTGATACATTCATTACATCGGCAGTTATTAGGGTTTTTGTGTCGAGCTCTTCCTTTTTCATTGGACCTATTTTGCGGAAAATTAGTAGGTGCTTTCCTCATCGGTTTTTGAATTTACATATGAAATATTGTGTTGATACATTCATTACATCGGCAGTTATTAGGGTTTTTGTGTCGAGCTCTCCCTTTTCCATTTGACCGATTTCGCGGAAAATTAGTAGGTGCCTTCTTTATAGGTTTTTGAATTTACATATGAAATATTGTGTTGATATATTCAATACAACAAAAGTTATTAGAGTTTATGTGTTTCGTCTCCCCCTCCCCGTGTCCTGATGGGGTTAAAAAATTTGGTGTCGCTAAATTCTTTCTGGAGTTATAGTGTTCACAAACACAAAGAAACATTTTTGGGCCAGGGGGGAGGAAAACATGAAATTTTTGGCCGATTACATAACTTCTCCTATACATCAGATAGCTGAGGAAGTAAGAACAATGCCTGTGTCTTTGTGAACATGATAACTCCTGATTAAATGAAAATATCGACACAATTCAATTCAATTCAATTTATTATTAGCCTTTAGGAAATACATCTTTTAGGCTCAGGGTTCGGCCTGATATATACATTATTCAGTTTAAAAAAGTACAAATAAATGAAAATAGAATAATAATAATAATAATAAAATACAAAGTAATAGAACCTTAATTAACAAATGAAAAAAAAATAGTGAAAAACTTCTAGTGAAATGTTATTTGATTTAAATACTTCAATGTCCTCTAATTTTTAGCGCCCTTACTATGTACAGTATGATATTACTGAGGTTTTGGTTGTTTGTAATGTTGAAAAGGGTCTTATGAGGTTGTGGGCTCCTTAGTGCTTCTACCAGGTGCTTTTTTCTTAGTTGGCTGAAGGCTGGACACTCCATGAAGAAGTGGTGGATGTCGTCCGGTCGGTCTTCGTTGCAGACACTACAGCTCTCTTCCCTGTTGAAGAGCTAGGTCACTCCTCCCACCGTCACTCTTGCCAGGCTTTCTCTACACAGCCGTATCTGAGCCAACACTCTCGTCCTCTCGATGTTCGTCCTCAGCTTCAAGTAGACGTTGTAGCCGTAAATATCCTTGTATGTGAGGTTATAGTTAGATTCGAGGATGTGCTGAATGTCTCTATCGCGGCTCCTTTCTTCAAATCGACTCACAATCTTTTTCTTATGCCTGCTGATAAGATCAGGGTCCTGAGTATCCCATAACCATGAATAGCCTACAGAGGTTAGGATATTCCGGAGTTGAGTCACCCAGTATTCTTAGTGCTTTCTTTTGAAGTATAAAAATTTTACTACTCGAGCCGCAAGCTCCCCAATGTATTAAACATAGGGGTCTTTAACGAGTACCTGGACACGCTCGGGACCATGGTTTAACATCGCATCCAAAGGATGGCGTGCTCGAGGTTTTTTTCATCTCCCATTTAAAAAGCTAAGGGCCTTGGCTGGTTTATGTTTTCTTTTTAATTAAAAAAAAAATCATTAAATAAAAAAATGAAAAGAAATAAAAATAATAATGAAAAAAAAACCTGGTCCATTTTGAAAATTGATTTGATATTTTTAATTGGGCATGGATCACAAAAAACAAACAAATTTAGAAGGTAGAGACGGTAAATCTCACTGATAATTGTTTCTGTCTCAATGATGTTCAGTTCTGCCAACTGCTACCTATTTCCCTCCATTGAACCTCTTTTAATAGCCCGGGCATGAGTCACAAAAAAGAAACAAATTTAGAAGGTAGAGACGGTAAATCTCACTGAGAATTGTTTCTGTCTCAATGATGTTCAGTTCTCCCAACTGCCACCTATTTCCCTCCATTAGATTCTTTTAATAGCCCGGGCATGAGTCACAAAAAAGAAACAAATTTAGAAGGTAGAGACGGTAGATCTCACTGAGAATTGTTTCTGTCTCAATGATGTTCAGTTCTGCCAACTGCCACCTATTTCCCTCCATTAGATTCTTTTAATAGCCCGGGCATGAGTCACAAAAAAGAAACAAATTTAGAAGGTAGAGACGGTAGATCTCACTGAGAATTGTTTCTGTCTCAATGATGTTCAGTTCTGCCAACTGCTACCTATTTCCCTCCATTGAACCTCTTTTTCCCTGCTCATCCAATTTTCCCCGTGTGAAGGGATGTCATCAATCATTGACGTGGCCCCCCTCTCACTCTTCTCCATTCTCTAATCTAAACAGGTGTTGAAACCTAACCAGACACTCTCTCAAAACTCTTATTACTTTACTTTCCACTATACATCATTTTTATAAAGCTTTTCCTTTCAAATAGGAAATTGATGTATTATTTTTATTCCGTTTTTATCTACTTGAAGAGGGAGTATGTCAAATAAAATGTATTTTTTCCTCCGTAGCTATACGAAGGAATTATTTAATTATTATTTATATTATATTATGGAATATATATTCCATTATACATATATTATATTATGGAATTATATAAAATAAAATTTTTATCAATTGATGTATCATTTTTATTCCGTTTTTCTCTACTTGAAGAGGGAGTATGTCAAATAAAATGTATTTTTTCTTCCGTAGCTATACGGGAAGGAATTATTTAATTATTATTTATATTATATTATGGAATATATATTCCATTATGTATTATATTATGGAATATATATTCCATTATATATTATACTATGGAATTATATAAAATAAAATTTTTATCAGTTCAGGCAGGGGATTAGAAGCAAAGGGATGTAAGTGACAAAAATGTAATTTCGAGATAATTACCTTCAAAGCTATAGTAACATCGTAAATTCAGGTATTACCCAGGTATTTTCCACTAGTAACAGCATTACTGGTACTAACAATCGTTCTGATCATTAGCCAGTAGTCAGGGTAGGTGTCAAGGAAGATGTTAACACACATATCTCAATTTCAGCCGATTTATCACTTACATCCCTTTGCTTCTAACCCCCTCAATTGATGTATCATTTTTATTCCGTTTTTCTCTACTTGAAGAGAGAGTATGTCAAATAAAATGTATTTTCACTTCCGTAGCTATACGAAGGAGATTTTCCGAATCGGGCTTCCACCCCGAAACGCGCCCAATTTTTCTTTATAAAGTTGAATTGTCTGTAGAAGAAGTTCTATAATATCCGTGGGGAAAAAAGCCCTGTTTTTGCAAAAAAAAAAAAATCCAATTTTTTTTCAGATTTTTTCAAAATTTTGTTTTTTTTTACGTTCGCTTAAACATTTTTCTTTCATATTATATACTCTCTGGAAGTAAATCAATTTAGGATGATGAGGAGCATGCTTGGAATAAAGATAAGTGACAGGATAAGAAACAGCGAGGTTCTACGGAAGGTGAGGCTAAGAAGCCTCCAGAAGGAAGCACACTTGATGAAGTAGATGGGCTGGGCATGTGACAAGAATGGATCCTCGACGATGGGCTAAAGTCTGCACGGAGTGGATTCCTAGAGACAGAAGAAGAGGAAAAGGAAGACCTGGACTGCGGTGGAGGGACGAGATAGTGGAGAGAATAGGGGATGGATGGTGCACAGTGGCCAGCAACAGAGAAACATGGAACAAATGTGTTACAGTACTATTTAAGAAATAACCCTCATTTTTTACTTTTTGCTTTTTTTTGTTTTATCTTGTTTTATTTTAATTTTATTTTTAATCAAGAAGTAACAGTTTTACTTAAGAAATAATTTAATTTTATTTAAGAACAATCGTTAAATTCTTTTCTGATTTCTTCTGTTGAAAGAGCAGTAGACTCAAAACCTCCAAAAGGAGAGGCTTTTGTTCTAAAAGAATGACAATAAAGCTATTTTATTATACAGGGTGGCTCAGATAAGCGGGTCACAAGTGAAATAACTCCTAAACGGTTAGAGATATCAAAATTGTGCATAGGACTAAAATTGTAGCACTCATCGAGAGCTATAATATCGCGTTCTCGAAAAGACATAAATGACCCTTTTAATGGCTCAAACAGCCCTTCGAAGGGTGGGGTTTCCTTTTGACCCTTAAGTTTCATTACATTTTATTAAAGTACTAAAGAAACAAGGAAGAACTGTCCAAACAGATTTTTGATACGTCAAGTAGTTCTCGGAAAAAAAATGTTTAAAGTTGCACGTTTTCCTTATTCTGAAGTTAGTTGGAATTTATTAACTTCAGAATAAGAAAAACGTGCAACTTTAAACTTTTTTTTTATAGAACTACTTGACGTATCAAAAATCTGTTTGCACAGTTCTTCCTTGTTTCTTTAGTACTTTAATAAATGTAATGAAACTTAAGGGTCAAAAAGGAACCCCACCCTTCGAAGGGCTGTTTGAGCCATTAAAAGGGTCATTTTTGTCTTTTCGAGGACGCCATACTATAGATCTCGGCGAGTGCTACAACTTTAGTACTATGCACAATTTTGATATCTCTAACTGTTTAGGAGTTATTTCACTTGTGGCCCGCTTATCTGGGCCACCCTGTATAACAGAACGCAAAATTATACGTGATATCAAATTATAGATATATAATATATAAAACATTGTTCCATTAAACATTTTGCTTCTGAAATTTCATTCCTTCCTTCTCTTCCAGTGAACACTCACACACGATGTTTACACATAGTTATGAGAATACTAATTGAATTCATAAGGGCGCCAGTAGTTCAGAAGTAGCATGCTAGCCTACAAGATTGAGGGTTCGAAACCCGGTGGAGACCCTTGAGCATGCTGTCCTTCGAACGGGACGTTCAGTGATAGTCCCGAGCCTGTTTGATGTAAGTCGTGAAAGACTCTTACCCTAGGTGAAACCTAGGTAGTCAAAATTGCGCTATGCCAGTTGGTGATATCACTTCGTAGTTAAAGCCCGGGCATGAGTCACAATAACTATCTAAATTGAACTCACACTTTTTTTTTTTTAGGAACTCAGACTTCTACAGGTTTAAATAATATAAAGAATATTTATATAATATAAAGAATATTCTTAAACAACAGTGGATAGTCAAAAGTAACATTTTTAATAACTTGAGGATTCGATCTTCGGCCTCTCATATTTGTAGACACCCAGGCACTATTGAAACTTCTTAAGATTTGTAGATGAATCCTGATGGAAACTTCGCCAGTTGTTGTTAAGACGATAGAAGGTGTATTTATTGATCACGAGTAAGGCAGGGTGTTGAACCTAGAGTCTTCTGCACCCTGTTGGGAAACGAAGGAACTAACCACACTGTAGATATTGGCAAAATGAGTGGGAAACCAGCCGCTTGGGTGCAGGCCAGTCGAACCTCGATAATATTGTCGACGAGTGAAGGATGATACGATAGGAACAAATAGAGGATAGATTTATGGATATCAATGGGCTTTAACTTCGAAGTCTACTAACAGAGCGCTCTTTTGTCGCTTTGATGGACATGAGCTCGACTCTACTGTAAGTGACTATGGGAGTACCTTACACCTTACAGGGTCGGGACCATCGCTTAACGTCCCATCCAAAAAACGACGGATTTAGAGCCTGCGATCTTGAGTTCAGTAAGCAAGCATGCACGATAGTCGTGTAATAACACGACAGTTAGAAAATCCAGAATAATTCTGAAAATATTATGTATAGAAATTATTGACAAATAATTCGGAACGAATTTTCACAACACTTGCTAGAATAGCTTATATGGTAGTTTATAACCTGGCACCAATAATGTAACACGACAAAGTCGTAAAGACACCGTCAGAGCTAGAGCCAGGTGATGCCATTGTAATGAATGTATCGATATGAAATTTGGGGAGGGGGCTCAACTCAAAAATCAGCTACAATCAACTTTATCGACACAAAATTTAGTATGAGGATTTAGGAGCCCCTATGTAAGTCACTATTGAATATTAGAGCAAACGCTCGACTGGTTTTGGAGGGGGAGCGAAAAATTAATTGGTTTATTCGTTCTGGGGAAGAACACTGCTGGTGATTCACCCAATTTTTTTTTTTACTCTTCGTTCTTCGTTTAATCCTCTTTCATAATTTTCCCGATAATTCCTGAACGAATCTTACCGGTATGAAATTAGGGCCCATTATTATTCCCTCCGCTGTGCGGAGTATAGGAGAGGTTATGTAATCTTCATCTCTAAAAATTTAAGAATGCAGTTCTTCATTTTCTTATCATTAATAAAGCGTCAAACGACAGGTAATTAATATGAATAACATTATTTATAAAGAAAATTATTCAAATAATTTTTTTTATAAGTAATGTTATTTATTTAATTAAGAACAATTATACAAAAAAAAAATCGAGGTTTAGTCGTGTAAATGAAAAAATCAAAATTTGGCCAACGTTTCGAAAAGTATTTATTTCCTTCTTCAGAGCCTTATAATGACTTGAGTGGATGTGTGTGGTGAAGGTGTTGTGATTTTGTGTCCAGTATAAAGCTACGGTGTCGTGTATGTAACTGAGTTCATACTCAGTCGACTCTATTAATCAATACAACTAGGTGTGCAATACATTCTGCTGTTTGCAAAAACTGAGCTGAGTCAGTCTAAATTTATTGAATCATACTGTTAATGTGGTCGGTTAACATACAAGTAGTGCATTTGAAATGGGGCATATGAACCGGTTTGTGATCACTGGATGGAACCGTAGGTTTTTTTTTTTTTTTTTTTTTTTTTTTTTTTTTTTTTTTTTTTTTTTTTTCTATGCCTGTATTTTTACATTTGAAATAGAAAAATTCTATTTAGCGCGAGAATTTTGTCTCTCAATTGATTTCAATGGCGATTTCGTTTTTCAGTGATTGTTCCTCCGTGGTATGTTCGATTTCAGATTTTTTTAGTAGTAAACCATCGTCACCCTGTCCACTACCATCGTGGTAAATTTCAATGTGATCGGTAAAGGGGTTTAGGAGGAGTACGAGTACAACGAAATACATGAGTCGCCTAAGAAAGAGCTTCGTAAATTCAGCTCAATAAAAATGTTTTATAAAATTTACATTCAATGAACAAATCATATTCAATCGATAATGAATATAAATAAGTATTTTCATTAATTGAATAACTGAATATTAAAGAAATGTGTTATCCATGAAATAAAATTTATTATGAGAATTTAGAAGCCCTAAGTAAGTCAACTTACTACGATTATTATTCCAATTAGTCGACTGGTTTTCGAGGTAGTGGGAAACTAAAATGATTAATTTGTAAAATAAAATGATAGATAAAACACTTTTTTTGAACACTTATATTGTCTAATTCCACAAACATATACTTAAATGTGTACCGGTTTCGGCTTACGCCATCGTCAGCACAATGTTCTACAATAATTCAGATATTTGCCAGGCATATCTATTTATATCAACCTAAGAGTACCTGAGGTGAAAAGGGTCCCCTTCCTCTGGTAAAACCAGGTGGTGGAAGTCTCTATTCTAACTGTAATAATCAACTATGCACTTATTTGAAAACAAAACAAGAAAATAAAATACAATTTTATTTTTTCAAATAAGTCCACAGTTGATTATTACCGTTAGAATAGAGACTTCCACCCCCTGGTTTTACCAGAAGAAGGGGACCCTTTCACCTCAGGTACTCTTAGGTTAATATAAATATGTATGCCTGGCAAATATCTGAATTATTGTTGAACCTTGTGCTGACGATGGCATAAGCCGAAACCGGTACACATTTTTTATATGTTTGTGGAATTAGATAATATAAGTGTTCAAAAAAAGTGTTTTATCTATAATTTTATTTTATTTATTAGTATTTCCACTATATCAACACAGAACGTAAAAAATGTATTCGGACATTAATTTGTTCTGGTGGAATACATCGCTAGTGATTAACCGACGATGTTTTTCTGATACGTTTGCCTCTTACCTGTAGAAATGCATTGAAGTGTTTAACATAACATAAGCTTTCTCTAAATATCAAACTTACTTACGTGAAAATCGTTGTCCGAATTTAATGCGTTTGGGTCTGAAGCTGTTTTACAGCGTGAACTAAGAGAGATCCCCATGAGAATATCAGATGAATTCGATACTACTGTTTGAGTTCATTTCCCTCGAAATAGGATGCTCAAGATGGACTGAGCGACAGAAGGAACAGAATATGGGCAACAACTCTTAGTTTATGTTTGTTTAAAAAAAAATCACATTAGGATAATTTTGTTTGTTAAAAAAAAAGCAAAAAATTGACATTCAAATATGAAAATGTCCATGAATAGTCAATTGAAACATTTTGGAACTTACCCTCCTCATAACTCGAAGGGAAAAGGATGACGTCTTCATGGCTCCGGCTGGGTTATGGGACAATTCTGAAAGAACAACAACAAAATTTATTTGGACCAGCAAAAAAAGGTGCTATACACAAATATATAAGAAAATTAAGGGTTTAAAATAGGAAGTCCTGGTACAGTCTTTGTTTGAGTCGCCTCCCAGGAGTAGGCGCTCCTAGACTGTAGTGTACAGCCCCGGAACAATGCACAAGGGCTTCGTGGTGGTTCTTCACTAGTTTCTCGATGTGAGCTGCAAAAAGAGGAACACCCAATTCTTCGTGGATTTTGTGATTCCTGACAAACCAGGGTGCGTTTGTTGCTATTCGGAGTACTTTATTCTGGAATGTTTGTAGTCGTTTCATGTTAGTGTTGCTGGTACCGATCCAGACTGGGCAGGCATATGTTAGAAGTGGAAGTAGGAGTGTCTTGTATAGCAGAATAGTACACGTGTGTTTAAGTGGCGTGTTTCTGTTTATGAGAGGGTAGAGGGTGTTAAGTCGTGAATATGCTAGCTGTAGTTTTCTGTTAACGTGTAGTTTCCATGTGAGTCGTGTATCTAAAAGTACTCCAAGATAGCGCACACCCTGGTCCTTAGGATTCCAGAGAATCGGGAGGTCATCAATTTGCAGCTTGATTTGTTCTTCTATGGAGAATCTGCGAAGAGTGAAAATTTTGGCTTCGGTCTTCCCTGCGTTCAGTTTGAGCCTCCATTTTGAAAACCAGTGAGAAACTTCTGTCAGGGCTTCCTGGAGCTGTTCAATGGCGACGGAGAGGACACCATGCTGACAGGCGATCATTGTGTCATCGGCATAGGTGGCTAATGTTGCCGTGGGAATTTCGGGGATGTCTTGCATGAACAAATTGAAAAGTAGAGGGCTCAAAATAGCACCTTGAGGGACCCCGGCTCTTATTCTTTTCTGAGTGCTCATTGCGTTGCCCACTTTAACTTGAAATGTTCTGCCGTGGAGAAAAGACGTAATAAGTTGAACAATGTATCTGGGTGCCAGGCTTTTCTTCAGTTTATATATCAGCCCCTCATGCCAAACGGTGTCGAAGGCTGCGGCTACATCCAAAAATACGGCGGCAGTGTATGTCAAAAAATAATAACTTGTACTTACGGTATCGAACCCATCTACTTTGACTTGAGAGGCCGATACGCTAACCACGCGACCATTGTGACATGGTTGTTCTGAAAGAAAAATGACAAACATTACTCGAAAAAAATAGAACGGGCGAGGGTGGACTTATGACTTCATTATGCATGTCTCTACAATCGTCCCAAGTGATTTATATCGGTAATGTTACATCGATAAATCGGAATGTTGAAGAAAAATACAATATTATGTACAAAAATATTGATAACACAGGCCTGCAAAATTCTAGTCTTCAAAAACTTTTTTCAAAATTTCTTCTGTCTGTACATATTTTTGGGGTGCTGAATCTTAAACCAATCTCAATTTTTCTTTATCACATCAGATTTTTTCACAATCCTCTCCTGTACTCTAAACCTGTTTTTTGGTGAAGGACCGAGTGTAGCTTTTTCGCTTGTGTGTAACATTTCGGTTCTCTCGGTGTAGAGTCCAGCAGTAGTCGCCAATCATGTTAACGTTACAGCGACCCTGGTAACGTTTTTCAATTTCCTTTATGTCTTGATGGAATCTTTCTCCCTGCTTTTCACTCACATCACCAAGGTTTTCCGGAAAAAAAATTCACGCATCATTATAATGGTTCTACCCAAATTTAAGAACACTTTATGGTGTACTAGCGCCGGTAGCTTAGAGTTAGTGTGCTAGCTGAGCTCAAGATTGTGGGTTTAAGACCCGATCGAAACCCTTAGATTTTTTTTCTGGGAAGTAAAAAACTAAGAAATCTTGAGCATGCCGTCTTTTGGATGGAACGTTAAGCGATGATCCCGAACCTGTACGATGTCAGATAGTCGTTAAAGACTCCCTTAGGTAATTATACTTGGGTAGGCAAAAGTCTTAATATAGTTCTGGACATGGGCGTAGCCAGAAGGGGGCAGGGGGGGGGGCACGCCCCCCCCCCCTGGCCAGAGCAATAAACCAAGATAAAAATTAAATAAACTAAAAAAATATTTTTTCTTAAAAATGGAATGCTTGCAAGTTACCAATAGGATTTTCAAATTTCCCGTGCGTCTGATTCTTAAATCAGCAATCAGCTATTACATAAATGTACATGTACAAAACAAGTCATATTACATTTATTTAAATATATATGAATTCGATCATTTCATTTCCTCGCTCAAAATCTTCAATTATGTTATACTTTATACTCTTAAAGCTGATTTTACATACGCAGTAAAAATGCAAAGCACAGCAGCAGCAAATGCAGCAAAAAGTCTGCAACGCTAACTATGGAAACTGCGGGCTGTGCCCCCGGGAGTCAATACCCCCCACCCTCGTAGCCTAACTTTGCCCCCCCCCCCCCCCCCCTGCTCAAAATCCTGGCTACGTATCGATATGTTCATTCTATCCGGAGTGATCGTGTTCACGGATAGACACATAGACAGACTGGAGATTTCTTTATAATTTTTATAAATCTAATCTTTAGACCCCTCCCAAATTAGCTAAAAATCAGTCAATAAATGTCACTTTTATGTGGTTTTAGATCAACATATAAAATTTCATGTCGATACATCGGGAGTTACTTGGATTTTTGTGTTTAACCCCCTCCTATTCCCTTTTTTTTTTTGCCGAATTGTTTGAAAATGAATAGCCAGTGAGAGTTATGAGTCTTTGGATACACATATAAAATTTCATGTCGATATATTCATTTTATTAGAGTTATTATATTCACTGAATTGTATGGGAAATTGTGTTCTATTTTGAAAAATGAAATTCCAGTGAAACACCGAATTTCTGACCAATTACATAACTGCACGATGGGAAAGTGAAAAAAAAATTCAATGGGGAATCTCCGGCAATGTACTTCCCCAGCAAGAAACAATCGCTCTCCCTCCAAAACCAATCGACAGTTTGGGCTAAAAATCAATAGCTGACTCACTTCTGGATTCTCACACTAAATATTTTTTTTTTTTTTATTGGGTGCCCCTGACCCCCTGAGAGGTGGTCGGTCACATCACCCTATCTTCGTTGGGGAATGGGTAACCTTCTCCCGTTTATTACTACAGTAGAACCTCTATAAGTCGAACATCAAGGGAGACGCCAAAAAAATTGAGTTATAGAGTTTTCGACTTATGGAGGATTTCGACAGGCGGATTTTGATTCGACTTGTAGAGTTTAAGATTCATTCTAACAAATTTTGAGTTAGAGAGGTGAAATAAATAAAAATTCAAGTTACAGCAACATTATTTCAAAACATCCTTAAAATAAAAAATACGTAGAATATGTAGGTATTAAAAAAAGTCAGTAATTTTTTTTTTCCTTTAGATAATTGGTAATCCTATTTATTGTATACTCCTAAATTGTTTTCTAAGAAACAATGGGGTACATTGTCGGCAAATTCTTAAAGTCGGTAACTTATTTTTCTTCGAGCTATAGAGGTAATAAGTTTCAAATAATCCAGTTGTAAAGGTTGTAAAATAAAACATTGCTATGTTCGAGATACAGAGGTCCAATTTATTTTTTCGAATTATAGAGGGAAACTATATACCAAAATGACTCACTGATTATTTCGACTAATAGAGGGTTGAGATTTCGAGTAATGGAGGTTTTGGGGCTTGAAGGGAAAGGAACAAAACTTTTTTTTCAAGTTTTGGAGGTTTTCGACTTATCGAGGTTCGACTTAAAGAGGTTCTACTGTATATACAATATTTACATGATGCTGTGGACCGGGTCGATGGCTACGGTCTATGGTCGGGATCTTGTCGGGGGTTCTTTTTTGCCTGTTTCCCTAAGCCGGGGGCAGCCAAATCTCATACTAAATATATATTGTGTTCATACATTCATTACAACGGCAGTTATTAGAGTTATTGTGTTACGCCTCCCTCTCCTTCCCATTGTCTGATTTGGCTGAAAATTAATAGGTGTTGCTCTCTTAACGTTCTGAATACATATTTAAAATTTTGTCTTGATAAATTTATTCTATCGGGAGTTCTCATGTTCATACAAACACACACACACACACACATATGAAATTTTGTTGAAAACTCAAGAATCGTATAGTTTTTGAAGTAAAAAAAAAAAGGCTGCCAAATTCGAAGTTCATGTCAAGTGGGGATTTCACAGTAGAATGGAAGTAACAGGCGCGGAACAATTACTCAGGTGCAACAAAAGACTAACTAAGGCAGACAAAGTGAAATAAAATAAATGATTCTGCCCAATTAATGAAAGTAGAACATCTGCCTTGTTTCAATTGTATCTCTTCTGTACAGTCCAATCAGCATTGCAGGCACTCTGTAAATAAGTCCCGTTTAACCGGCCTCCAACATAGAGAAAATAATAAGACTTGATATATATATATATTTTATGTAAATGATCGCAAGATTGAGGGTTTCAAACCCGACCGAGGCCCTTAAATTATTTATCTGGAGAGTAAAAAAACCTTGAGCATGCCGTCCTTCGGGTTTGAAGTTAAACGATAGTCCCAAGTCTGTATGATGACAGGTACTTGTTAAGGTACCCCCTACCCTAGTTGAATAAAAATTTAGGATAAACAAAATTCAGGACTCCATAGTAGAGTCGGGCTCATGTCCACCAGAGTGACAAAAGATCACTTTGGTAGTAGGCGATATGACCTTGCACATGATTAAAAGTTTCATTTATTTTCAATCGTTGTTTGTTTCTTATTTTTTTTGTTAAACCAACTTTTTTGTTAAGGGTTGAAAAACGTAAAAATATTATTGTTATTACAAATCACATATGGGTCAGACTAAAGTTAATAGCAGTTTATGTACCTTATTTTGAAGGTGCGGGTAGCTCAGTGGTATGCATGATGGATTAATGAGCTCAAGATCGCGGGTTCAAAACCCGGCCGAGGCTCTTAGGCTTTTTATCTGGGAGGGAAACGCCCTTCGGATGGGACGTTAACAAAAAAATAGGTGAATAAAACTAAGTAGCCCAAATTGGGTACTTCCACAATGAAGACGGGCTCATGTCCACCAGAGCGACATGGATAGAGCATGTCTGTACGTGTTTGTTGTGCAGTGTTTGTTTTGCCTGTGACGTTATCGGGCTAGTGTGGGCGCCGGCGGATGATTGTTGCGAATTGTCGTTGTGTAAAATTAGAAATTAGTGTAGCGTGATAACGCGTTTAGATAGGACGTTGATTCGGGTGTCATTGTAAAGAGCTTGAGGAGCACTACTAGGACTCAAAGTGAAACAATAATAATATTTGCCGAAATATATTTAAAAATCGGCATTAAATTGAAAATTGCATAAAAATTAAAGATTTCGTCTCATATAATATGCGCGGAATTACAGAAAACGCAAATCAGAGGAAAGCTCGCATCAAAAGAAATTTAAAAAACCTAAAAAGTCTAGTGCCGAGTAAATGCAAGAGCTATGGCAGCATCGAAAAGAAAATGAAAAATGATTTTAACCCGACGTTTTCACGGAAAATCTACGGCGTGGACCTTGACTACTCCTTAATGTTTTTTTTTTAATTTTTAAAATAAGGGGATCGGAAAAACATGAAATTCCATAGAAAACTCATCATCGAATTTCTGACCGACTACAATAACTTCCTCTATACTTTTTATAGCTGTGGAAGTAAAAGAAATTGTGAATACTTGATATGGAAATCTTGTAATTTGTACTATTTCTGCAAGGATTTTTTGAGGAATCCTCCCAATATCGTAAATATGCGCGGAATTATAAAAAACGCAAATCAGAGGAAAACTCGCATCAAAAGGAATTTAAAAAACTAAAAAAGTCTAGTGCCGAGCAAATGCAAGAGCTACGGCAGCATCGAAAAGAGATTGAAAAATTATATTTTTTTAAAAATTTTTGTTATCAGAGAATTGGAAAACATAAAATTCCAATGAAAACTCAACATCGAATTTTTGAGAGATTGCGATTTTATGTAAATCCGAGAGGTCAAAGTTCATAAATTGGTTGACTTGAAATGTAATGACTCACTCATTATAATTTGAGAACTTGAAATGCCATTTGACTTTATTGAACCACTTTGTTAGTAGTTGCAAGTTGACAGTTCTGGACCATTAGTACTTACAGTAGATCAAGAGGGGGAAGTTGGGATGATGCTGGATGGACCTGCTGTCTCCGACTGGAGTTACGTTCAACATGTGACGAGGGGTTGTCATGACAACGGCCGCACCCTCTTCTCTCTCAAGTCCCCGCCTTTCCCAACTAGTCCTGTCCTGTCCATCTATTGCTCCTTAATCATACTTCAAAATGTCTTATTTCTTAACCATACGTTTAGCACATATTGGGAGGATTCCTCAAAAAATCCTTGCAGAAATAGTACAAATTACAAGATTTCCATAACAAGTATTCACAATTTCTTTTACTTCCACAGCTATACAAAGTATGTAATCGGTCAGAAATTCGATGTTGAGTTTTCTATGGAATTTCATGTTTTTCCGACCCCGTGATTCTAAAGATTAAAAAAAAAACATTAAGGCTTAGTCAAGGTCCACGCCGTAGATTTTCCGTGAAAACGTCGGGATGAAATTATTTTTCATTTTCTTTTCGATGCTGCCGTAGCTCTTGCATTTACTCGGCACTAGACTTTTTAGGTTTTTTAAATTCCTCTTAATGCGAGCTTTCCTCTGATTTGCGTTTTCTATAATTCCGCGCATATTTACGATTCATATGAGACGACATCATTAATTTTTTTGCAAATTTAATACCGATTTTTACATATATTTCGGCGAATATTATTATTGTTTCACTTTGAGTCTTAGTAGTGCTCCTCAAGCTCTTTACAATGACACCCGAATCAACGTCCTATTGAAACGCCTTATCACGCTACACTAATTTCTAATTTTACACAAAGCTAATTCGCAACAATCATCCGCCGGCGCCCACACTAGCCCGATAACGTCACAGGCAAAACAAACACTGTACAACAAACACGTACAGACATGCTCTGTACATTGTGACCTCAACCGTTGTTATCGCATTATTAGTCTCGTAGTTATTATCGATTGAAATCTGACGGTATTTTGTGACACAAGAAAGTTTGATCGGCTAAGACTGTGCTTAACGAGCGAATAGACGTTTTCACGTCAAAAGATTTATGTGTGCTTGTGAATACAATAACTCACAATAGAAACAATATATCCACATGCAATTTTATATGTGTATGCAGAACTCCATAAGGACGACACCTATTGTCTTCCAGTCAAGTCGACCCCGAGGGAAGGGGGAAGGCTTAACACATAAACTCCAATAACTGCCAATGTATTAATTTTTAGTCATTTCGGTCGATTGGCTTTGAAATGAGATTGAAAACTAAATTGAATAATTTGTTCTGAGGAAGTACATAGTCGGTGCTTTTTTTTGAAGAAAATTCTTGATTAAAATTTAAAAAAAAAATACCCAGCATTTATAAATTATCAGAAGCTTTTCGTTTTGAGGTAAAGACTACTACTCTTTATGGCTAAAAAAACAATAAAAAAACAGTATGTTTGGTGTTTGCGCGAAAATTAAAATTGTGAAAAATTTAATAACGAACATATATGGTGGGAACCAATTTTTCGATAGGACTAACAGTTTTCCGATAAATGATTTGCCTACTTATATTTCGAAGGGAATATCGAGATTTATAAAATAATTTTGATCGTTGTGCCATCCCAATTAATTTAGGATGGACAAAAGATCAATAAGATTAAACTAATAATTTAATAATTAAATTATTGATAAAATTTATTAAAAAAATTTAATTAATATATTAATTGGTAATAAACTTTTTTCCAAATTAATCAAATTTCAAGCGCTTTTCATATTCGAAAAACATTAATGGTTATTAGAAAAAGTATAAATATTTTCTCACTCAAAAATACTTGTCATGAATATATATATATACTAGGAAGAAAGGAGAATATCGAATAACTAAATATTATTCCTCAATTTTTGAAAAAAATGTATAATTCAACTTCCTATTAACGAATTAAGGCATTAGCTCTTCCCCACTTCTTGATTTATAACATAAAACAATTTAAAATTAAATTAAAAATGTTTATGCAAGAAGAATCCCTTTATTGGGGACCGGAAATTTTTTTCTCATAGTTTAAAAAATGTTTAATAAAAGTCGAGTTTCATTTATAAGAGTTTCAATTCATAACATTTATTCTTATTTTCTTGGCGGAAATTCTCCCACAATATCCTATATTTCTATCCTAATTATTTTTGTTTAATATTTTTATAGTTATTTACTGTACTTTATTATTTGTTAATTTATGTTATATATATATATTTATATAGAGGGCGCCGGTAGCTCAGTGGTATGCGTGCTTGACTTCTGAGCTCAAGAACGTGGGTTCGTAACCCGACCGAGGCCCTTAGTTTATTTTATCTGGGAGGTAAAATAAACTTAAGCACGCCGTCCTTCGGATGGGACGTTAAGCGATGGTCCCGAGCCTGTACGATGTCAGGTACTCGTTAAAGACCACTACCCTAGGTGAATAAAAATTTAGGGTAGGCAAAATTTAGGACTCCCACAGTAGAGTCGGGCCCATGTCCACCAGAGTGATGAAAGAGCGCTCTGGTAGTAGGCGATATGACCGCGTAGTTAAAGCTCGGGCATGAGTCAAAAAACCTAAGTTAACCTAACCTATATTTATATATACTTTTTTGCCTTTTATTTATCAAGATACAACTGTTGCTAGGGTGCAACAACCAGCATCTATGATGGTATTGATAATTTGGCATGAAGGGCATGTGAGAGGAAGGCCACCAAGTGGTAGGTCCTCGGGACGAAAATTTATCTTAATAATTAGAACAAGAACAGAAAAAAATAAAAATAAATAAATAAGTTAATAAATAAATAAAAAATAATAACTTATGAATTACATCAACCGTCAATAAATCCTAGAATTATAAATACATATGAGATGAATAAAATTATTGTAAAGTTCCTAATATTAATAAATACAATGAACACTATATATGTTATATAGGGCTTCCTTTATATATATATTTTTTTTTTTTTGTATATTTTCATATTTTTCTCTCTATATTTCACTTTTTAGAGAAAATATTGTCCTGTAAACATTTATCTTGAAGAAATATGAATAAAAAATAGTGTTTATTGTATTTATTAATATTAGGATTTTTATATTAATTTTATTCATCACATATGTATTTATAATTTTAGGATTTATTGTCGGTTGATGTAATTCATAAGTTATTTTTGCTATACAAATTTGTATGACATATCCAATTATCATGTTATGGTTTTACGGAAAAAAATACTATTATTATCAGAATAATATCCTGAGTGAGGAACCCTTCTCTGGCAGAAAGGAGTGCAGTACAAGATCCGTAACTCCCACAGGACACATTTCCTTCTGGTTCTTCTTTGTATGTCCCTCTTGAGAATTCTTTTACAAGGACCTATTTTTTCTTATTTGTTATATACCTGCCGGTCTAGTGTTGGACCTACAACAAGCAAAGTACAATCATAATAAATGTTTTTGAAAAATATATTATATAAGTATTATTTAGGGGTGGATTTATATGTACCTACTAAAAAAACAAAGTATGTATTTATTTTTGATCAAATAACTAATAAAAAAAATATATATGTAAAATAAAATGAATTAGCTCGAAAATAATTAAAGTCATTAAAACTTGTTTGAACTTTAATTTAATTGATTTATATTTTGTATTTTTTGTTTGTGTTTTTATTAATATATTTTTCTTTTTGTAATATTGCTTTTGTATATATTTTACTCATTGTGCATACATATATCTCGGATGTTTGGGCAAAAGGGCTTAAGTCAGCAAATCTCAATTTTAGGAGGGGAATTTCTGAAAGTTTGAAAAATCCTGCGAATCAGATAAAACACATTTACGTTACTTGAAATATTATTTCAATAAAAGTATTAAATATAAACAAAGTATAATCCAACAATCAGTTACATATGGTGAAAATACTTAAATGCACTTGTCCGTTGGATCACAAGACTTATTCTGACATAAGCCCTTTTGCCCAAACACCAGATATATATAGGTTAGATTAGGTTTTATGACTCATGCCCGGGCTTTAACAACGAGGTCATATCGCCTGCACGCATACCACTGAGCTACCGGCGCCCTCCAGATATATATATATATATAAAATAAAATAAATATATATATAACAATTCTTTTTTTTAACAATTCTTCGTCACTTTACAGACAATTTTTTATTAATTATTTCTTCATATTTACTTTTTTTTATACTTTTTTTTTTTTATTAATTCCTTTATATTTAATTAGAGGGAGCCGGTAGCTCAGTGGTATGCGTGCTTCTTACTGAGCTCAAGATAACTGTTTCGAAACCCAGCCTATCTGGAAGGTAAAATAAACCTAAGCATGCCGTCTTTCGGTTGGGACGTTAAGCGATGGTCCCGAGTCTGTACGATGACAGGTACTAGTTAAAGAGCCCTTCCCTAGGTAAATAAAAATTTTTTTGTCGGGCTCATGTCCACCTGTGTGACGAAAGAGCGCTCTGGTAGTGGGCGATATGACCTCGAAATTAAAGCCAGTGCATAAGTCACAATAACTTATATTTTCTTCTTATTGTACCTAGTTCCATCAAGTATTTTACTTTGTCCTATGTCCATAATTTTTTTTTGGCTCATTTACACATAACTATTTTTTTATTATGCATTTATTTATTTTTATCCTATCTTATTTTCTGCTTTCTAAATTAATTTTATTTTTAACCTTGGCTGGGCATCCTTCCTTCTCTTTTATAATCAACCATCATAGTACTATGCTCAGTCGATTTATATTTATATTTATATTATCAATTTTATTTCTTTCTTAGTTGTATAGATTTGCTTTTTTATTTTTTACTTATTCTCTTTTTTATTTTTGTAGATACTTTTATTTATTTATTTTGTTTCATTATATTGAAGTTGTAAATTTTATGTTTTTTCCTGTTTTTCTATTTCCTGTTTATCTATTTTTTAGTTGTATAGTTTTTCTCCAATGTAGCACTAATTTTTATTTACCTACCTATCTTTTTATTTATTTGTACTGATACTATATTTCATTGTTTCATTTTCTTTACTCTGTATGTATTTATTCTTAGGGGACCTCGGTCCCAGAATAATAAAATTTCTTTTCATTCATTTCATTTCATTTCATTCATAATTGTCATCTTGTTGATTTTTACCGATTATGAATGTGCTCAATAAATAAATAAGCAAAAAAGTTAGACTTCAGTTTTAATAAAATTCTTTACTAATTTAAACTTTGTATAAATTGAATCTTTAAAGTTATTATTTGTAATAACATACAAATTTAAATTTTCAAAGAGAAAACTGCGCCGGTCAGGTCTGAAAATTGATTTATATCTTGTGAAAGACCTTTCCATATCCACTGATGTAATTGGAGCATTTTAAAAAGTTGTAATCTCTGGTTGAAAAATAAATCCTTGGCTTAAAGTTTCCTCTATCTCCTGTATCCTAGGGTATCTCATCATAATATTATGACATATTATGTCGGTCTTTGAATCCGGCATTTACCTATAAGACTTGTGATTTTTTTTTTTTTTAATTTTATTTCCTCTCCATCCACCATGTCTGTACTTTTAATAAATGAGATATTTTGAGTATGCAGTTTTATTTTAGTGTATGGGCCAAAAAAAAAAAAAAAAAAAAAAAAAAAACTCTTGTAGAATTATACACTAAGTTGCTAATCGAAGTGTCATTCTTTACTATGTTTAATTGCCAAAAAAATATAATTATTGAATAATAAATTGATTGATGGAATTAAATTTAAAAACATACAACGATGGTTGAAATAAGTACAAAAAAATTTGTAATTTAACCAATATATGGAAAAGAAAAATAGTTTAAATTGATTCATAATGCCATAAAACGTCTTTATCTAGATAGTAAATGACAATATTAAGCTCAGAAAAATATATATGAATACATGTGTATAAATCCTCTCCAAAGTATTAATAATGTATTTGGCAACTGTATTATTCTCCAATGTATTATCCTGAGATTCAATACATACATAATACATTACATACGTAATGTTCACTGGTTTCCGTTAATAACAAAAAATGAACCAAGATTATAAATATTAATAAGAAAAAATAATCAATGAATAAGAAACTTCAAATAATGAGTTCAGTATTTTTGTATTATAAAATAAAATTAATTACTGATTAAATATTATACAAAATTGTAGAAACTGATGATGGGAAATGTACTGAAACCATCAGTGTTTGTTTTGAGTCTCAGAAAAATATAGATACCTTATTTTTTTAGTTAGTTATTATGACTCATGCCCGGGCTTTTAACTACGAGGTCATATCGCCTACTACCAGAGCGCTCTTTCGTCACTCTGGTGGACATGAGCCCGACTCAACTGTGGGAGTCTTGAATTTTGCCTACTCCTATTCCCCTGGGGCAGAGGTTTTTAACGAGTACCTGACATCGTACAGGCTCGGGACCATCGCTTAACGTCCCATCCGAAGGACGGCATGCTTAAGTTTATTTTACCTTCCAGATAAAATAAACTAAGGGCCTTGGTCGGGTTATGAATCCACGGTCTTGTGCTCAGAAGACAAGCACGCATACCACTGAGCTACCGGCGCCCTCTATTATGTTATAAGGAACACTTATAACTTAGGTTATAAGGAACACTGGCTATTTTGCGAAGGATTTCGAATTGTAATGTTAACATAAAGAACAAATAAATTATAAATACTGAAGATAGAAGTGTTTCAAAAACTAATTTAGATAGAAAACTTGTGTTTTCCCTCCACCAAAATAGGATGAAAAACTAAGTTATTAATTTCTTTTCAGAGACGCTTGTACACAAATTATACTCTAGAAGAATTGACCTAATGAAGTAAACAATAAAACTAATTTCTAAAAACGGACATTAGTTATGGGACGACCTTGTTATAAATATATGGCTTGGAGCGGTTCGACAGTTGCTTTGACCAAATACAGCAATTTGTCAACCAAAATAAGACAACCCATTTAAACACTCAAACCAAGAATGCAATTTGCTTAACTACCGTCTCCAATTCAATTTCCTAATTACCACTCCTTCTGTTCCAATCTTCCTTGGATCCCACCATCTCCTTTATTTCTCCGATTATTTTATCAAAACATCGAATAATCGAAATAATCGACGTTTTGATAAAATAATCGGTGGTTTTTTAATCGATGTCATCTAGGTCTGATTAATCGGATAATCGATGATTATTTAACGATTATTAAATTTTTAATTAAAATTACAACTCATCCGAAAAACAGGAGAAAAAAAGAAAAATAAATTAATTGTTATTCATTCGAAGTGCAACTCGTCTAAAAAAGTGGGAGGAGACTATCGTATTGACTATCGATACAACACAGTGTCTCTGTGGTGAACTGGTGATAAGTAAAAAGTAACCTTCTAATAGTTCTACTTCTAATTCTAATTTCTAATCATTTGTGTTTTGTCATTTGTGAGTTGTGATTGACTGGTTGTATTAACTTTTGTTTGTGCGTTCGTTTAATCGATTAATCGATTATTTGACCAGCGATTAATAAGTGTATCGATCAACTAGTAGAAAATAGTAATTCGATGTCATTAATCGATGTTTTGTTGGTCGATACCCATCCCTAGTGTAGAGTTAGCAACCAACTGTCGTTTATTCATAAAACATATGTTTAATACAATACATTAAATGCCATATGTTAAATACAAAACACTACATCCTCTCTTCTCTTTCACAAACGTTTTAGCATTCACAGCACTTCACTGGCCTCTTTCTCCCCTGGTTCTGTTCTCTCAACTCCTTCACCTTCCATACCCTGTTCTTTTCGCTCCATCTCCCATAGGAATTAGGTGTCTTCTGTTTCTCCTCACATCTCTTCCAGCTGACGTGACCACATATGACCGAGGGTGCATTGTTCTCACACGAATCTCCTCTGGTCTTTCTAAATCGGGAATCCAAACAGGGGCCTTTGACAGCAGAGTTGGCAAAACTCGAGTTCCTTTTCTTTTTTCGAAATGATTCTTATTTCGTAACCACTTTTCATTACACTTGCACCGGTCCACGCCAACCACCTTCCGGCTGGTCAGGTAGGCTTGAAGGCAGCAGAGGTTCCGATCTGTTGTACCTGTGCTTATCAGTCATAATAGAGGTAATGTTCAAATTAACAAGTCCTAGTTTCTCTGTAGCTTCCCTACTCAGGAGAGGCATTCGTTGTTCTTTCAAAATATAGACATCTTCGAGAATTGTAACATTCTTGAAAGAAATCGGAATTCTCACTACGCCTAACATGGTCAATTTTGTTTTTCCTGGTCCCTAGGTCAGAATTAAAGAAGGAATCCTGTTCCTCCGTCCGCCATCTTAGATAGTTACACACAGAAAGTTAATCTGTTTGAGTTAACAAACTAAAACTTTGTTTAAACTAAACTATCTTGACAATGTAATTCTGTACCCCAAACGTTGTTCACTCTCCTTCTTTAGAGCTACTATCCAGACCTCTTACCTCGTTATTTTCAAGGTAGTTAATTAATTTTTTTTATTCATTATTTAAATTTCCCGTTCTCCTTTATTAATTTCGTAATTTTTATTTAATTCCGTGTTTTTATTACACTTTTATGAAGTACTATACCTTAACAGCAAATGTTTGTCAATAACACTTTTTTTTGTCAGTGTCATTTATACTAAGTTCGTCACAGTTATGTGTAACCATCGTGTCCACGCCGTAGATTTTCCGTGAAAACATCGGGAAAAATCATTTTTCATTTTCTTTTCGATGCTGCCGTAGCTCTTGCATTTGCTCGGCACTAGACTTTTTAGGTTTTTTAAATTCCTTTTGATGCGAGCTTTCTTCTGATTTGCGTTTTCTATAATTCCGCGCATATTTACGATTCATATGAGACATCTTTAATTTTTTTGCAATTTTCAATTTAATACAAATTTTTACATATATTTCGGCGATTATTTCTATTGTTTCACTTTGAGTCCTAGTAGTGCTCCTCAAGCTCTTTACAATGACACCCGAATCAACGTTCTATCTAAACGCGTTATCACGCTACACTAATTTCTAATTTTACACAACGCTAATTTGCAACAATCATCTGCCGTCATTTCCAATTCCAAAATAGGAATGTCGTCAAATTTTTATATTATTTCACACTTATCCAAAATAAAACCTTACATACCTTACCAATTATGTAACCAGGTTATTTTTGAAAGATGTAAGGTTTTATTTTGGATAAATGTGAAATAATATATAAATTTAACAACATTCCTGTTGTAGAATATAGGAATGAAAAATAAATTATGATCAATCTGTATTTTGGAATTGAAAATGACTTGTAAGTCGAAACGTCTAAGGATAATGAAATCAAGTATTATTGGAAATAAATATTATCAACTTACGGTATTGTTCCCATAATGAACGAATTTAATTAATTTTTTTATTGAGAAATGTAATTATGCTATTTTTTTAGTGATCATCAGGAAAATTTTTAAAGTTTGTGAAAAGATTGATGATGTCAGAAGATTAAGTTAAAAGTCCATTTATTGAAAGGAAGCGCATACTGAAAGATTGATGCTTAGAAATGGGAACTGGGGAATGCTTCGATGGATGAGAACTCGATTGGAAAACTTGACTTTGCAAACTTCACATTGGATTAAGTCAAAGATCCAATAAGCTCAATTGTTCCCAGCTTCTTTCTTAAGATTCAACTTAGCTAACTAAATCTTGAGCGGAAAATCTTAAGTCCAAGAGCATTAAGCGAGTACAATTGGAACATAGTGAATAAGTGTAACTCACTGTAGTGTGGATTATTTATTATGTCACAAGTAGACTCAGAAATAAAAAATAATATAACAATACTATAATTTTACTAAAAATGTTGATAATAGAGGGAGAAAAAATAATGTATCGTTGTTTGTTATATATATTTATTTATTCTCCAGAATTACAAGAATGTATTAATATTTATTTGCATTCTTATGTATGACTCTTATATATAAAATTTTCTTCTCTCTTCTTTTGGCATTATTTACTTACATTTTCGAGCTCTAAATAATATTTAAATACAAAATAACAGTCATTTATATATATTTTTTTAATTTACAAAAATTTACAACTTATCACTTTATAAATGACAATTTAATTTAACAAAAAAATTATATTATTAAAAATGAAAATACCGACACAATTAGTCATAACTATAATTATTTTATTATATTGAGGTAACATTTGGACTTATTTGTCACAGAAATAGCACACTACAATATTTGTTCTTCAATTAAAATGTAAAAAATATGGATAATTTTTGTAAACAAATGAATATGGGAATATTTATATATTATACATATATACTTGTTTTCTTCAAAAATAATAATTTAATACTATGAAAATACAGTAATACTTGAAACAATTCGATTACATTTAATGATTTTTAAAGTTAGGCCTATTTAATTTTTTTTTAAAGGCACACAAATGGAATGAAGAACATATATCACAGAGCATTGCGTTGTACCCAATCAGAACATTCATATCCTAATCTATATGTACAAAAAATGTGTATTATTATTTACAAAATAAATGTTACAACAAAAATAATATTATTATTATTATTAATACAAATATATTGCACATCCTTCATTTCCCTAACAATATTGTCAACTGAATAAGAAAGTTAGACTAAATTCGAATGATATGAATCACTGGCGAAAAATCAATAAAAATCTTAGTTGAAAAGGGAAAATTACAACAAAAAAAACTGATCTTTCTGAAATTATTTATTTTTTAATTCGTAGAGAAGGTGACCTGAGAAATGAGGCCTCATAACCAATTTAATTGCAGGGCCGCCATTTTTTTTTGATATTCAATTTATATCACTGTTCCACTCTTAAATTAACCAGTGTTTAAAGCAGATAAAAAAAATGATAATATTATTAAAATAATTTGTTTATAATTATTATTGTTCATTGTGAATGTTAATTTAATAATTCTTAAAATGTTTTAAATATATATTATGCCAAAGTTGTTTAAATGGGCCATGTATGGAATTTGACTCCAACCACCTGTGTAACTTTAAGCTAATCTCACAGCGAGCCCGTATTGGTAGCCATTATGGATTATTAGATGGTAGTTCTAATTCGAACCGCAAAATGCGCTACATTTTTAAAAATCTTATCCAGGCTTGAATTAATTCTATAATAAGATTTTCTCATAGTGGTGACTGTGCATAAAATTATTTTATATATTTTTATTAAATTCATATGTTTAAATATATTATTGGGTCTCCTACTGTATATATATTCATATATTTATAAACAATTTGTTATGCAAGAATAATTTAAAAAAATTTAATTATCGTTGAATGGATTAAAAAATTACATTTTTATGTTGGCGAAAGGGATTTTAATTCAATAAAAATAAATAAATTTATATATTAATTGTATTTATCACATTTATTTTTGAGCAATGACTAAATATTGTTACTTTTTTTTTTAAATTTGTTAACTCTGCAGTGACTTTTCCAAGGATGACAGAGTAACTGCATAGATGGTAGGCACTTAATTGCATGAAGAACTGCATATGTGACTGTAACTCGCAAAGGAACCTTTTCAAAAATGTCCCCCATAAAAAACCAAAAAACAATTTATCTAATGACCTAATAAATATACCTAGAATATATTTAATTTTTTTTTTACTACAGGATTTTTGTGAGAGATAGAAAAATGTGTATCTCATCCACTATATTATTTTTTGATACAACAGTTTATCCAACTGTGAGACTCATAAACATAGATAACCATACATAAAAAAGTATTCATACAGTATGTTTTTATTTCTCCAGCAAAAAAAGCATAGGGGAAGTTATGTAACTGGTCAAGGATTCGATGCGGAATTTTCAAAAGAATTTCATGTTTTCTAACCTCCAGATTCCAAATATGCAGAAAAAAAAAAAGTGTGTCTTTGAACACGATAACTCCCGATAGAAAGAATGTATCCGGCCCGGCGTGCGGTATCGGCCGGGCTGGGGGCTTGGTGCGGCACTACCAGGCTCTCTGGACTCAAGCGGTCCCAGGGCTTGGAGAGTGTGGACGGCCGTACCCTGGTCCGGTCGCGCCGCTCGTTGGGTTCTTCGGGGTTCTGCGCTGAGCTCCAGTCGCCCATTTTATTTATTAATTATTAATTTATTTTATTATTTCTTATTCATTATTTTTATTTCATCTTTAATTTTCTATGTATGTAATCTATTTCTGTATTTTTATTTTCAAAATATATATATTTAACTTTTCTAGTGTTATATTTTCATTGGATATTTTTTTGGCCAATATGCATTGTTCATAAGGCCAAATAAAAAAAAAAAAAATAAATAAAAAAAATAAATAAATAAATTTAAAAAAAAGAATGTATGACAGGAAATTTTATATCTGTGAACCCTTTAAGGACGACACCTATTAATTTTCGGACAAAGGAAAGAGATAGATTAGGGGGAGGCTTAACAGAAAACCTCTGATAATTGCCGATGTAATGAGTGTATAGCATGAGGATTTAGAAGCCCCTATGTTGAAAATTAATAATTTTTATTGAATATTAGGGCGAACGGTCGATTGATTTTGGAGGGGGGATGAAAGGTTAATTGATTAGTTCTGGGGAAGTACATTGCCGGTGAATCACCGACAAATTTTTTTTATCGGGTTAACATCCGGTGATTGTGGTGGAGTTTTAAATAAATGACGGGTACTCTATATACCTTTCACGATTCCCAGCAATATGTTTCGGGTCATTATCTTGATGAAAATAACTATTTCCTTTTTCCCATTTTTTAAACACATTTTGTTTTTAAATTGCCCCACAATATGTTCACATAATTCTCAACATTCATAATACCGTGTACCTCATCCACCCTAACAATATAATAATACCACCAACGTGTTTTACGGTTGAGATAACATTTTTTGAATTTTGCAATGAATAGATTTTCACGAAACAAATCATCGGCCACCAGAACTGAAGTAAGTTTAAATTACTCTCATCAGAGAAAAGAATGTTGTGCCAAAAATCAACTGGCATATTCAAATTTCGCTCGGCGAGACCATTCGCGTCTTCTCATTTAGTGAGACTTTTAGGCTAAAAGTTGTTTGCTCTGAGAATTTTTGGATTTTTCGAGACCATTATTTTGGGATTTATTCAAGAATTAAGATCAAAAAGCAATCTCGGTGGTTCTGAACCGATTTTATTTTTTCATGAAACCGATTTAAATTTGTTATTAATATATGATGATTTTAGACCGAAAACAATTTTCCTGTAGCTCAAACTCTCATAAAATAGGACAGCAGTTAACGGACTATTCTGTTTATAATGTTTCAGTTTAAACATAAACATCAAAAAAATATAATAGGAAGAGAAAATACTAGTTAGTTATTGTGACTCATGTCTGGGCTTTAACTACAAGGTCATATCGCCTACTACCAGAACGTCCAACTGGGGGAGTACTAACGAGTATCTGACATACAACAGGCTCGGGGCCATTGCTTAACGACCCATCCGAAAAGCGTGCTCAAAGTTTTTTTTCACCTTCCAGCTAAAAAAAAAAAATCAAAGGTACCCGGACCTTGGCCGGGTTTCGAACCCGCCATCTTGAGCTCAGTAGACTAGCACGATACCTCTGAGCTACAGGCGCCCTCAGGTGATGTCACAGTTCTTTATCAGATAGACACAAACATTCACTCTAGTCTTAATAAGGTAATAATCTTTCTTCTGTTATACATCTTTAATATTCCTAATCATTTACATTTCAATATATTTTTATTGTTATATTATTGTTCCATAATTCACAATCATCTCATTTGTTTATTATAGGTTAGGTTAGGTTTTATATCAAAATTAATGTATTTTTTTTTTTTGTTTTTTTTTAGATAATCATATAATCTTGTGTATTTAGTTACCTTATGTATTCATTATCGTTCAATTGATCAATCTCTAATTTTGAATATGGTAATACTAACATTGTAATTTGTAATGGTCACTGACTTAATTGTATATGGGGTGATCCCTTTGAACAATAACATTATTATTATATATTATTATTTACTATGACTATTATTTCAATTATTTATTTAAAAAAATATATATCTGTTGTATTTAGAGGACACCGATAGCTCAGAGGTAGCCTCTGGCCTTAGGTTTTTTATTTGGGAGGTGAAAAAATATTGTGTATGCCGTCCTTCGGATAGGACGATAGGTGAATAAGAATTTACAGTAGGCAAGTATTTAAGACTCCCAAAGTAGATTATTATAAATTTTTTCAAAAAATGTATTAAGCACTAAGATCAACAGGACTTAGAACTTAGATGCCAAAAAAAAAAAAAAACTGATTAAAAATGAAAATAGATAGTATAAAAAACCATAAAATAACAAATATTTCTGTATTATATTCTATTTTTTTCTAAAAAATCTGGCCACTGATTTATAAGCATCTGTATTGGATCTTCAAATGCCTTTCTTCTAGAGCGGATTCAGTTTTAACTACGATCACTCTCTATTCTCTTTCTCTGGAAGAATATAGTGGAGCTGTCCTTATGTCTTAACCACAACTCTGTCGAACATCTCTCCATGTGCCGAGGACGCTACTTGTCCGGAGGTTGATGACAGTGGACACAGTGAAGACAAGAAGGACACTGTCCTAGTCTTGTGGGTAGGATGAACCGGAGACGGAGCGCTCGTTCGAGTCTCATCCCCAGTCGTGAGGTCAGATGATCCTCCGACGCTACTTGTCCGGAGGTTGATGACAGTGAACACAGTGAAGACAAGAAGGACACTGTCCTAGTCTTGTGGATAGGATGAACCGGAGAGGGAGCGCTGGTCCGAGTCTCATCCCCAGTCATGAGGTCAGATGATCCTCTGACGCTACTTGTCCGGAGGTTGATGACAGTGAACACAGTGAAGACAAGAAGGACACTGTCCTAGTCTTGTGGATAGGATGGACCGGAGACGGAGCGCTGGTCCGTGTCTCATCTTCAGTCATGAGGTTAAATGATCCTCTGACGCTACTTGTCCGGAGGTTGATGACAGTGGACACAGTGAAGACAAGAAGGACACTGTCCTAGTCTTGTGGAAAGGATGGACCGGAGACGGAGCGCTGGTCCGAGTCTCATCCCCAGTCCTGAGGTCAGATGATCCTCTGACGCTACTTGTCCGGAGGTTGATGACAGTTGACACAGTGAAGACAAGAAGGACACTGTCCTAGTCTTGTGGATAGGATGAACCGGAGAGGGAGCGCTGGTCCGAGTCTCATCCCCAGTCATGAGGTCAGATGATCCTCTGACGCTACTTGTCCGGAGGTTGATGACAGTGGACACAGTGAAGACAAGAAGGACACTGTCCTAGTCTTGTGGATAGGATGGACCGGAGACGGAGCGCTGGTCCAAGTCTCATCCCCAGTCGTGAGGTCAGGTGATCCTCCGTCAGGAGAGGAAGGCTGGAGCCGTCAATCCGTTGTTCACGGAAATTCTGAAACAGAAAAAATAACATTTCAGAAAAAAAGTCTACTTCCCCAGTAAGAATTAATCAATTAAGTTTTCGCTCCCCCTCTAAACAAATTGACATTATGAGCTAAAAGTAAATAGTTGACTTCAAATGTTCAGTTAATACATTCGGCTGTTTTATTGGTGTTTTTGAGTTCATCCTCCCTCTGACCCCCGTCCTTTGGCGGATTCAGCTGACAATTAATGTATTCCTTTTGGAGTTTTGAATGTACATAAGAAATGTCTTGATAATACATTGATTACAAATCCAGTTATTAGAGTTTTTTTGTGATAATCCCGACTCCCCCCCCCCCCCCCCCCCTAATCCTTCTTTTCCCTTCAACCGATTTGTCAGAACATTAATAGGTGTCGTTCTTATGGGGTTTTGAATACACATATAAAATTTCGTCTTGATGCATTCATTTTATCAGGAGTTATCGTGTTCACAGACTGTGTGATATACAGAATTATTTTTTAATTTTTGGAAATAGTAAGTCGGAAAACTTGAAATTCTGGTGAAAATTCAACATAAAATTTCTGGAGGATTACATAACTTCTCTTATACTTCAAAAAGCTGGGGAAGAAATTTTTTTTTTTTTTTCAGTTTAGGATGATACGGTAGAGAGGCAAGGTTTAATCCACTCTTTAAGTGGTACTCATCAACTACACTCAACTTTTTTACTTTCCACTTTCCCAACTAACTTTTCTCAACTTTTCCCTAGAATAATTCAATTATAACACTTGGGAAAGTTCAAACTATCTCAATCAAAGACCATAGCCGGCCAAGATGGCGGAATTGACCTTTCGATTTTTTTTTTTGAACATTACTTTCTATGTAACTTTAAACTTATATTACACTTATGTAACCTTAAAAAATCTGTTCCCAATTTTATCGCACTTGTAATATATCACAGAAATACTAATATTTATCAAAAGTATATTATCATGATCCTCTGTACATAGGAAATAAAAAGAAAAAAATTAATTGAGTTTACGAAGCTCTTTCTTAGGCGACTCATGTATTTCGTTGTACTCGTACTCCTCCTAAACCCCTTTACGGATCACATTGAAATTTGCCACGATGGTAATGGACAAGGTGACGATGGTTTACTACTAAAAAAATCTGAAATCTAATATACCACGGAGGAATAATCACCGAAAAACAAAATCCCCATTAAAATCAATTGAGAGACTAAATTCTCGCCCGGGCGAAGCTCTTTTCGGTTTACCAAGTTTTGGTGTCCGAACACCACTTTTTTTGAGCCGTTTTTTTCAGTGTTCTAACGTACAAACTTCGACTTTTTTCGATAAAAATATTCTTCAACATACAATGAACACATGTAATGAATGTATCGACAACAAAATTTAGTATGAAGATGCACAGAGCACACTATGTAAGTCAAATATTGAGATTTGGCTTAAACGATCAATTCGCTCTGGAGGGAGAGCGACAACGTAACTGTAATTTTTAACCGGTTATGACCTTACATTTTTCATTTTCAAACTGTTGTTTAAAAAGTTGCTTACAATTATTTATCTGGTATATATCCAATTTCCATGAGAGTGCATTTTCCGAATGTCAAGTCCGGGTCAAATTTGTTCAGGATGGGGGGTAGGGTCAAAATCGCCATCTTGCATGGCCAACCATAACGACACCGGATAAAGATATAACAAAAGACAACTTTCTTTGTGGACTGAGGGGGTGCTGCCCTACCGTAACAGACATTAAGTCGTGTTGTCTCACGGACTCGGGAATTTCATAAGAGGCACTTTCAAGGCCCTTATTTCAGAAAAAGAAAAAGAAATAACCACAATTTAGGAGTTCCCTTTTTCAGCGGATTTCAATAAGGAAACATTTTGTGCGCTCGCCCTGGCGATAAAATTTTCATTATTCTCCCCTGAACACGATTTTTGGGTTTCTCACTCAATGCGTCTATACAAATATACAAAGAAACTTTGTATATTTGAGGTAATATCGATAACTGCTTCACCGATTTGGAGAATTCTTTCACCGTTGAGAAGCTTATTCATTTCCAGTGCATATAGGCTATGCATCTTAACGTTTTATCAAAAGGGAGTTGAGCAGTGATGGTAAAAGTGAAGAAAGTCGGAGGAGAAACGGTCGTCCAGGCGCCATTTATTGCATACGCTGTCTAAACCGTTGAAGATATATCAAAATGATGTATGAAAAAATTGTTGGCAGAAAAAAGTTCCAGACTGTATATACCTTTCTACAACAGATAGACTTCAGTAAGTCCCTATATATAAATCTGTCCGTATGTTTGTAAAACGGTTGGCGCAAAAACTACAGAACCGATTTTGATGAAATTTCATACGTAGGATTCTTATAAGTCCGATTAAATTTTAGGCTCTGTGGCGTTCAAAATGTGTGAGAAGAGAGGGGGGGGGGAAGGGCAATATTAAATTAATGCTCTTTAACAGTTGATCGTATTTCCATGAAATTTTACAAATAACATCCTTATAAGTCCGATTCAAACGTAAACTATAAAGCATCTCCAAATTTTGAACACAATAGAAGTTGGGGAGGGGGAATTAATATGAATTTTATATTCATCTCTTTTATACCAACCATTTTTGTACATACCACTCTCCCTCTTCTCAAAATCAATTCCCCGGGCTTTAAATCGAGGTCATATCGCCTACTACCAGAGCGCGCTCTTTTGTCACTCTGGTGGACATGAGCCCGACTCTACTCTGGGAGTCCAAAATGATGCCCATCTTAAATTTTTATTCACCTAGATAGAAGAGGGGTCTTTAACGAGTACCTAATATCGTACAGGCTCGGGACCATCGCTAAACGTCCTATCCGAAGGATGGCTTATTTATAGATATGATTTGTCTCTAGTGGGTTCGAAACCCGACCGAGGCCCTTAGTTTATTTTACCTGGGAGGTAAAATAAACGTAAGCACGCCGTCCTTCGGATGGGACGTTAAGCGATGGTCCCGAGCCTGTACGATGTCAGGTACTCCTACCTACCCTAGGTGAATAAAAATTTAGGGTAGGCAAAATTTAGAACTACCATAGTAGAGTCGGGCTCATGTTCACCAGAGTGACAAAAAAGCGCTCTTGTAGTAGGCGATATGACCTCGTAGTTAAAGCCCGGGCATGAGTCATAAAACCTAATCTGATTTGTCTAAAAGTGATATACATGTAAAATATTTGTAGTTAAAAAAAAAAAGTATGTATTAATATTAACAATTGTATATTCATGTATATCCCATTATTTATTTAACTAATATCAGTGGCCGTTTGCCAAAAACAAATATGTCCACTTTTTGCTATTTTCACTTTTTAGACTTAAGTTTTAGATATAGCTGGTTTCTACCGTCTGCCAAAAGCTGATAGGTCAATTTTAATGGGAAATATTTTTTTTAACGCTTTAAAAAACCTGATATGCCCACCGAGACGTATTTTGTGCTACCAAAAGCAGATATGTGCAAATAATAGTAAATTGAACTAGATAAGTCCTTTTATGATTAAATATCTCGCATGCCAAAAACAGATATATCCACAGGGTTGAACTTATTCTTTTTTTGATGGAAAAGCCATGTTTGCCATAAGGAGATAAGTACACAAAAAGTGAATATATTCGGTTTTGACAGGAGTACTGTGTATGCCAAAAGCAGATAATTACAAAAAATGTGGATTTATTTGGTTTTGGCAAACGGGTAGTTACTAGTTTTAGTCAAAATTTGGACTTATTATGTTTCACAAAGAGGATCAAGACAATTCATTTTTATCATTTTTCTTGCGTTTTGTTTTTGTTATTAATTAATAATGTTTTTGAACTCCTAAATACATGGGCTTACAACCTATACTATTTGCTCGGTTGTTCTGCTGGTAACATTGATCATTATCGGTTTGCAAGAACTGGCAAGAAGATGCTACTGATAAGACGTGATAAGTGATTATTTTTTGTTTATACTTGGAGAGACTGTGTGTTAGTGCTATTTTTTATTTTACTATTTAAATTATTATTAATAAAAACTTTTATTATTAAAAAAACCCTTATTTTAATACTGTTGGGTACCATAAAAGAATCTCACGCAGTTATGCCAAAACCAGATATGTCCACCAAATTCTAGATTTACTTTTGAATTTTGCAAAATTACAAATTATCCTGTTTGGTGAAGGAAATTATATTATATAAATGCGAGAGTTAAGAGTATTAACTATTCTATTTTCAAAAATAAATGTCGTAATATTTAAACAGTGATGAACCGAAAAACGTCAACATTTGTTTTTGCGCTCCTGAAAATTTGAAATAATGGATATATTCGGTTTTGGCAAACGGCCACTGATATATATGTAAAAAATATAAAGAAAAACGAATGTTTAAAAAAAAAATTGTCCATTTCACAAGATATATAAAATATATGGAAATACTTTCGGTATTGCTACCACCTTCAGTCACAACTTAACAAATACTGTTAATAAAACAAATCAGTATTTGTTAAGTCGTGGCTGAAGATGGTAGCAATACCGAAAATACTCCAATATATTTTATATATCTTGTGAAATAGAAAATATTTTTAAAAAACATTCTTTTTTCTTTATGATTTTAATTGAGTGTTTCACAATATCTCTGCGAAAATATTAAGTATCAATAATATATATGTAAGTATTCACCTCAAGTTTATATTCTAAGATTTAATATTGGTTGATGTATATAATTTGTACGCTATTTTGATACACAAAAGTGCATGAAGAATACAATCACCATATTATTTAACGAAAATAAATATTATTATTATTATATTTGAGTTGTGAGGAGAACTGCGAGATGGACTAGCTTTGATAGAAGCTACTACACATATGGTGAACATTTGCTGGATGGAGAGAGAAGTATAACGTTTTCAGAGCGGCCGGTAGAAGTGCTCCGGTTTCACCTGACACAAGGAATGTGGGGTCAGAGCGGGTCGAGCAAGGTCAGACGGCACACCTCTGTTCACCTGCCGCCAAAGTTAGGGCAGAAAGCTAGGGATAGACGATAGTCGATATTTGGTCACTATCGATAGTAAGATGTAATCAGTGGAAACTATCGATAGTATCGATTATTTAGTAAGTTGCCGCTTTTCATGCAAAATGTTTTCCATTCCAGTATTATATTATAATATGATTATTTTATATTTATTTTTTCATGTACATCTACCTAATTTAAATTATTCTATTGGTTAATTCAAGGCTCCTATTCAAAAGGAATATTGAATAGGGAAATTAAATCCTCATTTAAAATTTAATTTCGCCGGAGCTTCTTAATTATTGTACAAATAAAGGGGACACAAAATAATAATAATACTGAGAACAATGTAAAAAAATATATATTATAAGAAAAAAAAATATATATGTATATTCAATGACGCAAAAAAGAATAAATTTTGTTAATTGAAAATAAAACTAAAAATTAACTTGAGTTTAAAAAGAAATTCGTATCAAAATATGTCAAAAACATTGGGTAAATAATTATTATATATATCATCGGACATATCGGATATAATAAAAACAAACAGAATGTATATTGTTAAAAAATAATCACTGAAAGTAATATAATAAAAAAATATAATAGACTATGGACTACGTACAACGAATGAATACCCCATATGTAATTAAAACTGAAAATATTAACGTGAGCTCACGATGAAAATAAAAATAAAATGATATCTTTATGTTGACAACCACAGTGTGGTGAAAATAGTGAAATTGAAATATAAACAAAAATGATGATCTTGGAAGGATGATGGAACCCGAAGAACGGTGAGATCAGAAGAACGAAGACGAAGCTGAACGGCGACACTGGCAGATAGCAAGTCCAAATAGAAGTTTAAGAAAACCAAAAAAAGGAAGGAGGGCCGTAATAAAATACAGCAATAAATCGAAATTTAAAATACACTCACTGACCAACTATAGCATGGGACTGAGAGACTCAGAGAGGGATTAGCCGTGTGTTTACATTATGAACGTTGTTGACTAAACATTTACGTTATGGAGGATGAAAGGGGAATACAAATATCAATCGAATAAGTAATAGGGATGGGTATAGATTAACCAATTAATCGAAATAATCGATGTTTTGGTAAAATAATCGGTGATTTTTTAATCGATGTCATCTGGGTTTGATTAATCGGATAATCGATGATTATTTAACGATTATTAAATTTTTAATTAAAATTACAACTCATTCGAAAAAAAGTAAGTGCAACTCGCCTAAGAAAGTGGGAGGAGACTATCGTATCGACTATTGATACAACACAGTGCCTGTGTGGTGAACTGGTGATAAGTAAAAAGTAACCTTCTAATAGTTCTACTTCTAATTCTAATTTCTATTCATTTGTGTTTTGTCATTTGTGAGTTGTGATTGACTGATTGTATTAACTTTTGTTTGTGCGTTCGCCTTGTGCCACTCGGTGTTCTTTTTTTTTATTAGTTAAAAGAAGATGCCTCCCAAAAGTGTGGTTTGGCAGCATTTTGAGAAGGAGAATAACCATGCTAAGTGTCGACATTGTGGAGTTGAAATAAAAACATGTGGGAACACGACCAACTTAAAAAACCACCTGGAGCACAAACATCCCAAAATTGGCATGAAGAGGCCTGCACAACTGAAAGAGACGGAGGCTCCTGCCAGTAAAAAAGATAAATTATCTGCCACTGCCAGTTCTTCATTAATCGATTATTCAACCAGAAATTAATAAGTGTATCGATTAATTAGTAAAAAATAATAATCTGTCATTAATCGATGTTTTGTTGGTCGATACCCATCCCTAATAAGTAATTGTTTCTTGGTGGTGGGCAGATGTAGTAGACTTCTTGTTAGATAAGTAATAAGATGTACCAGTCCAACAGAATTTATTTTAACCACAACTAGTTTCGTCAGTCAAACTGACATCTTCAGGTGGTGAATCTAAACATACATAACCCAATATAGTCTAGAATTTGCGAATAATCAAAACTCATGTCAATCATTAACAATATCACAATAATAAAATTTAAAAAAACACTACGAAGCAAATAGTTAAAATATTTTTAAATAAAACGCAAATTACCTTATTGGAGATCATTCATTTGACCTCTTCTCCAATAAGGTAATTTGCGTTTTAATTTAAAATTTTTTAACTATTTGCATTGTTTTGAGTGAGTTAAGAATAATTTTTTTGTAATTAGCTAAGATTGAGGTTTCATTCATTATAAACTATTGTTAGTATAATTATATTTGACGTGTGTTTTGAAAACGTTTCGTGAATTATTTTATTTTTGTAAACTTTTTGTTTTTCCTATTTTTATTATAATTTTTCTTAAAAAAAAAAAACAAAAAAAACGAAAAACTAAAAAAAAAAACTGCAGTGACTTTTTGTTGCATGTAAATAATAGTTGAATTTTATTTTTTGCAATAAATAAATTTCAAAGAAAAAAAATCTGTTAAGGGTTCCGGTTGGTTGATATATATTATAGAAGAAAAAAAAAATATATATATATATAAAGGATTATTAAAAATATATAAAAAAAAAAACGTATAATATAAGTATAAATATTACCGATTGCTCATAAATTACGTTTGTTTTTAAAATAATTTTTATGTTATGTATAGAGTACGTATATTTTTTTTTGTTATTTCATGTTATATACATATAATGGATATTAATTAGAATTGAATGCGAAATATATTTTATTATTTTTTTTTTTCCAATTTTTAGTTGGGTCAATTTTTTTTTTTTTTTTTTTTGTCTTTTATCCATAAAGATGCAACTGTTGCTAGGGTGCAACAACCAGCATCTATGTTGGTAGGTATGGATACGTTGGCGAGAATGGCATGTGAGAGGAAGGCCACCCAGTGGTAGGTCCTCGGGACGAAAATTTATATTAATTAGGTATAAGGACAAGGGGAAAAAAAAAAAATGAAAAAAAAAAAAAAAAATTAAATAGGTAATTAAAAAAAATAAATAAATAAAAAGGAATTGAAAGACAACTTTGATGGATAGGTAAGAAAGATGATAAAAGTGAAGGGAAATAATGTAAAAAAAAAATATTAAGAACGAATAGGAGTTAAGGTGGCAGTAAGTCGCGGTTCCATCTTCTCTTCAACCTTCGTGAGGGGTTTTGTGGTAAGTGTTGTGAAGATAAAGTACGTATTTCTGGGTTTGTATGTGTGTAAAGTTTTCTAAAGAAACGTATGTAAGTAGTTTGTATTGTGTCGGGTACTGTGTGTATCATAAGATCGTTATGAAGTGTTCTGTTCTGGGGGGCACTGTGTTATCAGTCTGAGGGTTTTTTGACAGAAACGCCTGAATTCGTTTGATGTTGGATGTTTTTGCTGAACCGTATATCTGTGATCCGTATGTCCATAATGGTCTAAGTAAGTAAGTATAACAGTTCCGTTTTTGTGTCATGTCTAATTTTGATCGTCTATTTAGAAGTCCGTAGAGTATTTTAAAATTGTGTGTTTTTTAAATTTTTAATATTGTGATATTGTTAATGATTGACATGAGTTTTGATTATAGACTATATTAAATGAATAAAACAAACTTATTTTTGAAATATTGTCTATTCCACTAAAGATCTATCTTTAGTGGAATAGACAATATTTCAAAAATAAGTTTGTTTTATTCATTTATTACAAGTTTCCACAATATGTCCGCGTTCCTCAACTTTGAAGTTGTTAATAGACTATATTGGTTTATGTATGAGATTCACCACCTGATGATGTCAGCTTGACTGACGAAACTAGTTTTGGTTAAAATAAATTCTGCTGGACTGAGACATCTTATCAATTATTTATTTAAGTAATTGTTCTATCAAATCTAACTTTAATTTTTGGAAATAACATTTTTGTCGAAAATAATTGCATTAAGTATAACATTTGGCAAGAATGTTAACACATTAATTAAAGTTCAAAAACACTTATTGTTGGTAATCAAAAAACAATCAAGTAGGTACAATGGAATTAGTTCAACAATTGTTATTTCTATCAACTACATTTAAAAAACAATATCAAAGAATTAATTACCAATTGAGGAAAAATACTTTTGTAAAACTTTATGGAACAGTAGGCAGTGATGCAGCTTCTGCAGTGGATTGTTTGGTCTTGGGTGCCGGTTTATAAGTTTCTTGGTGGCGTCTCAAGAGGTGATCCGTTAAATTGGATGTGTTGGAAATAGTTTTTCTACAAGCGTACCCAAGACACAACAACTTCATCCTATCAACTGCAACACGCCACTACGCCCAAATTGCATCAAAATCTTGTACACATCTCTATTATGCCCATTATTAATATATATCCCAAAATTGGTTCAGCGCAATCAAAGGTCTCAAAGCATCGTGGTTCGTGACAGGCAGTTTTTTAATTCATAAAGAACTGGACATAGCTCCCATGGACACCGTCCTGCGATCTCTCCCTCAGCCCTGGAGCCGTCCACTAACACTGGACAGCCCACCGCACACCGCCGACTGCGAAGACTACAAGTCATTTCAGCCACTTAACCAGTTATTTTGATAATTATTCTTCAATTTCGTATCCTATATACGATTGTTTGAGACCTCTTAAGTTTTTATTTTTATGTAGGTATTTCAATAATTACCATCTTATAGCCCTTTTTTGGTCTCATTTAATCTTTTTCTTTATTTTTTCTTCTTCATTTCATACAAAAACAATATTTCGTCCTTCCAGGACATTTTCAAGTACATCACTGAAAAAATATTAGATTCGCAATAACGTTCACATCTAAAGAAGCTAGATATATTGTAAAATTCTTTTGTATCTTTTACTTACATTTTTATTTTTTACAATATATCTAGCTTGTTTAGATGTGAATGTAATATTTTTTCAGTGATGTACTTGAAAATGTTCTGGTAGGACGAAATATTGTTGTATGAAATTAAGAAGAAAAAAATAAAGAAAAAGAATAATTGAGACCAAAAAAGGGCTATAAGATGGTAATTATTGAAAGGTTAGGTTAGGTTAGGTTTTATGACTCATGCCCGGGCTTTAACAACGAGGTCATATCGCCTACTACCAAAGCGCTCTTTCGTCACTCTGGTGGACATGAGCCCGACTCTACTGTGGGAGTCCTAAATTTTGCCTACCCTAAATTTTTATTCATCTAGGGTAGGGATCTTTAACGAGTATCTGACATCGTACAGGCTCGGGACCATCGCTTAACGTCCCATCCGAAGGACGGCGTGCTTAAGTTTATTTTACCTCCCAGATAAAATAAACTAAGGGCCTCGGTCGGGTTACGAACCCACGTTCTTTAGCTCAGAAGTCAAGCACGCATACCACTGAGCTACCGGCGCGCCCTCAATTATTGAAATACCTACATAAAAATAATTATTCTTTTATTTTTGTATTTTATTATTCAATATTTGTGAAAGGCACTAAAATGCCGCGCACAATAAATTACTTTCTTCTTCTTTTCTAATGTTCAAGTATCTATTGTTTATTTATTTATTATAACTCATGCCCGGGCTTTTACTACAAGACCATATCGCCTACTACCACAGCTCTGGCGGACATGAGCTCCCACTATGGGAGTCTTAAATTTTTAATCACCTGGAGTAGGGATCTTTAACGAGTACCTGACACCGCTTTGGATCGCTTAACGTCCCATCCGAAAGACGGCGTGCTTCATTTTTTTTTACCCCCCAGATAAAATAAATTGAGGGCCTAAACGATTTTCGAATCCACGATCTTGAGCTCAGTAAGCAGGCAAGCATACCACTGAGCTACCGACGCCCATTATATCCCATTATCGGATTTATGTATATTTTATAACATGGCGATTTTTGACGTGAAAACGTCTATTTGCTCGTTAAGCGCAGTGATAGCCGGTCAAACTTTCTTGTGTTACAAAATACCGTCAGATTTCAAGCGCTAATAACTACGAGAATAATAATGCGATAACAACGGTTGGGGTCACAATGGATAGAGCATTCCTGTACGTGTTTGTTTTGCCTGTGACGTTATAGGGCTAGTGTGGGCGCCGGCGGATGATTGTTGCGAATTAGCGTTGTGTAAAATTAGAAATTAGTGTAGCGTGATATCGCGTTTAGATAGGACGTTGTTCCGGGTGTCATTGCAAAGAGCTTGAGAAGCACGACTAGGACTCAAACTGAAACAATAAAAATATTCGCTGAAATATATGTAAAAATCGGTATTAAATTGAAAATTTAAGGGAGAAGGAATTTAAAAAACCTAAAAAGTCTAGTGCCGAGCAAATGCAAGAGCTACCGGCACCATCGAAAAGAAAATGAAAAAACGGCGCAAAGAAGTTTTCATGGAAAATCCTTACGCCTTAATGTTTTTTTTTATGTAGGGCATATGAGCGGGGGTAGAATCCTGATATAATTGATAAGGAGGAGTGGTTAAGGGGTCTCACTACCCAAGTCTGGGTTTCACGTTAAATCAAATGGAAAATTGAGTTTCATGGAGACTGGAGATAGCTTTGATGTGACACCATGGGCCACACTCCAGTAGAAACGATGCCAAACTGGCGTTTTTCTACATTTTGAAACATCAAAAAGTCGTCGGTCAATCAACGACAATGTACTTCGTCAGCACAATCCAAAATAGATCGACTGTTTGAACTAAAAATCGATATTTTTTCTGAATACTCATACTAAATTGTGTGTCGAAGCATTCATTACATCGGAAGTTGTTAGGGTTTTTGAGTCTTCTTTGATACTCTCCCGCTCCCCTTCGTCCGATTTCGCGGAAAATTAACAAAATTCAGGACGTCCATAGTAGAGTCGGGCTCATCTTTACTAGAGCGAAGATAAAGCGCTTTAGTAGTAGGCGATATGACCTCGTAGTTAAAGTCCGGGCATGAGTCACAATAACTAACAATACTTTTATTCCACTTAGTGCCATTAACATTATTTTTATTGCCCTACAGTTCTATCATCATTACTTTTATTTCGCCATAAAGAGCCAACCTATCTCACGCCATTCAGATCATTTAACTGCATAACCATATCGCTATAATGATTAATAGAGTCGACAGTATATTTTTCAATGTAGAAGGAATTCGAGGTTTTGTCGCGTAAATGAAAATTCAAAATTTGGCCAACGTTTCGGAAACTATTTATTTCCTTCTTCAGGGCCTACAGGATACTATAGTAGCTCAGTGTATGCGTGCTTGCCTTCTGAGCTCAAGGTCGTGGGTTCAAAACCCGGCCGAGGCCCTTAGTTTATTTTATCTGGCAGGTAAAAGCACGCCGTCCTTCGGATGTGACGTTAAGCGATGGTCCCGAGCCTGTACGATGTCAGTTACTCGTTAAGGTTAAATGTCCCGTATTTTATTATGAATTTATTTCAACAGATAGCACCACTGTAACAGCAAAACTATTAGGTAAAGGTATTTTGGTCAAACGGCTCAACTTTTTTTAAATATTTTTTTTTCCTTTGTACTCAATATAAATGTAGAATTGATATGACACTCTTTTAATTTTTTTTCAAATTTAGAGGTATGGCGCCGAAAGTAGACATTTCAATGAGTACAAATCATTTTTCAGATTCAAAATCGGATGAATAGATGAAACGGAAACAGAAAAATACGAAATATGTACTGGGGTCCGGGGGTTCGAAATGAATGGTGGTGGAAGGGTTGTTTTGATTTGAACGCAACACTAATCCCTTTTCTCCAGAGGGGCTTTGTTTACATCTGTAGGTCCGCCTCGCCCCGTTTTATGTTCTTTCAGTTTTGTTTAAACAATAAAACGGGCCTCTTAAAAAAAAAAACATAGTTATTACCATCAAATATTGCCATTTTGTTGTATTTACGCAGGTTGATATCCATCACAAAACAATAGAAAGAGATGACGCAATGTAGGAAATCATGTTGCCAAAATTGATTTATTTTTACAAAAACATCCTGGTTAAAGAAATCATAGACCCTCGTCAGTGGCGAAATGTGTCTCTTCGAGAGGAATAATCCCTGAAAAATTAATTTAAAATAAAATAGCGCTTATGGATGTATGGAGAACTTTATTCATACTGGACTTCTATAAAAATGTATCCTGTATATATGTATAGTAAAAAATAAATCTGAAATTATTTTATTTTAATATTGTAAAAATCTTTTTTTTTTTTTTTTTTTTTTTTGGTCTTTTATCCATAAAGATGCAACTGTTGCTAGGGTGCAACAACGAGCATCTATGTTGGTAGGTATGGATACGTTGGCGTGAATGGCATGTGAGAGGAAGGCCACCCAGTGGTAGGTCCTCGGGACGAAAATTTATATTAATTATAAGGACAAGGGGAAAAAAAAAAAAAAAAAAAAAAATGAAGTAAAAAAAAATGTTAAAAAATAAATAAATAAAAAGGAATTGAAAGACAACTTTGATGGAATGGGTAAGAAAGATGATAAAAATGAAGGAAAATAATGTAAAAAAATAAAAATATATTAAGAACGAATAGGAATTAAGGTGGCAATAAGTCGCGGTTCCACCTCCTCTTCAACCTTCGTGGGGGGTTTTGTGGTAAGTGTTGTGAAGATAAAGTACGTATTTCTGGATTTGTATGTGTGTAAAGTTTTCTAAAGAAACGTATGTAAGTAGTTTGTATTGTGTCGGGTACTGTGTGTATCATAAGATCGTTATGAAGTTGGTTTGGTTTTATGACTCATGCCCGGGCTTTAACAACGAGGTCATATCGCCTACTACCAGAGCGCTCTTTCGTCACTCTGGTGGACATGAGCCCGACTCTACTGTGGGAGTCCTAAATTTTGCCTACCCTAAATTTTTATTCATCTAGGTTAGGGGTCTTTAACGAGTACCTGACATCGTACAGGCTCGGGACCATCGCTTAACGTCCCATCCGAAGGACGGCGTGCTTAAGTTTATTTTACCTCCCAGATAAAATAAACTAAGGGCCTCGGTCGGGTTACGAACCCACGACCTTGAGCTCAGAAGTCAAGCACGCATACCACTGAGCTACCGGCGCCCTCAGTCGTTATGAAGTGTTCTGTTGTTTATGTATGGGGGGCACTGTGTTATCAGTCTGAGGGTTGTAAAACTCTGTATTTTAAACTTAGGTACACTATTTGTCATTAAAATATTTCAAGTTCAAAAAAAAAAAATTGGAAATTAAGTACTTAGTTTTTTATTTTGAGTTCTGAATTACAACTGAGTTTTAATTACCAAAACAAAATGTAGAAAGGTAGACTTGTCAGTGTCTTCTTTTAGGTTTATTATTTCGCAGTTTTCAAGTAAACACTATGCAGTGGGGTTGGGGAGCATCGACCTTGAAATACCGGGAAAATATTGTGTTCAATCCGCCCCGCGCCCGAACCCCCAGTACATATTTCGTATTTTTCTGTTTCCGTTTCATCTGTTCATTCAATTTTGATTCTGAAAAAACATTTGAACTCTTTGAACCGTCTACTCGTGACGAAAGAGCGCTCTGGTAGTAGGCGAAATGACCTCGTAGTTAAAGCCCAGTTAAATTTGAGTTTAAGCCCAGACGGTCGATTGACATTGAAGGGAGAGCGAAAACGTAATTGATGAATTCCTGACCGATAACTTGCCCTATACTGGAGAAATAAAATACAATAAAAATTGGTCTCTTCCCCTTAGTTATTTTGCAAAGGTAGTTCAGAAATAAGGAACCGAGTTGGTTTTATTCTTTATAACCAGTGGTTACTTGTCGATACATAAGATATATGTTCGTTAACTTATTATAATTAACCGATTACTGAGGTCAATTTATTTATACCTGTATAATATAGTAGGTGTCTATATAATGGATGCAGGATTGGTAAGGGGGGATCTAGTTGCTAAACCGGCATTTCTGGTTCAGGGTGGCTATCAGTGACCTGCCCGGACCACTGTCTGCATCCAAATATATATTTAGTTTGTTAAAAAATAGATTTTCTCTAGGACTGAGTGGTTAGAGTGATCCGCTCTACGTTCAAATCTATATGTTAAAAAAATATGTGATTTGGCTTACAGATCTCTCAATAATAAAAAAATATTTTATCGCCTACTTCCAGAGCGCTCTTTCGTCACTCTGGAGGACATGAGCCCGACTCTCTCGAGTACTAAATTTTGCCTACCCTAAATTTTTATTCACCTAGGGCAGAGGTCTTTAACGAATACCTGACATCGTACAGGCTCGGGACCATAGCTTAACGTCCTATCCGAAGGACGGCGTGCTTAAGTTTATTTTACCTCCCAGATAAAATAAACTAAGGGCCTAATATCAGCTACCGGCGCCGGTTTAATATATTCGATATTTCTTAGTTTTTAAACATCATTAAATGCTCATAAATATGGTTATTTTTGATCGTAATAAACAATGACAATATAATGACGTAATTGGTTGGCTCTGATAATAGTTATTACAATATCAGAATCTCTGTAATACACCAAAGGAAGGTAATAATAGTAGCAGTAACTGTGACAGAATAATTGCTCTATTTAGAACAGGGGCGCCCGGAGCCCCTATCTCTACTTTCACTAACAGATATTACTAATACCCATTCACGTAACAGTTTTTTTTTGACATTCGGATAAACAGTTTGATAAGTGAAAGGTCAGTGACTGAGCAGAAGTGAGCGAGAGGTGAAAACTAGTGTTGCTATGTGTCCCGATCTACTTGGGATGTCCCATTTGTCAAAGGCACACTACAACCCGCCCCCAATAGCACACTCAACGGGACATCAAAAGACCCGGTGTCGTTTTAAATGAGAACACAAAAAGTCGTTGGTGTATCACCGGCAATGTACACCAGAACAAGTCGACCGTTTGCGCTAATATTCAACAGTTGACTTATCTAAATCTGCACACTAAATTTTGTGTTGATACATTCATTACATCGGCAGTTATTAGGGATTTTGAATTGAGTCCCTCCCCTGAACCGATTTTCCCTTCAGCCATACCCTTGAAATTTGACAGGTTATGTCCTCATTGGGTTTTGACTATAAATATGAAATTTCATGTCGATACATTTTTTACAACTGCAGTTATTACAGTTTTTAAGTCTCTGCCCTTATCCTCCCTCCCCTTTGGTCGATTTGGCTGAAAAACAATAAGTGTTATCGTTAGACGGTTCTGGATTCACATATAAAATTTTGTATTCATACATTCATTCTATCTGGAGTTATCGTGTACACCGACACGCAGAGAGATTTTCTTTTTGTTTGGATTCTGGTTTCGATCTCTACATAAAATTCAGTTAAAAACAATGCATCCAATTTTTGACAGATTACATAACTACCCCTATACTTCATATAGCTGGAGACGTAACATAATGGTCATAAATTGTTTTAATTTCTTACAAAAGTAATGATAATGTCTGAATAATGGCGAAACGTTAACAAAAATAATATAAATATATTTAAGGACGGAAGGCCAATCTGTTGTTTGTTTTAAACCATTCTCATCGAGTTACATTACATCGATTCACATACAAAATATCGATTCATCTATCAGGAGTTATCGTGTTCACAGGCAGACAGGAATTTTTTTTCTGGAATCTAGAGGTCGGTAAATATGAAATTACGTTGAAAACTCCGTATCGAATTTTTGACCGATTACATAACTTCCCCTATACTTCGTATGGCTGAGGAAGTAAAACCGTAATAACTGCCAAAGTAATGAATAAAAACAAAGGAGAAAGTTATCCGCGCCTGGGTAGTTGGCGATATGACCTTGTAGTAGGGGTGGTAAAATTATAGATGGTAATACCGATAGTATTTGAAAACATCGATAGTACTATCGAAATATTTTTTTAAGCTAAAGTGACATCAAGTCACTCTATGCTCATGTATAGACAAATGAACAAGATGTACATTGTAAGTACCTATATTTCTTTACGTTCTTCTAACAATGCCATTTAAGAGAATGCTGTACCTCTCGGAGTTACTTTCGTATGTTTTTGTTGAGCTTAAGTAAAAACGAATTCCACTTCCACTACCTCTATTCTCTTCTGTATCTGTAGTGCACAAGGCGTTACCATTGTAATCGCTGTAATGTTTCCTCAACAAGTGATCCTTCAAATTGGAAGTGTTCCCGGAAGTTCTGTATTCGGCACTGCACAAACGACATTTACCCAGTTTTTTGGACCCACATCTTTATCGAAGTAACTCCACACATCGGAATTCCGTTTATGACTCATTTTTCAGTTCAAAACAACAAAGCACGCTACAAGAACAGTAAATGTAACCTTCCTTCGATTCAGTGGATCCCAGAAATACAAAGTCCTTAATCGATAGTACCGAGAGTTCAACACCGATAGTATCGAAACTATTTATAACGGCAATCATCGATAGTTTTACATCTCTACATTGTAGTTAAAGCCCGGGCATGAGTCATATAACTAACTCTTTCCGCTCTAAGTCTTAGAAGTAACACATGAATAATTAAAAGAATTTCAGAGATAACAGTACATATAAAAATGAAATAATTTTCTTCTTACAGATTTCAGAAATGATAACACCAACACATACGTAACAAACTAAACATTTTGTAAAATAAAATAACAGAGACATGAAATACTAGTTAACAGACATTAGGTAAACAACTTCAAGGACTATAATACGTCCAGTGTTTATTTATTTTTTTATTCTATCATAATTAACTTTTAAAATTGGGCCGAGTAATAAATGGAACTTATAAAACTAGGAACATAATTATAAACACAAATTGCGGAAGTATAAACAGCTTAAGATCCATTTAGTTAAGACAGATATACTAATTAGAATAATGTCTGTTATTCTCTAAGTATGTTTTAGATTTAACGTTAGATTATAAATATAATTTAATTTTGTTACTTTCACTTACAGAAATTTTAATTTAACTTCCCCTTTTAGAGAAATTATATAATTAGTCAAAAAAACTGTAAGTGCGAATCCAGAGGAACGTTTTGGGGAGGAGAAAAAATGTAAAGAGTCAAAAAGGTTAAAAGAAAGTAGGTGAATCACTGATTATGTACATCCTCAGCATGAATTAATCAATTAAGTTTTTGCTCTCCCTTTAAAGCAAATAGTTTAGATAACCTTCCGATTACATAACTTCCCCTATACTTCGTAGTACAGGATTTTCTTATACCAACCCCTACCGCTCCCTCCCCTAAAAAATCATTTCACGCTGACATTTTTGGGTATAAAAAAGTCACTCAGAATTACGCTGTACAATGAAACAAAGGAATAAAGGTTAGGTTTAGGTTTTATGACTCATGCCCGGGCTTTAACTACGAGGTCATATCGCCTACTACCAGAGCGCTCTTTCGTCACTCTGGTGAACATGAGTCCGACTCTATTGTGGGAGTCCTAAATTTTGCCTAGCCTAAATTTTTATTCACCTAGGGTAGGGGTCTTTAACGAGTACCTGACATTGTACAGGCTCGGGACCATCGCTTAACGTCCCATCCCATAGCCGTGGGGCTACGAACCCACGACCTTGAGCTCAGAAGTCAAGCACGCATACCACTGAGCTACCGGCGCCCTCCTGGGTTCTATAGGTCTCTAAGGACTGTGTAGGGAAGTTTTTTTGTTGCCGTTACAGCAGCAGTTGGTAGTATTGAGCCCACGTCAGCGTTGAGCCTCATGGAAGAAGGTTCTAACAGCCACCAGTAGTTCTCAACATGGCAGAGGAAGTCAACCACTCAATTAACTTTTCGGTCTATCTCCAAAACCAGTCGACCGTTTGCGCTAATATTCAACAGTTGACTTTTATAGGGGCTCCTAAATCCTCAAACTAAATTTTTTGTCGATGAATTCATTACATCGGCAGTTATTAAAATTTTTGAGGTGTTAATCCTCTTCCCTAAACCCCCCCTTCCCCTTTGGTTGATTTGGCTCAAAATTGGTAGTTGTTATCCTCGTGGAGTTCTGGTTACACATAAAAAAAAATTTCGTGTCGATACATTCATTTTATCGGGAGTTATCATGTTCACAGTCAGACAAAAACTTTTTTTTTCTTATTTGAAATCCAGAGGTCGGAAAACATGAAATTCCGTTGAAAATGTTGCATCGAAATTTTAACCAATTACATAACTTCCCGTACAGTTAATTACTTCGGCAGTTATTAAAGTTTTTGAATTGAACCCCCCTTCCGTCAATTTCGCTAAAAATTAACAAGTTTCCTACTTATCGAATTTGGAATTCACAAATGATTGTGTCGATACATTCATTACACTGGCAGTTATTAGGGTTTTTGTGTTAAGCCACCCCCTTAATTCCTTTGGGCGATTTGGCTGAAATTAATAAATGTCGTCGTTATAGGGTTCTGGATACACATATAAAATTTCGTGTCGATACATTCATTCACTGTGAGTTATCGTGTTTACAGACATTTTTTTGTTGTGGAAAACTTTGCATAAAATTTCTTCGATTATATAACCTCCCCTATACTTCGTATAGCTGGGAAAATAAAAACGGAAGTAATAATGCCTGATATAAGTATAGAAAGGTTTTTTTGAAATTGGTTTAGTTTGCGTGTTTAGTAAATAAATATCTAAGCTGGCGGCCGCGAGGGACATTCGGCATTTCGCAAAAGCCACTCTTTGCAACTCCATCTCTGCGAATAAAAAATAGATTAAACATTAACAATGTGTTGTGTTATTTTAGATTATATCTGCAAGTTTAACGAGATTGAAGAAATGGCGTCCGTTGAAATGTCTTCCAGTGAACAGAAAATAATTTACTTTAAGGACACTGACAGAAGACCTGAAGGAGATCCTAATACGATTTGGTCTTTTGACTCAAAAGGAAGTTGTAGCAATTTGAAGAACTGTCTCCGTTTGTTCTTACAGATTTAAGGATAACATCTGGAAATATGAGATGGTCGGGGCTGCATGGAACTTAACAATAGGACTGCCAATTCGGTTAAGTAATTTTCAGCAGGCTGCGATATTAATCTTAAGTATATAATGTGATGTATAAAAAATACACACATTTTAATTATTAATTTATATTATATTAATATATATATATATATAAATTAGCCCTAAGCTTGTGCCTGGTGGTTCCCCCTTTTCGTTAGGTACGCCACTGAAGCTGAGAAAGGGTGCAGAGAAATCCTCTCCCGCGCCTCCCCCTCCTTAATCCGCTTGTCGGTGGAATGCACAGCTCTACTTTTAGCGACTACGAGGGATTTAGGAGAAGGGGGGTGTAGGCGGAAAAGACACCTACGTTTCGCAGGATGTCAAATATAAGGTAGTCTGACCTCTCACAGATTTTTATTTAAGTAATGCTAGCCGGCTTTCGAGTGCACGTCAGTGTACGGAGGGTGTAACCAAACTAAGGAGAGGGATGACGGGGGTGGCTGGTGGGTTCTGCCGTACCTCCCCAGACTCTCTGAGAAATTATCTCGGGTAATAAATAGAGATGATGTGAATGTGGGTTTCAAAAGTAGGACTTCTCTTAAGGGGATGCTCTCAAAAACCAAAGATCGTGTGGACCTCCCTGACAAATCCGGCGTGTACAGGATTACTTGTAAAGACTGTGAATGTTTTTATCTTGGGCAGACAGGCCGGAAGCTGAGGACTAGAGTGAGGGAACATTTGAGGAGGGGCGACTCTGAATTTTTCCAACACCTCCAGAACACAGGACATGAGGCCGGTTCAGTCTCGTTACTGCATCATGTCCAAAAAGGAAGAAAGATGGATACATTGGAAAGTATCGAAATCAAATTGGAAAGGAGGAAGTGAGAGTCCCCCCTCCTCAACTCTAGAGAGGGGATGGGAGGTTTGTCCAGTCTCACGTACACCGTTCTCCCAGTTGTGACTCAGATGGTGGACAGGAATAACTCGTCTGTCCCCATCCATGATATTTTAAATTGTTAATGTTTGTTGTTGTAGATTGTTATTTATTTATTTTTATTGTTTAGTTTTATTCAAAAATTTTTATCAGGTATGTTTTATCAAAAATTGTGTTTTTAATTATTTATTTGCTATTTATATTACATACTATATTAAGGATGGTTCTTTTGTAGACTGCCTGATGATGAGGGAGACCTCGAAAGCCGGCTAGCATTACTTAAATAAAAATCTGTGAGAGGTCAGACTACCTTATATTTGACATCCTGCGAAATAATCACTTCTCACTACATCAGCTATCTTCATATTAACACCTACGTTTGTGCCTGGTGGTTCCCCCTTTCGTTAAGTACGCCATTGAAGCTGAGAAAGAGTGCAAAGAAACCCTCTCCCGCGCTTAATCCGCTTGTCGGTGGAATGCACAGCGCTACTATTAGCGACTATGAGAGATTTTCCTTCATGACCTCCAGTATCTAGGACATGCCTTGGATGTGCCATACTAAATACAGGAAGGTTTCACAATCAACTAATGGTCACTTTTCTCCTCTCCTACATACCCACTCGTCTCCAGATCTGGACATCGTCAAACCTCAGCCTTTTTTGTACAGTTCACATTCCTAGTTAGGGCTGTCTTAACATGGCACTGTGGCGAAGAGCCTTCAACCTCATTTGACAAGATCTCGTAACTGTCGGTTAGAAGAAAGGCGTCGGTGAATCACAGACGATTTACTTCCACAGCACGAATTAATAAAGTTGCTCTCCCTCCAAAACCAATGGGTGAGGGATTTTCAAAGAGTTGACTTTCAATGCCAACAAATATTTAGAAAATAACCGGAGATTGCCCATCCGATATTTGTGCCCAGATTGAAAACGTAGACATTCAAATCAATAATCCATCAATCCTGTTTGGAGGAAGGGAAATTTACTCTGAAACCGTATAATTTATTTCAGTATACAAACCAAAGAGATTGCTTATTCTGAGTATATTTATTCAAGTAACGAGAGAGCAGAAAGGGCAAATACAGATTCGTTCTTTAAACAGTTCCTCACAAATCGCAAATCCTATTTGAGCATAACTGAAATCCCAGTAAATTGTTTTTCCATTTATTCTCCTCACACAAGGGGCTATAATGCTAAAAACTCCAACTGGTATTGACGGATTTACACAATTTTCCTATTCCTTTTTTTAGGCTATTTTTTTATTTATTTACATACATATATTTACAACTGTACAAAGTAAATAAAAACAAAGTACTGTTATATTTAGTCCAATTCCACAAAAATATATGCATATAGTGTACTGACTTCGGTTAACGTAATTGTCAGTACAAAGTTCACAAGTGACATTTAAGTTTGCTAGGTTGTCATATTTATACAATTTTCTGTGGAATTAGACAATATAAAAGTTTTAACTTTCCACTATATCAACACAGATCGCAGAAATGTATTCTGAAACTGCATAAAGTACCGGATGCAAATGTGCCAAGAGAAAATGTCAAAAGAGAAATCACACAGTGGTGACACTTCCTAGGCGCTGAGTTGCGACTCATATATGACTAATCACTGTCACTGCCTGATTTAAGAAGGTCTTTAAGGCGTCGTCGAGGAAGTGTGGCAGAAAGTGGGCACGAACTAAGGGATTATTACTTGGATGTAGCTAATGCGGTGACATAGGGAACATCAAGGTCAGTGTGATGGGTTTTGTTATTGATGTAATAAGAAGCATTGGCTATTGTAGAACTGTTCAAGTTCATACTGCGTTCGTATATTGTAATACAATTAATGTGTGACCCGTTTCATTGTTTTTTTTTTTAAATAATAAGGAGTAATGTGTATGAAATGGAAATAAAATATATAGTTGAAGTTTGAAGAAGAAAAAGTTAATGTATGTGGCAGTGAAGTTTGGTGGGTCTGCCATATTGTGAGAGGTGGAAGATGGACGACGCTATCTACACAGAAAGGTCCTGATAGTTAGCGTGGGTTGTTGTTGTTTGGCGTCCCCCCCCCAGAAGTCCCCGTTTGTGTGCAGTGAAGTGAAGTTCTGTATAGTGATGACATCGTGGAACCCATCCATACAGCTTTATACACGAGGTTTAATTTATAGTATGTATGTTAGTTTTAAGTTATTTTTTTCGTAAATATATTATTTCTATTATGAGTTTCTAGATTTTAGTAGTTTGTTTCCCATGGTCAATAGTGTCAACCTAGTCAATAGTGATTTAACAATTTAGTTTTTCGAAACTCTCTTAGCTGATCGAACTTTCGCCTTTAGTTTATAGAAATCCAATTTATATATTAAAATCAGTAATTTAAGTATCTTTATATTAGATAGGCGATCTGGCATCCCATTAATATTTATTTTAGTAAAAATCAGTTGTACAGTTGAGAAAATTCCCGTGTTTTTTAAAGTAAAGTAAAGTAAAGAAAGATAAATATTTTATTAAGAACGCGAACATTAACAAACATTACAATATTAATCGTTTGATTTTCAGAGTTACTAGACTTTTGTCTAGTAGCCTTAGTAACAGCTTGTAACGTTGGTTTCTTGTCCTTTCAGTCTGGTGTGAGGATTCCAAGTCATTTGCATGTCAACTATAAGGCCTAGATAACAAAATCCTAGTTCATTTTAATTCTCCACTTTTTATACCAAAATTAAATAGATGTCAAGAATTCTTGGGGATTGCGAAAAAAAACGAGTTGATGGATGAGAGGGGATGTATGGTGTATGGTAGGCTAAAACAACGCTGGAAGCATAGGAATACACGGGAACAATCAAACTATGGAAATGAAGAAAGTTACACCAGGGAGGATCATTAGTCAAGTGCCGCTCGAACTAGTCACAAAGGTAATTTTCAGGAAACTAAACGGACAGAACGTCAAACCTTCGTTATACGAAAGTTTCTTTTAGAGTCTCGAGACCCTGAAAAAATAGAAAAAGTATTTAGATTTCAAAAGACGCAACCACACTCACCTTTCATCTCTGATGATCTATTCCTGACGAACTAATGAGCGCTAACTGCAATACGGGCGGAAATACTGGGGAATGTAAGTCCAAGTAATAACAGAAGATCTATCAAGTGCTACTTCGTTGCGTTATGAATAAAAGCTTTTGACAACATAGAATTTGACTTGAAAAATTGAAAAAATCAGCTTGGAGCCGACATAGAGAAGAAAGTAACAGAAAATAAAAAAAAAATCCATTGAAAATTACAACAAAAAAAAGGTTGATATGGGGTATTCGGTGTTGGGGGGTGAAGTCGACGAAGCGAAGAGGATGTCCAGGGAAGCACGTAGCAAAGGAAAAGTTTCTAATCAGAGTGAGTTGTGGGCACGTAGAGAAGCAGGGCGAATCGGTCTAATAATGCTCGTGGTCCGTTTTCTCGGTCGAGTACGTTCATTATCCGGGCTTGACCCGTGGAGATCTCCACAAGAAGGACGTCCAAGGGAGACGGCCGAAGACATGACCGTGTCTTCTGTATCAGTTATCCTCAATCCTCGGCCTACGTTAAGATGAGAAGATTGGAACGTGAAAACGTACTCTGATCTGCCACAGACGTATTCAAGAATCTTATCGACTTCAAAAATTCTTTGCAGAGAAGGGAGGCATGGATATTAAAAAAAAAGGCAATTATTAATTCAGCCCAATGAATGCCCTAACACAAGGAACGACGGTGTTCCTTCGCTTCAATATTAACGCAAGGAATGACGTTTCAATAGTAACAAAAGGAACGGCAGTGTTCCTTCCGTTCAATAGTAACACAAGGAACGACAGTGTTCATTCCGTTTAATAGTAACGTATTGAACGACGGTGTTTCTTCGCTTCAATAGTAACGCAAGGAACAACGGTGTTCCTTCCGTTAAATAGTAACGCAAGAAACGACGGTGTTCCTTTGCTTCAATAGTAACACAAGGAACGACGGTGTTCCTTGCGTTAAATAGTAACACAAGGAACGACGGTGTTCCTTCGCTTCAATAGTAACGCAAGGAACGACGGTGTTCCTCCGCTTCAATAGTAACGCAAGGAAAGACAGTGTTCCAAGCCAAATCAAAGGAGAAACAAATTATTTTCAGAATTTTTTTTAATTTACTCGACTCGTTGCTCTTATGTTTACATAGATAGTATATTTTTCAAAGATGACAACATTCTTAAGTAAAATGATAGAGAGATGTAGGAAAATTTAATGAATGAGGGATAATATTCTGACGCAGATTTCATTACATATATCATTTCACTTACTTAAATGGGGATCACTCGTACTAGTATTCATCCTTCGATAACGGTAACGTTAGTAACATAATTCTAGCTAAAACAACAGCTAACGGCTATATATTAGCTAATAATTAGAATGTTAGATTGATGACTTACCGGGGCGTACTCGGCGCACATGTCCAAAGAGGCAACGAAAGCAGCCACGTCCTCGACCGTCCAATGAGACACGGACTGGGAGTCAGGTGCGCAGGGCTTCTCGGCACACAGAGAAGCACACTTCTTGCGAGGAGTCGGCCGCTTGGGTCGACTGCCTCGAAGAAGGGGGAGTACATCAGGTCCGTAGAGAGACTCTGAGAGGGTCTTCCTGGACCTCTTGATTGGGAGAGGCGCCGTTGAAGATAGGTCCAATGGAGCATTGCCCGCTTCCCGCTTGTTCGATGGGGTTTTGAGGTAGTTGTCCAGCTGGGCACTCTAACAACATTATACAGTCATTTTTTAGCTATATATATTTTATAACTTGTTATAACTAACATTTTGTGTGTGTATCGGCTCATTTATGATTTCCATTAAATTTTAAAAGTAGCATCCTAATAAACTTTTTACTATAATATATATTTTTCACAGTTTACAAGTCGACCTCGTAAAGTATGTTCTGCATAAAGAATATTATGATCAATGTAAGGAAAAAATTGTTTACAATAAAGATCAGCAAAGATTATAGAGACTGACGATGCAAGTTCTTCCCAAAACATCTAAGTCCAAAAAATGAATTGGGAGAAGAATAAAGCGATAAGAAAATATATATTATTATAAATTCTGAATCTCCTTACACAACCCAAAAGTAAAGCTTTTCATTGTTTGTACGGACATCGCATGTAGTCAACTTCAAGTAAAATAATATAACGAAGAGAATATAAGGAAATGTATGAGAAGAAAGAGGAAAGTATAAAAACAATAAATAAATAAAATAACAATATGTACACATTAAAAATAATAATAAATGAAAAGAGAAATATAATTAAACTGAAAATAAAATAAATAATGAAAGAACCATAAAGCAGGATTTACACGAGATGATAGGATATCCGATAAAATGTTTCCACGCCGGGCTGTTTCAAAAGTATAAATATAATAGAATAAAAAATGTTATTTATATATAATTTCTTCAACAATATAACTTATATTTATATTATAGTACAATGAATTGGACAACTCATATCAGACTGAAACGCACAGACTTCAAAAGACGATTTGGACGACTAAAATCAATCATCGGACGACGATCGACATTATCGCTTGAAAACAAACCTCACATATACAACACTGTACTAAAACCCATCTGGACTTACGGAATCAAGTTATGGGGGTCAGCCAAAAAATCAAACATACAACGTCTTCAGACAATACAATCCATTATACTACGCCACATTGCCAATGCCCCATTTTACGTTTCCAACCTCACATTACATAATGACCTCAACATCCCATTTGTACCTAGTGTTATCAAGACACGATATCAAAATTTTCACGACAAACTCTATCATCACGGCAATCCACTTATACAAGAAATATCTACAAACACCTTCCCCACAAATCCACCACGACGCCTCAAGCGGATATGGCAGAGGGACCTGCTCCAGGAATAGCCTGGACTCCTCTTCGGTCATATACCTCAGCAGAACACAGCCATGCACCTGACACTGCACTATCTATCGTAATTGCTAATGGCAAATGTTATGCCGTTGTAAATATAAAAAGAAATAAAATATTAATATAATGAAATGTAGAAAATAAACATTATCTTTCCACAGGCGATCGGTGTTGAGTGGGAATATGAATAATATAGGTACATTAAATAAATAAATCCCGACATAATATAACGAGTTGCATTTAAGTTGCATTGGTGATCTTGTCTGTAACCTGCCCACTACTGTGTTGGTGGGAACATGAATAATATACATTAAATAATAAAATTCCGACATATCTATGTGTCGCATTTTATGTTGCAGAATTAGTAAACAGGTATATACAAGACAGGAAATAAAATACATCTTATATTTCGTCGGAATTTATTTTTTTGAATGTCTATTATTCATATTCCCACTCAACACCGATCGCCTGCAGAAAAAAAAGTTAATTTCTATTTTCCAGTGTACTATAATAGAAATATAAGGTTATTTTTGAAGAAATTATAGGTTAGGTTAGGTTTTATGACTCATGCCCGGGCTTTAATTACGAAGTCATGTCGCCTACTACCAGAGCCCTCTTTCATCACTCTGGTGGACATGAGCCCGACTCTACTGTGGGAGTCCTAAATGTTGTTTACCCTAAATTTTTATTCACCTAGGGTAGGGGTCTTTAACGAGTACCTGACACCGTACAAGCTCGGGACCATTGCTTAACGTCCCACCCGAAGGACAGAGTGCTTAAGTTTATTTTACCTCCCAGATAAAATAAACTAAGGGGCTCGGGAAGAAATTATATATAAATAACATTTTTCTAATTCTATTATATTTATACTTTTGAAACAGTCAGGCGTGGAAACATTTTATCGGATATCCCACAATCTACTGTAAATCCTGCTTTACGATACTTTTTTTATTTTATTTTCAGTTTAAATATATTTCTCTTCTTAAAAAAATTGAGAGATGTTTACCTGCTGGTGACTCCTGACCATAGAGAGTAGAGCTTGCGTTGCATTCATATCTATGACAGGGGGTGGAGGGAAAAGAGGCGGGGCGAAGGGTCCGAACCCCGCCATAACGTCATCCTTGCCAGGCAGCAGGAACGGAGGCTTGAGAGAGGCGAGCCCATTCCTCAGACTGGGGTAACTGCAACAGAGCAATTACATGACTAATTTAGGAATAAAATCAGGTTATAACGATATTCAAGGGACTAGGAAAAATACATCGTTATATTCGGAACCAAACTGTTAAACCTATATACAAATGCTTGTTAGTAAAAAAAAAAGCTGTTTTACAATGATCATAACATTTTTATTTACTTTTTAAAATTTACATAAAATTTACTTACATACATTTGTATCTGTATACATAAATTATGTAATTACGTATTACAAGCCAACTACGAGTTTAGGTCGGTGTCGATTCATCAGCTGTTGTGTGCTACGTGCTTGTAATACGGCTTATGTGTTAAAATAATACGTTTGATTATTAATTTAATACGTTTAGTTTTATTCTGAGTTAGTGTTAAATAGTCAAAAATGGTAAAAACTTCAACGGAACGTTTTCGACAATTCCGTGTAAAACGAAAGCAAATACAGCAACAAGAAAGTCAACATAAAGGTAATTTTTAATAATTATTGATTTATTACAAGATATCTCCACAAAGTTGATACAAGAATATTTATATTGCACTATAGTTATCACAAACTACTGGTAACATTTGTAATTAACAGTGAAGTACCAGATCAATAAAATATAATTTTTAAATATTTTTTGGTTTAATATATTTGTTGTCCTTTATTAACCTAAAATTTACTTACTTTAAAATGGTACTTATAATTAAATAATAATATTTAATTCGCATGGTTAATAAAGACAAAAGAAGTTTCACTTATGTGGGTGAGGCACACCTGTTTTTTTTTTCTCTTTCTCCTTTATGGCTTCAGCAGCTAGCTACAGCCTAAACAACTTCTATGCTATTTGAGAGAAAATAATATAAAAATAACAATGAAACTATGAATAAGTAAATAAATAATATGATTAAAGAGGAAATGAAAAACGAAAAAAAACCTAATTATGATGCATGATTTTATTTATTATATAAATATTTCTTGGGTTCTTTTATCCCAAATTTGGAATGAAAACCTTACTGAAGCATATAGAATACTTCAAGGACACTCCTGGTGCTGGAAGACAGAAGTTCACCGGTCCCTAAACAACAAAGCACGGAGATGGATCCGTAATGATAGGTCTTTGACCCGCAACATGTCTAAGGTGCGTTACCAAAGTATGTCGTCCAAAACGTACGTGAAGATGAAAAAGTGTGAAATCCTTCGGAGCGGGACGACAAGGCACGTCATCCATCTTCCTCATCACCGACTGTGACCAATGTTTAAACAGAACTTCACCGAACGCAAACCCGACCAGAAACACTACTCCAGGGAGTCACACAACTTTCAGAAATATGGATCTCATGGTGATCATTCACAGCCTAGAAAACTATGTTTTTTACTGAATCAAAAAGTCAAGATTCTCATATAAAAGCTTTAACTGAGCTCAAGATCATGGGTTCAAAACCCGACTGAGGCCCTTAGTTTATTTTATCTGGGAGGTGAAAAAAATCTTGAGCACGCCATCCCTTCGGATGGGACGTTAAGCGATGGTCCCGAGCTTGTGCGACATCAGCTACTCGTTAAAGACCCCTATCCTAGGTGAAAAAACCTACATAGGCTATCTACAATGGAGTCAGGCTCATGTCCACCAGAGCGACGAAAAAGCGCTCTGGTAGTAGGAAACCCTTTACTCGGATATGGAATTTTTTATTTTTCATTGTTCAAAAATTATAAAATAACCACAATAAAAAATAAAAATGAAAAAGTTTCATAACAAAAAACATTATTTATACACATTTTTCATTTTTCTTTTTTGGGCAGATTTTCTCCACAGATATCCATCCTTCTTAAAGTCTATAACATAATAATAAGAAAAATAATAAAACATTAAACAAATTAAATATATAGGTTAGGTTAGGTTAGGTTTTATGACTCATGCCCGGGCTTTAACTACGAGGTCATATCGCCTACTACCAGAGCGCTCTTTCGTCACTCTGGTGGACATGAGCCCGAATCTACTGTGGGAGTCCTAAATTTTGCCTACCCTAAATTTTTATTCACCTAGGGTAGGGGTGTTTAACGAGTACCTGACATCGTACAGGCTCGTGACCATCGCTTAACGTCCCATCCGAAGGACGGCGTGCTTAAGTTTATTTTACCTCCCAGATAAAATAAACTAAGGGCCTCAGTCGGGTTACGAACCCACGTTCTTCAGCTCAGAAGTCAAGCACGCTTACCACTGAGCTACCGGCGCCCTCTAATTAAATATATATATATTTAATTTTTTAATGTTTATTATTATTCTTTAACAATGTTTTATTATTATTTTTCTTATTATTTCAAGTAAGATTATTTATATTTTTCTATTAATTTATTTATATATTATTGATTTATTAGTTTATACTTTTTTAATATATATTTTTTTTTATTTTTTATTTTATTTATCTTTGTTATTGTAACATTGTTTTCTTTTTCTTTTGTATATTAAATAGTTATTATGACTCATGCCCGGGCTTTAACTACGAGGTCATATCGCCTACTACTAGAGCACTCTTTCGTCACTGTTGGACATGAGCCCGACTTTAATGTGGAAGTCCTAAATTTTGCCTACCCTAAATTTTTTTATTAGGGTAGGGGTCTTTAACCAGTAACTGACATCGTATTGGCTCGGGACCATCGCTTAACGTCCCATCAGAAGGCAAGCACGTATACCACTGAGCTACCGGCGCCCTCGATCTTTGTATATTGGGCACAGTCTCGAGATTATTTGAGCGTAGCTCAATCTTTAGACGACTCGTGTGTTTCGTTTGTGCCCCTCCTGCATTAAAACTGTTTATCTGATCCTGATCAATTTTTGCATATTGATGGATGTCAGTCACGTGAAGGTTGTTAAAAAATAATTTCGAAAATCGGACGTACCACGGAGGAATAATCACCGAAAATATGTTCATCCATAGACTTCAATGCGAAACGTTCAGATTCTTCTCAATCGACAAATGCATGAAGCGCGCGCATGAAATTGAGGTCATAGGTCGAGGTCAAGAGTAAGATTTGTTTAAAAAAATAATATATAATATAATAATAAAAAAATAATCAATGAGGAAATAATTATATAAAATGGAAGTAGCATCGAGGAATAATCACTGAAAAAAACAATGAAACTGAGACCGTTGTTGGAAGACATTGTTGCGGTGCTGCGCGTGAATTAAAAGTTCTTGGCGAAGCCCTTGACAAATGTTTCGGGAGAAAAAATTATTTTGGACCATATTTTTTCGTAAATAAAGTATATTCCTTGACGATAACCACGTTTTATCGCATGGAGGGAGCTCGCGGCGTAAGCTAAGCGAGTGACCGCTAATGAATTTAAAGTTCAAGGTATAGGCAATTTGAGTCATGGCTCCGCTCAATATTTGCAATTAGCAGAATGCATTGCATACCTAGTTATAATGTATACTTTCGCCAAGCGACGAAACCCTCGGTACAGTTGGGTACACTGATACGGGTCAAAGAGATGGTTATAGTGGAACGCCACTTCAAGGTCCGGCAGTAGTGAGTGTGGGAAACATGGCCATAGATAATTAGAGATACCAAGATTGGACAATAGCGACACGTAGTTGGTAGCATGTGTGTGACTGTCTTCTTTTGTGGTCTTCCAATGGAACTAATCGATCTTCAGACGAAAGAGGTCTTCTACAGGTCGTGGGTGTAGTTCAGCGGTTCGCTGCGGATCAGGAGTCTGCAAAAGGATCCCGGGTTTTAGACGATCAGCAATTCTCTTGTTTTATGTGGGTCAATTCTGTACCGGTCAACTAAAAAATAAGTCGTTGTTGAATCACCAGCAATTCACTTCCCCACAACGAATTTTCGCTCCCCCTCCAAAACCAGTGGACCGTTTAAGCTTACATTTAACAGTTGATTTACATAGGGGCTCATAAATCCTTACACTAAATTTTGTGTCGATAAATTCATTATATTGGCAGTTACTAGAGTTTTTATGTTAAGCCTCCCCCCTAATCCTCCTTCCCTTTAGTCAATTTGGCTGAAAATCAATATATGTCGTCGCTAGACGGTTCTGGATTCACATATAAAATTTCGTGACGATACATTCATTCTATCGGGAGTTATAGTGTTTAGAGTCATAAGACAGGCAGACATTTTGTTTCATATTAGGAATCTCAAGTTCGGAAAACAATTCAGTTGAAAAATTCCCCATCGAATTGTTGACCGATTACGTAATTTCCCCAATACCTTATAGGAAAGTAAAACCTAAGGGAATACTAGGGCGAACACACACACCACTGAGCTACCGGCTCTCTCAGGTAGCAATGGTAACCAGGTTCTTAACCTAACGAAAAGGAGCCAGACCAGTAAACCTTTATTATCCTTAACGAAAGGCGAACAAACGACTGAATTTTTAAACTTAAATAAAAAAAAAAATGTAATAAAAAATAAATGGAATTTGAATTTATGAATATATATATTTATTTAAGATAAAGTAAATTAAATTTTTCGATTTGAGATAATGTAAATATATCTGTATGCATTTATCATTATTACTATTTATTTTTCGTTTGTACATTTACTCAAATACATACACTTAAAAAATTGTAAATTGTATTGTGGTAAAAAAGTGGTTTAAAAGCTCAAGAAGTGCAATTTCAAAGAAAGTGCACGTAATTTTTAAAAATGTCAATTAACAAACTAAAGAGATGCCATATTGTTTTTCTAAATTTTTCAAAAATATTAAATCTTATCCAAAGGTTTTTTAAATCATCTTACTGGGCCAACAGGGAAAATGAATAGCATAGAATTTACGAGAACAAATAATTTGGTTTATTTACTTAATTTATTATTTATTTATTGTGGTTTTAGGGCGAAAAACTGCCATGGTTATCATCGCCCGAGGTTTATTTACTTAAACTACATAATAAAATTAGTAACTAAGTGATAAAAAAAATCAAATAATCTACAAAAAGAAATCTTACAAGCTAATTTTTACATTTATGTTTTAGTCTCTTTTCTCTCTAAATACTGGCCATTCTTCTAATTTAAGTTATTTTAAGGCATATAAATCATATAATTAAATTAAAGTTCGTTATTTGTGCTTCTATTTCAATTAATCAGTATCAATTCACTACAACTTAGTTTTCCACACCTTAAGCCCAATCTCTCACTCCATCTCAATTCAGACCGTCTCACCTCTACCCAGACCTCGACTCTTCTACACTAACTAAGAACAGCTGATAGTCATGTTTTGTTTTTTATTCATGTGTTGTTTTAAAACAAAATGCACTCATATTATTATTCTCCAATTTAGTTGCTTCATTATATAAATATAATTAATTTTTATAATATTAATCATTTGAATGTGTGTATTTTTTATACATCACAGTATTTCGTCAATAAAGAATATTTATATTATTACTGAAACGGGAGTACGTTAATACTGAGGTGAGAACTTACTCGTTGCTGCTGTTGTACTTGGCAGCAAGGGAACGCATGAAGTCCGAGTATGCCCGGGCTGGACTGCCTCGAGGAGGGGTACAAGAAGAGGAGGGTGTTCCTTCTCGAGACGATCCTGACTCGGCACCCTGACCTCCCGAACTCGAAGGGCTCAGCCGTTCTGACTTCACCCCTCCATCCACCGTTGTCATCTTTGGATCACCGCCTTCACCTGAAACAACAATTGAAATGCATAATGGTAACATACGTTCTTGAATAGAAAAGATATATCGGTTGATGGCAGATGGGAAGGGAATAGATCGATAAGCATTATTTTAAGAAGTTCTGTGCTAAACAAGGAAGCACTGGGCTTCTACTGGACATAATTCACGAAGTTCATGACACCGATATTGAATACTGCACCAGTGTAAAAAATCTTGGATTGATCCTTGACCAAACCCTCTCCTGGAAAGACCATGTCTTCCACATCTCCAACAGCTCCTTCAGAATCCTCTACTTCCTCAAACGCCTTCGTCACCTCCTTCCCATTAAGACCCGTCAGCTGTTGGTATCCTCTCTTGTTTTCTCCTACTTTGATTACGCTTGCCTCGCATATGGAGGACCCTCTGGTGAGCTCGACATGAAACTAAAGCGAGTCATGAATTCCTTTCTAAGATCCCCAGACACTCCTCTATTACCAGTAAAAATGGCTTTTCTCATCCTCTCGTCGACAATATTTCCTAGGCTTCTTCCTCTATCAAACCCATATCTTCCCAAAAGCCCGCCTACATCTTCCAAATGCTCCAATTTAATCCCATATCCACCAGAAAGTCACTAGATCCCGTCCCTCTGATCTTTATCTCCCTTCCCACAGGACAACAACCTACCACAACTCCTTCCTTATCCAGGCTAACTCCCTCTGGAACTCTCTCCCTTTCCAGATCCGCCATGCTCCTACTCATCTTTCATTTAAGTCCCTACTTTTCCATTATCTCCTAACTCAGCAAACCTCTGATTCCTAAGGCTAGCTCTTATGAGATAGTTCTCGTCTTCCTATAGGTCTCTCACTCCACTGTTACTCTTCTGTTTCATCAGTCCATTTTTTTACAATTCATTCATATACAAGTCATTATTGTTACCATGTTTCACATTATTATTCATACTTGTTTTTCTAATTTTCCTATTTTTATTTTTTTATTTCTCTTTATTATTTTTCACTAGTTCATTATATTGTTTTACTCATTGCCTGTTTTTAACATTTATTATTTATTCCTAGAGACCTCTTTTATTTTATTTTATATTTATTCTTCTCAACTGGTTGATACTTGTATACTCTTGTTTATTTTTTATGTTATTATTCTTAGGGGACAATGTCCAAGAATAAAGATTATTTTTCATTTCATAAAGCTGAAGAGCATGATAGAATTCTTATCACTGGGAAAAAAATCATACAGCAGAAGTTATGAACACGGTATTTATTTTTTTGGTACCGCACATCGACTGTCCGCTTCATTAACGCGACTGGATACAGACTACCCAACGCTCTCATGCCATTTCGCTCATGCTTTCTATTGCTATTTTTCGTCTGCACAAATCTCAACTATTCTCTTCCAGGTAAGTTCTTAATCTTCGTTCTCATTAATTTTTCTCATAATTCTGCGTCCCTGTCCATATCCTTAGCTTAGTTTTATAATGCAAGTTGACAACCTGCGAGGAGAAACCGTGGATGATCCGATCATCACGGAGCTTGCGATGTGCTGGACGTGTGGTCAGAAGTGGATCACAGACATAGAGCGTCCCGAAACATCGTTGGGATAGAGACACTTCCGAAGAGTTTTTTTTTGAAGAATAGTTGTCTTAATTTTTATTAAATTGAAAAATCTGTCTACTTATTATAAACGTATCATGTATAATTATAGTATTTATTTTTTCAGTTTTTGTTGATTTCATTTTACTTTTCTTAATAGTTTTGTTAATTACTACTAATCATAGGTGAATTAGACTCAAGTAGTTATAAATCTAATTTATAAGCTGTCTTAATGTATAAATTCTTTTGACGTATCCTATTATCATGTATTGGTTTAACGGAAATACATTTATTACTATTATCGTAGAATACCATATGGTAAACTGACGACAGGAAGCGCACGACAGGTCGCGCTGATATGTGTGACTAAGGATTTTCAGGGCCTGTCGCTATCAGAATAAGTAAGTTGTCGACCTGCAGAAAAGATCAGGGTATCATTTATTATTCTTCAACTAAATATAATGTTAATTAAAAAAAAAAAAACTGCTGATGATAAATAATTTTTTTAAGTTTGCCACAAACCTTTCAGCAAGATGCGAATACAGTGTGAATAAAAAATGGCCATATAGCCAGTATGTGTGTATGTGTGTGTCTAAAGAAGGATGACACGGCAGAGTACGTGGCCCCTCACCTTCTGACCTCGCTTCTTCTCGAGGATCATCACAATTAATTACCCATTTCCACAACCAGTCTGCGCTGTCTGTCTCTCTTTCCCCCCAGGGCTCTTCAACCAGCCAAACCTTCAATATGCATCTATGAATCATCAAAAAATATATTAAGTCTCTTTCAGGATAGAAATTTTCTATTGAAGATAATTTTTACATTTTACTTCAACTATGGCCGGGCCATTTATTTATATTATTGACGGCATAAAAGATGTCACCCAACCATTTCTTTATATTTTTTGAACAAATCCAAAGTTAAGTTTGTTTTACAGTGAATTGTTACAGCGGTTATTCGAATTTCGTGTTTTGTTATTATGTGTTCTAAATATTTTACATTAATATTTCTTTAAGAAAAGTCTTCGTTCATGAAGATATTTCGGGACGATTACACGCTTTTTCCTCATATTACAATGAGCGATGTATAGATTCAAAGTAGTTATTTATTTATATAACCAAATAAAAAAAACATTAAGGAGTAGTCAAGGTCCACGCCGTAGATTTTCCGTGAAAACGTCGGGATAAAATCATTTTTCATTTTCTTTTCGATGCTGCCGTAGCTCTTGCATTTGCTTGGCACTAGACTTTTTAGGTTTTTAAAATTCCTTTTGATACGAGCTTTCCTATGATTTTCGTTTTCTATAATTCCGCGCATATTTGAGACATCTTTAATTTTTTTGCAATTTTCAATTTAATACCGATTTTTACATATATTTCGGCGAATATTTTATCTTTAAAATGACATCCGAATCAACGTCCTATCTAAACGCGTTATCACGCTACACTAATTTCTAATTTTACACAACGCTAATTCGCAACAATTATCCGCCGGCGCCCACACTAGCCCGATAACATCACATGCAAAACAAACACTGCACAACAAATACGTACAGACATGCTGACAAACACAAGAAAGTTTGACCGGCTATCACTGTGCTTAACGAGCGAATAGACGTTTTCAAGTCAAAACAGTAGCATTGTGGATGCCATAATAAAACATTAGTTCAACTAAATGAAACATTAGGCCTTTATCAGAAAGCCTGCTAACCTAAGGAGGAATGAGAGATCAGTGAAAAGGAGCAGGTACTCCGATGTAGCAGTATCAGTCGTACTTAGTATTGCAAATGGCTAACACAACTCATTCTAGGTGAACCATGAAGTAATGTCACAGAATAACATGATATAGTAATATATCGCCGAACAAATAACAATACTGGAATGTATAGCCAAAAAAACAATAATGGGTGACATTGGTTACAGATAGATAAAAATCGATAATTAAATGTCGAATCGAAGCTTCTCGATCGATACGTTCAGCCCTGGTAATTCATTCACGAGTTTCATAAACAGATATACTCATTCACTCACTTAAACTTTTCAACATGTTACAGTGCGAATGGAGGTGTCTTGATAATTAGGGATAATCAATTACTGGTAGAAATAAAAGGAAATGCTTAAAGAGAGAATACGAAAATACTACAAGAAAGTCTAAATGAAACGGATACATTAAGTGGAATAAACAATAAAGGTAATTATTTTGTATATTTATCCAATTCAATTTGCAACAAAGAAATAAAATAACATTTTACAATAGGTTGGGACCTAACAGTTTCACTAAAAGGACCGATATGAAGATGAGATTTTATTATTTTGGATACCTACATGATGTGTTTAGTTCTTTTCATACAGCCAGTAACAAAAATGTTCGGACGGTTTGATTTTTCAATAAAAAATTATAATAATTAAATGCACAAGTAATAAAAAATAATTAAAGCCATTTTTCAATCAAGAATAAGAATTCAAAAGTGGGTTAGGATAAAGGAAAAACAGCTTTGATTAGAACAAATAAATATTTTAATTTAATAAATTTTATAACAAGTAATGTAGGTAACAAAAATTTTCGGACAAAAATGTAAACAACTATAAATAAATTCAATGTTTTTTTTACGATTTCACAAATTCAAAAACCATAATGTTAATTAATATTTGGTTGGGTACCCTTTGAATGAAACTAATTTTTTGGTGAAATTTGGAGATATTTTACCCCACTCTTCTAATAACTTTTGTTTCAATTCGTTTTTTGAAGCAATGGGTGTTAATCGAATTTTCCTGTCGTGCTCACCCCATACGTGTTCAATTGAGTTGAGATCGGGCGATTGGGAGGGGTTTCATAACTTTAGGGCAGTTATACAAAAGCCAAGTACGTACCAATTCACAGGTGTGTTTCGGATCGTTGTCTTGGTAAAAATGAAAAGTCCGTAAAATCCCAAGTTTTTCAGCACTCTTTTTCAAATTGCTCCTTAGTAATTCGGCATAAACTTTTCCAGTCATGGTGGTTTCAATGAAAACCAGTTCACCAATTCCACTAGACGCCATACACCCCCACACCATCACTGAGCCACCCCCATGTTTTACTATTGGTTTTAAATTTTTTGGATTTAGCTCCTCATTACGCCTTCTCCAAATTTTGTCGCGACTGTCGGGACTAAATATATTAAACTTACATTCAAAAGTATTTGCTTGCAATAGAACAAACCGCAATAATAAAATATTCTTGTATCTGGTAACTCTTCACGACATAAAAAGAAATCTCAGGTCATGTAATGTCAGAAAACTAGATTTTTGTGATATGACGTTGGAAGAGAGCGACAGCAGCGCTGACCCTCGGCAGAAACCGTCCCTTCCCCCTACTCTATCCCCTCCACCTTCCCTCTAAAGAAACTAAGTACCCAATTTTTCTAATTTAAACGTTTTTTCTCCGATATTTCGACAAATAAATGTTTCCAGATCATGTCCGTTTACTTCCATGTAATATATGTATACATATACTATTACTTTACTTTTGTTTACTTCCCTATACATATAATATATGTATACATAATAATATGTACTAAAAATTTTGTAATCGTGTGAACATCAGAGATCAATTGCATGCGTGTGTTTATGTGAGAGCTCAAACGCTTTGACCTGACATCGTACAGGCTCATGACCATCGCTTAACATCCCATCCGAAGGACGGAGTGCTTAAGTCTATTTTACCTCGCAGATTAATGACATTACTCCAAAAAATTTCTGAATGATTCTGGAACTCTTTTGCGAAGCTCAATCTTTTTTTTATATTTTTTTCACTCACAAACGGTTTTTGGTACTCTCCCATTATATCCTGCTTCTTTTAGAATTCTTCGAACATTTTGTGGGTGAACTTTCTTTCCCGTTTCTCTGTATACCTCGGCGACGATCTGAGGTGCACTCCTCGAGGGTTTGTTGTTTTTAATATTCCGGACAACGCTACACCTTTCTCGGTCGTTTAATACTCTTGGACGGCCAGAGGAAGATTTCAAATCTATCCGATCCTCGTGCTTATATCTTCGAATTACATCGGCTACGGTGCTTTTACTTCGGCCTACCATACCACCGATTTTGCGGACACTTAATCCTTTTTCATAATTAAAAATTATTATCTGTTGAACTTCAAAAGATGTTCGACCCATCTTGACAGCAGGAAATACAAATAACTACTGAATGCAGTAATAGAAGGATATAAACACATTTCATTTGTTAGGTATTAGCGGTTGGTTGAGAAGGGATTAAAGATCATGATCAGAGTCGCATTTGTTTACAAAACAAACAACAGGTGTCCAGAAAATTTTGTTACATGAATTTCTTGTCTTCAATTATTAATGCAAAAGTTCCTATTAGCTGTAAATGTTTAATTAATTGTTTTACGGAGTTTTGAAATGATTGATGATCTCGAAATTTAAAACTTTGCTTGAATTAAATATTTTGCCATATAACTATGTGTAACTGCAAAAGAAAAACAAAATTATAAATTGTCCGAAAATTTTTGTTACTGATTGTAGGTATCCGAAGAAATAAAATATTGTCAAAATGCTCTTATGGCAAAGAAAGAATATGAAAATAGTACAAGAAAACCTAAATGAAACTTATGGAATAAACCATAAAAATAATCGTATTGTAAATCGTTGCAATATTAAATTCAATGTGAATCCCCATCAAAGGAACAAAATAACTACAATAGAAATAAAGAAAAATTTATGTTTTTTAAAATATTGCCTGTTTCACAATATACAGTCAAAATCGTCTATAACGACCTCCAAGAGGATAGGAAAATCTAGTCGTTATAATCAATTTTTTTTTTTTTTCCCCCAATCGCATCAATAACAAATAAAAGGTCAAAGCAACAATGGAATAAATGTTTAAAAAACTCAAGTTCATAAAAATAACCCATTATATTTATTTAAAAAATTGCACTTTCTTTCGATGAGCCTTAAACCATTGCAGCAAAGCATTGTCTAAATCAGTATGTTGGGTCTTCCGAATTTTCTTTTGCGGAAAAAGCTTCCCCCTTATAAACTTTTTTTTGTTTTTCTTTATTGGCCCACAGGGTAGAAATTGTTGAGTGGGAAACACTGAATTCTTTTGATAAAGTAGAATTTGACTCATCCTCTTCAAGCCGCCAAATGATGTTCGCTTTTTCTCCGATGGTCAAAGATTTTCTTTTACACGACATGTTGACACTCACAAAACACGAACAACAGGGTAATCATCATATATATAAAGCTGAAAATGTCTGTGCGTTGTACCGCTATAACTCACGAACGGATTGATGGATTTGATTAATTTTTTTAAAAATTTGTTCGTCATCGGAAGGTTATAGGCATATTAGTACCTCAATATCTGGTCCATCCCAGCATCCACCCACGCAATCTTTGTAACTCAAAAACCACTGCAATGATTAATGAGGAATCTTTTTGAATAGATAAGTTTTATCTACCGGAAGGTTAAGATCTATTTTTTAATCAACCCCTGGTCCATCCCAGCATCCACTCACGCAATCTTTGTAACTCGAAAACCATTGCAACGATTAATGAGAAATCTTTTTGAATAAATTAGTTTTAGCTCCAAAGCTAGCGTTACTACAGTTGAATGACTATAAACCTTATTCCGTATGAATAATTGAAAATTATAACATCATGAATATACTGTCGAGGAACTGAATAGCCTTATAGGAGATATTGAGAGAAAAGTCAAAGTTCCCCGGCCAACGCCGGGTATTACTGCTAGTTGAAAATAAAGTTAAAAACCCCAACGAGTCTTTTATGATTCTATGAACTGAAATATGTCTCGAAACAATTATGTATCCAATTACTCTAACTTGATGTTTTGTTTACATTCTATCCTTCGTTATACACGACTTAATTATGGAAGTTACTACAGCCGATGTCGTCGTTATATCCACTATCGCAATAAGGCATATTTTATCTATAATTTGTAATGGCGATCCATACTTTCGGGATTTCGTCGTTATAGACGGTACGTCGTTATACCCGACAGCGTTATACAAGGTTTTGTTGACTGTATATAATACAGGTATATATGTATAGGGTTGAGATGGCGCCGGTAGCTCAGAGGTAGAATGGCCTATTTAGCTCAAGATCGCGGGTTCGAAACCCGGCCGAAGCCCTTAGTTTATTTTATCTGGGAGGTAAAAAAAACTTAAGTATGCCGTCCTTCGGATGGGACGTTAAGCGATAGTCCCGAGCCTATGCGATGTCAGGTACTCGTTTAAGATCTCTACCCTAGGTGAATAAAAATTTAGGACTCCCACAGTAGAGTCGGATCTATGTCCGTATGTCGTATTTAAAGCCCGGACATGAGTCACAATAACTAAGACAACAATCATCTGAAAGAAGAACATTCACTATACTATATTTGTTTGAATTGTAAGAAGAGTATTTAAGTAATGGTTTTTTTCATCGGAGAATTGCTTTGAATTGTTTGATCGCAATTTTATTACCAAGGAAATTAACATAACCAAGTTCGCTAACTCCACAAGTCATGTGTGAACCTATGCCCCAGATATGTCTTACTGATAAGACACAACTTTAATTTAATTAACATATTCTAATTAACAAACTACATGAGTTTTAATAGGCAAGGTATAACTCTTAAAACAACATTAGCATATATCCTATCTAGAAGGTACGATGTTAGTATCTTGCAGACAAACCATTGCGTAGAAGGGGAACAGTTAAGATAATGACAATTGTGATCTCAGGTCATAAGGTTTTTGGTAAATTTTCTCAATTTACTAATTTTAATTTAATTGGGGGAACCTGTACTGCTTCACTAAGATGGACGGAAGGGTCAAAATTTCATACTTATGAAAAGAACTAACCATATTGTGTATTCGAAAGAATAAAATGTTGACTCTCTTATCGGTCCTTTTAGTTAAGCTGTTAGGTCACAAACTATAGTAAATAATGCAGAGATACTGTATAACGTTTTATTAAATATTTATTTCATATACTGATACCTATGATAGTACCATTCAATAACTTTTCGAACCGAAACACCGAATTTCTTTATTGCTTCCTCAGCATTCAAAACATGAAAAAACAAAAATGTCTGAGTGTCTCTGATCACGACACTTTATATGTGAAACCAGAATCTTCTAACGACGAAACCTTTCGTTTTTCAGTCAAATCGACGAAAGGGGATTAGGTTTTCAACGGGAACGGGGGGAATAGGGGAGAGGCTTAACTCAATAACTGTTATAACTACCCTTGTAATGAATGTATTGATACAAAATGTCTCTATTTTTCACCAGAACCTTCATCATCAGTGTCACATCCCATCCTTATTATTTTAGTCTCTACACAGTACGGGTGAGATGTGCCACTGATGATGACGTTGTACCATTGAAAATAAGACAGTGGGAAGTCAACACCTTTTGTTTCTATGGGTAATCAGCTATACTAGCAGTAATACCCGGCGTTGCCCGGGGAACTTTGACTTTTCTCCCAATATCTCCTATAAGGCTATTCAGTTCCTCGACAGTACATTCATGATGTTATAATTTTCAATTATTCATACGGAATAAGGCTTATAGTCCTTCAACGCTAGCTTTGGAGCTAAAACTAATTTATTCAAAAAAATTTCTCATTAATCGTTGCAATGGTTTTCGAGTTACAAAGATTGCATGAGTGGATGCTGGGATGGACCAGGGGTTGATTAAAAAATAGACCTTAACCTTCCAGTAGATGAAACTTATCTATTCAAAAAGATTCCTCATTAATCATTGCAGTGGTTTTTGAGTTACAAAGATTGCGTGGGTGGATGCTGGGATGGACCAGATATTGAGGTACTAATAAGCCTATAACCTTCCACAGACGATGAGGAACAAATTTAAAAAAAAATTAATCAAGCCGTTCGTGAGTTATAGCGGTACAACGCACAGACATTTTCAGCTTTATATATATGATAAGGGAAGGTTATTCCCTGACAACGCCAGGTACCCAACTAGTACTTCATAATACCTACATTGAGTCTAGCAAGAAATTTATATATATATATATATATATATATAAGCCATAGAATACTCTAAAAGTATTACATGTTCAGAAGGGATAGTTATATTGACCGACTCTAAATCCGCCTGCCAACGGTACGCATGCTTGCTTACTGAGCTGAAGTTCGCCGGTTCAAAACCAGGCCGAGGCCCTTACTTTATTTTATCTTGGAGGTAAAATCAACTTAAGCACGCCGTCCTTCGGATGGGACGTTAAGCGATGGTCACGAGCCTGTACGATGTCAGGTACTCGTTTAAAACCCTAATAAACCTAAGGCAGGCAAAATTTAGGATTCCCTCTGTAAAGTCGGGTTCATGTCCACCAAAGCGAAGAAAGAGCGTTCTGGTAGTGTAGTGTAAACAATGGTCACCATAGCAACAAGGAACTACGCAACATTTTTGTTTTAAGAACTTAACTCAAGAAAAGGAGGAAATTTAACATCAGATCAGTAAGAATTCTAAGTATCAACAAATAGAAAGTAAATGAGACAAGAACGAAATTAAGAAAATAGAAGCAATCGATTTATTTAAAAAAAATGTTTTACGTAAATTATGTTAGTCAATTTTGTTCAGTAAATATCTTGAAGCAAATTCATTTAGATATAATTTTTTTTAAAAATTAACTTCAAGTAACTTCATTTTATTTTAAATTCATTTAATATTGTTATTAATCATCATTAAAGTAATTCTAATTATTCAATAATAACACTTTTATTTAGTACAATTTTGTTTTCATATTAGCAATAAACATTTTATTACAAATTTGGATTATCCCTTGTGAGGAAGAATTACTTCATTTTATTAAATTTAATTTTATTATCATAAAACAATTATTATTACAGTAGTAGGCGATATGACCTCGTAATTAAAGCCCGGGCATGAGCCACAATAACTAACTATACTTTCTAAACTTCTCTTTTGAGAAATATTCAAATCAAAGTGTACTATACATTTTTGTAGAATTGGAAATGAAGAGATTGGGGTTGAGTGAGGGCTTTATTGATTCAATCTGTATTTTTTTTGTTTTTCCCATTGAGAGTACTCAGAGGCTCTTTGGTTCAGTTCTCTACTTTTTGTGTTTTTTACACAATTAAAACCTAAAAAAAAAGTTCTATTTAATTTTATTCCCTTCCTAGTTGCCCCTCTAGGAAAATCTGGAGGCCCTTATTTATTATTTCAAAGTTTCAAGTTTATATTTTTATTGCAGTAGCAGCAATGGCCGGGGCTCTACAGGAACCCCTTGCATCCCTGTCAATGAGCACCTTTTCCCAATAGTTTGGTAATTCAACTATCTTGGCGCTCTGATCACAGAAGATAATAATGACACTATCCACGAAATAAGAGCATGCATTGCTACAGTTCCGCATCGTAAGAGGAGAACCAAGTAAGTTGTATATAAAACCAATGTCCGTCGAACCTTACTACCCGCGTTCTTTACTTTGGTATGTTGTGTAGAGAAAAGAAGCCATTACTCTCTCGCATGTGTCGCGTGCGCAGATGGCGCTGTTGTCGCGCCACGCATGATGTGATCGAGCTAAATTTAGTCTCGCGCGCGGCGTTCGCAGAGGCTCGGCTGTACGTTTGTCGATCCGAGTGGGGGTAGTCGCGTTTCAGAGAACTCACTCTGCCATAGTAGGTATAATCCATCGAACTCAAACCGGTGCTCTTTTGGAGTTATACGGCTTACAAGTGTGTAATTTGTTGCAGAAATTTGATTGGTTGCTCGGCTATGGCGCCCATACACCCTCTGCAGCACGCAAAAGATGTTTCACGTACCCCACTGCGGCTGCGTCCCCGTTACAGCCTGTGTTTTTTTCACTTTCCCATCTGCATAGAGTAAGTTATGTAATCGGTCAGAAATTCGATGTCGAGTTTTCATGTTTTCCAATAGAGTGTTTTAGGGATGTAAAAATATATCGATAGTTTCGATACTATCGGGGTTGAACTATCGATAGTTTAAGGACTTGTGTTTCGTGGCTTTGAACTGAAAATTTATTATTCTTGTAGCGTGCTTTGTTGTTTCGAACTGAAAAATGAGTCGTAAACGGTAGTCCGATGAGTGGAGTTACTTCGATAAGGATGTGGGTCCAAAAACATATGAAAGAAACTCCGAGAGGTACTGGATTCTTTTAAATCGCATTGTTTCATACATAGCCACTGATTTTCAACCATTCAGCGTAGTCGAATTCGTAAAAGAAATATAGGTACCTACTTACACCCACGTTACATACTTTACGACATCTTGTTTATTTGTGTTTCTTAAATTACTCACATGGTACATGTGTGCATATACAAGAGCAAAGAGTGACTTGATGTCACTTCTGCTTAAAGAAATATTTCAATAGTACTATCGATACTATCGATATTGCCATCTATAGTTTTACACCCCTAGCGTGTTCCAAAATTGAAGAAATATTTTTCTGTCTGTCTATGTGCTTGTCTGTCAACACTTTAACTGCACATAGAATGAATATATCGGCACGGAATCTTATATGTGTATCCAGAGCCCCATAAGGAACACAATGATTGATTTTAAGCCACATAGGGAAGAAGGCGATCAGCTCAACTCAAAAACCTAATATCTCCCGATGGAATAAATGTTATCGATATGAAATTTAATAATAATTATAGAACTTTATTGACATAAGTTTAGACTTACAATATTGCTAGACGATATGTACATAAATAGTACATATTTCTATAAATAAAAAAATAAACAATAAAATATAAAACAAAACAAAACGGTTGTAGATGTACTGATTCATACTGGAGGAAATACTTTGCTGACTTTTGAACTTCGTTTATTTTGAACTTAGCTTGCCACCATATACACCTTGAGTTTTCCTCAGTCTTCTGTAAAAGTTTTTAAACATGAAAGGGTAGCAGATATAACTTAATTTGTTGCTTAAAGTTTGGGCATTTGGTAAAGTTTTTTTTTTTTGTTTCAAGTTGGCTTTGGATGCTTTACTTTTTTAAAACTTTGGAAGTAGCATCTGGAAGTTTATTGAAAATACTTCGATTTGTCTTCTTTCCTATTGAAAATAATGTTGACCTCTTTAAGAGAAGAAATATATTTTTTTGTGACTATTTCCATTTAAAAAAGTGTCAGGTATGCTCATGGACCTTTTGACAATCTCAGACATCAATGGTGATATGGCTGAGAGAATACGACGCAACGAAGAACATGAAGGGAGATTCTTCAGCAGTATCCAGCCGTCTATCCCTTCTAAGCCATGGATTCTACCACTACCATCCAACCCTTCGCTTCTCTTACATTTACATTCTCTTACATCGTGACTACCTTAAACTAAAGTTCATAACTAGACCTGACGATGGTTTAAGGCCGAAACCGGTAGTTATATATATATATTTATATCTTTAGTGGAATAGACAATATTTCAAAAATAAGTTTGTTTTATTTATTTATTACAAGTTTCCACAATATGTCCGCGTTCCTCAACTTAGAAGTTCTTACATTTTAGACTTAGATTCAACGTTATTAGGTAAGTAATTGAGTTTTAGATAATATATAACGATCGATTGGCTTTGGATGGGTTGTGAAAAGTTAATTGATTAATTTGTTCTGGGGATGTAAATTCCTGGTGATTTACCGACTTTTTTTTTCCTTATGGAGAAAACTATATTCTTGCGGCAAGAAAATACCTTCTTGACATTATCTTCTTACAGAATTAAATTAAAAAAAATTCCTCCTACTTTGTATCGCTCAATAATATCCCCAAATAAACAAATTCAATGTTAAAAGTGAATGGGGCACCAAAAACAATAAATATATGAACCAAAAATATATAATATATCTCTGGTGTTTGGGCAAAAGGGCTTAAGTCTTATGATCCAAAGGACTTAAGTGCATTTAAATATTTTTACCATATGTAACTGATTGTTAGAGTATTTTACTTTGTTTATATTTAGTAGTTTATAGAAATAATATTTCAATGTGCTTTACCTGATTTGCAGGAATTTTTCCAACCTTCAGATATTCCCCTCCTAAAATTCAGATTTTCTGACTTAAGCCCTTTTGCCCAAACACCCGAGATATATATTTGAAAATCGAGACGTCTAATTTGAATGCAACAGAATTATAATGTATCCTTATGATTGCAATTTTTAGATTTCAGTTTTGGGATGCTCTTGGGACCTTTTGACAACCTCAGACATCAATGGTGATACGGCAGAGAGGATAAGACGCAACGAAGAACATGAAGCGAGATTCTTCATCAGGATCCAGCCTTCTATCTCTTCCAAGTCATGGATTCTGCCATCATCATATAACCAGACACTTCATCACTTACATTTTAGACTTAGATTCAACGTTATTAGGTAAATAATTGAGTTTTAGATATAACGGTCGATTTTGGGGAGTGAAAAGTTAATTGGTTAATTCGTTGTGGGGAAGTACATTGCTGGTGATTCACCGAGGTTTTTTTTTTCTTCACGGAGAAAACAGGGAGGTAAAATAAACTTAAGCACGCCGTCCTTCGGATGTCAGCTACTCGTTAATGACCCCTAGGTGAATAAAAATTTAGGGTAGGCAAAATTTAGAACTCCCACAGTAGAGTCAGGCTCATGTCCAACAGAGTGACGAAATAGCGTTCTGGTAGTAGGCGATATGATCTGTAGTTAAAGCCCGGGCATGAGTCATAAAACCTAACCTATAATATATATATTTGAAAAACAGACGTCTAATTTAAATGCAACAGAATTATAATGTATCCTTATGATTGCAATGTCTAGATTTCCCTTATAAGATTCGTATTTTTAGATTTCTCTATAAGTACTTTTTTTGAGCTACATATCTCTAAGAGCCTCTGCGCTGAATAGCCAACAAAATTAAGCTCATTAAGATCAATAAAAAGAGAAACAATTGTGTAACAATCTTTTTAATGAAGACAATGTTTTTATAACGGAAGGGTCAAATACATCAAACATTTTAAACAATATATGTATACAGAGTGATTATTCCCTCATAAATTGTTATAAAAACGTGTCTTGAACAATTTTATGTTCTCTCTGTGCCAATTACTTAATTTGCGACGGAAGTGAAAGTTTTACAACATTAATAAAATAATTTACTAATCAAAACATCTAACAACTTCAGGAGTTGGATGAGCTAATAAAATTTAATGGATACATAATGTAAATTATACTGTATCATTTTGGATATAGTGATAATCATGAAATTTGTATACAATTTTCTGGTGTATCGAAATTATGGAGAAGCGACATCAAGAGTTTTAAGACGTACCTCATGTTCAGATATCGTACCTTAATAATAATTATTATTATTAATATTTATTTCCGTTAAACTATAACATGTTACGTCATAAGAATGTGTACATTAAGATAGCTTTTAAATTAGATACATAAACAGATATGTCTCATGACACACATTAAACGTTAAAATTAACCATACTACTAAAAAATAACTAAATACTTAAAATAAATATAAAAAAATATGAGTACAAAAATAATAATATTAATAAATACAGTAGAGGTTAGGTTTCGTTTTATGACTTATGCCCAGGCTTTAACTACGAGGTCACATCGCCTACTACCAGAGCGCTCTTTCGTCACTCTGGTGGACATGAGCCCGACTCTATTGTGAGAGTCCTAAATTTTGCCTACCCTAAATTTTTATTCAGTTTGGTTAGGGGGCATTAACGAGTACCTGACATCGTACAGGCTCGGGACCATCGCTTGACGTCCCTTCCGAAGGACAGCGTGCTTACGTTTATTTTACCTCCCAAATAAAATAAACTAAGGACCTCGGTAGGGTTTCGTACCCACGATCTTGAGCTCAGAAGGCAAGCACGCATACCACTGAGCTACCGGCGCCCTCTATATACAGTAGATATATTTTTTTAAATTTGATTAAAATTAAGATAATAATAAATTATAACTCTTCCAATAATGTTTTTGAATACGAAACAATATTTTTTCATTATGGTTAATTTATTATTTTAAACAATGAGAAAAAAATGTCATTTCCAGATAGAGGGTTTCCTCTAACATAAACATTTTTAGTTTAAATTTTGTTATTGAGTATGATTATGAAATCCTGTCTACGGCTCTCCTTGTATTTATTCCTTATTGTTATTATTAACAATTATATTATTTAATAGAGAGCTGAGGGACCTGAACAAGAGTCCGGACCTGGTTGCCGTGATACAGGGGCGGCTGCGATGCCTGGGGCATTTACAGAGGATGGAGTCTGACAGATTGGCGAGGAGAATACTGGAGGGACAACCAGGAGGACAGAGAAGAAGAGGGAGATCACACTTTCGTCACTCTGGTGGACATGAGGGACTCTGGGGGTCCTAACAACCCTCTTGCGTCCCCTTGGGTCCCTTGCCTACTGGGGTCTTTAACAAATATCTGATATCGCACAGGTTTGGGATCATCTCTTAACATCCTATCAGAAGGACGGTATTCGAACCCGCGATCTTGAGATCAATAAGCTACTGGAGCCCTCTCTCAGTTCGATACCGACAGAAAGTATATATTCATCGTGTAGGAGTGTATTTTCTACTGCCCAATTTCTCACTCAACTGGCCTAATCACTTAACCAGTAACCATGTAACTCACAGTAGAGTCGGAGGGCTCATGTCTATTGACGAAAGTGCGCTCTGGTAGTCGGCAATATGACCTCGTAGTTAGGTATGAGTCATAATAACTAACTCTATTTATTGTAAGAAATTTGACTGAAACTCTGGACTTATTGTTCTGTGGCGAGACAGAAAACGGGTAGAATTGTGTAAGGTGAGTTCGGGAGCAGTGGATTGACTCTGTGAGTGGTACAGACAGACAGACAGAGCAGCTCTCAAGTAAGGTCAAAGTTTATGAGAAGGGTCAAGGGTCACTGCTCAGACCAATCATATGAGAGAGCTCCCTGGCATTCTTCCTACCACCCCATACTCCAGGAGAGATTCCCATCTATCTCAGTCATATCCACTTCAAGATATGGTAGCTCTTCACACAACTGTCTAGGAACGGTTCATGACACATCGGCGCGGACCTTATTTTAACTTAATTATTTCTTAAGTTGTAAAAGATAAACATTAACGATATGAGTAGCATAGCTCAGAGGTACTTCTCATTTTTATGAGATTTTGAATTTACATATGAAATTTTATGACGACAGATTCATTACAACAACAAAAGTTTTTGTGTCAAGTCTTCGCTCTAATTCCCCCCTACCCATTGACCGATTTGGCTGAAAATCAAGATGCCGTCCTTATGGAGTACTGGATACATATAAAATTTCGTGTCTATACATTTATTTTATCGGGAGTTATCGTGTTCACATAAACACAAAGGCAGGCAGAGAGACCCGGTAGCTCAGATGCTTACTAAGCTCAAAATCGCGGGCTCGAAACCCGGCTTAGAACCTTAGGTGTTTTAGACCCCTAGTTGAATAAAAACTTAGGATAGATAAAATTCAAGACTCCCACAGTAGAGTTGCGCTCATGTACATCATAGCGACAAAAGAGCGCTCTGGTAGTAACTGATATGATATTGGAGTAGGATAAGTTTTTTGCCTTATGTACAACTAGCAGTAATACCCGGCGTTGCCCGGGGAACTTTGACTTTTCTCTTAATATCTCTCGTTCGAATTCATTTCAATTCTTCAATAGTACATTCATGATGTTATAATTTTCAATTATTCATACGGAATAACGCTTATAGTCCTTCAACGGCAGACATCCCAGCTAGTAAGTTTTTAGGACCCCTGGGCACCATGTCTAGTACGCGCCATTCAACGGCGGAAACCACAGCTAGTGAATACTTAGCATCAGTGGACGTCCTAGCCAGTGCGTACTTGAGAACGCTTGTGACCACCAGGTTGATTAAAACATAGACTTCAACCATCCTGGAGCTAAAACTAATTTATTCAAAAAGATTTCTCATTAATCGTTGCAATGGTTTTCGAGTTACAAAGATTGCGTGGGTGGATGCTGGGATGAACCAGGGGTTGATTAAAAAATAGACCTTAACCTTCCGGTAGATAAAACTTATCTATTCAAAAAGATTCCTCATTAATCATTGCAGTGGTTTTTGAGTTACAAAGATTTCGTGGGTGGATGCTGGGATGGACCAGATATTGAGGTACTAATACGCCTATAACCTTCCACCGACGATGACGAACAAATTAAAAAAAAAATTAATCAAATCCATCAAGCCGTTCGTGAGTTGTAGCGGTACAACGCACAGACATTTTCAGCTTTATACATATGATATATATTAGCCGTGTAACTGTGTTATCTAGTTATTTACAACATCCATGTTGAGGCCCTGGGAGGGAGTTCTATCTACGAAACAGAGGTGGGTGTACAGTCCCTATGGGGGCTCGAGCGTAGAGCTTTGGTCGCATGGTCTCCCATGGTTTGCGGGTTCGAATCCCGTCCGGGGTTTCACTTCTGGAATCGGTAAACACTCAACTTCAACTTTCTGACCAACTGTATAACTTCTCCTATACTTGATACAACTGGGGCATATTATCCTCAACTTTACTTTCTTCTTGTATCAGATTTATTTAAACAAAAGATATTAATTTCTTTTATTTTCTGATTTTGGGAGGGGCTGCCTGACCCGCCTTGAACTCACCTGCCAACGCCCATGACTACAAAGCCGGCCTCACCTTGAAATATCAGTATTTTTAGAAGTTACCTATCTTTTACTTGTTACCTGTCTTGTAACTTCACCTGTCATTTTAATAATTAATACTACAATGTTCAAAACTGAAATACATGAAGCATTTGTTGAAAGGTTTACACTTATGAACATTTTTGAAATGTTTTAATTTATATTCATTCTTCAAAAAAATCTTTTGACGTGAATAAAGTTTTTGGTTATGATATCCAGCTGATAAATCGCAGTTATGAACGATGTAAACACATTGGATGTTTGTTTGATGTTTTAAGGATAATAAAAATAACAATATTTATTTATGTTAAACCATAACATGGTAATAGAATAAGTCGAGAATAAGAATTAGATAGTTATTGTGACTCATGGCCGAGTTTTTAACTTCGAGGTCATATCGCCAACTACTAGAGCGCTCTTGTCGTTGTGGTGGACATGAGTCCGACTCAACTATGGGAGTCTTAAATTTTTATTCACCTAGACTAGGGATCTTTAACGAGTAACTAACGTCGTACATGATCAGGACCATCGCTTAACGTCCCATCCGTTAGACGTTCACCTCCCAGATAAAAAACGTAAGAGCCTCGGTCGGGTTTTGAACTCGCGATCTTCAGCTCATTAAGCAAGCCTAAAATTAGATACATGAGGGCGCCGGTAGCTCAGTGGTATGCGTGCTTGACTTCTGAGCTCAAGGTCGTGGGTTCGTAGCCCGACCGAGGCCCTTAGTTTATTTTATCTGGGAGGTAAAATAAACTTAAGCACTCCGTCCTTCGGATGGGACGTTAAGCGATGGTCCCGAGCTTGTACGATGTCAGGTACTCGTTAAAGACCCCTACCCTAGGTGAATAAAAATTTAGGGTAGGCAAAATCCAGGACTAGCCTGGACTCCTCTTCGGTCACGTACCTCAGCAGTGCAGCCAAGCACCTGACACTGCACTATTTATCGCAATTGCTAATGGCAAATGTTATTATGCCGTGGTAAATATATAAATAAACAAAGAAAATAAGAAACAAACAAACGATTGAAAATAAATTATATAAATGAAACGTTTAACCAACTCGATCAATAAAAATACATATATAGTTAGTTATGCTGAATGCCCGGGCTTTAACTACAAGGACATATCGCCTACTACCAGAGTGCTCTTTCGTCACTCTGGTGGACATGAGCCGACTCTACTATAGGAGTCCTAAATTTTGCCTACTCTAAATTTTTATTCACCTAGGATAGGGGTCTTTAACGAGTACTTGACATCGTAGAGGCTCGGGACCATCGCTTAACGATGGCATGCTTAAGGTTTTTTCACCTCCCAGATAAAAATCCTAAGGGCCTCGGCTGAGTTTCGATCCCGCGATCTTGAGCTTAGAAATATATAAATATATATATATATATATATATATATATATATATATATATATATATACAAATGATTTTAAATTTAATTGAATTCTCTCTCTCTCTCCATAAAATGGGGAATGGAGGCGTACGGAAGTAAATTATTATCGACAGATTTGTTGATACACATTAATAGGTAACGCTAATCGCTCATCCACCTGTTGAGAGGAACAGTAAGGGGGAAAAAAAACCTATACAGTGTCCATTGGTATGGAATTTATTTTCTTTGTGTTTAAAAATAAAAATATATATTCAAATGGGGATCTAAGGCCTGGGTCTATAATTAGGTAGAAAATAGTTAAGAATTTGGCCAAATAACATTTCAGGAGCCCAAATCATTGATCGAGATACCAGTGGTATAAAGGTCAAGTGTCTCTGGAGAGAGACCGCTGTCCTTATCTATAGCCAAGATCCAGAAAAATAAAATAAATAAATAAAACAAAACACAGAAAAGGCCAGACGAAGTTATTAATCCGGGCAAGAAAGATAACAACAAAATAAGAATTAAGAAGAAAAAATAAGAAAAGAAAAAAATAAGTAGAGACAGGAGTGAAGGTAACCTTTCCTAGAGGTTACAAAGCTGAAACTGGTCAACGGAGAACCAAAATCACCTGTCGTTTCCTTTGGAACGAGTTCAAAAAATTCATGCATAATTCAACAGGACGTTCGCTTGAGCATTCGCCACATTTTTTTTTTTTTTTTTTTTTTAATTTAATAACATCTTCAGATTTTACAGTGGTAAGTTTTCAAAAACCAGTTGGCATTTAATGTGACGACAAAAGTGTCCATTAAAAATGGGGTCAACCCGCATCCTCCGGCTAAGAGTATTGATGAGCTGGATTCAGTATTGGAGGTATTTAATTGCTTCCTCTCTTCAACACGTCTTTCTACATTCACTGACGCTCCAGAAACCTTTTAGGGCAAGACAACCATCCAAATTTGATATCTGCTAAATAATTAACATTAAATTATTTCTTGGTATATTCCACAAAATTTGATACTTTTGAGTTATTCAGTTATTAATGCCCGGTCTTTAAGGGATGGGGCGATAGTCGTCCAAGTGACTATCGATATTACTTTTTCTTCGTTACAGGGGATACGTTTTGAATGAAAAGAAGAAGTTTATCGAAATGTTCATATATATATTTAAAAAAAAGTTGTGTAACTCGGAAACAGATTGTTTTCTAAGAAATATTATATTTTGAATGAACGCTTCCCATTTGTGAACACAAAACCAATCCAATTCTTAGTATAGAGGGCTAAACACATCCAATTTAAGGGATCGCCTCTTGAGAGCCACCAAGAAACTTATAAACCGGCACCCAAGACCAAACAACCCACTGCAGAAGCCGGATCACTGCCCTCTGTTGCATAAAGTTTTACTAAAGTATTTTTCGTCAATTGGTAATTAATTTTTTGATATTGTTTTATAAAAGTTGTTGATTGAAATAAAAATAGTTGAATGTAATGCCATTGTAAACCTATCCATTTTCCTATCAAATAATTGACGAGGTTGATGGAAGTTAAATGCTGTTTTTAAGAGTACATAGCGACCAGTGACCCGAGATAGCGATGCATTTCAGGTCCCCTTGCAGGAATTCGTGATAACAGTTTGTCTCTAATGCCTCTTTTTACATTCAAAGCGCTTTGTGAAGGTAAGAAAGTGCTGTCACTTGGATTCCCCTTGCTATCGTAATTTGACCTGCACGATTGTGTCACAGATCCATCTAATGTTGAGATGGTGATTAGATAGTGTATCCAGAGTCCATCTGTGCCGGTGGGCTCCGGAGACAAAGAGGTATACATCACTGCGGAGAACCTCCGTTGTACATCTTCCAGAGGAGGCGGGAGCTAATCTTGTTACAATTGGCCACTTTCCAGGTACAAGAAGGACAGGTAACTAGCCGGGACGGCTGTCCATCTCGTTCCGCAGCTTTACCTTCTATCTCAAAAACACGTTTTTCCCAGTCATTTTCCATACCATTTTTCCAAAATTATACCTAGATGTGAAAAACGAGTTACCAACCAGATGAGAGAAGTTTTACTCTGAAAAGTTGTCTATGAAACCAGTACATGTCTTGAGAGTATACATTGAGCTAGGGATGTAAAACTATCGATAGTGGACGTTAACGAAAGTTTCGATACTATCGGCGTTAAACTATCGATACTGTCTATTCTCTTATGCTTTTGGCTGAGGATAGTAGAAATACCGAAAGTACTCCCAAGTATATATGAGGAGTTTGGAGCCAGAGCGGACCAACCCACAATTTTTCGGAAAATGAGTTATTACCATCCTGATGTTGGCATAGGTTCCCTTTTTCAAAACCAGTGTGGATCACTTAGTTTCTTCACTTCAGTGATAGATAGCAGCACTTTAAGTTTAGTCCACAAGTATTTTGTGCATATATTTTCAAAGTCGCAATGGATCATACGGCCTTCAAAAACTTTATAGAACACAAAAAGGGATCACTCATCCAATACTATTCTAAAATTTCAAATATAAATAAATATTTGGGGCCCATTTATGGAGATCAAACAAAATGTACTCAATTTTCAATTTCCATTTCCTACCTGTTCAGTTTCAACCAGTTGGTCCGCTCTGGCTCCAAACTCCTCATATATTCTGTGAAATTAGACAATACCACAAATAAACTAGTTTTATTTTATTCAAGTTCTCGTAAATACGTTTAACCAGTTTCGTGTTGTGTGTACATGATTTGAACTTAGTGAGAGACCCCAGAAATGATTGTATCTATAAACTTGAAATTTTTTATAATTTTTTATATTTTATATATTTCATTTTTTAGGGAGGGACCAATGATTAACAAGGACCTAATGGAGAAACGAAGCACTGGTTTATTCTCTTGAGGAGTGGTCTGTCTGTACTGTAACCTGTGACATGTGCTAACTTAGATCTGATTGGATTTTGGCCAATATCGGACTAAAATGTAGACCACTTTACTTCAGGGCCTAAGTGCATTTTACAAAATACCGTTGATATTTATGATTTAATCAAAAATCTTTATAAATAAAAGTTGTAGAGAAAACTAAAATTCGCATTTTGTATGAAATACGATTTTTTGGAGGTCATTTAGTTTGCGAGATACATGCCAAAAACTTAAAATTAAGTATTGAAACCAATTTTTTTAAAGTTTGCTTGATTTAAGCGAAAACTGTTACTCCTATCGAAAATGTACTTCTTACCAAAATTGTTCTTTATAAAATTTCCAACTAACTCAAGGGAATATAACTGAGGATTTTCAAAAAAGTAATACTTTCTTTGTGTTATAATGGTTAGATTAGGTTTTATGACTCATGCCCGAGCTTTAACTACTAGGTCATATCGTTTCACCTAGGGTAGGGATCTTTAACGAGTACCTGACATCGTACAGGCTCGGGACCATCGCTTAACGTCCCATCCCAAGGACGGCGAGCTTGAGTTTATTTCACCTCCCAGATAAAATAAACTAAGGGCCTCGGTCGGGTTTCGAACTCACGATCTTTAGCTCAGAAGACAAGTACGCATACCACTGAGCTATCGGCGCCCCTTGTGTGTTATAATGGGATTTTGAATTTACATATACAATTTCGTGTCGATAAATTCATTACATCGGCAGTTATTCGACTTTTTGTGTTAAGCCCTTCTTCGTGTAGCTGGGGAAGTAAAAGTGGCAAGGAACTGTGGCACTGAACCCGCACACAATTAATTTCCCCAAATATAGGTAAAAAATGCTCTTAGAGTGGCCAATACTAAATGCCATTTTGAATTTTGAATTTTTTTCTTTTTTTAGGGAGGGACCAATGATTAACAAGGACCGAATGGAAAAGCGAAGCACTGATCTATTCTCTTGAGGAGTGGTCTGTCTGTACTGTAACCTGTACGATAACCTTTCATGGAGGCACAGGTCAGAAAAGTTAACCATGAGATAGAACCAGTGACCGTAGTTCCGGTTCTGATATGTAGACAGATACGGTCAAGGTAAGACTAACTCTCCACTCTTCTTTACTATATTCCGTTCGTATAGTCATTAGTCCCTGAGAAATGTCTATTTATTATTTTGATTTCTTTGAACGCATAGAGGGAACATTCGGCCCAGAGAGGGAGTGTCGAGCAGCTCAATGCTGCCGCGGAACAATTTGATTATTTACTTTTCCAGATATACGAAGTATAGGGTAAGTTATGTAATCGGTCAGAAATTGTTTTCCTACCCCCCTAGATACGAATAATTAAAAAAAAAAATGACTTGTCTGTGTGTCTATCTGTGGACACGATGATAGTCGAAGCTCCCATGTCACTAAACGTTATCCCATCAAACACCTCGAATTTGAAAGGTGAAAATGCTTAGAAAACATGTAAAAAACATATTACGCCCGCCAGACTATTTTTAATAAATTGTTGAAATTCGTTTTAAAAAATTAATTACTTTTTTTAAAACACCTGCTTGAAATTTACACAATCTATGATAAATAATGTTTCGTTTTTGAAAAAATTGTCTGACAAGTTTTGTTAATTAACATCTAACAGAATTGAGGGCGCCGGTAGCTCAGTGGTATGCGTGCTGGACTTCTGAGCTCAAGATCGTGGGTTCGTAACCCGACCGAGGCCCTTCCTCCCAGATAAAATAAACTTAAGCACGCCGTCCTTCGGATGGGACGTTAAGTAATGGTCCCGAGCCTGTACGATGTCTGTAACTCATTAAAGACCCCTGCCCTAGGTGAATAATAATTTAGGATAGGCAAAATTTAGGACTCCCACAGTAGAGTCGGCCTCATGTCCACCAGAGTGACGAAAGAGCGCTCTGGTAATAGGCGATATGACCTCGTAGTTAAAGCCCGGGCATGAGTCATAAAACCTAATCTAACCTCTAACAGAGGTACACTTCATAACACCTCTGGTTTTTGTTTTAAAATGAAGTTTGAGATCTCCCCTATCTATTAAAACTTGCTGACTGGAAATTTTCGTTAATTAACATTTGACAGACCTTTTTTTTATAAATTATTATTTTTTCATAAAAATTAGATTTTTTCGACAAAAAACCTATTTTAATAAATAAAAGGGATCTTAAACTTTAATTTAGAATTTAAAAAAAAAAAACATTTTTTTAGTTGGCAACAGTCATACCACATTTTTTAATTAAAACGAAAAATTAAGTCTGTCATAGTAAAAAACATTTTTTTGCTGACAGACCAAGTTTTATTCATAAAATAGATCTCAAACTTAATTTCAGAAATAAATTATGTTGGTGTTTTATTGCGCCGCCGTAGAAGCTTATTTGTTTAAAATAAAACGTTGGTACGACGCTTAAAAATTAATTTTTTTTTACTGTATTGCTTTCCAAAAGTAGGAAGGGCATTAAACAAGTAGATTCTTTCAGGAGTTATTACTCTTTCTTTAAAAAAAAAGAAGGTAGAATATTGTTTAGTTATTCGAAATTCTATGTTTCGGCCATCATAATCATTTGAAAAAACGCAAACATACTCTGGAAACTTATAATAAATAAATATAGAGGGCGCTAGCTCTGTGGTATGCATACTTGCTTACTGAGCTCAAGATCACGGGTTCGAAACCCGGTAGACAAAGCTTAGAACTACCAAAGTAGAACAGTCCCAAGGTAGCCACTGATGAGACCTGTGGCTGTCTGCCTGTGGTTTGAAGAAGGTCATCCAGTTATCCGAAGAGGGATCAGATGACAAAACGTCCCCCCCCCCCCCTCCCCCCCTCCAGGACTGTTCGGTCCAATTTTGACAAGCAGCGTCCCCTTATAACCGGTTATAGCTCCCACAACTACCCAAAACAGAACCGGTTATGTGGACGTCTTCCAAAGGTTAGCCCTAAATCTTCAACCTTAGAGCTCCAGACTCGACCTTATACCCTGCCCTCATCTTCATTTTAGATTTATTTTATTTTATTAAAATATAAATAATATATTGACATATACTTTATTATTTCTGAGTCTATTTATGACTTAATAAATAATCCACACTAGTGAGTAACTCTTTATTCACTATAACTTCTTTAAAAGAAGTAGTCGGTAAAACAGCGACAATGTACTTCCCAAGAAACAATTAATCAATTAATTTTTCGTCCACCTCCAAAACTACATGACCGTTTGCGCTATAATATTCAATACTTGACTAACATAAGGGCTCTTAAATCCTCATACTAAATTTTGTGTGGATAACTTCATTACATCGACAGTTATTGTGCCTCTTCTCCTGAACCTCACTTTCCCTTCAGCTGGTATCGCTGAAATTCGACAGGTTATGTCCTCATGGGCTTTTGACTTTACATGAAATTTCATGTTGACACAATCTTTACGGAAGTTATTGGGGTTTTTGAGTCGAGCCCCCTTCTGATCCTTCCTTGCCTTCTGCCGATTCCGCTGAAAATTAATAATTGATGTCCTTATGAGGTTTTTAATTCACATATGAAATTTTGTATCGATACATTCATTTAATCAATAGTTATCGTGTTCACAGACATTTTTTTTGTCATAATTGGAATCTGGAGGTTGGAAAACATGAAATTCCGTTGAAAACTCCGCATCGAATTTTTGACTGATTACATAACTGCCCCTATACTTCGTATCGGGTATTAAATTGTCTGTCTTCCTGTGAACACGTTGATGAAAATGAATATTATTAATATATCGATATGAAATATTATATTTAAACTCAGAACCTCGTAAGCATGACACCTATTAATTTTCCGCAAAATCTGTCGAAGGGAAGGGGGAACCAGAGACAGGGGCTCGACCCAAATACTAATAACAGCCGATGTAATGAATACATGGTATATATTATGAGAATTCAGAAGCCACCATGTAAAACAAATGAGTGGTTGACGCGAAAAAGGTTCTAAACGCCAAAATAACACTTCCTTCCTCTGCCATGTTGAGAACTACTGGTGGCTGTTAGAAAAAAACTTCCCTACACAGTACCTAGAGACCTATAGAACCTGATTCCACAGAAATCTCATTATCGACTAAAGTGGCGCTTAGAACCTTTTTCGCGTCAACCACTCAAATATTGAGTTTCACCTCAAACGATCGATTGGCTTTGGAAAAAAAGCGAAAACGTAATTGATTAATTCGTGCTGGGGAAATACATAGCTGGGGATTCACCGATTATTTTTAAATAAAAAATGGCCTCTGCCCTGCGATTTTATTGTCTAATAAGAATGGACGGTTCAGCTTCATGAAGGACGTGAGAATCAGAGTGAATTAGTAACCCTCAACGTAGCTACTAACGTTACTAATGCAGAAAAAACTAAAAGAAATGAACTCAATAACGATACTCGCTCCATAGAACTGCTCCATCTATCTGGCGAGACATTAAACTTTTATTGAGATATTTTATGACTCCATAAATCTATTGTCAAATTAAGTTAATATTGATAGTTGGTAAACATGGAAGAACTAACTTTACAACGCATTAAGTCCTAAAAATTTACCATCTTCATTAAATTTTTACTATTCCTACAATTGGGACTTTACCTAATAATTTAGGTCAAAAGTCACTTTTTAGTCACTATTCTACTACATAAAGAGAGAAAGTTAGTTTGTGTTGGAGGTACGAAAACCGATTTGGATAATACTTTGACTGTTGAGAAGCTTATTTCTTCCATAGACAGACTGCACATATTCATGCTTCATCTAAAGGGAGCTGGGCAGTGATGGTAAAAGTAAAGCAAGAGAAACGGCTGTTCGGGCGCCATTTTAATGCATACGCTGCCTAGTTTGTTAGTTATTATGACTCATGCCCGGGCTTTAACTACGATGCCATACCGCCTACTACCAGATCGCTCTTTTGTTCCGACTTTTTTTTTTTTGTTCATTTGGTATATTTACAATCAGTTAAAATATAACTATAAGTAAATTTGATGACAGTGAGTATATAAAAAAAAAATATATATATATACAAAGTAATAAATGGCAATATACACAAAATAAGATAAAATAAAATAATCTACAAAATAATACAATATGTACAAAAACAATAAGTAGAAGTGCTGACTATAAGAATACATGTATAGGTAATACAAAATAGTTGAAACAAATAATGTGAAGCAAGAGAGAAATGACTATGAATATGTAGAAAATAATATAATATATACAAAAATAAATATAAAATATGTACAAAATAAATAAATATATAATATATGTACAAAATAAATGTAATAATTAAATAACTTTCAGCTCGAGATCCCTCGAAACACCCCCGATTATCTGGCATCCCAATTCCTCCAACTTAACGGAGGCAGGGGAGGCCACAAGGGGCTGAGTGATCCCCCCGCCATCTTGTTCCACTCTGAAGGTAGATCAAGAAGGAAAGAAGAGCTGAAAGTACGAGTTCATGAGGGGTGTCTACCAGCAGTCCCAGTTATATATGCTATCTTAAGCTAGCAGGTCTCTCGGCCAGCACCGACTCTACAGAGGGAGTTCTAAATTTTGCCTACCCACATTACTACTTAAGTACTAGTACTTTTTAAGTATATCATATCATGTTTCGATAATTGGACCATACTAGACAACCTATTGAATCACAGTGTACACCAGTGCGAATTAATCTATTAAGTTTTCGTTCCTCCTCTGAAATCAATCTAACGATTGATATTGATTAAAAATCAATAATTTTTTTTTTTTTTTTTTTCGCAGGGCGATGTGAATACTTACAACGAAGGGATGCATGTGCATTTCCAACAGTGTGATGTGCCTCGTGTTGGCTTTCCACTAAACCCACCCCCCTGAGCTCTTGGGTGCTTTCATTCCTGGTCCCTCCCTCTCCTTTCACTTCAGCCGATTTTGCTGAAATTCTACAGGTGCTTTGAATTACATGTAAACTTTAGTGTCAATATATATTTTTCATTTTTGGAACCAAGGGGTCAAATATGGAATACTGGTGAAAACTAGTGTAGGAGGGGTCTTTAACAAGAAACTGACCATCACTTAACGCCCCTCCATAGGACGGCGTGCTCAAGGGCCTCGGCTGGGTTTCGAACCTGCGATATTGAGCTCTAAAGGCAAGCATGCTACCTCTGACCTACCAGCGCCTTCTCATACCCTGCCTAAACCATTGAAGATGTATCAAAATGATGTATTGAGGAATTTTTGGCAATAAAATGTTCTACAAAAAAGTTCACGATAGCATATAATTATCTATAACAGATAGACTTCAATAAGAGTTTTTATCTTTATTTATAAATCTGTAGAAGTCTGTTGTTTGTAACAAGTTGGTCAAAAAACTACTGAACCGATTTTGATTAAATTTCCAAATATTTGAATGTGAGGGAGAAATTTCAAAAATAGCATCCTTTATAAGTTTGGTTCAAAGGTAGACCATGTGGCATCTTCAAATTTTGAACGGGAGATGGGTTGTGAGAGGGGCAAAATATAACTCTTTGACACTTATGTATAAAATCAAAAATTTACCAAATGCAATTTCCGTTTGATCATATAGATATTTGATGTATCTATGTATTGGAAGGAGGAAGACGCTGTTAATAAGGGTTTCGAGTTTTGAGTAGAACATCGTTTTAAAGGTCTTACTCAGGCAGTGAAGCATCAAAAATTTCCATGTATGCTGAGGGTGGGATGGAGGGCGCAATACTTACAAATCTACTCTACGTACCTGTAAATAGTTTTAAAAAATATAAACAATTTAGGAAAACAATAATATTATATATGCTTACTTGAAACACAGGTGCAGGCCTAACGATGATTTAACGAACAGATCAGCTTACCTAGAAAAAAAAAAAAAAAAAAAAATGAAAATAATATTAGAATTTACGATTTTTAAAGAGATTTATACTAAAGTAGTATCATTCCGTTCCAGCTCTGTTTTTCCCCACAGTATTTAAAAATGTATTTGGTTTTAACACAGACAGACAGAATTATTTTTCTTTTTTGAAATCTTTTTATAAAATTCCGATGAAAGATCAACATCGATTTTCTCACCGATTACATAACTGCCCCTATATTTGAAAATTATGTTAAGAAGTGCTGAAAATCTTTATATAAATATAAGGAATAGACGACCAAAACACAGATACTGAGGATGGGCTTGCAAATCGATGTCTACGTAGAAAGGAATACGTTCTTCAAATAAGTGAGAGAAAAAAACTACATGTAATGAAATAATACAACAAAAATAAACGTTAAAACGGCACAGTTTTTGTCTGGGAGTTGAAAAAAAACTGGAGCATGTCGTCCTTCGGATGGGACGATAAGCGATGGTCCCGAGTCTGTATGATGTGAGGTATTCGTTAAAGACCAATACCCTAGGTGAATAAACATTTAAGAAAGGCAAAATTTAGGACTTCCACGGTTGAGTCGGGCTTATGTCTACCAGAGCGACAAAAGAGCGCTCTGGTAGTAGGCGATATGATCTAGTTGTTAAAGCCCGGGCACGAGTCACAAGAACTAACTAATGAATATATTGATAAGATACATTGCTAACGTCTGGACGTAGGAAATCCGTTATCACTTCAACTCTGATGTCAATATGACTGATGTAGTGAAAACTCATTTATTTCATGGGTTGTATTTTATTATTTTATGCTAACCGGCTTTCGAGGTTGCCTCATCATCATGATAAAAAAATTCTAGATGGGCTGATGATGAGGGCAACTTCAAAAACCGGCTAGCACATATGTGCTATAGTTTTCACTACATCAGTCATATTGACATCAGAGTTGAAGTGATAACAGATTTCCTACGTCTTATCAAATGGGACCCTTGATCCCTGAGTGAACGACTAGAACTGCCCTGGGTTGTTTTAAATCTGTATGATCACCTGTAAATAGCCCGTTACAGAGTTGGCGACCAGCCCGCCCTTCACGCCCCAGTTGTCGATCCAGGTTGTTGTTCCAAAAATATTGTCAACAAAACAGAAAAATAAATACATTTTAATTTTTTTATTTACAAATATATATTTACAGCTATATAAAAAACTATATAAATACAACAAGCAAATGTGCTAAGAGAGAGATAAGGGCAATGTCAAAATGTCAAGAGGGGAGAAATCACCCAGTGGTGACACTCCCTAGTACACGTACACTGCTGCTGCTGCTAAGAAGGTCTCTAGGCCATTGACGCTTAATAAAGCCGTCCGTCGTTGGAGAAGTATGGCAGAATGGAGGGCACCGAACTAGAAGATTATTGTGGGAACTAAGAGAGGAAAATAATTTTTTTATACTTAGATTTAGCAACTTCGGTGACCAAAGATATGATAAAGGTTAGTGTGAAGAGTTTTGTTGGAGACGTATTTGGGATTGGATGCGCTGGAGATTGGAAGCCTTGGCAGGACCACAGAGTTCAAGTCCGTAAGTCCACATAGGTTTGAGTACTACGTTGTATATAAGTCGTGTTGTTTTCAAAGTTAATTTGGATCTTTTGTAGTCTTAGTAACAGTTTATATCCTATTTCATTTCTTGTTTTTTTCAATCTCGTGAGAGGATTACAAGTGAGTAGTAAGTTTAAGGGTTTTGACTGAAACGCATGAATTCGTTTTATGTTAGGTTAGGTTAGGTTTTATGACTCATGCCCGGGCTTTAACTACGAGGTCATATCGCCTACTACCAGAGCGCTCTTTCTTCACTCTGGTGGACATGAGCCCGACTCTACTGTGGGAGTCCTAAATTTTGCCTACCCGTGTGTTTGCTGAGCCGTATATCTGCTGAACCGAATTAATAGTAAAATATAAAATAAAATATGTGTTGTGGCTGGACTTTCTTATACTAACCATGATTTTACAGATCACTTTTCCACGCCATCCAACCCTCTCAAATTCACTTCCCTTCCATTTTTTTTTTTCGACGATTACTTGATTTACGCAAAAACAGTTAGTCCTATCGAAAAATTGGTCTTTATGAAAAATGTCCCCCAATAAATTTCCTTCATTGTAATGCCCTCAGATTCGAATTGAAAATTATGAGAAATTCATGGCGTTACGTTATTTATATAAGAAAGGTCCTGCTATGGCCATATAACCCAAATTGACTATTGGAATTTTCAATATACCTAGCTAACATGCGACGTAACAAGCTCTAGTTTAAACCAATATAAATATAACAATTATTTGTTTACCTTTTTTTTGTGTTATCTGTTTATATGTTGTGTTATGATAATTGGCATGGAACCCTCGGTGCATGAAATACATTCATGCTTGACCCGATTTCGTTATTGTGATATAACTTTGTTATAGCCTTGGACTTATAAATTATAACTAGGTTGTTTATATATTTGTATTTTATTACTTTCTTACAACTACAGTAATCTTACGACTATTCGAAATCGAGTATTCAACAGAATTGTACGTTCCGAGATCGTACTGCGTCTGTGAGCGCTTTAACTCAGAAACGATGGTACTATTTATAATGTGTGTACTTTTTGTACATAACAGGTTTTGACCACAACTTGGGCGCGTAAGTACATTTTACAAGAGACATCTTATATTTATGATCTAATGAAAATTCTCTTCAAAAAATATTTGTAGAGAGAACTGAAAGGCACATTTTATCGAAGGTCGCCCAGTTTGCGAGATTCGGGCAGGAAACCGTCCTAAAATGAGGTCTTGAAACACATTTTTTTAGACGCGTTCGATTTACTTGAAAATAGTTCGTCTTATCGAAAAATTTATGTTCACCAAATAAGCCCCTTATTAAATTTCAAGCATTATTATTTTAGATTTGGGGTAGGATCAATGCAACCAAAGTTATTGCATCCCAAATAGTGTACACTAAATTTAAGAGTTCCTCTCAGAATTACACTGTACAATGAAACGCCATCACATTACTTTCATATAGCCAGTGATGGCAATAAAAAAAAGGGGTGGGAAGGAAGAGTGATCTGTATAAAAGTGGTTGGTATAAGAATGTCTTGTTATCGTCTCATATATCAAGATCGCGGGTACGAAACCCATCCGAGGCCCTTATTTCCAAGGTAGGAAAACCTTCGGATGGGACGTTAAGCGAGGATTCCGAGCCTGAACGTAGACAATTGTAGGACTCCCACAGTAGAGTCGGGCTCATGTCCACCACAGTGAGAAAAGACCTCGTAGTTAAAGCCCGGGCATAAGTCACAATAACTAACCTGACTCCTTGCTACTTTTTAGATATGTCTCCATTATACCCTTGATCTCTGCACGTACGGTTTTCCTTAACGTCTATTAGTCAAGTCCACCACCTCTTCATACAAGACCAGAAGGAACAATAGAAGACCCAATATATATGAAGACAAACACACAAAGTATACATTGAAGAGAAGCCTCTCTAATGGCCTTATTAGGACGGTAGATTCTACCTGTGTTGAATAAGTTGTAACCATCTCAAGGGCGGTCCGTTGCACTCCGCCACTACATCTATCCTGGCCCTGTCTCATCCCACCACAACCACCAGTCCGACATATCTATTCTGTCTGCTGACAGAGAACTATTAATCTGTGTTAGTGTCTCATATACAAAAACGATGAAAATTAAATGCACAGTAGCAAAAAGTTGTGCACAGTAATTAAAGTTCAGTAGAAAACATATTATTCACAATAACAACATTAATTCACATTTAAGAGATTAAATTCAGAGTAATAAATATATAGCACGGTTAAAAAAGTTAACGAATAGTAAAAAAAGAAACTCACGGTAAGAAGGATATATTCACAGTAAATGAATTAAATGCTAGTAGAATAATATTTAACGTTTGGTAAACAAAATAAACGCCCAGTAACAAGGATAGGTTAGGTTTTTTGACTCATGCCCGGGCTTTAACTACAAGGTCATATCGCCTACTACCAGAGCGCTCTTTCGTCACTCTGGTGGACATGAGCCCGACTCTACTGTGAGAGAAATCGTGTCTATAAGCTCAGATTTTATAAAAATCTAATAGATAAAAATTTTGTGTACAAATTTGCATAACAAATATTCTAAAAAATAAAAGACGATCTACTCTTCATTTGGATTTTCAATGAGTTGATTTTTAAAATCTTACCTCAGAAACACACTAAACTGTCTTACAATTTCGCTTTAATAAAGTTTTAATTTTTATCCTCCTGTGCGGCCATAAAGGAAGGTTTAGGCACCTTGTAATCCTTAAGCTCTTCAATAGGAGAAAGTTCCTGTTATATACTTAAGCTCCAATTTCAGTTAACTAATTTCCTAGTAACTCAATTTAGTTACTGATGACTAATGTTGACAAGTGATTAACTGTTTTCTCAACTAAGATTTAAATTATTTTATTTATTATTCATTTATGTCAACTCGTCTCTATTAGCCCAGATTTTCTCAATCCGATTTGGGCAACGTTTTTTTTCGCCTTTTAAATTATGCATAGAATTTAAAATTCATGTTTTCTAAGTTACGCTCTTTTTAAATGCTAATTTCATTTGCTCATTTGTTTTACTATTTAGCATTTAAAACTGTTACTTAACTTCATTTAAAATGATTTTTTCCATCATTATTCGTAATGGAAGTGTATAATTTATAGTAATAACTGCAAATGTTATTAATAGGAGATTTTGAAAAGGAGAAAAAGTTGTCGGTGAATCACCGGCTGTGTACTTCCCCAACAAGAATTAATCAATTCTTTTTTCGCTCTCCCTTCAGAGGCAATCGACCGTTTGGGCTAAAACTCAATATTTGACATATGGTGGCATCTGAATCCTCAGACTAAATGTTAGGTTTTATGACTCATGCACGGGCTTTAACTACGAGGTCATATCGCCTACTACCAGAGCGCTCTTTCGTCACTCTGGTGGACATGAGCCCAACTCTACTATGGAAGTCCTAAATTTTGCCTACCCTAAATTTTTATTCATCTAGGGCAGGGGTCTTTAACGAGTACCTGACATCGTATAGGCTTGGGACCATCGCTTAACGTCCCATCCGAAGGACGGCGTGCTTAAGTTTATTTTACCTCCCAGATAAAATAAACTAAGGGCCTCGGTATGATGTAGTGTGCCTGGTAGCATAGTATGATGTTGTGTACAAAATTTCTCATAGAAATAAAAGACGTCTTCCCACTGTTTTATTTGCGATCAGAATAAGTTTTGAACAGGACTGCGTCATCATCAGTGGCACATCCCACCCGTACAGTGTGGAGAACCATTTATGAGTTATTATGACTCATATCCGGGCTTAAACTACGAGGTCATATAGCCTACTACCAGAGCGTTCGCCCGACTCTACGTTGGAGTCTTAAATTTTGCCTACCTAGGTTTATTCATCTCGGGATTATGGCTTAACTTGCATGTCGTCCTTCGGATGTGACGTAAACCGATGGTTTCGAACCTGTGCGATGTCAGGCACTCGTGGAAGACCCCTAATAGTGGCCAGTTCATTAGACTTCATACTGTACGGGAGGATTTGCCACTGATGATGACGCAATTGCGTTGAAAACCGGTTCTGGTCGCAAATTAAACAGTGTAAATACAACGTATTTTATTTCTATAATTGAATAATTCAGTTGAAGTTCAGTCTCGGTGGCTCACTTTTCTGAATGAGTTTAGGTTGTAAGGCCGCAGTATGAACTCTGTGGTGTTGTTGAACCTCGTGGAAAGTGGATTAGAATTAGAAGAGACGGCCTCATGGTCGGAACTCCTCGCTAATAGACCTGTTGCCCGGCTCTAGTAATTATCGCATGGAAGTCACGGGCAGATGAGCGACAAAACAGCGCAGACTACAGACAGGCTTTAACCAAAACTCCAACTAGTCTTATGGTAGAATACATTGTCAAGATCATCGCACACTCGTTCAAAAGTCATGTTATACTTCCCTAGATATACGAAGCATAGAGGATAAAGAAAAGAAAAAATAGTCCTTTTCCCACTGAATATATACAGTAGAACCTCTTTGTTGAACCTCGATAAGTCGAAAACCTCCAAAACTCGATAAAAAGTTTTGTTCCTTTCCCTTCAAGCCCCCATTACTCGAAATCTCAACCCTCTATTAGTCAAAATAATCAGTGAGTCCCTACAAGCCATTTTGGTACATATTTTCCCTCTATAACTCGAAAAAATAAATTGGACCTCTGTATCTCGAACATAGCAATGTTTTATTTTACAACCTTTACAACTCGATTATTTGAAACTTATTACCTCTATAGCTCGAAGAAAAATAAGTTACCGACTTAAAGAATTTGCCGACAATGTACACCATTGTTTCTTAGAAAACAATTTAGGAGTATACAATAAATAGGATTACCAATTATCTAAAGCAAAACAAAATTACTGACTTTTTTTAATACCTACATATACTACGTATTTTTTATTTTAAGGATGTTTTGAAATAATTTTGATTTATAATAAATATAAATATGTTTGTTACCTCTGTAACTTGAATTTTTATTTATTTAACCTCTCTAACTCGAAATTAATTAGAATGAATCTTAACCTCTACAAGTCGAATCAAAATCCGCCTGTCGAAATCCTCCATAAGTCGAAAACTCTATAACTCGAATTTTTTGGCGTCTCCCTTGATGTTCGACTTATAGAGGTTCTACTGTATATATATTTTGGGTGAACACTTTCGGTTGTTACACCGTACAAAACAAACCTCAGACCCTTTAAAAGGCACATACAATATAATCAGCAATGCAACCAATTTATATATTGTAACTTCGAGGCTATATCGCCTACTACCAGACGAGTATCTGACTCGAGACTGAACGTCCGTCCATTCGCAGGATGGCGTGTTCATGGTTTTTTCACCTTCCAGATTTAAAACCTATTGGCTCGGTCGGGTTTCGAACCCGCGATATTGAGCTCAGTAAGCAAGCATGCTACCACGCGTCCTCTTTCAAAAAATATGTAATGCAGTTAACAAAATTATTTCTTAATGTCAAAGAAATTACCAAATATAAAAAATAAAAAAAAAGTTAACTCATTGACTTATGTGCCAATCAAATTATAAAAATTGTTTATGGGAAGATGAAAATATTTCTTCTCCAACAGAACCTTTAAGAATCCTTCGTACTGTAGCATTTCTTTGTACCTCTTGTACTATTCATGACACCGTGATCGACTCAGACATTCATCCCCAAAAGCCTCTTTCAGCATCTGAAAAGTTTCTGTAAAAGTTTTACCCAACTTTACACAAAAATTGACAAACGCGTTGCTCTTCTTTTTTATTCATTTGACAAAAGATCACAAAATAGGTTGTGATTCACAACAAAGTAGGTTGTAGAGAATCTACAAAAACAGCTGAGCTCAGGAAGAGTCACAACAACTAATGCTGCAAATCGTACCGTTCTCCGAGGCGCCGTTGGCGCGCAATCCAAAAAGTCCTGGAACTTTTTGATCACCCCTCGTACATAGTCGGAGTGGTGGTCGATCTGCCAATCCTCTCCACTTTATTTATAATTTGTTTCATGAAAATTGTGAAGTATAGAGGAAGTTATGTAATAGGTCGAAAATTCGATGATGAGTTTTCCTCGGAATTTCATATTTTCCGACCCCCTGACTCCTGCGTGTATAATTGATATCTCCCGAAAGAATGAAAGTAACAGATGAAAAAACACAACTTTCTCCATATTTCGTATAACTCCAAGTCTTGGAGCTTTTTGGCATAGTGGTCATACGTTATTCCTCTTTGCTTAGCTAATTATGAGTACAGATATGAGGGAATGGACAGACGGAGGAAGGGGAGGGAGTGGCACTGTGTGTAATTCGACGTGGGTCGGTCTGACCTTTAGAGGCTGGCGCGGTACAAGGTCGCGAACAAGAAAAAAATATCTGGTGTTTGCGACCTTTAGTCGTGTAAGGTGGGTCGCTGAGTCAGCGCCTCCTCAGAGCATCTGGACAAGTGTCAAGGGTCATCTGGGCAGTGCTTCAAATGTTGTTGCCAACTAACAGACTGAACACATTACAATGTTTCGCTTGAATCAAAACTGATTTATTACTATCCCATACTACTGGTCTAATGTAAGTGTACCAGTGTACCACCACTAGTCTAATGTAAGTCAAGTGAACCAACCAATGGTCTAATGTAAGTCAAATGTACTAACAACTGGTCTAATGTAAGTCCAGTCCAACCACTGTTCTAATGTAAGTCAAATGAACCAACCAATGATCTAATGTAAGTCGAGTGAACCAACCAATGGTCTAATGTAAGTCCAGTCCAACCACTGTTCTAATGTAAGTCAAGTCTACGCCTTGTCGCTAATGTTTAGATTATTTCTTTTAGATTTTTATGCGGTGTAAGAATAGTGATTTATTTAATTCGAGCCACAAAACGTTCATTAGAACTCAAGATGTGTCGTTCAAAATATTTGTGTCAGTTAGCGCGATAACGCCTGAATGTTTTTTTTTCAATTTTTCCAAATTTTTCGAAAGAATTGCTCTTGTAAAAAGGAGATCAAGTTCTGTAAGCAGAAAAATACAGAGTATATGGGAAGTTATGTAATCGGTCTGAATTTTGATGTTAGGTTTTCACCAAAAATTTCATATTTTGCGACTCCACAGACTCCAAAAATGAAGAAAGAAGTTCCTGTCGGTCTGGGTCTCTGTGTGTGAGTTCTATCCAGAACTCCATTTAACGAGTGTTTTAACACCTTTCGATTTTTAGTTAAATCGGCCAAAGGGAAGAGTAGGAAAATACAAAAACCCCGATTACTTCCGAAGTAATGAATGTATCGACATGAAATTCTATACGTAAATCACAAAACTCCATACGGACGGACGAAGAGCGAAAACAGTTGATCAATTCACGCTGGGGAAGTCAACGAAGACTTATTTTACACTTGGAATGAGTACTCTGAAATCGGTTAGTACCTGCAGCAAGACGGTACTAAAGTTCGCTATGCAAGCAGACGTTTAGAATGTTCCTGCGGTCGCTAACAAGCACGTAGACCTGCGGTTCGCTTTTTGTGGTTTTCTGTTTTTACAGTTTACTTTTTCATTTGCACTTTTAGTACTTCCTCGTGCCTTTTTGTGATTTTATAAACCTGTTGGAAAGACAGTAATAAAAAAAATATATATTCAATTTTGAAATAGCTTGTTCAAGGACCCTGATACAGTAAAAATCGTTTATAAGAACATCCAAGGGACCGTCTGAACTTGGTTCTTAAACCCGATAGTTGCTATATCCGATAATCAATTTTTTTCTGTTTAATTATCGATCCATTTTTTGAAAGTTGAAGCCTCTTTCCTCTGGAACTACTTTTAAGGGGTTGAAATTAGCAACCGCATTTAGTAACAACAGTTTTGCAAAATCATTTGGTTTTGCTTGCAAAATTGGTCCATTTATCGGAATGTTTGCACTCCTTTGAACCTTGAACCACTGCAACAGAGCTTTTTCGACATCACCATGAGAACTTTTTCCTCTTTTTTTCCTGCTGGTACGATCGTTTTCGAATTCTTCTTTTAATTTTTGACGGTTCTTAAAAATGTTTGAAATGGTTGGATGACTCACCTTTAGTTCATTCGACAAAGCTCCATTTTTTTCTACATTTTCCAAACGAGAAATTATATGGAGTTTTTCCTCCACCGTAAAGGTTTTTGTTTTTTTTTCACTCATTGCACCGACCTGTTTGAACCACTGCAGAGAACTGAGAGAGAATGTGTAGTCAGAAAATAATGCAAACAACGATGGAAACATTCCATGAAAATAATTGATTACTATTTTCGTAGAATATTTTATGTCTGAACTCCTCTTTCGAGGGATTTGTTTTCTCATGAAGTTCTTATAAAAGGTTTGTTTCCTCAGAAATCCATTAACTTTAGGTCACTAAAAGCGATATGTTCTTACTAACGATGTTCTTATAACCAGATATTTTTTACATCAAGTTGCATTAAAGCTGGCCGGGAACTAGAAATTTCGTTCTTATAATCGATATGTTTTTACAACCGGTGTTCTTTTAAACAATTTTTACTGTATATAACTTCTGTACAAAGAATTCTACTTCCCCAGCGGTACGCCTCGGTCGGATTTCGAACCCACGTTCTTGAGCTCAGAAGAGAAGCACACCACTGAGCTACCGGCGCCCTCATAACAAGGATATATTCACAGTAAATAAATGAAATGCTAGTAGAATAATATATAACGTTTGTTAAAGTTATTTACTTATTATGACTCATGCCCTGGCGTTAACTACAAGGTCATATCGCCTACTACCAGGCATGCATATTTTACCTCCTAGAAAAAATAAACTAAGGGTCGGGTTTCGAACCTGCGAACTTGAGCTCAGAAGACAATACCACTGAGCTACCGGCGCCCTGAATTATATTTTGTATATTATTAATTGATTATTAGTTATTATTAATTTTCAATCTATAATTAAGACAAGTTTCTGACACTGATCAGAACTAAAACACACTTCTTGATACTTACGTTCAATGCCTCCTTCAAACAGATCCTTTATACTCATGTGAAACTTTAAATCTATTTTAAAAGATGATGTTAAAAGGGTGTATTCTGAGAAGTAATAAGTACAGAAATTATGTACTATTAAGGACCATAATTACAGTTGTGAAATTATCTGAATTTTTCACAGTCGTTTATAATCTACAATCGTTAAAAAAATTATGTTGTATAATGATGATAGTATAGCTCATGTGACACTACTTTCCAGAGCGCAATAGTGAAAATATATATATATGTATGTACTTTGAATCCTTTTCTGTATAAGGACGAGTGTATAAGAACAATTTGAATTTTCACCCCATTGTTGTAGGGGATGTTATGTAATCAGTGAAAAATTTGATTTGGAGTTTTCAATGGAGTTTCATATTTTTCGATCTCTTTATTCCAAATATCCTTTAAATATTATAAAAAGAATACACACATTAAATATTAATATATAAAAAAAAATAATAATATTTATTTTTTTATAAAAAGCAATTTTATTTTAAAACAATTAAGTAAAAAAAAAAAACACGGCCATCAGCTGTTTTACTTAGTGTGTGTGTAGAGTCGGGTCGAGGCCTTGGTTGAATGGCGACGGTCTGAGTGAACATGGACAAGTGGTGTTTAGGCTTAAGATGCAATGAACTAAATTAGGAGTAAATTGACGCTGAAATTGTTCCAAAAAGAAGGTACTTTTATTTGTTTATATGTACAGAATATATGCCCAGATATATATAACTTAAATTTTAAAGAATGGACAAAAAATATAAAACAGAAAAAAGATTGAAATAGTATTAAGAATTTAGTTTGTAAGATTTTTCTTTTGATTTTTTTGTTTCATTGTTAGGTTTTTTATTTTATAATGTACATGATTTAAGAAAATAAACCCAATATTTGTTCTCATAAATTCTGTTCTATTCATTTTCCCTGTTGGCCCAGTAAGATAATTTGAAAACCTTTGGATTAGACTTAATATTATTAAAAATGGCATCTCTTTAGAAATCCAAATGAAAAGTTGGTTAATTAAATTTTTTTTAAAAAGATACGTGCACTTTCTTCAAAATTGCACGTCTTGAACTTTTGATATTTTTTTAGAGCCCTGTTCGAAAAACTACTGTAGAAATCAAAATTTAGTAAAAGAAAAGAGATAAAATTTCTACAGGAAATGTGGTAATTTGTTGTTTAGATTGTTTATTGTTGTTTATTTAATTATTATTATTTTATAGAAACATAAATATAATTAATTTTTTAATATTAATAATTTAAATGTTTGTATTTTTTATACATCACTAAAGATGTATCGACACAAAATTTAGTGTGAGAATTCAGTCTTAAGACATTAGTCTAAGCCCTAAGACAACGATCGATTGGATTTGGATCATAATTCAGATGAAAGCTCACAATGGGGTAAATATCCTCGAGCATCTCGTATCTAACTCAGGGCAGAGAATTAGAAGATGAGGTACATGTGATTATAAGAGAACTTAGAAATCGTAAATGTATTCTCAGTTTGATATACTAAACCAATTTCAAATCTAAAAAATTGCTTATAAGCTCAGACTTTAGAAAAAACTAATATATAAAAATTATGCATCAACATTTCGCATATAATATTTCAAAATATAGACCCGACATTTGGATTATCATACTGAGCCAAATGCAGTTTTTGTATTAAAATTTAGTTGATTTTTACTAGACAAAAAATGGGTGGTAACGTTCCCCACTGATAGTGGTGCCATCTCTTTTCTCAGAAACGTATCATTTAATGAATATACCGACCCATAATGATGAATAGAGTCGACAGTATCTTTTCAATGTAGAAGGAATTCGAGGTTCTTTCGTGTAAATGAAACATTCAAAATTTGGTCAACGTTTCGAAAACTATTTTTATTTTCTTCTTCAGGGTCTTATAATGATGTTCGTGTAACACAAACTCACAACACCTTCACCACACACATCCACTGTCATTATAAGGCCCTGAAAAAGGAAATAAATAGTTTTCGAAACGTTGGCCAAATTTAAAATTTTTCATTTACACGACAAAATCTCGGAATTCCTTCTACACCGACCCATAACGTTCTGCGATATCGACTGAAGGGAAAAGGGGGTCTCGACTTGAAAAGTCTAATATCTGCCGATGTAATGAATATATAGCAACACGCATTTAGTATGACGATTCCAAGTCAACTATCGATTTTTAATATCCTTAAAACCGTCTGGTCGGGGTCCCATCGGTTTTGGAGACTCAAGAGCAACGCCTGTTACTCAAGCTAGTGAACTGAGTATTAAGTGAAGGGACTGCTGTCTAATGGAAGGGAAGTGAGAAAGTGACCTGAAATAACTTAGACAAAGAGGCCAATATAGAAGGGCCAATATACACTGACTCATTAGAAAGGGTATAACCCTTTGGAGCTTTCACACAAATCTATCATTGAAATCATCACAAAAAGTCTTCGTTGAATCACCGTCTAAGTACTTCCCCAGTAAAAATTAATCAATTACGTTTTCGCTCTCCCTCCAAAGCCAATCCACCATTTGGTCTAAAGCTCAAATTTTCACATTCCTTCATAATGACCAGAAGAAGAAACGTGAAAGTGTTCCAAAATATTTTCAAAAAAAAAACAATAAATCAACATATCAACACAATCCCAGAGAAGTTTAAGAAACACACACATAGTGGCTTCTGAATCAACATACTAAATTTTTTTATTAAGCACATACACGTACGTTGTTAGTTTAAAAAAATTTGGGGTGGAGGTCCGATTCGAAATTTCAATATTTCAAAATATAAACAATCGACTCGTCTATTTGAATTATCATACAAAGCCAAAATCTGGTTGATTTTTACTTTAGTTTTACATTCCCTGGTACTACGGTTCTTTTAGAACGTGGGCTTTTGCAATGGTTGATTTTTACTAGACAAAAAATAGATGTGCTAATGCCTGAGACCTCCCAGAAAAAAACCTTAGGGCCTCGGCCGGGTTTCAAACCCGCGCTACTGAGCTTAGTAGGCTAGCATATATATATTGTGACGTGTACAATGGGGGGGGGGGGGGGGGGGGGGGGGGGGGGGGGTCACAATAAATTATGAAAAAAATTGCAATTCTTAAATTAAAGAATGTATAAAAATATTAATTAAAAAATAGTGAATACAAATAAATAAAAATGAACATATTGGCAAAAGATATTAAGAGAAAAAATATATGATTAACTATAAAAGAAAAGACAAACCTGATGATATATGGTGGGGGAAAAAATGGCGAAAAGAGCAGTAGAAGCCGACTCGTGGTAGTATGTTTTTGGAGGATCTTGGAGGATCCTGTTGGAGGTAGTATGGTTTTGGAGGATATATATAATATATATATATATATATATATTATATATATATATATATATATATATATATATATATATATACATATAAGGCCTCATAGGCCTCAAGTATACTTAAGGTTTCATGAAGCCGATTGTAAATACGCAAAATAGTAATTGTAATAAACTCATATGATTTTTATTTTTTAATTTTACACTCTGGTCGTCATAATATAAACTAAGGGCAATTTTAAATTGTAAACTTGCCCTTTCCCTAGAAATTTGGCCCTTTTTTGTACGTGACGTGGAGGTGGTCCCACACCCAGATGACCTGTGACTTGACACTCAGTCACTGTGACTGACGGGTGTGTTGGCCTTGTACTGACCTCGACACCGTCTTACCTTGTCTCCAACCAACAATAGCATCTCCACACTTATCACATCAGTTAGAACATACATCCAAAACATTTTGATACTAGTACTTGCAACTAACAATTGTATTAATTGTAATTAACAATAAATTAGTTGTAATTGTAGAATTAAAAAAATTAATTACAACTAATTATTGATTGTTAATTGTAAACTACAATTCATTCAATTAACAATCAATTCATCTATTACATAATAGATTGTTAGTTATTATTACTCTTGTCCAGGCTTTAACTACGAAGTCATATCTTCTATTACCCGAGCGCAATGAAACCTCTGGGCCTAGACTCTTAATCACGCCGTCCTTCGGATGGGACGTTAAGCAATGGTCCCAATAAAGTTTTTTTTACCTCCCAGATAAAATAAACTGAGGACCTCGGCCGGGTTTCGAGCCCCCGATCTTGAGCTCAGTAAGCACGCACTCTACCTCTGAGCTACCGGCGCCCTCTCATAATGTTTAGACTGAATGAGTTAATTTTTTAACATTAATTTTCTTGTTTGAGAGTAATGTATTCAAAATTGATATATTTTATTTTGAAAACTTATTAAAAAAATTAACCACTAATTACTGATTATCAATTGTAAGCTGCAATTCATTCAATTAATAATCAATTCATCTATTACATAATGTTTAAACTAAATGAGTTAATTTTTTATCATTAATTTTCTTATTTGAGGGTAATGCAGCAAAACTGACATATTTTTTTTTGAAATCTTTAATTTCACAATAAAATTTAAAGGGTCTAGGCAGGTAAGAGTACGAAAACTGCCCCCAACGATTTTCAAATATGCAATTGACCGACAGTTTGCACATAAAAAAGAAAATTTTCCTGAAAATTTCAGCTCCCAACTCCCATCATTCGATGACAAAAAAAAGTGCAATTTTAATTTTTTTTTTTTTTTTTTTTTTTTCTTTGCGGTTATTGCGAGTATGAAACTGTCGATTTTTTTTTAAGTTCTTATGCTTCAAATACACCTCTATAGTATTTTTTTATTATCTTCCGATATAAATTTCATTTTTTATCGACTTTAGAAAAATTCAAAATGACCGTTTCGAATGTTATTTTTGAGTAACACTCACCAAATTTTCAAATCAGTCAATGCAATTTAATACGGAGTTCATTGAAGAAACTATTCCATATATCCGCACTATTTTGGTTAAAATCAATAACTAACCCGTATTCCTCATTTAAACTAATCCCTTAGATTATAATATAATCTAAAAAAAAAAAAACTGCATAACTATCTGTCTGTATATTATAGTCAGATAGTTATGCAGTTTTTTTTGCTTTGCCAGGGACCACCCGGTTAACCGTTTCAAAATAATGTTTCGAAAAACATTTTTCGAACGCCTACTCGTTTAGTTTTGTGTTTTATCACCTATATAACATTGAATGATTAATTTTCCATTAGTTTGAGAATTTTAAATGGAACTATTGTGTATAAATTGTTGAATCGGGTTTGAACCACGTTCTTATACAAATGTGGTCATATCTTTATACACTTTATGAGAGTGGTTGATTGTGTTGTATTGTTTTGAGGTAATGAGTGGATCATGCGTGACCACAGGAACACTGGAGCTTCACAACACTCCCCCGGAGAGAGAGGCAGCACGCGCCAGATAAACGATTAACATCATTCGTCTTTTTCTAGCAGAACTGTACTCTCACATCAATGCAAACCCGTTAAGATAATGCCCTAAATCCCTGAAAGCAATTTTTTCTAGTAGATTGCTTGTAACTAGTTATTTTTCCTAGTCTCCCCATATCTATCATAGTGAAAACTAGCTAGATTGTAACTTTTTGTTACACTAGTGAAAGTACATTTTTTTTCTTCCCCAACTATATGATGTATAGGGGAAGTTATGTAGTCCGTCAAAAATTCGATGTGGAGATTTCAACGGAATTTCATGTTTTCCGACGTCAGTACAGCCCCCCTCTGATCCCATCAGCACGAAATTTTACATATGTATTCAGAACTCTAAAATGAACCTATCGAAACAAAATTTATTATAGTGATTCAGAAGTATCTTTGTGCGTCAACTATCGATTTTTACAGTCGATTGGGTCTGGAGGGAAAGCAGTAGCTTAATTGATTAATTCGTGCTGTGGATGTACATGCCAGTGACCCACCGACCATTTCCTAATATTCATTTACTTCTTAAGCCGGTTCCACACTTGTAAAAATGTGTGTGTGTGTTGAATTTGTTGTGCAGCGAAAATATTTTCGACGCAAAATTACCACACACAGTCAATAAATATTTATGTTGTGTGCCCTGCTCCAGCCATACGTGGAAAACGAGTTGAGATTACATCACTGTTATCATCTGTTTTGCTTTTCTCCAGGATTTCTTTTAATTATTCAATAAATATTAAAAGTTAAAGTAATTAATAATAATTTAAGTATTTATAAAATTAAAAATATTTAACATGTATAATGGATATGGACAAGGAATCGGCACTTTGGCTCTTCCAGTGTTATGAAAACCAACCAATTATATGGAATCCCAAACACAAGTGGCACTTCCACAAAATAAAGAAACAAGATGCTTGGCAAGAAATTGCAGATTCAGCTGGTATAGAAACTGAGGAAGCTAAAAAGAAAATGGCAAGTCTGCTAGGTTCTTTCAGACGGGAGAAACACAAAGGGATGAAGAAAGTTAATAAATAGTTGAAAATCATCTACAGATACACGTAAACACAGTGCCGGATTAAGCCAGCGAGGGGCCTGTAGCAAATTCTGTCTAGAGACCCTTGGTTTGCTTTAGGTTCTCCAGTTTAGGGTATTAAATAAAACAAAACTGTTACAAATAAACTTTTCTGGATTTAATATGGGCAAATTTAGAGATAACACTTTCAATATCGACTTCTTTAAGCAAATCATGCTCTATATTCATCAAAGTGAGATGATTAAGACGTTCTTGGCCCATCGTGTTCCTTAACTCATTTTTAATACGTTTCAATGTTGAAAAAGAACGTTCGCCACTGCAGTTAGTGATCATGAGAGACAAGTAAATGCGCAAAGCAATTTCTCTGTTTGGGAAACACGATTCTAAAGAATTATTTAATAAAAGTTTATAAAATTGCAGTTCCAATCGAGTTTTAGATTTTCAGGTGAGAGTAAAGCATAAATATTTTTACGCTCCTATCTAAATTGATATTTTTTTACGCATTTGCTACGCTTGCTACGTGGCTAATCCGGCAGTGCGTAAACATTTTTTGAAATGACCGTTAGTTTCATCTAGACTTAAAATAGTCAACAAGCTATCTCCACCTTCATGGTTTCTGTGTTTGTACAAATCTTTCATCCAGTAGCGTCTTCCTTTTTTTGATATCTTTTGCTTAAGCAAACGGCACAAAACAATAAAAGCAGCACTTTTTTTTTCTCATTAACTCAGACATGATCAATACAACTTAAATGTAAGTAAAATACAACTATAAATGACTAATGTAAATAAAATAGAGAGAAATGTTTGAGGTGTAGGTTATAAAAATAAAAAAATGAATTTGGAATTGTTTGGAAGCGTCCACACTTGAACAGCATGCGGCGCAAATCTTTTTGATGTTCGTCAAAAAACCGACAACCGACGGATCGTGTGCGTTGAATGTGACGAAAATTCTTGTGTTATTTTCGTGCGCCGCATACGTCCACACTACCTGCTTTGCGGCAAAAATATTTGTGCCGCACGGGTTCGACGCAAATTTTTACAAGTGTGGACCCGGCTTTATCCAGGGGCGTAGCTACGGCTGTAGCAGTTGTAATAAATACGTTCACCGAAGAAAAGGCAAGAAAAGTACCTATTTAACTAGGTACTAATATTTTTTTAGAGTTAAGTTTTTTAATATAATATTGTTTTTGTTATTTTCAAATATATTTTGATTATGCGGGTGTTTTTATTTATTTTCCGAAAAAGGGCCCCACAAGAAATTTTGATACAGGGCTAGCTATGCCACGGTTCTTACTGTACCTATTTACTTTTTCTTCAACTCTGGAGAGGGACCTCTTTTAAGAGAAATGACTGAGGGCCCCAAATCTATAGATCCGCCACTCAGCAATTCTGCACGGCCCCATATCAAATTTTATATATTTCAAATTACGTACCTTACAGAATTGAACACACGAAGAAGAGTCACCGATGACCAGTCTTAGTCAACTAACAGAGTTGGGCATTGAACACCCCCGTAACTCAACGTACGTTAGATTCTGCATTCATTATCTGATGCAGGTTCTTCTATATCTAGTGGGGGAGGCACCCTCTCTATTAGGGTGGGCTATCTTGAGAAAATTCTAACTCCATATTCTAACGGTTTCGGGGGTTCCCTCACAACAATTTACATAACTTAATAAAAAAAAAAAGTCATCGGTAAATCACTGACAATGTACTTCCCCAGAACGATTTAATCAATTAGGTTTTCTCTCTCCCGCCCAAACAAATAGACTGTTTGCGCTAAAGGTCAATAGTTGACTTCCCTGACACCCCTTCCATTTAACTGATTCCGCGGAACATTTATATGTGTCGTCCTCATGGGATTCTGGATACAGATATACAATTTTGTGTCGATACATTCATTTTATCGGGATATATCATGTTCACAGACACACACACACACAAACATCAATCTTCATGTAAAATTTCATGTTGATACATTCGTTATTTTGACCGTTTTAAGGGTTTTTGAGTTAAGCCCACCACCTCTGATTCCCAATTTTCGTCGATTGCTGTCGTCCTTATGGGGTCCTGGATCCCAAAATTTTGTATCGATACGTCATTACATAAGCAGTTATTAGGGGTTTAGTGTTAAGCCTCCCTAATCTCCTTATCCTTGGCCTATTTGGCGGAAAACAACCGGTGTCATCATCCTGGGATTTCGGTTATACATATGAAATTTTATTGAAATTGTATTCATTGTATGTTGAATTATCATGTTCACAGACACTCCTCACGAAATTCTTTTTTTAATATACTTTTTTTTTTACAGCCTGGGATCGGATGTTTAACGTTCCCACCGAAAGAAGGCATGCTCACTACTGTTTACCTCCCCGATAGAAAAATTAAGGATGTCAGTGAGAATCGAGCATCAGTTATTAAGGTTCATGAATTTACCCCCTCATCCTCTAATCGACGACCTTTCGCACAGTACATCAGGGCCCCCACATGCCCGGTGCTACCGTTGCTACGGCAACGGGGACCGTGGGCCAAGGGGCCCGCAAGGACGGGGAAAAAAATTAAAAAGTAGAACAGTAAGAGCATTTAGTCTGCTGGGCAACGTATTGAAAACATGGCAACGTTCATCAATAACTCAAGAACGTCTTAATTCACTTGGAGTGTTAGCAATCGAACACCGTCTTGCATCAAGCCTTGACTTCAGTGATGTAATTGTAAAATTCTCAATGATCAAAGCCAGAAAAATGTAGCTTTCATTCATATGGTTTATAATGTAACCACCAATTTCCTACGACAGTTATTATTTTATCTGTGTGAATATTAAAATTAAGCAAACAAAAATATTTAAGAATTAATTTGTTCAATTATGTATTTACCAGTATTTAAAATAAATTTACGATGACAATCTAAACACTGTCTAAACTCTTAAAACTAGTTTAAATGTGTGTTTGATGAAAAATAATTGTAATAAAGGTTAAAAAATGTATATTGTAAAAAAAGGCCAACATTTCTTTTTTTGGTAGTAAGAGGGGGGTAGAGCAACGGGGCCCCGGGAATAATGTGGGGGGCCTGTAGTACATACATCAGTTATTAAGGTTCACGAATTTACCCCCCTCATCCCCTAATTCTTCCCTTTCTTTTGACCGATTTGTCATAATTTTTATTTCTTTTCCTTATGAAGTTCTGGATTCATATATAAAATTTCATGTCCATATATATTCATTCTAACGGTAGTTATCTTGTTCACAGATACGGACTGAGATATGGTAAGTACTCCATTGCCAACCAGATTTATGGTGCATTTAACTCTTAGAGGGTCGGGTGATTTTCGGGTGAACTCATAACGCTAGGGGACGGGTGGTGCACTGAGTGCGCCACACGGTTTTTCACAATTTTAACATCAAACACCGCTAATAAAGTAGTCTAGCAGATCAAGTATTCATCAAGAGTCTACTTATAATGAGTAATGGAAACAATGAGCATAAAAATGTATTTCAGATTTATTGAATTTATGTATTATAAAATGAATACGTGAAATTTTCGATCCCCGTACCATCACGAGACCATGCTTCGTTCAGATCTATTTTGGACATCTTTTTTTGTCCTAGTAAATATAAAATTCCAATAAAAGCCATTATTTCTCCTCTGTCAGTTTCTTTCACGTTTTGTTTACCGCATCAGAAGCATTTGACTCATCAACATCAGCATCACTAAGTTCTTGAAGAATGATAGAATACTGAGAAGGGGACACAATATCGCGGCGAGACATACCGGGACGGGCGGCGCACGGAATGCGCCAACAGTGACTTTTCAAACACAGAGCGAGGATAAATCTATGACAACTAAATCCTGATCGAGGACAACTAACACAACATAGGGGTGGGGAGTTGGTAGGAGGGTAATAAGAGTTTGGGCTTCCTAGAAGGAAAATAGCTGTGATTCACAGGAAATTTCCTGCCCTCGGCGCACGCTGTGCGCCAGCCCGTCCCTCTAAGGGTTAAGCGCCTCTTCCTCCAGGACCTTGGGAAGGGCGCCGCAAATCTGACGTTAGTCATATCGACCTAGACTGCTAGCACATAGCGGCATAACTTCAAGATCATCAAGCAAAAATAAGTTCTACTATTTACAGTCAGAAGTAACTTTTCTATTTATATAAATTATTGATTGTTATTTATGTTGTTTACAATTAATTGTTAGTTATTATTTATTTTATTTAAATGCATTCAAAACCTATCAATTATGGAGTACAGACAATGGGCTGCTACCTCAAAGCTTGTTTCATGTAATTTATTTAAGTTATGAGCAAAACTGTTAAAAACTATATAGGTTAATAAAGTTATTCTAATAATTAGAAAAATAAAAAAAAAAGTAACTTAAACAAAAGGTAACTTAATTTTCATTTAATTGGAACATTTCTGGTTACTATTAATGTTTATATATTTTTTTTAAATTTTATTTTAATCCACATTTTATTTTTTATTATATTTTTAGAATATTTTAGTTAACTTTAGTTTTATTATGGTTTAGTTACTGATTATTGGTTAAATTTTCAATTTGTTTATTATTTGTTAATCCTCGGGTGTTTGGGCAAAAGGGCTTAAGACAGCAAATCTGAATTTTAGGATGAGAATTTCTGAAGGTTTGAAAAATTCCTGCAAATCAGATAAAACACATTTACGTTACTTGAAATATTATTTCTATAAAGTATTAAATATAAACAAAGTGAGGGCGCCGGTAGCTCAGTGGTAAGCATGCTTGACTTCTGAGCTCAAGGTCGTGGGTTCGTAGCCCGACCGAGGCCCTTAGTTTATTTTATCTGGGAGGTAAAATAAACTTAAGCACGCCGTCCTTCGGATGGGACGTTAAGCGATGGTCCCGAGCCTGTACGATGTCAGGTACTCGTTAAAGACCCCTACCCTAGATGAATAAAAATTTAGGGTAGGCAAAATTTAGGACTCCCACAGTAGAGTCAGGCTCATGTCCACCAGAGTGACGAAAGAGCGTTCTGGTAGTAGGCGATATGACCTCGTAGTTAAAGCCCGGGCATGAGTCATAAAACCTAACCTAACCTATAAACAAAGTAAAATATTCCAACATTCAGTTACATTTGGTAAAAATATTTAAATGCACTTGTCCTTTGGATCACAAGACTTATTCTGACTTAAGCCCTTTTGCCCAAACACCAGACAATTGTCATGTTTCGCATATAAAAATATTAATTCATAATTTGCTTCCTTTTTTATATTCTTGGCAGAGATCCTCCTTCAATATCTTTATCTTGCAATAAAGCGTTCTTATAATTACAATCGTTCTGCTTAATATTGTTATTATTATCATTAATTAAATTTATTAGTTATTTACTATTTAGTTCATTGTTATTTATTGGTATATTTGTATATAAATGTATATTTCGCTTTTTGTAGCCCAAGGAAGGGGTTTGTAACCGCCCCGAAATATCGTCATGAAAGAAAATCCATTTTAAAAATATGGTTATATAATACTTACAATTTTTAAAATAATGTACCTATCTAGAGTATATATTAATATTATTTATATATTTTTTTTAGTAATTATTATTATTAAAATCTCTCAAACGTTTTTGTAATCTAATATAGGTTCATGTATATAGTTTATGAGCTATTTTGATAAACAAAATTGTATGACGTATCCAATTTCGCCTGCCCAAAATTTTATTCTCCTTGGGGACTTTAACGAGTACTTGACACAGTACTGGCTCGGGACCATCGCCTAACGTCCCATCCGAAAAACGGCGTGCTCAAGATTTTTTCACATCTAGGATAAAAAAACCTAAGGGTTTCAGACCCGCGATCCGGCGCCCTCTATCCAATTACCATAAGTTTAAGGGTAATAAATATTCATTGTGTTACTAGGATTTTGTGGGACAAGATTTCCCATAAAAATAAAAGACGTCCACTGTTTTACTAGAACTGTTTTTCGACGCAACTAGGTCATCACCAGTATAAAGTGTGTCATAGTTTAAAATCTTTGCATTATGGAAATATAAATTTTGTTCAGGGAGGTTTGATTTAAATGATATCAGAGGTATGTAGTTATATATGATTTTGAAATTCACAAAGGTTGGCCATACGAAAACACGACTGGTTATTCTCCCCTGGAAGACATCTCTATATGCTAATCTATCCGAGATACAGAATGTTCAGCCTAATAAATTGACATTTATATTGCCCCTTGTCAAGCCGGACAGACAATTTGAATGTGATGTCTTGATCCCATTAAACTCCAAGTCCAGGCTCTTTCAAACAAATATGGCAATATCCTTCAGATTTATTTATATTTACTTCCTTAGCTATACAAAGTATAGGGGAAGTTATGTAATCGATCAGAAATTCGATTTTGAATTATCAACGAAAATTCATGTTTTCCGCCTCCTGAAATTAAAGATTCCAGAAATAAAATTAAAAAAAGTTCGTTGTTGACCGTTTGGGCTAAAAAGCCTTTTAGAAAAAAAAAAAAAAAATACTATATGCCTATAAACATATCTTCCGATAAAATGCATCAACATGAAATTTTATATGTGTACCCAAAATCCTCTAAGGACCTATTGATAAATAAGATATACAGAGTTATCAACGAAAAAGAAGGATAAGGGGGAGGGCTTCACATAAAAACAATTTCATATATAAATTCAAAACTATTTATCAATTTTCAGGTAAATCTAAGATGGACTCGAACTAAAATTCTAATAAATGTCGATATAACGAATGTATCAACATGAAATTTTTATTTCAGAAGTCACTATTGATTTTCTACCAAACTGGTAAATTGGTTTCGGAGCGGGAGTGAAAACTTACTTCATTAACTTGCGCTGGGGAAGTACATTTAAGATCATTTTTATATTTTTTTTTTGCATATGAATTAAGCAAAGGTCTTCTTTTTCTCTCTCTGTTCTTCGCAATATAACCTATATTTTCTTACATAATCTACTTTTCCATTTAATCTGAATTCATTATGCACTTTTTGCTTAATACATTCAATTGCATACAGTTATAATGCAATAGTGGGTGTAAATGTGCGATAAATCTAAATTAAATCGACAATAAAAAATAAAAAAACATCGAGATTATCTTGAATGATGAATGGATACAGGATTTCTATAAAATTGCATATTTTGTTTGTTCACTCCTTTTCAATTTTTGACTGAATGCATTTAGGAATCATACAAATAGAATCACACACATTGCGGGGCGCTATAGTCCCGAACCTTAAGTGAATAAACCTGGAGAGGCAACATTTAGGACTCCCCCAGTAGAGTCGGACTCATGTCACCACACAAAAGTGCGCTCTGGTAGAAGGCGGTATGACCTCAAAGCCCTTACAATAACTAACTAAATGCCATTGGCCATACGAGAGTGACTCATGGGCACCTCCTGGTGGGGAACAGACCTCCAAGGTGTGTCCTCTGTAGGGAGTTGCTGACGTTGAGAGATGTCACTGAAGATTGTCAGAAGCTGGCCAAGTATCGGGAAAATAACAGCATGCCTGCAACCCTCCAAGATATATTTTGCGAGAGAACACCCAGATTCCGGAACTTAATTGAATTTCTGAAAGAGATACTCATATTCATGCATATTTAGAAATGATTGTTGAAATTCATTGAATGATGGTTTACTGAAGGATAGGCGTTGCGATGGGAAGCGCTCTGGTCCCCAAGAGAGGCTTGCTATCCTTTGTGACAACTCTCCCTAGACTTGGTGCTAGGCTGGCTAGTTGTCCAACCCTCCACCTTTACCTACCATCCAAGAGGACCTCTCCTTCCTAGACTCGACGCTACCACTGGAGAGTGTCCGACACTTCTCACCATACCTTTCCATCGTTACCGCTAATCCTATTTTGGAAACGCTAATGGCCACTGCAGCCGTTGCGTAAAAAAAAAAAAAATAATAACTAAATATAATTTCGTGTATTATTTATTCTACAAACAGGCGATTGTTTTTTAATCTACATGAATCAGATTATCGAATAACATGAAATTGCTCAGAAAACCCAACATCGAGTTTATTCTAAACGATTATTGGACTGAATATATCAATACGAAATTTCGCCGAATCCAGAAAACGGTCGAGGGGGTACTCAAAAACCCTAATAACTGACTGTATGACATTGACACTAAATTTTGTTGGGGTTGAGAGAAGAGGGGGGGGTGGGGGGGGGGGGGGGGGGGGGAGGAGGTTTACTCAAAAACCTGACATCTGTCGATGTAAAGAATCTTACCAACATCAAATTTAATAAGACTCAGAGACCTCTAAATAAGACACCGATTAATTTCCAATCTAATTGGTTTATGCGAGACTGTGAAAACGTAATTGATTAAAGAGGGCGCCGGTAGCTCAGTGGTATGCGTGCTTGCCTTCTAAACTCAAGATCGTGGGTTCGAAACCCGACCGAGTCCCTTCAGTTATTTCTCTGGAGGGTAAAAAAACCTTGAGCATAACGTCCTTTGGATGGCACGTTAAACGATTCTCCCTAGTCTGTAAGATGTCAGGTACTCGTTAAAGATCCCTGCCCTAGGTGAATAAAAATTTAGGGTAGGCAACATTTAGGACTCCCACAGTAGAGTCGGGCTCATATCCACCAGAGTGACGAAAGAGCGCTCTGGTAGTAGGTGATATGACCTCGTAGTTAAAACCCGAGCATCAGTCATAAAACCTAACCTAACCATAGTCGATTAATTCGTAATGGGGAAGTACATTAATGCGACTCTATTAATTAGAAATTAGTAAAAGAATCTAAATTAACTAATGTTTGTGATATGGCTTCAATTATTTAATCCAAGTTTGGTGTTACATTTAGTATATGGGATCAGTATTATTTTTTTCTATTTGATCATTTTCAAATGAGCGTCAATACTTAGGTAATCAATACTAGAAGCTAATTAAGAACATAATAAGCTTAGCCCCTTCGAATGAAGCCGTTCCAAGGACAAAGCACAGTTCCAACACTTTATGACCCTACCTGTTTTTTTCCCTTCTTTGTATATAAACTTTTTTCCCTCTTATTAGCCACCCTAATTACACTTAATGGTCACTTTACGATGGTCATTTGTCATTAAGTGTTACCTTTATGTTGTCAACTTCACACGGTGACATATGGGATGTTGGATTTGCCGATTTAATTGGATTTTTTTTTTTTTTTTAAATGTTTATCAGTATGTGGTAGGATTAGCAACGATAATCGATAGAAGGGGATTTTACTTCGCCAACTATACATATGTATACATATCTATGGTCACAGGGAATAAGTTGTCAAGTCGTAAAATTGCCAAAATGAGTTAAGTGTAGTGTGATGATCTCTACCAAGGCATCTGCGCGCAGTGAAGAAGTGGGAAGCTCAGGACTCTAATACTTTCGGAATTGTAAAGATGTGGGTTCCTTGGTATCTCGTAAAATTGTGTATGTTCTCGGTTAAATCAACCTAATCTACTGTTTGAGGAATCATTCACGAGATAACTGCATTTAACCATTTATTCATTACGGCAGACTATTCCAAGTGAAGAGGGTGTTTTCGGTTAAATCAACTTTAGAGAGGCATCATTCAAGAGTATTTTAAAAAGTATGGTTAATAATTGGGTAAGTTTTGGGGAATGATTAGGTAACTAAGGGAAAATCCAAGAAAAGATTAACAATATTCATTTTCATTTACTCCTATAGATTAAAAAGGTACATGATTAATAATAATGCAATGTCAAATTTATTTATTCCAAAATCTGGATTCACACGATTAATGCAAAAGTAAAAAATTGCTGCCCTGGAAAGTTACGAATTTAGACATCAATTTATTCCCTATGACCACAGATGATAATAAATATATAATAAACTACAAAAAGTACGTACAATGAAGCCGTGATGGGACCTGCGAATTGCTTTCAAATTGTACCCTCCAAACTGAGGACCGGTAGCCTGTAGTACCCGTGCTGGCCTACTCAGCTTGAGACAGTGGGTTCAAAACCGGGCCGAGAACTTAAATTTATATTATCTGGGAGGTAAAAAAAACTTGAGCATGCCGTCCTTCTGATGGGACGTTAAGCATGGTCCCGAGCATGTACGTTACCCTAGGTGAATGAAAACTTAGGGTAGGCAAAATGTTGGACTCCCAGAGTCGGGCTCATGTCCATCATAATGACAAAAGAGCGCTCTGGTAGTAGGCAATATTATATTGTAGTTAAAGCCCGGGCATGAGTCATAATAACTAACTGAAGACATATTTCCTTTTGACGTACCGCTCCTGAAGCGAACGCAACAGAAGGCGCAGACGTTCGTTTCACCATTGTTTCAAACTATACATTGGTCGAATTCGTCTTCATCTTTGTGCGATTGTTTTTCCGCTCTACGTAAAATATAATAATAATATTAATAATAAACGTATATAAGAAACTATCTAACAATTTAAAATTTCATGGATGGGGAAAAGAAATAACATATCTGTCCCCATCAATGAAATTTTAAATTGTTGTTAGACAGTTTCTTATATACGTTTATTATTTTTTTTGTTATCTCTTATTAATTTAAACATTTTAAATTGTTGTTTTCAAGATTATTTTATCTGGTGACGAGGGTAACCTCGAAAGCCGGCTAGCAAGAATTAATAAAATCTGTGAGAGGTCAGACTATATTTTATTTTACAACCTGTGAATTAATCACTTCTCACTACATCAGCCATCTTCATATTATAGTCGATCTTTCTGGTGTCTAATCAAGTTCCAACATTCCAATCAATTTTTGTTTGAAACTTTCAAGGCCTGCAAAATTTCGAGATAGCAGAAAGAAGTGCGGAGTCACTAATTGGTAAAATTCCATCAATGGGCTGATTTGAATCTGAGCTCTCGTTATTCTTGTTAGCTAAACTGGATTGAACAGAGTTGCTCGGAGTCTGTCGGAAACAATTTAATTCGTGTTCCTCTATACACTACAGATTACCTGTAGCGAACCGCATCATTACCTGCACTCACCAGGTTACACAGACAACCCTCCATTACACGGTCCATCCTATTACACAGACAATCTATTACATAGACATTGTTCTGTTATTTATTCTACTAACTCCTGTAATAAATCTTCAGTTCTATCTTTCTCAATTTCTTAAAACTTGTTTTGACTCCAAATAAAATAGGGAAGCATCAGACTGTACAACGACTAGATCTGATATCTGTCAGTCTCCACACATTGCGATATGAGCCAGCTGCTCACTCTAGACTATGAAGGACTATGTTAGCTGTGGAGGATTGCTTGCTGCTACCTGGGGTGAAAGGCCACATCAGACTGACCAACGACTAGATCTGATGTCTGTCAGTCTCCACACATTGCGATATGAGCCAGCCTGCTCACTCTAGACTATGAAGGACTATGTTAGCTGTGGAGGATTGCTTGCTGCTACCTGGGGTAAAAGGCCACATCAGACTGACCAACGACTAGATCTGATGTCTGTCAGTCTCCACACATTGCGATATGAACCATCCTGCTCACTCTAGACTATGAAGGACTATGTTAGCTGTGGAGGATTGCTTGCTGCTACCTGGGGTGAAAGGCCACATCAGACTGTACAACGACTAGATCTGATGTCTGTCAGTCTCCACACATTGCGATATGAGCCAGCCTGCTCACTCTAGACTATGAAGGACGATGTTAGCTGTGGAGGATTGCTTGCTGCTACCTGGGGTGAAAGGCCACTTCAGACTGACCATCGACTAGATCTGATGCCTGTCAGTCTCCACATTGCGATATGAGCCATCCTGCTCACTCTAGACTATGAAGGACTATGTTAGTTGTGGAGGATTGCTTGCTGCTACCTGGGGTGAAAGGCCACATCAGACTGACCATCGACTAGATCTGATGCCTGTCAGTCTCCACATTGCGATATGAGCCATCCTGCTCACTCTAGACTATGAAGGATTATGTTAGCTGTGGAGGATTGCTTGTTGCTACCTGGGGTGAAAGGCCACATCAGACTGACCAACGACCTTCTCGACCTGATCTGATTTCTCCAACAGGTTCTTTTACTCCCCCCTCCCTATTAGCCCCTCCAACTTCCACTCAGAACTGGTTCACTTAACGAGCACACTCGTATACAATTATGTTTTTTTTCCTTCCTTACGAAATAAAAATAATATAAAAAGGAAGTTTCGGAAGAAAAAAAACTACAAATGAACATAAAAACCTTCGTGATTAGACACTTTGTAAGAGATATATTATTCTTGAGATGTTTATAAAAATAACCGGATTATTGCTTCTCTAAAACTTCCTCGAACCTGACCAAGCAATGGCGTTGCCAGGAACGTTTTTCAGGAGGTAAGCAGAACGCCGAACTTAGCTCATCTTTGTTATTTATCTAATAACACTTATCTCGTACTTAGTATATCTGGTTTTCTTAACACTTCATACAAGTTTTTCAGCCACGACTTAACAAATACTGTGCATTACTTCAGTAGTACAGTACTTCAGTATTTGTTAAGTCGTGGCTGAAGATGGTAGCAATACCGAAAGTACTCTCATATATTTTATATATCTTCTGAAATAGACAATTTTTTAAAAAACATTCGTTTTTATTTATATTTTTGAAAATGTAATTGATTAATTCTTATGGGGAAGTATATAGCCAGTTTTTATCCTTCGTAAAAGAAGAAACTTTCAGAAAGAAGAGTTATAAGAAATATCATAATTTTGAATATTATTGTTTTCATACTCATTTATTTATTTATTTTTTTGTTATTGTTATTACTTTTTTGTGTGCCCGACTTAAGATTGCTATATATAGTTTATTAGCTATCTTAACGTATACATTATACATATGTATATATTAAGATGGCTTATGTACAATAATACATACAGTATTATTTATCATGTTATGGTTTAATGGAAATAAATAATGAGTACAGTAATCAGATCAGGCACTGAAGTTTTACGAAAGCTTTTTATGCAATTTTCCATGACTATTTTCAATATATTTTTTTCCTACTCACGATATAAAAATTACAACATATAATAAAAAATATCCTAACAATATTTAGCTGCAAATACTAATTTCATTGTTTTGGCAAAAGAATATTTTTGGATAATTCCTATTATATCTGGGAATTTTGTAATGGTAGATGTATAGAGGGTTAAACATACCCTCATCTGCTAAAGGAGCAATGGGCAGTTCAGTTTCATTCTTGCGGTATGGTAAAGGTCGTTGGTGTTTGAAAAGAAAGGTTTGATTTTGTTGTAGGTTTTTATTAAAACCAGGCATGCTATTGATAACGAGCTAGAACAACTTTTTAGCAAAATATTTTCCAGGTTTTTTACTATTTTTTCTCCATCATAAAGGTCCATTGAGGTATTTTTTAATAATACATTTAAAAATATGTGATACCAACCAATTTTTACCGGTCATTCTCTACTCTCCCTCTCCCAAATTCATTGCAAACTGGCAGTGCACTTAAGTCCCGAAGTAAAGGGGTCTTAATTATTATGTGATTTCGGCCAAAATGTAGTCAGATCTAAGATGCACTCATGAAATTCTAATGACACACCGCGAAAATGGTCAAAACGTGTTCAGGGGATCTCGAAACGGGAAAATTCTTTGATTTTCGCACGATTACAATACTTCTTTATACTAAATGTATACTTTTTTTTCTTCTTTTTTGGATGCCCTTTGTTGTTGGACAACAACATGATGATAATCGTGATTATCAAATAAATTGATTATGATAATCAATATGAGGTTGTGAATACTAAAGGAAAACTGTGAAAGTAAAACATTTCAGGTTATTAAACCATCGTGCCCAAAATGGCGCATGAGGGAGGTGACATGCCTTTATGGTTATCCGTGCCAGGTTATGATACCCGGATTCTACCTTAACCACTACTCACAACCATGAAACAGAAGCGATGTAACCTCCCTTCGTGGTTAACAGGTCTCTAACCTATCTAGGTTATCCTACTCGATTATATTACCAGCTCCCACGGTTTAAGAGCGAGGGGAACTTTATTTTGTGGTTATCCCTGTCAGGTTATGCGGTACTGGCATTAGTCAAATAGCGAATTATAAATTTCATAAAAAAAATATAGCAAATTATAATACAAAAAAGGAATGTACACCTATTGCCTAAAAAATTTTTTAAATAAATGCACGTATATGCTCGTATTTTGTGGGGATGTTTTTCTTACACCGTTCATTGTGATATGAGACAATACTGAACGTGATGAATGACCTTTCGAGTTACGGCTTTTGACAAAGACACGTATAATTCAGGGCGGCAGTTAATCGTTGTTCCATCTTCTCTTCAAACTCCTGGGTGGGTTATGTGATAAGTGTGGTGTGAGTGACAATATTTCGGGACAATACTCACGGAACTTCTCTTTGTGGTTATCCGTGTCAGGCTATGTTATCCGATTTTTTAGGAAAATATACAGTGATGTTATTAAAGGCCTTGACAAGAATTAGAAAAATTGTGTTATTAAGTTGACAATTTAAATGAAGTGGAGAAGGGAGGCAGGTTCTCAAAGCCGAAACATGAATTGAATGACGAAATATTTAATTTCAATTTAAATCACTGAAAATAGTACCATCAAGAATACATATATATATATTGGTATTGGTTTCATTGGCCTTATGTACTTTAGTTAATTACAACACCTATGGCCCCGGGAGGAAGTTCCATTTACTAAATAAAATTATTTCCCGGTCGGAATTCGAACCCGCCATGGTGAATATATTTATTATAATATATAATATAAAAGTTAAAAACCTTGAGCCTGCCGACCTTCGGATGGTCCCGAGCCTGTACAATGTCAGTTACCCGTTAAAGACCCTTACCCCAAGCGAATAAACCGAGGTAGGCAAAACTTAGAACTCCCATAGTATAGTCAGGCTCATGTTTACCAGAGCAACGAAAGAACGCTTTGGTAGTAGGCAATATTGTAGTTAAAGCCCGGGCATGAGTCACAATAACTAACCAATTTAATACAATCTGCTTTTTATGAAATGTTTCTATGTTTAGAATCTGGCATGTGACCAGTTTGATCTAAACCGCACTTTCAAATTAACCAAGTGGAAACATTCTTTTTTTTGGGGGGGAATTTCTTATGACAAATAATTGGAAGCAAAAAATTACATTTTTTTTTGGAAATTACTAAAATGTTTAATTGAGGATTACACAAGAAATTTAGGATATATGTGGTATAACTACCCTAAAAGACATTGAACAAATATTTATCCGTGAATGAATATAATCTCGATAACAAAACACTGATAACCTTCAAAGATACGTTCAATGGAATCAAATGTACCTTACAGGTAATAATCCCATTTGAATGTCCAGTTACACACAGTATGTATAAGAGAAGTTATGTAATCCATCAGAAATTTGAATTTGAGTTTTCACAGAAATTTCATTTTTTCTGTCGTCCTGATTCCAAAAATGAAAAAAAAATAAAACATTAAGGCGTAGTCAAGGTCCATGCCGTAGATTTTCCGTGAAAACGTCGGGATAAAATCTTTTTTCATTCTCTTTTCGATGCTGCCATAGCTCTTGCATTTACTCGGCACTAGACTTTTTAGGTTTTTTAATTCCTTTTGATGCGAGCTTTGCGTTTTCTATAATTCCACGCATTTTTACGATTCATATGAGACGACATCTTTAATTGTTTTGCAATTTTCAATTTAATACAGCTTTTTACATATAATTTGGCGAATATTTTTATTGTTTCACTTTGAGTCCTAGTAGTGCTTCTCAAGCTCTTTACAATAACACCCGAATCAACGTCCTATCTAAACGCGTTATCACGCTACACTAATTTCTAATTTTACACAATGCTAATTCACAATAATCATACGCCGGCGCCCACACTAGCCCGATAACGTCACAGTCAAAAAAAACACTGCACAACAAACACGTACAGACATGCTCTATCCATTGTGACCTCAACCGTTGTTATCACATTATTAGTCTCGTAGTTATTATCGATTGAAATCTGACGGTATTTTGTAACACAAGAAAGTTTGACCGCCTATCACTGTGTTTAACGAGCGAATAGACGTTTTCACGTCAAAAAAAGACCTGTCTGTGTACACGATAACTACCAATATAATGAATGATTCCACACGGAATTTTATACATGTATCTAGAAACCTCGAAGGACAACACCTATCGATTTGTAGCTAAATCTGTTTAAAAAAAAAAAGAGGTTTGGTGGAAGGGCTTAACGTAAAAACTCTAATAATGGCCAATATAATGAATGCATCGATATGAAATTTAGAATGAGTAGGTAATCAGAAGATTTTTAACCAAAACGGTCAATTGGGTTTGTAGGGAGAACGAAAGTCTAATTAATAAATAAAACAAACTAATTTTTTTTCTCGCAGGATGTCAAATATAAGGTAGTCTGACCTCTCACAGATTTTTATTAAAGTAATAGCTAGCCGGCTTTCGAGGTTTCCCTCATCATCAGGCAGTCTGATAAAAAATTTGAATAAACTAATTAATAAAAATAAATAAATAAAAATCTACAACAAACATTAACAATTTAAAATATCATGGATGGGGACAGACGAGTTATTCCTGTCCACCATCTGAGTCACAACTCTGTTAACTCTGACTCAGATGGTGGACAGGAATAACTCGTCTGTCCCCATCCATGATATTTTAAATTGTTAATGTTTGTTGTAGATTTTTATTTATTTATTTTTATTAATTAGTTTATTCAAATTTTTTATCAGACTGCCTGATGATGAGGGAAACCTCGAAAGCCGGCTAGCATTACTTAAATAAAAATCTGTGAGAGGTCAGACTACCTTATATTTGACATCCTGCGAAATAATCACTTCTCACTACATCAGCCATCTTCATATTAACTTATTTTTTGAAATATTGTCTATTCCACTAAAGATATTTATAAAAATAATACTACCGGTTTCGGCCTCACACCATCGTCAGGTCTAGTTATAACTGATCAGTTCATAACTAGACCTGACAATGGTGTGAGGCCGAAACCGGTAGTTTTTTTTTTTTTAAATATCTTTAGTGGAATAGACAATATTTCAAAAAATAAGTTTGTTTTATTTATTTATTACAAATTCCACGATAAGTCCGCGTTCCTCAACTTAGAAGTCTAATTGATGACTTCGTCCTGGGGAAGACCTTTGTCAGTGATCCACCAAACAACTCATTTTTCCCTACAACTCATTTTCTTAAATAGAGGATGAAAATACTATAGATGGAATTCCACTTAAATCGTTCGATTTCATATGGATTCTTGCGGGATATTAAAAGCAATATTCCTAAACTATATTTTTATTACAAACATTCTTAACCCTTATTAAAAATTAAAGATTTTAATTATTGTTTAAAATGTTATTACATAATAGGAAATGTAATTTAAAATACAATATCTGCAGTGTCTTAATTGAGCATTCCTGGTTCAATCGATGGTAAAAAGAGTATTGTGGAGTATGGTATCATTGCAGAAAGGAATACAATCATGTATGGTTGTGGAATCTGAGCTGACATAAATGAACAACTGTGAATTACCGGCGTGTACTTCCCCAGAACATAACTTCTCCTACACTTCGTGTAGTCCGGGGACTTTACTGGCACTTCCTTCAGTCGTCACGAAGGGACGTGGAAGTGTCACAACATATTGTCAAACTTGAAGATACCTGTTGAAGAAAAGTCAAGAAGAAGTAACCAATCAAATTTTTAAAAAAAATTGAATTTATATGGTTGTAGAAGAGAGACCAGAAAAGTAATTCAACCACATTCGAGAGGATGTTCATGTGTGTTTCCGCGTGAGGTTTTCGTGTTCGCAAACCATCTGTCCAGAACATTTTGTGAGTAAATCGTATATTTTCCCGAACTTTCACATTTTTACTTTCTTTTATTTTAAAGTTATTTCTTACTTACAATAAGTCGGATCCTCATCCACTGCGTGTAGAGGTTTGAGCCCGGGCATGCTTTACGTTAAGTGCTGGTCCCGAACTTGTGCGATGTCAGGTACTCGTTAAAGACCCCTACCCGAGATGAATAAAAATTTAGGGTAGGCTTTTAGGACTCTCATAGTAGAGTCGGGCTCATGACCACAGCGCTATGGTAGTAGGCTATATAATTTTGTAGTTGAAGCCCGGGCATGAACCTGACGATGCGTCCAAGGACTGACAGATTGAAAGAATTAGAATTTTTGAGTTCTACGCTGTCTAAATGTCAGAAAACAGTTCAGGAATATAATTCATAGGGTAGGTCTTTAAGTTCTTCAATTCATGGCAGGAATATATATCATTCATCTGTTATGAATTAAAGAATTTGTGACTCATGCCAGGGCTATAATTACGAGGTCGTATTACATACTATCAAAGCGTTTTAGAATTAGTAGCCATCTGAAAGATGTCACATGAATTTTATACATTCGACTCCCGATTTTCCGGGTTCGGATCAACCGTGTTGCAGCACAACTGACGTATCTTATTCCCGATGAATAATTACTCTAAGAAACAAACAAAGGAAAATACGTGGCTATATACATCCCCAGCAAGAATTAACCGATTACGTTTTTGCTGTCCCTCAAACGCCAATAGACCGTTTGGGCTAAAACTTCGTAGTAAACTTACGTAGTAGCTTCTAAAACCTCCTACTACCGTATCTCGTACCTCCAATGTACATAATATGAATCGTTTGTGACAGCCTTCGAATGTGCAAACAAAGATATGTCGTTTGAAAATCTACGCCAAAAACTCACTCTTGAAACAGAAAGAAAAGGTTTAAAGAAGATAAGAAAAGAGTTGTTTGAAGGAAAGTGACCTCGAAGATGAAGCGAAAAAGTTATTCGCCATTCGGGATAAAGAATCAGGTAATATAATATATTAAATGTGAATGAAATTCACTATGAAATGATATAAGTATCATAAATTAGAACATATTGCCCGATATTGTCTAAATAGTCTTAAAGATTCAGAAGAAATGGTAAACTTAGCTGCAACGTGTTAAACGTTGTTACACTTGGAGTGAATTCATGCTTGAGTAATGATTGGATTGTTGACACAAGTGATACTCAGCATTTGTCCTATAATATAAATTTGATGAGGAAGTGATTATGCCTAACGGCAACTTTTTACAAGTTAAAGATATATTATGAAATATCGTGTCAATTACATTCATAACAACGGCATTTATTAGACTTTTGTGTTGTCTCTACTCCGCTTCATATTTGAGTATTTGACTGAAAATCAATATAAGTCGTCCTTAGAGGGTTCTAGATACAAATATGAAATTTCATGACATACAGTTAGTTATTGTAATTTATGCCTGGGCTATTAACTACGAGATCATATCGCCTACTACCAGAGCGCTCTTTCGTCCCTCTGGTGGACTCTACTGTGGGAGTCCTAAATGTTACTTACCCTAAATTTTTATTCACCTAGGGTAGGGGTCTTTAACGAGTACTTGACATCATACAGGCTCGGGACCCATCGCTTAATGCCCCATCTGATGGACGGCGTGCTTAAGTGGTCTTGAACCCGCGTCCTTGAGCTCAGTAAGCAAGCAAGCATACCACTGAGCTACCGGCGCCCTCTCATAAGAGAGGTTGAATGGTGAACAAACTTTGTGTTTTCGTTTCAGTTAGTAGTTGTTTCCGTTGGGTTGAACCACAACTGTTTGTGGTTGAACACAACCATTTCTGTAATGGCTCTCTCAAACATTCACATAAATCTTGTGTATAAATGGACTTTCCATGGAATATACATATGAATAAACAATGGCGGATAATCAGCATTTCATTTGAACAACTGACTTGTGGCAACCATGTCTACATTTCAGATCATTGAATAAACGAGAAAACTATAGTTACACTTAACAAGAAATGTCCGTTAGATCATCATTAATTAGGCAAAATTTAGGACTCCCACAGTAGAGTCGGGCTCATGTCCACCAGAGTGACGAAAGAGCGCTCTGGTAGTAGGCGATATGACCTCGTAGTTAAAGCCCGGGCATGAGTCATAAAACCTATCCTATCCTATCATCATTAATTTATTATTTCTTGTCTTGAAACATACAAACACGTATTTTTTGAGGGCACCAATAGCTCAGAGGTTTAAGAGACCTTTAGGTTTTTCATCTGGGAGGTGAAAAAACCTGAGCAAGCCGTCATTCGGATGGGACCAAAATGTTGAATTTTTATTAAAAAAGAAAAAAAACAGCTGTTAAGAGGTTAGGTTTTATGACTCATGCCCGGGCTTAAACTACGAGGTCATATCGCCTACTACCAGAGCGTTCTTTCGTCACTCTGGTGGACATGAGCCCGACTCTACTATGGGAGTCCTAAATTTTGGTTACCCTAAATTTTTATTCACCTAGGGTAGGGGTCTTTAACGAGTACTTGACATCGTACAGGCTCGGGACCATCGCTTAACGATGGCATGCTTAAGGTTTTTTCACCTCCCAGATAAAAATCCTAAGGGCCTCGGCTGAGTTTCGATCCCGCGAGGATTACAAGTGAGTAGTAAGTTTAAGGGTTTTGACTGAAACGCATGAATTCGTTTTATGTTAGGTTAGGTTAGGTTTTATGACTCATGCCCGGACTTTAACTACGAGGTCATATCGCCTACTACCAGAGCGCTCTTTCGTCACTCTGGTGGACATGAGCCCGACTCTACTGTGGGAGTCCTAAATTTTGCCTACCCTAAATTTTTATTCATCTAGGGTAGGGGTCTTTAACGAGTACCTGACATAGCACAGGCTCGGAACCATTCGAAGGACGGGATGCTTAAGTTTATTTTACTTCCCAGATAAAACAAACTCAAGGCCTCGACCGGGTTTCGAACCCATGATCTTGAGCTCAGAAGACAAGCACGCATACCACTGAGCTACCGGCGCCCTCTATATATACTATACAGAGGTGCTCTGATGTCGTGAGAGAGACCGAGAGGGAAATTGACCGATTTCCACAATAATCCGAGCTATTATATGTGATGTTAGGTTGGAGCCGACATTGAACCTTCACCTCTCAATGGCGCAGGTCAACTCCTTTAGGTTCAGTTCCAACCGTGATTAATGGTTCCACCTCAAGGTTCTCCGTACATTTCAAATAAAGAATTCTAATTATTTAATATTAATTACTTTTTTTCTTAAGCGTATTCCACTTGATCAATTGGGCTCCGCCGGGATCATTCCAACTTTTTTATGTAATAGGTCAAAAGATTCCAAATTCTTTGTGTGTCTGTGAAACGATAACTAAATTGTACATGTGAATCCAGACAAAAACCCCACGAGGACAACACGTATTTTCAATCAAATCGGTCAAAGAAGAGGGAGAATTAGCCAGAGGCTTAACTCAAAAACTCCAATAATTACTGATGTAAATTTGTACGAGCCACGGGCGATTTTACTGAAATAAGGTGGAGCGTAGGAAGGGGGATGTAACCGAGTGAACTTTATGATTTTTGAGACTGATTTTTTAGAGACAGGCTGTGGCTTAAGTTGTAGGCAACTGGAGACAGGCTGGGGCCTACGTTGTAGGCAACGGGAGACAAGCTGGAGCCTAAGTTGTAGGTAGGCAACGGGAGACAGGCTGGAGCCTAAGTTGTAGGTAGGCAACGGGAGACAGGCTGGAGCCTAAGTTGTAGGTAGGCAAAGGGAGACAGGCTGGACCTAAGTTGTAGGTAGGCAAAGGGAGACAGGCTAGGGCCTAAGTTGTAGACAACGGGAGACAGGCTGGGACGTAAGTTGTAGGCAACGGGAGACATGCTGGGACCTAAGTTGTAGGCAGTGGGAGACAGGCTGGGGTCAAGTTGTAGGCAACGGGAGACAGACTCACTGATACTATAAAAATTTACGTAGCGTTACTTAATACTTAAAAAAAAACCTCCTGCTGTCACAAACTGTCACAAAATTTGTAACCCCCTCTCCCCCGAACTTTATACCATTTCCATGTAATCAAATTTGACCATTTCCATGTAATCAAATTTGACCAGATCATATTTACGTAAATGCGTATGTTTTTTTTTTCTTTTTTTTGATTCAGAAGCGTAATAAGTTACTAAAACAAAATATAGAAGACAGAAGTCTGAGTGAATGAATTATAGTGGTTCATTGAGAGAGTGGAGGGCAGGTTCTGACAGATTGTTAGCATATCGTTATGGAAATCCGCGGACCAATTTACCTGTGAGGGCGTCCTCAAACCGGTCCATAGCCGCCATCTTGCCGGATATATAAATATATGTATTTATGTATTGAACCTGATAATAAATAGATTATGTGTACGTGCTTCATCTGAGGGAATACGTGACAGATTTAGATCGACTAGATCCCATTTTAATGCACTTTGATAGCTCTGAGGTTGCCTGCCTACTGAACTGAAAATTGCGGATTCGGAACCCGGATGAGGACCTCACGTTTTTACTTCCCCAGATAAACGAAGTATAGAGAAAGTTATGTAATCGATCAAAAAAAAAATGTCTGTCTAAACATGATTGCACCTGATAGAATGAATGTATCTAAACGAAATTGTATATGTGTATCCAGAACCATTTAGAGACGAAACCTTTTGATTTTCAGCTAAATCAACGAAACGGAAGGTGGGATTAGGAGGGAGGCTCAACATAAAAACTCTAATAACTGTCGATAGAATGAATGTATCGTCACAAAATTTTATATGTGAATTCAGAACTCTATAAGGACAACACATCAATTTTCAGCGGAATCGGCAGAAAAGAAGGGGGGTGAGAGGGGGCTTAACTCAAAAACCCCAATAACTGCCAATGTAATAAACGTATCGAAATGAAATTTCATAGAGGGCGCCGGTAGCTCAGTGCTATGCGTGCTTGCCTTCTGAGCTCAAGATCGTGGGTTCGAAAACCCGACCGTGGCCCTTAGTTTATTTTATCTGAAAGGTAAAATAAACTTAAACACGTCGTCCTTCGGATGAGACGTTAAGCGATGGTCCCGAGCCTGTACGATGTCAGGCACTCGTTAAAGTCCCCTACCCTAGGTAAATTTAGTAGGTAAAATTTAGGGTAGGCAAAATTTAGGACTCCCACAGTAGAGTTGGTCTCATGTTCACCAGAGTGACAAAAGTGCGCTCTGGTAGTAGGCGATATGACCTCGTAGTTAAAGCCTGGGCATGAGTCATAAAACCTAACCTAACCTAAAATTTCATATTTGAAGTCAAAACTCAATGAGTCAAATTTCAGCGACACTGTCCGAAGGAATAATCCGGGTTCAAAAACCAACTGCCCTTGTAATGAGTGTTTAATGACATAATTTAGTATGATGATTTAGGAACCTCTATGTAAGTCAACTATTGAATATATTAATACTAATAAAGTATTAATACTAATAAAGTATTAATACTAATAAAGTATTAATACTAATAAAGTATTAATACTAATAAAGTATTAATACTAATAAAACTAGTAATATTTCTCTGATGTTTCTTAATCATAAATTGTCCACAAATATAACAGAAACTGTTTGGAGAGTTTACACATCCACGGTTCACCATGAATTCAACACAAAACGCAGTAGGTTCTTCTCACTTTGTTGACAACATGAGTAACACAGAGCAACAGCTGATAACGATGAGAAAAAAGGTAATGCCTTCTGAATAGTGATAATAACACTTCTTACTTACAATAATTGCCACACCAAGCTCTAGTTACGTTAAACACCTTAATAATTTAATTAGGTTAGGTTAGGTTTTATGACTCAAGGCCGAGCTTTAACTACGAGGTCATATCGCCTACTACCAGAGCGCTCTTTCGTCACTCTGGTGGACATGAGCCCGACTCTACTGTGGGTGTCCTAAATTTTGCCTACCCTAAATTATTATTCACCTAGGGTAGGGGTCTTTAACGAGTACCTGACATCGTACAGCATCGCTTAACGTCCCATCCGAAGGACGGCGTGCTTAAGTTTATTTTACCTCCCAGATAAAATAAACTGAGGGCCTTGGCCGGGTTTCGAACCCACGATCTTGAGCTCAGAAGGCAAGCACACATACCACTGAGCTACCGGCGCCCTCAAGATAGGTACTAATACAAACAATATCAGAAGTGCATTTAGTGAGAAAACTGTAAGTGATACAGCAATTTCGGTGTCATTTTCGAATTCAGCGTGCAAAATACATAGAGGAAAGGTAAAATAATCAAAAAAGTTTTTTCATCGCTGGCCTGTGTTATTACCGCAAACGGTCGACTTGGTTTTGGAGGGGGAGCGAAAAATTAATTGAGTTAATTGTTAAATCAATCTGGGGAAGTACATTGTCAATGATTCACCAATGATTTTTTTTATCTGAGAAGTAAAAAAAAAACTTTCGGATGTTACGTTAAGGTACTCGTTAATGAAAATTAAATATGCTTCAATTTCAGAATTCTGAAGTGGGAGATGTATTGAAAATAAAAGTTTATAATAAGGAAAAAACTTGGCCGAAAATTATTAAAAACATTAAGTTTGGTTAAAATTCTGAGGAGAACAGCTGCTGAGAATTTCAATAGAAGTTAATTTTCTGAAGTGAATGCCAAGGGGAGCTGTCCTTAATTAGAATTTCAAAGTCAGAACCTGTCCTCAATGGAGGAAAAACTTAAGGACTTGGTGACTTTCCCTCAAACTCGTACCGTGCTTGCATACTGAGCTCAAGATTCGTAACCTGCCCTTAGGTTTTTAAAAAATCTTGAGAACCCCCTCCTTCGGATGATGTTATCCGATAGTCCTGAGGCAATACAATGTCAGGTACTCGGTTGGGCCTGGTGTTTCACAACTAGGGAAAGACGCCTTAAACGGCAATGGCCCAGAGACCTCCTAAGTAGTAGCAATGACAGTGATGAGAGAGTGAGTGTTTATGGAGTGTCATCATTGGGTGATTTCTCCCCTCATATCATCAACTCATACACATTTTCCATACAGCTCATTTTCTAGTTGTGTACTTTTCACAGTTGTAAATAAAAAGAGGGTGCCGATAGCCCAGAGGTGGCGTGCTTGCCTTCTGAGCTCAATATCGCGGATTCGAAACGCCTTCGGATGGGACGTTATGTGATCCTGTACGATAACAGGTATTCATTAAAGGCCCTTTTCTTCCCTTCAAATTTAGGACTTCCATAGAAGATTAGGGCTCATATCCTTCAGAGCGACTATTGTACTTAAATCCCAGACATGGGGCAAAAAAGCTTGTAGGTTTTCACTTCTCAAGGTCTAAACCACTATTGGAAAATGATTACTTTGTCATATTAGCGGCGAAAGAGCCCTATGTGAGTTGGTCCATGTTCCTTATGGGATTATGAATCAGGGGTCGGTAAACATTAAATTCCAGTCAAAACTCAACTTCGAATTATTGAACATCCATTGAATGATTTTTTCGTAGGCTGATGGTATCACCGCTGCTAGAGTAGGCCTATTGTGTGCTCTGTGTGTTGGTCCCTACAACAGCCCTGTGTGTCCCTACAACAAGTCTCATGAAGGATCCTGAACCTGTTGAGTTCGATTGATTTTGGCAGTAGAGCGAAAATTTAATTGATTAATTCGTTCTGGGGAAGTAGGTACATTATCTGTATTTCACCGGCAAGGTTTTTTTTGTTTTTTTTTTAAATTATGCACTATGTGTCCTCTATACTACGAACGAAGAGTAAACGAAATTTCGTGTTCACACCTAATTGCTTGAGATGTTTTGGGTAGAGAAGGGGTTATGTAAAGGCCAACTAATAACGTTGGATGGAGAGATCGTGATTCTGACGGTTCGAAGGATAGGTTCACAGTTGGATGTAAGATGAGGTCAAAGTTGACGGGAGTGGGTCTAAACAGATCGTGGAAAATATTACTCTTTCTTGGCTATTTGGGAGTACAGGACTGTGATGGATGGACATGAGTAAGGGCAGAAGAGGAGAGGAAATATCAGATCATCCAATAAGTCAGGGATGAACAAACTACGGTCTGGAGGCTAGAACGGCCTGGGGGATAGATATAGCCTGGGGGCAAACTACGGTCTGGAAGCTAGAACGGCCTAGGGGATAGATATAGCCTGGGGGCAAACTACGGTCTGGAGGCTAAAACGGCCTGGGGGATTGATACAGCCTGGGGGCAAACTACGGTCTGGAGGCTAAAACGGCCTGAGGGATAGATACTGCCTGGGGGCAAACTACGGTCTGGAAGCTAAAACGGCCTGGGGGATAGATATAGCCTGGGGGCAAACTACGGTCTGGAGGCCAGGACGGTCTGAGGGACAAATATAGCCTGGGGGCAAACTACGGTCTGGAGGCTAGAACGGCCTGGGGGCAAACTACGGTCTGGAGGCTAGAACGGCCTGGGGGCAAACTACGGTCTGGAAGCTAGAACGGTCTGGGGGCCAGATATAGCCCGGGGACAAACTACGGTCTGGAGGCCAGGACGGTCTGAGACGGTAGAGCTAAAGCCATGGTTGCAGGACATGGGATTGCGTCGTCGGGAGGTAGTTCAGTTGAGGAGGCTCCGGACGAACCACGGGCGTGTCAACAGAAACCTCCATATCATCAAGGTGACTAATAGTCCTCAGTGCGACCGGTGCGGCAGCACAGAGGATATGGACCACGTGCTACTGAAGTGTCTGAAATACGAAGAGACAAGACGGAGGTATCCGGACCCCAACCGGAAAAAAACCCCGTTAAAGAAAAATATAAGCAAATAATAGACTTTCTTAAAGACATTGAAGTAGTCATTTTATTCATTCAGAAGCTGTGAATCTTTTACCTTTTACGAATTTTCTTATTTCTATACTTCATTCTTCTTTTCTTTCTAGTTCCTATACTTATAATGTCAACTAAATACGTCTGTAGCAAGGAATGACATTCCTTACCGTTATAAGATTGCGGCTTTTAGCTCATTCAGTGTAATTTGTTTCAGGTTGTTATTCCTGAAGCTTTAAACTGTTCCACTCAGAAAAATGAAAGGAAGCATTTTGATAATGAATAAATGGTGAGAGGGAGTGAATCCTTTCTTCACGAAGAGAGACGATGTAAAACTACCAGCGATCACCAGGAATCGAAAGTAACGACCTAAGTAATGGGTAACTACTTAGATTGAAGGCGCAGGGTCATCATTACATTTTTTGAGTTTAACCCGGTTTTGAAAGTTCTGATCAAGCGTGAAGCCCAATAGCTGGTAGCTTATACCGGGTACATCACGAAGTAGAAGTGCGTTAGGGATTGCACGAGGTACGGTCGGGGTTTGGTAGGGCTTTCGAAGCAGGGTATCTAAAGTCGGGGTAAGGTAGAGCTGTCCCTTTGAAGACTTCTCTGGGGAGTGCCTAGTCGATGCCCGATCGGAGTTTGGTAGGGCTTTCCAAGATGGGTACCTAAGGTCGAGGCAAGGCAAGGCTGTCCCTATAAGGGCTTCCTTCCTCAGGGAGTATTGCCTGGTCCGGAGCCCTCAACACTAGCATGTTACACAGCGTTGTCCGGGAGTAATTTAGGGTCTAATATATATGTTGTTCCTTGGATAAAATCTGGATAGCTTAGAAGCCAAACACACTAAACACTCAACCAGCTAGGCACACTCTCAGAGTAGTAGCTAGCAGCTCAAATAAAAGTTAAAATAAAAAATTATAAAGTTGGTGAATCGCCGCCAGTGTACTTCCCCAGCACGAATTCATCAACTAATTTTTTGCTCTCCTTCCAAAAATCAATGACAGTTATTAGAGTTTTTTTATTAAGCCTTCCCCCGAATCTCACTCTCCCATTGACCGATTTGGCTGAAAATCAATATGTGTAGTCCATATGGGACTCTGAATACACATGTAAAATTTCGTGTTAATATAATCATTCTCTCTGGGGTTATCGTCTTCACAGGCATACACAGAATGGGCTCAAAAAACATGGCGAATCATCGTGAATTTAATTAAATCGCTCCATCATCAGGTCCATAATATTAACCTATCTATACAAATTTGTTACTCATTGTAGTACCAAAACTTGGGTCTACATAGTATGTACTTATAGAATACAGAACCCGGGTGTATAGCAGAGTAGATCAACTTCTTTTGACGCTGATTGGAGTGTGATACGTTTGAAAGTAGGTCACATTCGCAACCATTCAAAATCCTCAAATTTGGCTAATTTGCTCAATAGCCGCTCGCTGCTCGTTTGATCGAATGACGCGTCGCGAACCTAAAGGTCATCCAAGTTGTCTCAACTAACAACTATATTTATTCATACTTCCCCGACTATACGAAGTATAGAGAGAGAAACGTTATGTAATCAGCCAGAATTGCAAAGTTGAGTTCCAAAAATAATTTGCAGGTGCATTATCGGAAAAGTACTTCCCCAGAACGAATTAATCAACTAAGTTTTTGCTCTACCACCAAAACCAATCGACCGTTTTGGCTATACATTAGGGTGGAGTGAAAAAAAAAGTTTTTGAAATTGAAAACGCCTGGAGGCGCAAAAGTTGACCATTGGTGAGAGTAACACCCATTTAAAATTTGGATGAAATTCGAAAATATCTTCTGTCCCCACCAGAGCCAGTTATGTTTCACTATAGCGTACTGAAGGTTCCCGGAGGGTTTTTCGGCGATAACTTTATTCTTGGCAGAGCTACGATAATTTGCAATATATCATGAGTCATAATAACTAACGATATATTTTGTGAAATAGACAATATTTTTAAAAAACATAATAATACATAATTTTTTACATAACTTATCCTATACCATATATCTGGTAAAGGGTATATGTGGTTGGCAGGACTGAATATCAAGGAACGTATAATCACATGAGCAATCAGGTCTCTCAGTGAGCTGAATAGTTCGCGCCGGAGAAGTACATCACCAGAAATTAACCAAAAACTTAATTTTTTTATGTATTTATCTTTTTTTTCGCCATTCTCTAACTTCGCTCATACTTCTAGATGAGGCGTCTATACCCGAGTCACGTCGAGATCCGTCCACCTTAGTGGCAGAACGATGCCAATTCGCCGTTCCATCGCATACCTTACTTCCTACCCGGTGACAAAAGACTCCTTAACTAGAAATCTTCACATAGTTAACGTTTCGCTTCTGGTCGAATCACTATTATCTGATCCCCGACCAGCCATTTTTGGACTAGGAATTTTCTTATAAGGCAATTGAAATGAAAAACGTTTCTTGTTTTTTTTTTGATGCCGGTTTCTATAGAAATCAGCTTAGGTACTCTCCCCGTTGGATAGACCTACCTTGAGCACGCCGTCCTTTAAATGATGGTCCATAACGCTATGTCAGGTACTCTATAAAGTACCCCATAGTAAAGCTTTTGGGATATCAAATTTCTTTTTATTAATTATACTCCTAAATGCCTAATTCGATTTTTTCACTTCCTCAGATATATAAAGTATACGAAATGTTATGTAATCGGTCAGAAATTTGATCCCGAATTTTTCAATGAATTTAATCTTTTCCGACCTCCCGATTACAAAAATGAAAAACACATTTCTGTCTATTTGTGTGTCTGTAAGCACGATAAGTACTAACAGAATGAATGTATCGACACGAAATTTTACATGTATAACCAGAATTCCAGATGGAGAACACCTATTGATTTTCAGCTAAATCAACCATAAGGTGGTCTAACTCAAAACCTAAAACCTGCCGATGTAATAAATGGTTATTAGGAAAAATAAAAAAATTTTCCCTCTCAACAATACTAGTCATGATTACGATACCAGGAAGAAAGAAGACTTTCGAATAACTAAACATTGCTCTTCTCTTTCTGAAAAAAGTATAACTCATAAAGGAAATAATTTATTTAATGCCCTTCCCCACTTCTTAAAGTCAATAGATACAATAAAAAATTTAAACTTCAACAGAAAATTTTTATGTTAGAGGAAACCCTTTACACGGAAACGGAATTTTATTCTCACTGTTCAAAAATAATAATATATATATATATTTTTGTATTTATTTATCTTAAGACACAACTATGCAAAAAATGTACAACTGGGCTGACATATACTATACAAAAATAATAAAAATAAAATAAAATAATAAAAATAAATACGACATGAAAGGCTTGAGAGAGGAAAAACACCCAGCGGTGAACCCTCATGACACCACTTCATACCAGGAGATCTCTATGCCAAACTCTCTTTAATCTTCTTGGGGGATTGTGGGGTAAATTTGTACTTAAGATTTTGCGAACTTCCGGATTGGTGTGTAAGTAAAGTTTGGTGTAGAAACGTTGGTATAAATGTTTAATGGTTGTGTCTATGGGTGTGACGTTGAAGTCGCGGTGTAAAGTCTTGTTGCTAACGTATGGTGAGCATTGCGTGATAGTCGGAGAGTCTTGGATTGAAATACCTGTATATTTTTGATGTTCGAAGTTTTGGCTGTACCATATATTTGTATGTCAAAGGTCCAGAGAAGTTGGACTAAGAGAATAATATAATCACAATAAAGAATCGTGTTTCATATCCAAAAACATTATTTGATACAAAGCTTTCATTTTTATTTTTTGGGCAGAGTTCCTCCACACTTTAAAGTCGAATGTACGTTATTGTTTTATTTATTCATTTATATATTATTTGTTTAGACTTTTTTATTTATTAATTTATAATTTAATAATATTTATATTTATTTTATTTATATATATTGTTATAGTTACATTATTTTCTTTTTCTTTTCTATATCTTGCACATTGGGATCTGATGAAGGAACGTAAGAATGTCCCGAAACATCGTTGGTATAAAGACACTTCCGAAGAGTTTTTTGAAAAATAGTTATCTTAATTTTTATTAAATTGAAAAATGTGTCTACTTATTATGATTTTATCTGTTTTATTTTTTTATTTTAAAGTATTTATTTCTTCAGTTTTTATTAATTTCATTTTACTTTTTTTAATAGTTTTGTTATTACTACTAATCATAGATGTGTTAGACTCAAGTAGTTATAAATCTAATTTATAAGCTATCTTAATGTATAAATTCTTTTGACGTATCCTATTACCATGTATTGGTTTAACCGAAATAAATTTATTATTATTAATGTATCGACACAAAATTGAAAGTATATGATCTATGTAAGTCAACTAAATATATATTTTAGGCCAAACGATTTTGGTAGGAGGGCAGAAACTTTATTGATTAATTCTTTCTGGGGACGTACACTGCCAGTTTTCCTTCGATTTTCTTTTTGTAATAATATTGCTTTCACAAATTAAGAGAAACCAAAACAATATTCAACTAACTACGGTAATTCAATATAATTGTCTCCTCCAGAGATGGTTATTAAATCCATGCTTGGCTAATTTCTGTTAATATTTGTAAAATAGTTATCTCTAATTGCAGAGGATAAGAGTAACGGGACTCTTGTTGAATAGCCCACAATCTATGTTCACATTTACATCTACATACCAACAAGAATTAATCACTTAATTTTTCGCTCTTCCTCCAAAATTAATCGACCATTCGGGCTAAAAATTAATACTTGATAAATAGGGGTTTCTGAATCCACAAACGAAAGTTTTAGTCAATACATTCATTGCATTGGGTGTTATTAGGGTTTTCGAGTCGAGCACTTTTCCTCTGATCCCAGTGTTGCCTTCGACCGATTTTGTGGAAAAGTAATAGAAATCCTTATAGGGTTTTGAAATTAAATATAAAATTTCATGTCGATACATTCATTACATATGACCTCGTAGTTAAAGCCCGAGCATGAGTCATAAAACCTAACCTAACCCTACATATCGTAATATTTATCTATATATAGTTGAAAAAACGTGACAAATGTAGGACTCTCACAGTAGAATAAGGTTCGTGTCCACCAGAGGGATGAAAGAGCTCTTTGATAGTAGGCGATAATAATAATAATAATAAATTTATTTCTGTTAAACCAATACATGGTAATAGGATACGTCAAATGAATTTATACAATAAGATAGCTTATAGATTAGATTTATAACTACTTGAGTCTAACACTCCTATGATTAGTAGTAATAACAAAACTATTAAAAAAAGTAAAATGAAATTAATACAAACTGAACAAATAAATACTTAAAATTATATGAGTACACAAACAAAATTAATAGAAGATAGGTACGTTTATAATAAGTAGACACTTTTTTCAATTTAATAAAAATTAAGATAACTATTTTTCAAAAAAAACTCTTCGGAAGTGTTTTTATCCCAACGATGTTTCGGGACGTTCTTACGTCCATCATCAGGTCCCAATGTGCGAGATATAGAAAAGAGAGAAAACAATGTAACTATAACAATATATGAAAAATTATATATATATATATTTATATAGATTAATTATAAATAATTATAACGTACATTGGACTGACCTTTAAGGTGTGGAGGAACTCTGCCCAAAAAATAAAAATGAAAGCTTTGTATCAAATAATGTTTTTGGATATGAAACACGATTCTTTATTGTGATTATATTATTCTTTTTGAACAGTGAAAATAAAATTCCGTTTCCGTGTAAAGGGTTTCCTCTAACATGAACATTTTTAGTTGAAATTTAAATTTTTTCTTTGTTTCTATTGACTTCAAGAAGTGTGGAAGGGCATTATATAAATTAATTCCTTTATGAGTTATACTTTTTTCAAAAAAAGAAAAGATATGATCTCGTAGTTTTAGCGCAGGAATTATTCACAATAACTAACTAAAATCGAATTTATGATCGATTACATAACCTTCCCGTTCGTATATCTGTTGAAATAAAAACGGCTGTTAGTACAATCCATATATTTTCAATAGGCGCTGAACTAAACATTTATGTTAATCTACGTGTAAGGATATATAGTAAATATGTTGGAGTGTGACATAAATGTACATATTTCAATATTATGTCACTTGAAACATAGTATACTTCAACATTTACTATGTTTCAAATAAAATTACGATAGAGTTTAACGATTTGAGAGAGTGGCCGACTGAAATACGATCCACTATTTCCTTTTGTTAACTGCTTTCATAAGCTGAGTGTCTTGTTTGCTTCGCTGTACAGTGTCAGTTCGGAGAACTTCAACTCAGACTACGCCGACAATGACGACAATGAATGACCTTCCGTTTTATTTTCCCTACAGTCGTCAGCAATTTTTTGAAAAAAAAAAATATATATATTTTTGTCATCATAAAGTTCACTCAAATAAGTGTTCTCAAATTAAAATGATATAGTGTCAGCGCAACTGTAACTTTCGAACGTACAATCCAATTTTACTTTACCCAATCAAAATGGTGTATAGGGGATGTTATGCCAACGGTCAGAAATTATAGGTTAGGTTAGGTTTTATGACTCAAGCCCGGGCTTTAACTACGAGGTCATATCGCCTACTACCAGAGCGCTCTTACATCCCTCTAGTGGACATGAGCCCGAGTCTACTATGGGAGTCCTAAATTTTGTTTACCCTTAATTTTTATTCACCTAGGGTAGGGGTCTTTAAAGAGTACCTGACATCGTACAGGCTCGGGACCATCACTTAACGTCCCATCCGAAGGACGGCGTGCTTAAGTTTATTTTACTTCCTACATAAAATAAACTAAGGCTCTCGGTCGGTTTACGAACCCACGATCTTGAGTTCAGAAGACAAGTACGCATACCATTGACCTACCGGCGCCCTCTTTATGATATGAATATAATATATATACTTACTTTTTTTTTTTTTTTTTTCACAGCTTTATTCATCGCTCAATTTTTTTTTTGTTTATACAACCTTGCAAAAAGACGTTTCGAGAAAAGCTCCCATCTTCAGTATCTATGATAGTGATCATTATAAGGAAATATTGATCACAATAAAGATCAGGGAATCAATTAAAGATACTGGGAGTTTTTTCCAAAACGTCCATTTACTAGGTTGTAAAAACTAAAAATTGGGAGAGTAATAAAATAGAGGACGCCGGTAGCTCAGAGGTAGCATGCTAGTCTACTGAGCTCAAAATCGCGGGTTCGAAACCCGGCCGAGTCCCTTATTTTTTTTCATTTGGGAGGTGAAAAAGTCTTGAGCAAGACTTCGAATGGGAGCTTGTGCACAGTCAGGTACTCGTTAGAGACCCTTACCTTAGTTGAATAAACTTGGGTACGCAAAATTTAGGAAACTCACAGTAGAGTCGTGGAGTGAGGTTCAGTGGCGTAGCTAGTTCTGAGTGGGTTCTGTATTAACATTTCTTGGGGAGCCCTTTTTCGTAAAATAAACAAAAACTCGCATAAACTAAATATATTTGAAAATAACAAAAAGAGCCCAACTCTACTGTGGGAGTCCTAAATTTTGTCTACCCTAAATTTTTATTCACCTAGGGTAGGGGTCATTAAAGAGTACCTGACATCGGACAGGCTCGGGACCATCACTTAACGTCCCATCCGAAGGACGGCGTGCTTAAGTTTATTTTACCTCCCAGATAAAATAAACTAAGTGCCTCGGTCGGGTTTCGAACCCACGTTCTTGAGCTCAGAAGGCAAGGACGCATACCACTGAGCTACCAGTGCCCTCTCAGAAATTATATGCACAATCAATTAATTTGAGTTTTTGCTCTCCCATTTATAACTAATCGCCTGATTGGACTGAAAATCAATAATAGTTGATTTAATCAAAGGATTCTGAAATTAATAATACATTTTGTGACGATAAATTTATAACAGCTGCAGCTACTTACATTTATTTATTTATATTTTTTTATTTATTTATTTAGATTTTGTTATTTATTCCTTTATATTTTTTTCAATATATATATATATAGGTATATATTGTTTTTTATTATTTATTTATATTTGATATCGTTACATTTTTTTCTTTCTCTTTTCTATATCTCGCACATTGGGACCTGATGAAGGGACGTAAGAACGTCCCGAAATATCGTTGTGATCAAAGACACTTCCGGAAGAGTTATAAAAAATGTATCCACTTATTATATGTATCTATGTACGAGTATTAATCATATGTGTCAGACTCAAATAGTTATAAATCTAATTTATAAGCTATCTTAACGTATATATTCTTATGACGTATCCTAATATAATGTATTGGTTTAACGAAAATAAAATTATTACTATTATTATAATTTTAGTTTTTGTGTTGCACCCCTCTTCTGATCCCTTTTTCGCTTCAGCTAGTTGTGCAGAAAATTAATAGGTGCCGTCCATATGGTGATTTGAATGTAAATATGAAAATTTCGTTTCAATATATTCATTAAAATGGCAGTTATTAAAGTTTTTGTGTTAAGCCTCCCCTTTAAACCCCCCCCCCCCCCCCCTTCAATTGGCTCATTTGACTGGAAAGTGCCGTCTTTATGAGGTACTGGATACTCATATAAATTTTCGCCTCGATACATTCATTCTATCGAGAGTTATCATGTTCACAGACACACAAACAGATTTTTTTTTTTTTTCATTTTTGGAATTTAAAAATTATTATTTCTGCCCAAGGATCTCCACCGGTAAAATTCTAGCCAATAAAATGAAAAGATAAATTATCAAACTTACCATTCATCTGTGGGAGAGGCTTATCTAGAAGAAAATCGCTCTTTATCATATTATGTCACCACCTGAAAACACAAAACATAGAATTTTATGTCTATATACAACATACTAACGACCATTTCCAACAGCGTTTTTTTGCCAAAAAATGAAATATTATTACAGGGGAGGAAAAACGGGCAGGGCGTCTGCGAAACGTCGTTCACTGAGCGCGCCAGCTGAATTTTGCGAAGCTCCCGAAACAGTCTCGCTCGCTCTGCACCGGACATTGGGGTACCTGTGTGGGGTACCTCCTCTTTCCAACTACAGTCGACTCTCGATAATTTGAATCTCTCAATAATTTGAAGTTTTGCCCGGGTCCCTTGAAAAACACTCGATAAATTGAACAAAATTAATGTACATTTGGTCCCCTCGGTAATTTGTCTCATGTGCAGGAAGAAATAGGTCACGTCTGGGTGAATTTCCTCTTCTGGAGGAGGCTTTGGTTTGGAGGCTTTTTTCTCAGCTCTCATCACTATAGAAAACTCCCTGGAAACTGCAAGATGGTCGTTTACTCAAAAGAAAATTACGGACTTCTTTTCAAAATGAACATTTGCCTATAATACTTTCATTTTTATGTTTTTGTACCAAATTCGTCTGTTCATCTGTAGTCTATATATATAAAATCTAATGTCTGTATGTTAGTGTTTTATACACTCCTAAACTTCGATTCGATTTTGTTCCTATGTTCAGCAATTATGTTCCTCGAGTCACCGAGAAGGTTTAGAACATAGTTTTATCCCACCCTTACCCCACCCACCCCCGCAATTCGTGCATTCGCTTATGGAACTAATATCATTGAACGAATTGGCATAAAATGTTTTGTATTAGATTATAATCAAATCTCTATATATAGAGCACGGAAAATGTTTAAGACTTCTTTCTACCCTACCCTTACTTTACCCACGTACCCACCCCTGCATTTTGTCCATTCGCTTATGGAACAAAAATTATTACACGAATTGGCGTAAAATGTTTTGTATTGAATTAAAATGTTTTGTACTGGATTTTAGAGAGCACTGGAAATGTTTCTGACTTCTTTCTACCCTACCCTTGCCTTACCCCTGTACCATTTATTATTATTATTATTTACAAATCTTATATATATAAAATGAATGTCCGGCTGTATGAGGCTTATAGAATGCGAAACTGTCGAAGCTATTGCGCTCAAACTTATGGGTTATGTTTGACAAATCACTGGAACGGTTTAAAAAATGGTTTGACAACTTTTAATTTTAATTTTTTTTTTTTTTTTAATTACAAAAATAGCCATTGCAACTTATAGCGGGTTTAGTTGCTAATTCATATAAAGATAAGAGTAAAGGGCTAATTTCTAGCAATCCTCGGCGCTGATAACCCTCGTAGTTGCCCCAAAAAAGCAAAACTACTAGTACTACACAAACCAGATATTTTCACATAACTATGATAGTACTAATTGGACTCACATAGTTTTTTTTTTTTTTTTTTTTTTTAACGTTTACCTGGTCAAAAGATTGGTGCACGATGTTGAAATAGTGAAAAGAAAAAGTGAATGATAGAGTTTAACCTTGACAAAACGTTATGAAACAGAAGTGCCCCCCCCCCTCACTTCCCAGGTGCCCTTGTTTTGTCACAAAATATTCACTGGATAGAAATTTGTGTGTGCACATGAACGTGTTATCAGTGCCGCGCCGCCTGGTGACCTGATAATGCGGCTTGAGATAACAAAACCCTGTTACCGTCTCAGCTTTTTTAAACACCTTTTCATTCACTAGTGGCCCATATAGATATTAGGTGGGAAAATGGTAAGTATATATAGTGTGGCCATAATAGGACATTCTTATACCAATCACTTTTGTTCAGGTCATAGGTACTTCCGCATGGTCTCACATAAATATATTTTTTTCTTTATTGTTTTTCCTTTTTGATAAAAACTAACAATAATAAAAAGAGTTAGTTATTGTCATTCATGCCCGGGCTATAACTCGTAAGTCATTTCGCCTACTACCTGAGCGTTTTTTTTGTACAATGAGAGATTATGCTTATCCTAAATTTTTATTCAACTGGCGTAGGGGGTCGTTAATGAGTACCAGACATCGAACAGGCTCGGGAACATCGCTTAACGTTCCATCTGAAGGACGGAGCGCTCAACGTTTTTTAACTTCTCACATTAGCCTGTGTAAATTTTACAAGATACCAGCTTATATTTATGATCTAATCACAAAATATTCGCAGGTCGCCGTTGTTTAATAATGTTTTGAAACTCACTTTTTTAGACATGAGATCGATTTATGCGAAAACGATTTGTCCTATCGAAAAATTAGTTCATACAAAAAATATTCGTTATAACATTTTCAATCGTTAATGGATTTGAAATTTGAGATAGGACCAATATCACCAAAGTTATATCGCCACAAAAAAACGTAAATTAACCACCCCCCTGTTAACGAGTACCTGACATCGTACAGGCTCGGGAACATCGCTTAACGTTCCATCCGAAGGACGGCGTGCTCAACGTTTTTTCACTTCTCAGATAAAGAAGCCTCGGCCAAGTTTAAATCCTGCGATTTTAAGCTCAGTAGGTAAAATAATAAGAAGATATTTTAAAATATGTTGCTGAATTACAATTCAACAACTCATATGGAACTTTAATTTACGTTCTTTGTGGCGGTATAACTTTGGTATATTGGTCCTATCTTAAATTTGAAATACATTAACGATTGAAAATTTAATAACGAATATTTTTTGTATGCACTAATTTTTCGATAGGACAAATCGTTGTCGCGTAAATAGAACTCACGTCTAAAAAAGTTGGTTTCAAAACATTTCTGAGCGGTTAGTATCTCGCAAACCACGGCGACCTGCGAAGATTTTGTGATTAGATCATAAATATAAGCTAGTATCTTGTAAAATGTACATAGGCCCCCGAATGGTATTAATTTTCGTCTGATTTCTGTCAAAATCTATTCAGGTGTATTATCATCGCGAAAATGATCGAAAGGTATTCAGGGGATCTTGAAACGAGAAAATCCTAGAAAAAAAAACTGGGATTTTCGCACGACTAAAATACTTCCTTATTACGATAGTTCCCGATAGAATGAATATATCGACACGAAATTTTATATTTATCTAGAATTTCATGATAAAATCTATTGATTTTCAAATCGGCCATAAGGAAGGGGTGATTAGTGGGGAGGCTTAACACGAATATTCTGAATAATCCCGAGAATATTCTTAATACTGTAAGTTTGTGGATTGATAGTGAGTCGGAATTCAGGATCTCGGGATACCAAATCCCAAGTAGGTATGACCGTATACCAAAAGTGAGGGATGTCGAGTCATCGAGATCTCCTCAAATGCTGCTTAAGGCTCCCTCGGATGGTCATTTGTTGAATTTTTTGACTATTATCGGCTACTATTTCCTCGATTTGCCGTTACTCCATCCACCCAGTCTGGCGCCGTCACTTCCATAAGTCAGCCTCTATGACCTTATGGTCATTCTCACTTTACTTTCCCCAACTATAAGAAGTATAGGGGAAATTTTGTAATCGGTCAAAAATTTGATGGGGAGTTTCATATTTTCCGACCTCTAGATTCCATGGGTCTGTGAACACGATAACTGCTGATAGAATGAATGTATCGACACAAAATTTTATATATATCTAGAACCCTCTAATATCGACACCTATCGACACACCTTTCAGTCAAATCGGCCAAAGGGGAGGGAGGATTGGGGAGAGACTTAATTAAAAAACTCTAATAACTGGCATTGAAATTCAACACAAAATTTCATATGTGAATTGAAAACACAATAAGGGAAGGGGGATCAGAGAAAGGCTCAACCAACAAAAACCAATAACTGCTGAAGTAATGAATGTATCGACATGAAATTTAGTATGAGAATTTAGGAGCCACTAGTGAAGCAGGGGCGGCTGCGATGGCTGGGGAATTTACAGAGGATGGAATCAGACATATTGCCGAGGAGGATACTGGAGGGACACCCGGGAAGACAATGAAGTAGAGGTAGACCCCGCTTACGTTGGCTGGAGGACGACCTCAGAACGATGGGTGTGAGAAGATGGAGACGGGAGGTCGAGGATAGAGAAGAATGGCGGAAGATCGTTGCGGAGTTCCAGGTTCTACAAGGACCATAGCACCAGGGAAAGTAAAGTAAGTAAGTATTTAGGAGCCACTATGTAATCGGAGCATACCCAGGATTTTATTTCGGGGGGTTATATATAATATATATTATATGTATATTATATACACACATATATATATATATATATATATATGTGATATAGGTACACATATATATATGTGTGTGTGTGTGTGTGTACATAGTTAATTGTTTTAGGGTCATTACAAAATTAATTCAAGTATTCTAGCTTTTGTTTGTGCAAGCTTGTTTAAAACTGTTTCAGGGTCTAGATGAATGTAACTATTAGGAAAATTTTAATTTCGGGGATGGATTGATCCCCCTGCTTTGTAAATCAACTGTTGAATATTAGCGCAATCGGTCGACTATTTTTTGAGGGGGAGGGAACAATTAATTGATTGATTCGTTCTGGGGAAGTACATATCTGATGATCCTTATTGGCAACATAAGTCTTGTCAATCCTTAGATAATTTCACTTTCACAGCTGCACGATGTCTAGGGGATGTTATGTAATCAGATAGAAATTGTGGATTAAGGATGTGTGAAACAAACAGTCATAGTGGATAAAGGTTTAAATCCTGGATCTACAGATCCTTACCAAACTAACAAACTGATCCTATATTGTTATTCTGAATAGCAGGCTCTGAGCCTGGACCGACAATTTCACCGTGACCCAACCTTATCACGGCCAACCTCTTTGACCTCTCATCAACATAATTCATCCTATCAAGACTGAACCCTGGAACACGGATTTTTGTTTAGATTCATCTTACACTGATGGATTTGATTTTGTGAATATAATTTTTTTTTTTACTCCTCCCAGCAATAAGAAGAATAAGGGAAGTAATGAAATCAGTCAGAAATTCGATGTTAAGTTTTCACGGGAATTTCAACTTTTTCAACCTCCAGATTCCAAATATGAAAAAAAAAGAAGCTGTCTGTCTATGCCTGTGAGCACGATAAATCCCGAAAGAATTTATATATATATATATATATATATATATAAATTCTATATATATATATATTTTTTTTTTAAACAAATATATACAATATATAATATATAGTATATATACAATATATAATAACCAAATGTGATACATAATGAATAAATGTCTTGGATGTTGAAAGAGAAATCATTCAATAATGACACTCCATTATCTTGTTATTACGGATGAGAAAGAGAAATTAAAAATATATAAAAAAAAAAAAAAAAAAAAATAGATGAAAAAGAAACATACAACGTTCGTAGATGATTAGTCTTCAATCCTAGTAGGTCTCGATGCCATTGCCGCCTCAGTCTCCGAACATGAATGAAGGGTTCTTGTGGAAAGTTTGCGGACTAAAGGATTAGGGTGAAAGGAAAGGGTAGAATGGAATTTTCTGTAGCGGGGTTTAATTACATCCCTTACAAAGGGAATCTGCAGGTCATTGTGAAGGATAGTATTTGAGACGTAGAATGGAGCGTTTGTGATTTTACGAAGGATACGGGTTTGGATTCTATAAGAATTCGAAGGTTTAGTTGAGCCCCAGAGTTCAGCTCCATATTGGCTTCAGTAATTGGTTGTAAATGAGTCTTTTATTACTTAATTTAAGTTTCAACCTGTTGTCTAAAAGTCGTAATAAGAGTTTCTTTCGTTGATTAAGTTTTTGTCTTTTAAGTCTAGTATGAGGATTCCATGTCAGGCGAATAAATATATCGAAACGAAATTTCATTAGTGAATTCAGCCAAATCGCCCAAAGGGAATAAAGGGATTAGGGGAGAAGCTTCTCAAACTCCTATAAATGCCTTTACAATGAATGTATCAAAATGAAATTTCATACTTGAGTTCAGAGTACAATGAGGACATAACCTGTCAAATATCAGCGATATCCGACGAATAAAAAGACGGGTTCAATTCAATAACCTAAAAACTGCCGAAGTAATGAATTTATTGAATCAAAATTTAATATGAGGATTTAGGAGCCCTTATGTAAGTCAACTATTGAATATTAGCGCAAACGGTCGATTAGTTTTGAAAGGGGGGGGGGGGGCGTTAATTGATTAATTCGTTCTGGGGAAGTACATTGCCGGTGATTTATCGACGACTTTCTTCTTAACTTCTGCCAGCTATAACAAGTATACGGGAAGTTATGAAATTGGTCAGAAATGGGATGTTCATATTCCAAAAGTGAAAAACGTAACGAAAGAACAAATTAAACAATTATTATAGACAAATATTGAAATTAAAAAAATTAAAAGTAGTGGGTATTGGTATTGATACAAATTGGTATTGGCCAACGGTGAAGTATATTACACTGACCGCGGTGTTAATTTGAGCTCTCTTATAAAAAAAAAAAAACATTAAGGCGTAGTCAAGGTCCACGCCGTAGATTTTCCGTGAAAACGTGGGGATAAAATCATTTTTCATTTTCTTTTCGATGCTGCCGTAGCTCTTGCATTTTCTCCACTAGACTTTTTAGGTTTTTTAGGTTATTCATATGAGACGACATCTTTAATTTTTTTACAATTTTCAATTTAATACAGATTTTTACATATATTTCGGCAAATATTTTTATTGTTTCACTTTGAGTCCTAGTAGTGCTCCTTAAGCTCTTTACAATGACATCCGAATCAACGTCCTATCTAAACGCGTTATCACGCTACACTAATTTATAATTCTACACAACGCTAATTCGCAACAATCATCCGCCGGCGCCCACACTAGCCCGATAACGTCACAGGCAAAACAAACACTGCACAACGAACACGTACAGACATGCTCTATCCATTGTGACCTCAACCGTTGTTATCGCATTATTAGTCTCGTAGTTATTATCGATTGAAATCTGACGGTATTTTGTAACAAGAGAGTGACCGGCAATCACTGTGCTTAACGAGGGAATAGACGTTTTCACGACAAAAAAAAATAGGTCCCCCCTAACCCCTCCCCCCCCCCCCTCTACAATTCCCCTAATACCCTTGTTCACAGACAGACACACATAGTCGGAAAATAGAAAATTTCGGTGAAAACTCAACATCCGATTACAATAACCTACCCTAAACTTTGTATTGAGCTGGGGAAGTAAAACATGAGAAGTCACGGCCTCTCAGATTAGTAGACAGCAACACTAACAACCAGACCATCGGAGCCCGTCCGTAGATAATTCTTGAACTAATTTTCCAGGTGAGCTCCGTGCTTGTATGAGGACCAGGTCAACCAACCCGCCCTCCGAGTCACTCAGTTCCAACGGTCAGTCTACCGGAAATTAACTGTTATGTGAAGCACATAAGAAAAATGTATCTACTTTTTTTTATTTAATATATAAATTATAGGCACGTGAGGGAGGGATATCTAGAGCAAATTGCTACAAGTTTTTATTTATTGAAATTTACGAGACAAAGCACTCCTAATCGATTATAAATGTCGATATATCTATTCTCATAGGAAGCTTTCCTACTCGCGTATCTTATATAAAAAAATCGATTGTTATCTGATAAAAAAATCTATCGATTGATAAAAATCGAACAAAATTGAATTGGTTGGTAATACTAACTATTCACTCTCCGTTTAAACCCAATCGATAGGGTTAAAAAACAATAATTAACTAAAACATCCTCAAACTAAATTTCCTGATCTTCTTTCGAGAAATCGACATGTATCATCTTATGGGGTTTTGTCAATGAAATGAAATGAAGAAGAGTGAATGAAAAATAATCTTTATTCTGGGACATACAAAGATACAACTGTTGCTACGGTGCAACAAGCAGCGTCTATGATGGTATTGCTATGTTGGCGTGAAGGGCATGTGAGAGAAAGGCCACCCAGTGGTAGGTCCTCGGGACGAAAATTTACCTTAATTATTAGGACAAGAACAGGAAATAAAATAAATAAATAAAAAGGAATTGAAAGACAATTTTGACGGATGGGTAAGAGAGATGATAAAAGTAAAGGAAAATAATGTGAAAAAAAAATAAATATAAAATATTAAGAACGAATAGGATTTAAGGAGGCAGTAAGTCGCGGTTCCGTCTTCTCTTCAACCTTCGTGGGTGGTTTTATGGTAAGTGTTGTGAAGATAAAGTACGTATTTCTGGGTTTGTATGTGTGTAAAGTTTTCTAAAAAACCGTATGTAAGTAGTTAGAATTGTGTCGGGTACTGTGTGTATCATAAAATCGTTGTGAAGTGTTCTGTTGTTTATGTATGGGGGCCACTGTGTTATCAGTCTGAGGGTATTTGACTAAAACGTCTGCATTCGTTTGATGTTGGATGTTTTTGCTGTGATATTTGGTGTACATGTCCATAATGGTTTCAGTAGGTAAGTGTAACAGTTTCGTTTTTGTGTCATGTCTAGATAGACTTGAAAAATAAAACTTGTTTATTTAAGATGTTGTCTAATTTCACTAACTATATATACATGGGAGTACTTTCGGTATTTCTATCATCCTCAGCCAAAAGCATAAGATATAAGTCTTATCTCTTATGCTTTTGGCTGAGGATGGTAGAAATACCGAAAGTACTCCCATGTATATATAGTTAGTGAAATTAGACAACATCTTAAATAAACAAGTTTTATTTTTCAAGTCCATTTGAATTATTTCACAATATCTCTGCAATAATGTCAGTTTTCATGTCTAGATGTTTACCATACCAGAATATCAGCTGACAATACGTTGAGAAGAATAAAAATAAAATAAAAGAGGTCTCTAGAAATAAATACTAAATGTTAAAAACAGGCAATGAGTAAAACAATATAATAAACTAGAGAAACATGATAAAGAGAAATAATAATAGAAAAATAGGAAATATAGAAAATAAAGAATGAATAATAATGTGAAACATGATAACAATGATGAATTACATATGAATTGTAAAAAACTGGACTGATGAAACAGAAGAGTAACAATCTGTCCAGTGGAAAGAGAGACTTATAGGAAGACGAGGACTATCTCATAGGAGCTAGCCTTAGGAATCAGAGGTTTCTGAGTTAGGAGATAATGGAAAAGTTGGGACTTAAATGAAAGAAGAGTAGGAGCATGGCGGATCTGGAGAGGGAGAGAGTTCCAGAGGGAGTTAGCCTGGATAAGGAAGGAGTTGTGGTAGGTTGTTGTCCTGTGGGAAGGGAGATGAAGATCAGAGGGACGGGATCTGGTGACTCAATCACAAGTCAATGTGTCCTTACAAAGGAGATTATAGGTGATTTTGTGTTGTCTCCCTTCCCTTTCGTCTATCTGACTGAAAATCAATAGGGTTGTCCTTAGAGGGTTCTGGACACACAGAAAATTTCGTGTCAACACATTTATCCTATCGGGAGTTATTGTGTTCACAGAAAAGACACACAAACAGGTATACTTTTTATTTTTATTTTTGTATTCAGGAGGTCGAAAATCATGAAATTCCTGAGTGAATTTTTGACCGGGTACATAACATCCCCTACATTTCGAATATCGGTTCTTGATATAAATATAATTCATCTTATAGCGATTTCATGTTGATTTTTAAACGAAATTTTCATGATTCAAAAAATTAAGAAAAAAGTTCCTGCCACAACCCCATTGACGACACTTTTTTTTAGTCAAGTCGGCCAAAGGGAGGGGGGGGGGGGGGGGGGGGGGGGTCAGAAGAAGCGGGCTGATTCAAAAACCCGAATTCTCTGAATAAGAAACCTATTGTTTTTTTTAACAAAATAGGTAAATTAGGTTTAGAGGGAGAGGGCAAATTCAGTTCATTATATTGCGCTGGTACATAGCCGGTGATTCATCGGGTTGGAAAATATAAAATTTTAGGTGAAAACTCAATATTATATATATTAAATATACGTATTTACGTCCTGCACTTGATATATATATATATATATATATATATATATATATATATATATATATATATATATATATCAGAGCGATCTTTCGTCACTCTGGTGGACATGAGCCTGAATCTACTGTGGGAGTCCTAAATTTTGCCTAACCTAAATTTTTATTCACCTAGGGTAGGAATCTTTAACGAGTACCTGACATCGTACAGGCTCGGGACCATCGCTTAACGTCCCATCTGAAGGACGGGTGTACTTAAGTTTATTTTACATCCCAGATAAAATAAACTAAGGGCCTCGGTTGGGTTTCGAACCCACGATCTTGAGCTCAGAAGGCAAGCACGCATACCACACATAAGCACGCATAAAAAACGAGACATTTCATGAACTGCCGGCATATTGTGAAATTACATTTAATGCCTAGGCTTGTCATGAAATGACATATTTACGTCCGGCACTTGATATTCTACACAATGTGACTCGTTAAACCATGTAACACTTGTTGAGGTTATAAGCTATATTTTATCTCACTTCAGTGTTAAGTTCACAGCTAAAATAGTTAAACAAATTGTGTTTCGCGATGGATAAAGATGAAGAGCTATTTTTCAATCATTATAATAACAAATTACAGCTCATAACCAAACAATCGTTCATATTCAATAGAACAACTAAGAAATGTATTTTAAAATATTTTATTTATTTATTTGTACTCAAAAACATATTATAAACATTAATAAATACCTTTTAAAGTTGTAAAGCATTTTTTAGTACTAATTGAAATGTTTTTTGGCTTTAAATTTAATTTAAACATGATAAAATCATATTTTACAATCTGCCTCAGTACCACTAAGGCATTTCATGAACCTTCAAAGTCTAAATGCCATATGATTGTGTTCATGAAGAAAGAATCGTCATTTCATGAAAAGCCTAGGCATTTAATATAATTTCATAATATGCCGGCAGTTCATGAAATAACTTGTTTTTTCGACGACGGATTTCACTAAGTGACTACGACATATGTATGTATATCAAGTGTGAACATTTCTTGCCTTAGTGTAGAGACTTGGACAACTCATATCAGACCTCAAAAGACGATTTGGACGACTGAAATCAATCATCGGACGACGATTGACATTATCGCTTGAAAACAAACTTCACATTTACAACACTATACTAAAACCCATCTGGACTTACGTCATCGAAATATGGGGATCAGCCAAAAAATCAAACATACAACGCCTTCAGTCAATGCAATCCATCAGACTACGCCACACTGCCAATGGGCCATTTTACGTTTCCAACCTCACATTACATAATGACCTCAACATCACATTTGTATCTTCTGCTATCAAGACACGATATCAAAATTTTCACGACAAACTTCATCATCACACCAATCCACTTATTCTTCAATTATCCACGAACACTCTACCCACAAATCCGCCATGACGTCTCATGCGGGCATGGCAGAGGGACCTGCTCCAGGACTAGCCTAGACTCCTCTTCGGTCACGTACCTCAGCAGTACAGCGACACACTTGCCACCGCACATCATCACAATCACTAGTGACAAATGTTGTCGTTGTGAATATGTAAATAAAAAAAAATATATATATAGTGTAGAGATGGGCGATAGTCGATAGTTGGCCACTATCGATAGTATCAATAATTCAGTAAGTTGCCGCTTTTCATGCAAAATATTTCCAATTCCAATATTATATTATAATATGATTATTTTATTTTTTCATATACATCTACCTAATTTAAATTATTCTATGTTATGGAGGATGAAAGGGGAATAAAAATATCAATCGAATAAATAATTGTTCTTTCAAATCGAACTTTTATTTTATAGAAATAACATTTTCTGTCCAAAATAATCGCATTAAGTATAACATTTGGCAAGAATTTTAGCACAAAACACCTATTGTAGTAAATCAAAAGACAATGAAGTAGGTACAATGGCATTAGATTCAACAATTTTTACTTCAATCAACAACTTTTATAAAACATTATCAAAAAATCAATTAACAATTGACGAAAAATACTTTTGTAAAACTTTATGGAACAGCAGGCAGTGGTGATCCAGCTTCTGCAGTGGGTTGTTTGGTCTTGGGTACCGGTTTATAAGTTTCTTGGCGCCTCAAGAGGTGATTCCTTAAGTTGGATGTGTTGGAACTAGATTTGAATAAAACTTAGCACAAAGTACATTTAGCACTTTTCTCATCATCAAAGTTAAAGTTCTAGAATAACTTTTTAGGAGCCATGATTGTCGTGAGGGCTTTGGTCGCATGGTCTGGTTTGCGGGTTCGCATCCCATCCTGGAGTGAGGTGAACTGGGTAACACCATTATAAAGAAAATTAATATCGATTATTACCTAGTCTATCGATGTGCCTATCGATATTACTATCGACTATGACCCATTCCTACCTTAGTGTAATGTACATACAGTGATATATACTTTGGTATATAATATTTCATTGACCCAAATAGTGATAATGGGGAAGGAACTGCTTGAGTGTAGATAAAACGGCACGAAGTACTTGGGGATCCTAAAAAAAGTTCATGACCTCTATGTCACGTGGTACTCCTTATCAGAGCGGTACTGATAACACGGCCTACACTGGTGTACATCCAAACCGTCACAGAACTGTCTTCCACCTTTCAACTTTGTTTACACTTTTACACAATTTGATAAATTTCATGGAAAATTGTCGGTGAATCAACCTACTTCCACAGCTATATAAATTATAGTTATGAAATCGGTCAGAAATTTCTCTGATTACAAGAACAAAAATCTCCGGCAATGTATTTCCCCATAATCTTTCGCTGTCCCTCTAAAAACAGTCGGCCGTTTCGCCTAAAAATCAATATTTGACTTACATGGAGTTTTTGAATCCTTATACTAATTTTTTGTTGAAAAATTCATTATATCGGCAGTGATTATACTTTTTTTGAGTTGATACCCTTTCCTGAACCTCTTTTCCCGCCGGCCGATTTTGCTGAAAATTAACAGGTATTCTCCAAACGTGATTTTGACTTTAAATATGAAATATCATGTTGATACATCCATTACATCGGCAGTTATTGGGGTTTTTGAGCTGAGCCACCTTCAAATTGTGTTTTTCTTAAATGTACATGTACAAAACAAGTCATATTACATTTATTTAAATATACATGAATTCGATCATTTCATTTCCTCGCTCAAAATCATCATTTATATTTATACACTTTATACTCTTAAAGCAGATTTTACATGCGCAGAAAAAATGCAAAGCGCAGCAGCAGCAAATGCACGCTATTGGCTGTGAGTGATTTAATTCTAAAAGCACAGAAACCACAGAGTGCATTTACTTCTGCAGCGCATTGCATTTTTGCTGCTCACGTAGTCAGCTTAAGTATTGCAGTCAGTGGTTACCTCAGGGGGGCTTCTAGGGGTCCGAGTCTCCAAAATTAATAAAGTTTGCAAAAAAAGTCTAAAAGTCTGCAGCGCATGGAAACTGTTCTATATTTCTAGTTCTATATATTAGGTTTGACTTAAAGAGGTTCTACTGTATTGAATATTAGCGCAAACGGTCGACAGGTTTTGGAGGGAGAGAGAATATTTCGTTGATTAATTTGTTCTGGGGAAGTACACGGCCGATGATTCACCGACGACTTGTTTTTGTACTTTTTTATACTTTATACTTATTATAACATCAACTAAAGTTATTTATTTAGTTGGAGGATTGACTCATGTTGGATACCCTTCAGAGAAGGAATAGTTTTTAGGAGTGAGAGGAAGTGGCATCCCTCGCATAGTAAAGAGACAGAAGGAAAGAACGTGTTCTGTAAAGGAGAGGAGTCGCCTTGTGTGACTCTGTCTGGATGTGGACATACCGGGAGAGTTGGACTTCCTTTGTGTCAAGTGTATCCAGTCCAGCCACGTACCCGGGGGCACCTCCAGGCAGAGTACGCCATATCCTGTCTGACGCTCACTCCAAGAAATGAAGGAAGACCAAAGGGCTCCATACCACATCTCAACATCTCATATGAGCATTCTATCCACCTCCAGGCAGAGTACGCCATATCCTGTCCGAAAATCATTAGGTGACGTTCTTATGAAATGTTATGGATGTATAAAAATTTTTTTTTAAAAATATTTTTTGAGTCAGAAGGTCGGAAAACGTGAATTTTCGATGAAAACTCAACATTGAATTTCGAATTAAAAAACTTCCCCTATACCTCGTACAGGTGGGGAAGTAAAAATGTTAATTTCCCGCTATTTTCATAATCAGCGACCCCCCCCCCCCCCCCAAAAAAAAAAAAAGGTAGTAGTCAATTTTCACATCTTTGTACAATGAAAAGTCCCTTTGAACCACTCTGCACCAGAAGATCTCCTCCCTGCACATCTTCGTCGCTGATAATTAATGGTATCTATGTATTATGTAAAGTGCCACTGAGGATGACATTGTACTGTACAAAAACTTGATCTGGTTTATAAAATAAACAGTGAGAAGACAAGTTCTTGTTTCATTTGTTACATCTCAACTCATCATTTATGAAAATAAACAGTTTGGACTTAAAATAAAATGATCATTCCTGCAGAAAGTTTTCGTTTATCAAACTTGAGTTTATAAATAAATTTTCAGAGCTTTAATTTATTCAAAAAGCTTGCTTTAAATAAACTATTCCAATTTGAATAAATATGGCAATACGTCTTGATATTTCTCTTTATAAATAATTCATTTGAAGCATTGAATTATTTTTTGATGCATTTCTTCTTGATAAGGAGACATGTTTTTACAATGGCCGTCAGTTAGGGTAATAGTGTATTGAATTTCAGGGCAGAGGCGTAACTTAAAATAAGTGCCCCCTCTCCTCCGTAAAATATTGTGTGCACTTTGTCAGTCTTATCAAGCTATAGCCAGCCCTGTGCTTCTAGTCGCAAAGTATACCATTTTAGTACAACGCATATCAATTTATTGAATTGTTTGTGGTAAAAAAATTGTTAAAAAAATACGTATGAATCACCTGCAATGTACTTCCCCAGCGCTATTGAGTCATCTTAGTTTTCGCTCTCCCTCTGGTTGAAAATTAGTAGGTTCTTTAACCCAAGGACTTCCTCATTCTAAATTAGGTTTTTAAGTTCATTATCATTAAGTTTATACACCGTTATTAGGACTGTTGAGTCGATTCGGCTGTTTGATGTCGTTCTTATATGTTTCTGAATGCACACATAACATTTTGTGTCCATATATTACTACTTAGTTTTCCCTCCCTTCTGGCCTCTGGTATAGCTGCCTTCCTCGCACTTTTTTAAATCATATTTTCTATTTGATCATAAATTTCTGTTCGTCTGCTTCTGTGTTTTCGATGTCTTCTATTCCCTTCCTTATTTCTTCTACATACGTTTGTTCGTGCATTTGAGATGGGAAGTAGGTCGTATTTTGTTTATAGGGGCGTTTCGGAATTGATATAATGGCTCTTAGTAGTTGAAGTCTTAGTTGAAGAAACCGTTTACCTAGGACAACTACTTTCATTCAAGAATGGCCTAAAAAAGGAATAAAATCGGCGAATCGCACTTGGATGGAAGAAATATTGGTCCTACAAATATATCTTCAAAAGCAGAATGGCCATGGACCTGAAGAAAAAGGTATTCGACTGCTGCATCACTCCTTGTCTAACGTACGGATTCCAAACCTGGGCTCTCTCCCAAGAGGTGCTGAGGAGCTTAGAGGTTACTCAAAGAGCAATGGAGAAAAGCATGCTGGGAATAAAGAAAAAAGGATAAAATACGGAACTCCGAAATAAGAAAAAAGACAGGAGTTCGGGACGTGAAGGAAGTGGTGCTGCAACAAAAGTGGAAATGGGCAGGACATGTGGCGAGGATGGAAGAAGGAAGATGGGCCAAGAGGACGACAGAGTGGTACCCGATATACCTGAAGAGAAGAAGAGGAAGACAACTGGTGAGGTGGCGGGACGATCTGGACAGGACAGTGGGGAGTCTCTGGCACAGATCGGCCTGGCACAGGAGTGCATGGAAGAAAATGGGAGAGGCCTATGCCCAAAGATGGGCCTAGTTTCCAATTTATAAAAATATCTAGTAATACTATTGTTATATTATTACAATAAGGAAGAAATAAAAAGGCTATTATTATTATTATATTACTTTCATAAGGAGATATCGTGTTCATAGACAGAATGTTTTTTTCCCCAAACTATTCAAAGTATAGGGGAAGTTATGTAATCAGTCTGAAATTCGATGCAATTTCATGTTTTCCGACCTCCTGGATTCCAAGAATGAAAAAAAAAATTCTGTCCGTGCGTCCGTTAACACGATAACATTTGATTATGGATGAACGTATTGAAACGAAATTTTATATGTATATCCAGAACCCTCTAAGGACGATATGTATTAATCGGCTATAAGGGAAAGGAGGATTAGTGGAGAGGTTTAACTCAAAATCCCAATAATTGCCAATGTAATGAATATATCGACATGAAATTGTATATTTAAATTCAAAACCTCATAAGGATGCTACCTATTAATATTTAGCCAAATCGGTCGAAGGGAAGGGAGCATTCGACTGAAATACCCTAATAACTGCCGATAGAATGAATGTGTTGTGACTCAGAGAGCGGACACTTATCCGTCCCCATCCATGAAATTTTAAATAGTTGAAGTTTTTAGACGATTTTATTTATTTTTATTATTAAAAAATTTAAATTTTATTTACTAAAATATTTTAATTATCATTCAAATTTCAAAAAATTTTATTTTATCAGACTCCCTGATTATGAGGGCAACCTCGAAAGCCGGCTAGCTAATACTAATAAAAATCTGTGAGAGGTCAGACTACATCTTATTTGACAACCTGTGAAATAATCACTTCTTTCACAGGATGTCAAATCTAAGATAGTCTGACCTCTCACAGATTTTTATTGGTAGTAATAGCTAGCTGGCTTTCGAGGTTTCCCTCATCATCAGGCAGTCTGATAAAAAATTAAAAATGTTGAATAGAACTAAATAATATAATAAAAATAAATAAATAACAATCTAAAACATTAACAATTTAAAATTTCATGGATGGGGACAGACGAGTTATCCCTCAGACGGGTTGTGACTCAGATGGTGGACAGGGATAACTTGTCTGTCCCCATCCATGAAATTTTAAATTGTTAATGTTTTAGATTGTTATTTATTTATTTTTATTATATTATTTAGTTCTATTCTACATTTTTAATTTTTTATCAGACTGCCTGATGATGAGGGAAACCTCGAAAGCCGGCTAGCTATTACTACCAATAAAAATCTGTGAGAGGTCAGACTATCTTATATTTGACATCCTGTGAAATAATCACTTCTCACTACATCAGCCATCTTCATATTAAAATATTGAGTTTCAGCACAATCGGATGAAAAGGTTTGAAGGGACAGCTAAAACGTAACGAAATTATTCGTGCTAGAGAAGTACGTAGCCGGTGATTCACCGACAACGTTTTCCTGTATCATGCATGTAAAGGATATTTTGAGTAAGCTGCAAGACATTATCAAATGGAAGGTGTGTTCGTTATCAGCTGGATTCAATGTCGCTGAGGTCAGACTCCGATAATAGATAATGTACGTCTGCCGTATCGGTCTCACATCGTAGGAAGGTGATACAGGAGACTGCAAACTGCAAATATGTAGACGAATTATGAATACGAATTTTAATACTCAAATGACCAAAGGCTGTGGACAGTTTCATTCTTAAACTGTTATACCTTGTTAGCTGCGAGAATATCCTGAAATGTGCAGATGAAGCCAAACTCCATTGTATCTACACCAATTGTCAATTTATAAATTTGGGAAAATTTTATGTAGCAAAATTCAACCATTTGCCATGAACAACCCAACCTCCACATGACGCATTGGCTTAGATAGTTGCTTATGATGTGAAGGTTCCCGCATCGATTCCGGAGTTGCATTAGTGTCAGTTCTAGATCTAGAAAAGCGCAGCAACATGTAGAGAAGGGGCATTGAAACCAAAAAAACATTAAGTTGGTGGAGACCAGTGCATCGTCTCACTTGTCAAATAAATGTCTCCAAGGCGTATATCTCATTTGAAACTGTACCAATAAGACTCACAGCAGTAATAGAGATTGAATATATAACTTGGGTCTTTGAGCACGCCGTCCTTCGGTACTTCAGCTACTCGTTAAAGACCCCTTACCCTATTTAACTAAAGCGAATTATTGAAATAAGTTTTCGCACTCCCTCTGAAACAAATTTACCCATTCAGTTGAAAATTAAAATGTGTCTTTACTCAGGGACAAGCCCGTCTTCTCATCGGCCAATTTGGCTGAAAATGAAGTCGTCCACAATATATATATACAAATACACGTATATTATATCAAAACTTGATACATTCTATCGGGAGTTATCGTCTTTGCAGACAAAAATACACAAAGTATATTTTAATTTTATATATTTAATTTTTTTTTTTCATTTTTGGAATCAAGGGTCAGAAAATGTGAAATTCCGGTGTGAAAACTCAACATCGAACTTCTAACCGATTACATAACATCCACTATATATCGTACAGCGAGGGAAGTAAACCCGAAAACCGCCGATGTAATGTATTGACACGAATTTTGTATGAGGATATGTACCAACTTTCAGACTTCTATCTCTATTAGTTATTGTGACTCATGCCCAGACTCTAAGAGGTGATATCGCCTACTACCAGAGCGTTCTATCGTCACTCTGGCGGGCATGAGCCCGACTCTTCTATGGGAGTCTTAAATTTCGCTTATCCTGGTTTATTTACCTAGGGTAAGGGGTATTTAGCGAGTACCTGTGAAATACAGGCTCAGGACTATTGCTTAATGTCCCATCCTTAGGACGGAGTGTTCAAGTGATCGGCAGATTTGACGTTAGCAAACCGATTAATATAAGATATAAAAGAGGGAGCTTGGCCGAGGCCCTTAGTTTAGTTTATTTGGGAGGTAAAATAAACTTAAGCACGCCGTCCTTCGGATAGGACGTTAAGCAATACTCCCGAGCCCTTACCATATAAAGTACTCGTTAAAGACCCTTAACATAAGTGAATAAAAATTTAGTATAGGCAAAATTTAGGACTCCCATAGTAGTCAGGCTCATATCCACCAGACAGACAAAAGAGCACTCTGGTAATAGGCGATATGACCTTGTAGTTAAAGCCCGGGCATGAGTCATAATAACTAACTATAATATATAAAAACAATCTAATTCAATCTGCGAAAATTTAAAATTATAATCCCTAGATGAACTGTGTAAAGCAAACGGTAAAGGATTTGTGAACCTTTCTAGAAACCTCTTGAAGGCAGAAATAATAATCATTAATTTTAAAATATTGTAAGCGCTTACAGAATACAAGAAACCAAAAATAAATTTAGAAAAATGAGTAACTACATATTAAGTCACATTTGACCCTGAACATTGCTCCAAACATGGTCTTATAGCTCATTATTTTAAAGCTCTAGAATGCACATAATGCATCCTGACTTTCAGGTACACCTTGCCACCTGTCATGATAATATGCTCCTTATAGAAGTTACCAATATTCTTAGAAGAAAGTGTAAACATATTATTTTTAAATAATTTTTAAATCAAAACTTTTATGATTATTTGAAAGACTAAAGAACTTTGAGTGATTTTAATATGTAATTGTTTTAAATATTGGATTTTAAGAATGTATATATATTTTTTATTTTTGACTAAGTTCTGATGAATCTTTTTATTATAAATAAAGAGTGAATAATGAACAACATTTTTTTACACATCAATCTAAGTACCTCCCCCCACTCAAATTGTTTTCTTACAGGCCTATCTGCAAAAAAGTGGCTGGTATCACAGTCTTGTTTTGCCCACATTATATATTTTTAATTTAAAACAAAAAAAATTGATTATCCTTTTTAATAAATAACTAGGTAGTTATAATAAAGACATATATTAAAATTCGTTGTCATGCGTTACTGTTTAAAAATAGCTTTGAACTATTTTTATTTATTTGAAATATGTTGCCATTAACTTTGTACGTAATAATCTTATCTGAAATCTAAAGGCAACCCCGATGCTTGAAAATTTAATAAGGAACATTCTTGGTGAGAAACAAGTTTTCGATAGGACAAACTGTTTTCGCGTAAAAGGAAGCAAAGTCAAAAAAAATTGTTTTCAAAAGGACATTATAGATCGATTATCGGCATGTATCTCGAAAATTGGGCGACCTCTGAAAAAATAGACTATGTATAAAATGGTGTCATTTATTTTTCACTACATTTTCTATTTGAACCGATTTTTGATTTTTATAAATATAAGCTGTATCTTGTAATGTTCTTAGGTCCAGAAAGTGGTCTCATTTTTAGTGCGACTTCAGACAAAATCTAATCTGAAATAAAATTAACATATTTTACAATTTTGTTTCAAATTTCCTGTTCATTGCAACAAACTTTCCTGACTTTAAAAAGATCGAGTCACAAACACAAAGGCATTACAATCGTGAGATTCCGTTCATAACGAATTTTCCTATGATTACATTACATCTTTACCATAAAGACGAGTAAAGGAAAGTAAAAATGTCTTTAATAGTTTTTCGAAATTCAGAAGGAAAAGTTTACATGAGCGAGATTATGAACAGAAGGCAAAGTTTGTGATGAATTTTGGACGATTTAGTAAGAATAGATCACTGAAGCGAGAAGATAAATTAGGTAATTAAGAAAAGATTAGAGCACTGAAAATAATGAAGAAATAAATACTTAATAAAAACAAAATTGATGTAAAATAAAACACAATTTTTTGCATAATCACTGTTTTTGGTCTCTAAGCTACACGACACCATAGCTTTATACTGGACACAAAATCACAACACCTTCACACACATCCACTCTAGTCATTATAAGGCCCTGAAGAAGAAAATAAATAGTTTTGGAAACGTTGGCCAAATTTTGAAATTTTGAGCCTCTTACTCTGATCTTCCTCTCTATTTTTCCGATTTTGCGGAAAATTAATATGTGTTGTCCTTGGGGAGTTCTGCGTACACATAAAATGATGCATATTATATATTATACTTATCAATATTCATCATATCGACCATATGACATAAAACATGAAATTTTGATGATAACACAGAATCAAGTATATGACTGATTATATACTTATGTACTGCTGGGGAATTAAAATCTAAAAAAAGTCATCCTTTCAAATATTAAATAAAATAAAATAAATTGTTTAACTAATACATTGTCCAATTTCTCAAAAATATATACAGTTTCGGCTATCGTCAGCACATAATTCATAAGTGAAATTTAACCTTCCGCCACTCGCACCGTTTGATTTTTTCAAACGTGTTCAAATTTTTCCTTTTCAGGAAAAGGGAGGCGATTTGTTGACCTGTTCAACCCCTTCTATTCTATATTTAGACTTCCCTTGACTATAAGTTGGGGGTGGGTTTTTCCTAGTTTCTTTCCTCAGTGCGTAATTGAACTTCAAAGAGTCGCATTTGTAGGAAATAATCAAACACACATTAGCTTTATAAAATATAAGTCCCTTTTATCTTTGATTTTTATACATTTCAATGTATATTAATTCTTCACCATGTTATATTTATTAGTTAAAATACAATATAATAATAAAATACATCAAAGAAGAAACAGAAAACTAACATGCGACAATTGGTATTCAAGCATACCATTAGTATTACCTCCTAACTAGAAAAATAACATACATTTTGAATTACTAAGTTATACTTGTTTTTATAATATGTCAGATAATAGAAAGTAATACATATCCTGAATAGGTTTTAGTAAAAAAAAAAAATGAGCAAAATGAGAAATTATTAAATGTTTGAAGAAATCAAACGCGGGAGTGACCAAGTTAAAAAACGGGGTGCGAGTGGAGGAAGGTTAAGTTTGCTAGGTTGTCATATTTATACAATTCTCAGGTTACCTGAGTTAAGACTGTGACACCTGGGGAAGACCCTAAGTTAGGGGTGGGGGAAGACTTACTTTAACGTAACATTATAAATATTTGAGTTGTCAATAATAAAATGAAGAAAATACAAAAATATAATAGTTATACCTTTGTTAAAGCCACTAAGTTAACATAATGTATTGTGTATCTATATTATAAAGATTGTATGCATTTTTATTTTTCCTTGTACTTTAACAATGTCACATAGTCCTTATTTCTTATATATAATATGTATTCTACTATAATACTTTTATTATAAAAGTATATTATATTTTCTTAATTTTATTATATTATGGTATATATATATAATTTGTCAATGTTATGTTGAGGTAAGACTACTCCCGCCCGAACATAGGTTCTTCACCATCACTATCTCAGGAAACCTGGGAATCGTATTAATATGTCAAAAAACCAACTTAAATGTCATTTTTCAAAATTGTGCTGACGATGTAAGCGGAAACCGGTGCACTTTATGTATATATTTTTGTGGAATTAGAAATTATACAAGTATAACTAGTATTTTGTTTCTATTTATTTTTTAAATAAATTTATTAGCTTTCCACTATATCGACCAGACTCGGATCCAAGGGGGGGGGCAATGGGTGCAATTTACCCCCCGAGCCTCGACCAAAATTCTTTCGGTTTTCAAGAATTGTTATAAACCCTTATTAAACCGATTAAACGCGGAAAGATCCGTATAGGAAAAATTACGCCAAAAATCACAGTAAAAATTTCTACACTGCACCGGAGCGATGAGGGGGATCAAATATAGACTTATTACGAGGATTCATTTAAGATGAACCATGCATGAGAGCCACCTTCTCGGTCTTGCCCTTATACATATCCATAGACATATTGCAATTGACATCGAAAAAATGATCACTAGATATGCAAAAACCGGATGAGATTGGAATTCAATATTTAATGCAATAACTTCAATCATTCACAAACTTAAATTGCACTGAGACTTGTAAACTTGTATACTTTACCAAAGTATATACACTTCGCATGTATGTTTTAGATTGTTGTACCCTCTATAAAAAATAAAGAAAATATACCATGACCTCTATTTTTTATTATATTAATTTTATAAGACAGACAAACAGAGCGTTATTCAAATGCAAGTAGAATATGATATGGATATTCAAATAAATGTTTACCCAATTTTTGGTTTCACACACAAATATCACAAAATCGGAACGAATTTCCTGGAAGATAGGTAACTCTCAAAAACATTGCCCTCCTAAGCGAAAACCTAGGTCCGCGCCTGTTGTTAACACAGATCTCAGAAATATATTCTGACTTTCAAACATAAATTTCATTACATTTACAACTTTTCACAGAACCTCTCAGACATAGTTTATAGTTCTCTATAATTTTGTTCTGAAACATTTATAAAAAATAAAATTATATTCTTCAATAATTCATATTTGCTCTTTTGCAATAACCCGGTTGTAAAGTAATTACAAGATAAGGCCAGCATACCCGAGTTTCGCCTAGAGCGATCTGTATACTATTGAGCCATACTTATCTGTCAGTTCTGTTACTGATAAACCAGAAGAGTATACAGTAAATTAATTGTAAATGGAAGTTTAATGAATCATCTATTGATCATTAAAGGTTAAATCCAAAATTAATATATTTATTAATATTATATGTATAATAACGGCTGGTAATGGCTTACCACTGTTCGCCGGGTCACAGTTCCGGTCACCAGGATGGCGACAGATTTCCGGGGGATACTGCGATATCCGTCAACAGCGCATGCGTCTCTGCTTCAGATATGTAGACGACGTTGTACCAAAACAAACGAGAGCTGAACGGTTTTTTAACACCGTCAAGTCGGTAATGACAAGTATTGTTTGAGACACTGCCGATAATGTCAGGCCTGCTGACGGACACTGCTGACAATTCTCCGAACACTGACAAACGAAACGTTTCAGACACTCTGTGGGAATTATCGGATTGGGGGGAGGGGGGGGAGGGGGACACACTGCCGATATTGTCGTTGTCGAGGAGGGGGAGACTGCCGATATCGGCCAACTGCCTGTCCTGGAACACAGTGAAGTGGGCCAGTGCCAGCCTGGCTCCTACTGGTCAGGTAGCTCCACACACCCGAGGCACCTGTTGAGGTGGGGATTGGCCCCCCACCTTGGGGTACTCCAACACGTGCCCTTCAACCTGCTGCTTCTGTCTTCTCTGACCCCTCCCTCCTCCCCCCTCCCTCCCACTACTCCGGCACAAATCAGGATTTGTCAGGAATGGGGGGACCAGGTAACAGGTACCCAACCAATATCTGTTATCCGTCGTACCTGTTCCGCTTCGAATATTTAAGAAAAATAAAAAGTATAGAGGGCGCCATTAGCTCAGAGGTAGTTGATTTTATTCTTGAGCATGCCATCCTTTGGAGGTGACAAATCCCATAGTAGAGTCGGGCTCATGCCACCTGAGCGATGCAAAGAGCACTCCTGTATGACCTCGTAGCCAAAGCCTCGCGCTCTCTGCTTGGGAGAAACGGGAGGGGGGTTGAGGGTGGTAGGTGGTATTAAGTGAAGTGGGGAGGAATGACGGGTAACCAGGGGGAGGAAAATTTGACGCCCAAATATAGTTCAATTTTTTTTTTTTTTTTTTTCTCAGTTATGGCCTTATAATATAGTTCAATTAGCAGGTTCGAAATCCGGCCCTTAGTTTATTTTTTCTGGGAGGTAAAATAAACAAGCATGCCTGGTAGTAGGCGATATGACCTAGTAGTTAACGCCCGGGCATGAGTCATAACTAACTAACTATACTTGTAAAATGAGATATCCATTCATAAACAGTTGAATTGCGGTGTTTCGAAATTATCAATAAAATTATGTTTTTGAAAAGGTCAGCTGTTCAGTGCGAACAATCTGATATTTCATTGATTAATTTTTCACTTACAAATAAGGTCAATGAGAGGTTACAATATCTGTTATTTTGAAAAAAAAAAAAACAAAAAAAAAACGAAAATAAACAAATGATAATCAAAAAATATAAACATGGTCGATAAAAACGAACTTGTAGAATTTCTGCCAAGCTTTCAACACTGAGTGTGCCTTCATTATACGTTTGTTGACATGTATATACTAGTATTATCAGTGAGTTTATAGATACTACAATTACGATATAACAATAAAACTACATATAACTAAACAAAACTACGTCATAAGAGAATACAATTTTTAAATAAAAATAAATATGATATCCATAAAATGGTTAAAAATTTCTGTAGGTAAACTCACTTGTTGATCCTAACACTGACGAAAATTTTCGAAAAAATATTTCTTGAGAGGCTGATTGAAATGTCAAAAAAGGAAATATGGCGACCAATTTTAGAAAAAAAGGTATTTTACAAAACGAATTAATCAATTAATTTTTTGCTCCCCCTCCAGTGGACCTTTTACGATATTATTCATTAGTTTAGTTACATAGGAGCTATGTTGATTATTTCCTGCATTTTTTTCCCCCCAGAGGTGCCATTTTTATACATTTTTATAATATTTCCGGACACTTTCCCAAGGCGGGCGCCTCCTTTTCCCCCACGCTACTCCACTGTTTAGGACTCTCTATATTATTTTTTTTTTTTAAACATATTATTTTTTTCTTATTTGATGAAGTATTGAGGATTACTTTTGACTGAATACTTGGAGGGATCCAATTAAAATTATTCAGTGGTGTGGAATATATCCCTTATATAATTAAACCCCTGTAAAGATTTTTGTTTTAAATATATAATTATAACTAATAAATATTAAATAGAAATGTGACAAGATTAAATTTTGATGATTCCGTAGGTTAATCAGAGAATTTAAAAAAAAAAAAAAGTTGCCGGTGAATCACCGATTGGCGTTAGGGTTAGGGTTTATGACTCATGCCCGGGCTTTAACTACGAGGTCATATCGCCTACTACCAGAGCGCTCTTTCGTCACTCTGGTGGACATGAGCCCGACTCTACTGTGGGAGTCCTAAATTTTGCCAACCCTAAATTTTTTATTCACCTAGGGTAGGGGTCTTTAACGAGTACCTGACATCGTACAGGCTCGGGACCATCGCTTAACGTCCCATCCGAAGGACGGCGTCCTTAAGTTTATTTTACCTCCCAGAAACAATAAACTAAGGGCCTCGGTCGGGTTACGAACCCACGTTCTTGAGCTCAAGCATGCATACCACTGAGCCACCGGCGCCGGTTGTGTATTTTCCCAACGCGAATTAATCAACTAAGTTTTTGCTTTCCCACCGAATCCAATTTTCTGATCTGAAGGTTAATATATGTCTTGACAAGGACTTCTGAATCCAACCCCCCCCCCCCCCCCCCCTTCCCTTAAGTCGATTCTATTGAAAATGAACAGCTGTTGTCCTTAGGTCGTTTTTTATTCACATATAAAATTTCGTGTCGAAATTATTTTATCGAGAGTTATCCTCATACACAGGCAGTTTTTTTTTTTTTTTTTTTTTTCAATTTTTGATATTGTATAGTCTAATAACTGCTGTTGTAATGTATATATCAACAAAAAAATTGCATATGTGAATTCAAAACCCTATAAGGACGACACATATTAATTTTCAGTGGAATCAGCCGATTAACTGCCAATGTAATGAATGTACACGAAATTTCATATTTAAGGTCAAATCCCTATGCTCATGGAATAATTCCGAAAAACCCGATTATTCATGTGAAAGCGGTAACCGATCCCAATGATAGTGGACTGAACAGAGACGTTGGACTCCCCAATGATGGTGGACTGAACAGAGACGATGGATTGACCAATGACTGACCAGAGACGTTGAACTCCTCAATGACCGCGGCCTGACCAGAGAGGTTGGACTCCTCAATGATGGTGGACTGACCAGAGACGTTGGACTCCCCAATGATAGTGGACTGACCAGAGACGTTGGACTCCCCAATGATAGTGGCCTGGCCAGAGATGTTGGACTCCTCAATGATGGTGGCCTGACCAGAGACGTTGGACTCCCCAATGATGGTGGACTGACCAGAGACGTTGGACTCCTCAATGAAGGTGGTCTGACCAGAGACGTTGGATTGCCCAGACATGTTGGACTCCCCAATGATGGTGGATCCAGGAGGCCGGTTGCTCTGACCAGATGTGGATCTGACCCTAGGTAGCCCCAGATTGCCGCTACCTGTCGTAGCCACTCCCAGGTCATCGAACCGGCTTGCTCTCTGCTAATTGGCCTCTCCCGACTTGTTATATAAGTGTGTCCAGCACATGTCTGCCCTCTCGCACGCTCCTCATCTCTTTATATTTATCTAGTACTCAGTCACTGTTACAATGAATCACTGTTCCATCTAGTATTTACCTAGTACCCACTTGTTTCGGTTAAAACGATCTCTCTTTCATATTTCAGTTAGTAGATATTTAAGTTGCCTTAGCATAGAGAGCCAATGTGACAAACTATTACACCGACCTATGCTGAGATCACACACTGAAGGGTTCCGATGATGAACGTTGCATTGATATATATACATCAACTAATATATAACGAAAGTTCGCGAGTTATGTTCGCAATATTGAGATAATCTCGAAAACTAAATATTTACATTTTAACCGTTAATTATTTTCTATTTGAGAATTTAATTGTGCATGCAATTGTACATGTATTATTGCTTTTGCTTACAATAATAAGACAGTATTGTAATTGTGCGAAAATTCGAGATCGAGTTTTTAAAGGATTTTAACGTCTCAAGTTCCTCTGGAATACGTTTTATTTTCGTGATGTCTGTCTGTGCATATGTGTAACTATGAGCTTGAATTTTGGAATGAACAAATCACATGTCCTAACTTAGATTTGATTAGATTTTGGCCGAAATTGGACCGGAATTGAGATCACTTTACTTCAGGGCCTAAGTACATTTAACAAAATACCACTTATATTTATGACCTAATCAAAAAATTTTTCAAGTAAAAGTTGTTGGGAAAACAAAAATAGGTAGGTACCCATTTTTTATGAAATTCGATTTTTTTGAGATACATTCCGAAATGCCGAAAACCGTTCTGAAATGTCATTTTGAAACAGTAAGAAATGTTTATATTGTAACAATGAATTAACATTTTTTTATTATTATTAGGTAGTTTTTATGATTATTTTTTTATTTTTTTATTTTACAAATAGCTATTTACAAATGTATACAAATATATACAACCTCATAATGGCAATGTCAAAATGTCATGAGGGGAGATCTCACCCAGTGGTGAGACTCCCTATAGTCACTGTTTTTCTCTCGTTTATAGCTAATCACAGTCAATGTCTCTGCTTCTGCTCAGGAGGTCTCTAGGGGAAGAGAGATCTGTAAGCTTGGTCGGTATAAAAAAAACAGCACAAATTTTAGGGCGCCGGTAGCTGAATGGTATGCGCGCTTGCTTACTGAGCTCAAGTTCGCAGGTTCCTGGCCGAGGCCTTTATTTTATTTTATTTTTTTTGGGAGGTAAAATAAATTTAAGCAAGCCTTCACCATGTATGATGGTTCTCCTCACCATCACATACCTTATGTGAATAAAAATTGAAGGTAGGAAAAATTATTAGCAAAATAGAGTCGGGCTCATGTCCACCAGAGTGACGAAAGAGTGCTCTGGTAGTAGGCGATATGACCTCGTAGTTAAAGCCCGGGCATGAGTTATAATAACTAACAAGAATCAAGAATAATAATAATTTAAGTACCCAACTTCATTGTAAGAAGTTGTAACTTTATTACAATAAAGCCTGAATCATTCATAAAGTGTTCAGATTTACTTTAGAAAATGTGTATTATGGCTACATATGTATATACATACATAATGAATGATGTCATGAAACTGTGGAGACACTTACATGTAACTTGAATTACGCCGCCGACTGATAGAGACTGAATCTTGTTATCTGAGTAACACATCCAGTCACTTCCTACACGTCTTTAAAAATACCATCAGGGCGTAACAACAAGTGGTAATTCGAGTTTTTTTTTTCGCTAGGGGAAGTTAGAAAATGGTTTAAAAATTTGATGCTGAGTTTTCAACGGAATTTCATGTTTTCTGACCACCTGATTCCAATAATGGGAAAAAAAAATCTGTGTGTCTTTGAAACTCCCGATAGAATGAACGTATAAACACGAAATTTTATTTGTTTATTTAAAACCCTCTAAGGACGAAACCTATTGATTTTCAGTCAAATCGGCCAAAGAGAAGGGGGATTAGAGGGAGGGTTAACACAAAGTTTCTTATAACTGCCGATGTAATGAATATATCGCCATAACATGTAATATGAGAATTCAGATACCCGAATGTAAGGGAGGGAGAGCGAAAAATTAATTGATTAATTCTAGCTGAGGAAGTACACAGTCGGTGATTCACCGATAACTCTTTTTTTTTTTTTTCTATAGTTATTATTTTTTTATATTTCGTACATTGTGACCTGAGAATTCATATCGTCATGAAGATGATTGTTTTGGAAGAATTATAAACAAATATTTATTAGTATTCAAATTATAATTAAAAACTGTATTTACGTATTTTATTAGTATAATTATTATTATACTCTTTTTTTTCTGTTATTTATTTATTTTATATAATTATTGTTAGGGGCGCCGGTAGCTCAGTGGTATGCGTGCTTGCCTTCTGGGCTCAACGTGGGTTCGAAACCCGACCGAGGCCCTTAGTTTATTTCATCTGAGAGGTAAAATAAACTTAAGCACGCCGTCCTTCGGATGGGACGTTAAGCGATGGTCCCGAACCTGTACGATGGCAGGTATTCGTTAAAGACCCCTAGGCAATTAGGCAAAATTTTAGAGCACTCTGGTAGTAGGCGATAGGACCTCGTAGTTAAAGCCCGGGCATGAGTCATAACCTAACCTAATTATTGTTATTACTAATCAGAGGTGTGCCTGACTTTATGATTTAATAATAGTTTATTTATCTAATAAATAAAGTAAGTTGAGGTATCTATTTCTATGACATATCCTATTAGTATTTTATGGATTTATTGAAATAAATATCATTGTTATTGTCTACTTTGTCAACAAAGTAACAAATATACAACATTGTCACACTTTCAACAAGTTACTACTGAACTTTGACATATAACAGCATCTTTTCAGATAACCTTCTGTAAATGTTAACTACAGGATGCAAAATTACATTTAATTTATCTCAATTATGCGGTCATTTTTTATTTTATTTCTTTTATTTTTCGTTCTATATTTACCCAACAGCACTCGAAACAATTTTTTTTGATTTCCTGTCCATTTTTTTTCTTATTCGCAGTATCAAAGAGTAAGTATGTTATACAACATACAAATATCCCCCGGGAGTAGCCACGTTTCTGTACAGCTAAGAGTTTCTTGTATACAGTAATTTATCTGTAAGAAGTATAGGGGAAGTTATAGGTTAGGTTAGGTTTTATGACTCATGCCCGGGCTTTAACTACGAGGTCAAATCGCCTACTACCAGAGCACTCTTTCGTCACTCTGGTGGACATGAGCCCGACTCTACTGTGGAAGTCCTAAATTTTGCCTACCCTAAATTTTTATTCACCTAGTAGGGGCCTTAAACGAGTACCTGACATCGTACAGGCTAGTGACTATCGCTTAACGTCCCATCCGAAGGAAGGCGTGCTTAAGGTTATTTTACCTCCCAGATAAAATAAACTAAGGGCCTCGGTAGGGTTGAGCATGCCGGCCTTCGGATGAGACGTAAAGCGATGGCCCCGAACCTGTACTATGTCAGGTACTCGTTAAAGACCCCTACTCTAGGTGAATAAAAATTTAGGGTAGGCAAAATTTAGGACTCCCATGGTAGAGTCTGGCTCATGTCCACCAGAGTGACGAAAGAGTACTCTGGTAGTAGGCGATATGACTTCGTAGTTAAAGCCGGGCATGAGTCATAAAACGTAACCTAACCTATACATTTTTGTGAAGTTTTTCATGAAGTCTGTGTTGTGAAGGATTGTTACGATGCGAGTTGTTATATTCATCACAGCCACTTTCTCCCATTTATGCACACTTCCTGGGCATCTGCTCGGGATATGCGCGAAAGAGATTCCACATCTTTGGTAGAGATGCAATCGCGGAGGAAGATTTTAAAAGATTGGACTATGAGAGCATTCTTAGGTTCATTAAGGAAACTGGGAGATTGAGTACTTCATGAAGGGCTTGGGTCAGGTAGTATAAGTATAGTATAAATATAGGCATATAGTTAATATAATAAGGGGGAAGCTAAGCGCTTCCAGGGAAGGGATAAAAGCACTGATGCTTAGGTCCCTAGGTGTAATACACCAGTCCACCATATATATATATAATATATATATTCTCCCATTTATCTTTAACAATTAGCAATTACAGACATTTTGGTAAGCCATCATCCATATACCTTATATGTTCTTTATGATAACTCCTTTTTTATATCAATCAAAATCTTATTTTTAACCCCCGACGCAAAAGGACGGGTTTTTCAAAAGCTGGAATTTGCGAGATGGTTCTTAGCCATGTTTGGTGGATATCGGGTATGCCGTTTTCACGATCTTTATGTTTCATCAGAGCCTGTGTAGGGATCTTGACCTTTATTACAGTTGGAGACTTGGAGTTTGAGCTCAAATGTTTATAACGCCAAGCTCCTTCCCCCTAAGCCTTTCAAGCCCCCCCCCCCCCCCCCCTCCCCCCAAAAAAAAACTCCCCACCAAGGTTCCAGTAAAAAAATTGTCAGTTTTGTTAAAAATTTTTAGTTAAACGATATAAAAAACGTGATAACATAAAGTACAAATAAATTATAGATAATGATGACGGAAGTGCTCCCAGAAACGTCTGCAAATGCTTTAAAAATAAAAAAATAAGTTGGAGAAATGTAACTGTGATAAATATACAGTAGAACCTCTATAAGTCGAACATCAAGGGAGACGCCAAAAAATTCGAGTTATAGAGTTTTCGTCTTATGGAGGATTTCAACAGGCGGATTTTGATTCGACTTGTAGAGGTTAAGATTCATTCTAACTAATTTTGAGTTATAGAGGTGAAATAAACAAAAATTCAAATTACAGAGGTAACAAACATATTTATATTTATTATAAATCAACATTATTTCAAAAAATCCTTAAAATGAAAAATACGTAGTATATGTAGGTATTAAAAAAAGTCACTAATTTTTTTTTGCTTTAGATAATTGGTAATCCTATTTATTGTATACTCCTAAATTGTTTTCTAAGAAACAATGGTGTACATTGTCGGCCAATTCTTAAAGTTGGTAACTTATTTTTCTTCGAGCTATAGAGGTAATAAGTTTCAAATAATCGAGTTGTAAAGGTTGTTAAATAAAACATTGTTATGTTCGAGATACAGAGGTCCAATTTATTTTTTCGAGTTATAGAGGGAAAATATGTACCGAAAGGCTGGTTTGTATGGTTGAGTTTTGGAGATTTTCGACTCATCGAGGTTCGACTTAAAGAGGTTCAACTGTATTACGAGTATATATAAATTCATCATAGCCGGGCATTATCTGAGAGGTCAAATCGCCTACCACTTGAGCGCTCTTTCATAGCACTGGTGCACATGAGCCTAACTCTATAGGAGTCCTAATTGTTGCCTATAGGTTGGTTACCTCTCGTCCCTGGCCAACCTTTTTTCATCTCCCAGATAGAAAACCTATGGACCTCAGCCGAGTTTCGAATCCGCTATCTTATATAATTAATAATTATTTATGAATCTGATTATTGAAAACAAATGTTGTTTATTCAGGAAAAGACGCTAATTAAAGGTCTTAACGACGCTAATTAAAGGTCTTTGTTTATTGGTTTCAAATATGACTATGGTACATTTTATTCAGTAATTAATAAGAGACAAGTTAAATTTATTCAAGTTTGCATGTTAAATGAAAAATATGAGATACAATCTATTAATTGATTGTATTTATTTATTTTTGTTTGTCATTATTTATTTACTACACAAATACAAGACGAATACAAAAACCTTAATAACTGTCAGAAGAGGTACAGTTTATTTATTTCACTTTTTTTTTTTATTTCTCCAAATACGATGTTAAGTAATTACTTAAATATAATCGCGGCAATTACTAAAATATAATCTTATGGACATGAGGTCCTCGAATTTCGAAGTGAGGGGATGGTTTGGTTCGAATTTTGTGACCAGGGGGGGGGGGGGGGGGGGGGGGGGGGGGGAGTATTCATGGATAGATCTAAAAATGTGTATTTCCACTAATATTATACTCGGCGTGGTTGTGAACTAAAGGATACTTTTCCTGAGGGCGCCATTAGCTCAGAGGTAATGTGCTTGCTTACTAAGCTCAAGATCGCGGGTTCGAAAACTGGCCGATTTTTTATCGTTTTTTTTATCTGAGAGGTGAAAAAATCTTGAACTCACCATCGGCGAACCTTGAACAACCGGACGTTAAGCGATGGTCCCAAGCCTGTATGATGTCAGGTAGGTACTCGTAAAATACCCCCTAACCTAGATGAATAAAAATTTAGGGTATGCAACATTTAGGACTCCCTTCGTAGAGTCGGGCTCATGTAGGCCATATGATCTCGTAGTTACAAGCCCGGGCATGAGTCACAATAACTGAAACACGCACTGATTGACATCAACGCCAAAATGGTCAGACCTTTAACTGATAAAATAAATGCTTGTAACATCAGAAGCATATTTATGATCTAGGAGGCCCATATCACCCCCTCCCCCCCCCCCTCCCTCTCCCCTCCTCCGAGACACGAACATTGTAAATCCGCCAATGTGTAAGATTTCTTCCTATTATTTAAATAAAAAATATGTTTCTCCTAATTTCCAAGACTCCATAAATTTATGTAAATTTCTTAAAAAGTCAACTCGTTATTTTTATTATTTTTTTTTTTTTTTTACTTTTGCATATAGGTTCGATTCGCAGTTCAACAAAAAATTTATATTCTTCAAAATGACCTTTAATAAAATCCGAAAGCGACATAGATTTTTCTTCGAGAAAGGCGAAAATTAAAAATTCCAAAAAAAATCCAAATCTAAGATTGTTATGCCAGATTCAGTAATAAATAAGGAATAATATAGAGTTCTTTTAAATATTTATTCCAAATTAGGGAAGAACTGGAATGGAATCTAGATTCTGGATTCTTGGTCACGATGTCATTATTTTTTTATATAAACAAAAAAAATGAAGAAGCTAACCATATTTTTGTTTCTTCCATTCATTGAAAAAAAAAAAAAAAAACGGAAATATAAATTAATTGTATAAGTTAATAATATTTGATGGAGCTGTCTTAATACGTAGGATTAAATATTTTAAACCGGTTATGATAACATTTCCAATGATTAAGATACTTGAATTATCATTTCCCTAGCTTTACGGCGTATTTGTAATACGACCCCGATATTCCAAAAATGAAAAAAAAAAAAAAATGTCTGTGTGTCTTCTGTGAACACGATAACTTCTGATTTTAACGCTGAAGATTTTAACTCCGGTAACGGTTTCGGGTAGATGATGATAATTTTTTTTATTTTTCGACAAAATCTAATTATTATTTATACAAATATTTTTATAGTCAGTTATTATGAATCATGCCCGGACTTTAACTAAGGAGGTCATATCGCCTACTACCAGAGCGCTCTTTCGTCTCTCTGGTGGACATGAGCCTGACTCTATGTGTGAGTCCTAAATGTTGCCTACCCTGAATTTTTTTCTCCTAGGGTAGGGGTCTTTAACGAGTACCTGACATCGTACAAGCTCAGGACCATCGCTTAACCTCCCATCCGAAGGACGGCGTGCTTAAGTTTATTCTACCTTCCAGATAAAATAAACTAAGGGCCTCGGCCGGCTTTCGAACCCACGACCTTGAGCTTAGAAGGCAAGCACGCATACCACAGAGCTACCGGCGCCGTCAAATATTATGCGTGTCCTTTTCTATTCTTATTAAAATTATTACAATATCATATTTCATTGAATTTCTGTACATTCTTCTGGAAGATCAGATTGGTACTATACTAAAATTTTACTTCTTCATCTCCATAGCTGTCAATGGTACGTTCTCGTGGTTACCAGCAACTGAGTGCAGCAATTCTATCTCTTCCATTGAAATCTTCTTTTCTTCGTTTTCTTATTTCAGTATATCCTTAATCCCCTATCCTTCTCCATCATCCATTGAAATATCCTTAGATTTCTTCCACCTCGTAGTTTTGATTCATCCTTCACCCTCCTCTACTAAGACTTCCTGCGGCCATTCTTCTGTATCCCTTCCATTCAAATCTCCTCTTTTCTTAACCAGTACGTTTAATGCGGATTTTCAGCAAAGATCTATTGTTGCCATTTTTATTTTTCTTATATTTTAGTTTTGGGGGAGTATTGTAATCTTGCGCAAATCCGAGATCGAGTTTTCAACGAGTGTTTCAAGATTTCCTGACTGTCGTTCTTGCCATTTTCCTGAAATTTGACATGAAGATGTCACATGTTGGAACCTTGATATTGGCTGAAACCAATCTTATATATTGACAAAGTTGCAGAGAAAACTAAAAAGCGCATTTTATATGAAATATGCCTTTCAAAGGCCCCCCCCCCCCCCCCCACCCCCCCCCCCCCGAAAAGATCCTAAAATATTATCTTGCAAACAATTTCTTTTAGATTTTTTTTGGTTCTTACGAAAAATGATCCGTCTTAAATTTCGAACGAACAGTAAGCTCTTATAATGCGAACAAAGTTATGGTGCCCCAAATAATGTATAATACATTTCTATAGGAATTATTTCAAGGTAACGTATAAGTTGTAAAGTTGTCTTAAATTTTTTTTTTTTTTTTTTTTTTTTTTTTTAATGTTGTTGGTTGCAACTGTTGCCATTACGCAACAACCAGCTACCAAGAGGACTTGATGGATAGTTGATGTCTTGACTGGCGTGAGAGAGGAAGGCTACCCAGCGGTAGCTCCTCAGGGCGAAGCCTTAGATTAACCTCGTTTATTTACAGATCACTATTCCCTCTCTTCCATCTCCGCCTCTCATATTAATTTCAAACAAGCATTACTGGGTGTAAAGTGTAAGGTAAGAATTACGCTGTTCACAGCTGATGCCAACACATTAATTTCATATACAGTTGAACCCCTCTTAACCGGCCTCGGATTAACCGGCCTATCCCATGGAACACAGTTTTTTTTTTCTCTCTTTCAGGGTATAATAGCTGGAAAGTGACTCAAACATTGATTGTTTCACGGGCCTTTCCTGGAAAGTTCCAGGAAATGGAAAATAAAACGGGGTGACGCGACGTTGAGCTGTGCAATGTGTTTGTGTTGTGGCGGGCAGAACGGGGGAGGAGGAGGGAGTTTGATTCCCCTCTTGCAGCAACCACATTCAACGGCATTGGACGTGATGAACGTACGAAAATGGAGAGACTTGGCTTTCAAAAAATTTTTGAAAAGTAAAAAAAATAAAAAATAACTGATTTTTTTTTGTAAGTTCGTAATGTTTATTTTTTTGTGTTCGTTTATGTCTGTAGGTACAATACAATTAATTGCATTGTTTAATCATGGTACCTGATGAAATATGTAGGTTCTTTTTGAACGAAAATAGATTTTTCACGGGAACGTCGGATTAACCGGCCAAACGGGTAACCGGCCATGGTCTCGGTCCCGACCAGATCTGTTAAGAGGGGTTCTACTGTACCCTGGAATACCAATTTGAAATGAGGGAAGAGGGAGAATGATTCGTAAACATGTGGTTGGAATAAGAAAGTCTTGCTATAGCCATTTCACATACATTTCTTTCTCTTGTATCCATTTAATAATCCAGAACGAATTTCATTAATATCCAATATACTGGTAATCAATAGTTGACGTAGAGCTTTTAAATTCTCATTCGATAAATTCATTACATCGGAAGTTATTGGTGATTATTGAGTTGAACCCTCTCCACTGGATCTCCATCCCTTCGGCCGATTTTGTTGAAAATTAAGTTATTGTCTTTAATATTCATACATTCGTCGATACATTCTTTACAATAATTGTAAAGATTGTAGTTATCATGTTCACAGAGACACAGAAGAAAGTAAAATGAGATCGTGTCATAATGTCAATGATGTTAATGTTACAGATGAATCAAGTTCTGATCACGATATTCACCATTCTTCACGACATGGAAATATTGAAGTTCTCACAACATCAAGGTAAGATCCATTGTTAAAAATTACATTCGGTCTCATGATTGTGTACAGGGCATAGAGGATAGAGTAGGGGAGACATGAGCGCAAAAACATCACCAAAAAGCTGCGCTCCTTCCGCGCGTTCCGCCGCTCACACTTTTTTTAATATTTCGAATCTGTAAGTCGGAACACATGAAATTATGTTGCAAACTTGACATATAATTCCGGATCGATAACCTAATTCTCCCTTGACTTCGTTTAGCCGGATGTTGCGTCCCTGGATGATGAGACCAGGTCCTGCAGAGTATAGAGGTCCTGCAGAGTACAGAGGTCCTGCAGAATACAGAGGTCCTGCAGAGTGTCTGGAAACTGTCCCTAGAGCTGGAACAAGACTGGGGGAGTTTTGCGGTTGACCAGAGTGGTGTTGGGCGGTGAAAGGTCGCGCGGTGCCTGCTCTAGTTTTACATAACAGGAGCGACCCTGGGCGGGGCCCCAGGGCGTGGCCCCTCAGCCACCTGCTGATCCCCACTTATTTCTAACCTCTCCCTGGGCCCCCTTTTTCTTCTTATTGGCTTCCTTTCTTCTTGTCAGAGAAGAATGATTTAAATACACCTTGTCAGGAGTATTCTAAAATCCGCTTCACGTTGCCAGACCATTAATTGTTATGCTGTTTTTTTTGCATTGGCATCCTGATCAATTTCCTGATGCTTCTCATTGTAAACAAGAGATTTTTTAATTCTCCATCTATACAATGTATAGAGGAAGTTATGTAATCGGTCGGGAATTCTATGCCGTGTTTTCACAGAAATTCCATGTTTTCCAGATAGCAAATATGAAAAAAATAAATCTTCCGTGAATCTTCCCCAGAACGAATTAACTCCCCACCCCCTTAAAACCAGTGGGCCGTTTGCGCTAATACTCAATAGTTGACAGTCTAGCCTTTCCAAAACCTTAAGAAAAAAGTAAGAGTAAGAAGGTAAGGTTGAAGGGAGTCTAAGGGCTCTAACGGAGTCAAAGATACGTTAAGAGGCCCTTTTAAGGCCTAAGTTGGGCGATGTATCGAAATGAGGCAGTTCGATAGAGATCAAAGGGCGCACTTAAGGAAAGTAACTCCTTTTTATTTCCAGAGAATACCGATAACCGGTCTATAACTACGAAGTCATTTCGCCTACTACTGAGCATGGGAAACAAACTACTAAAATCTAAAAACTCATATTAAAAATAATATATATTTTCACACAACAAACAAGAAAATATACATAAAATAAATGAAATGATGTGCACCACGTGCTTAAACATTGGGTGGACGTTCCACTGGCGTTCTAGCTCTTCTTTTTTTTATTTCTTCTCTAGTTCTTCCTCGATCTTGCTTACGAGTATGCAGGACATAAAAGTTTGGGGACGAACATCGGCACTCATAACTTCATCGTGACTTTCACCAATGGGGACTGCAAGGGACAGGGGACGCCAAACATCAAAACCTTTCTGTACCGAGGTCCCATCGCTCCAACATGGCTGCCTTCACAAACATTACGGCCACATATATTATATTTTTCCTTTTACAAACTTAAATGTATAATTCACTTCCATTTTATTTGTTATTAAAATATAAATGATGCAAGTCGCACATTGATTACAATCTATTTTATAAGTATTTTGATGTACAAAATTGTATGAATGATTACTAATTATTGAATAGTATTATTATTATTTCCAGTATGGAGATTCGCCTCGCAGACTACCCATGCTATATATGCTTTAGTACGATCACCCAGTTGTGACTCCTAGGGTGGAAGTTGGCACTGCATGAATTATGCAACCTGTCAGCCGCCTTCTGGCTCCAGGGAGAACACGACCCTACCTTGCTTTGACCTACCACTCCACTACGTCCTCTGTATAATTTAAGAGATCAGATGTACAGGCTAGTAGCCATAACCTCGACTCATAGTTAAATAACCAGATCTTATAAAAGAGAGAGGTCATTGCCTCAAATTGGGAGAAAAATTTTGAACTGAATAATGGCGTTAGAATAATTAGAAATTATATTTTTTGCTTACTCGTGAGGTGTACAAATGTGTACACTGTGATGTAAAAAATTTACATACATTAAGATTATTTATATATTATAAAATTAATTATATTTATTTGTATAAAAAACAACTGTTAGGAGTGAAGTAACTTAATTAGTGAATAATTATACAAAAGATGGACTGGTCGAATTTTGTTTTAAAACGAAATATGAACAACCAATGAATGGAGTACAAAAGACGACGATCAGCTGTTTTAAATAGTGTAAAACAGTCTAAGTTAAGATGTGGAAGTGAACAGTCTAGAAAGAGAAGTGTTTTTAGGCAGGAATTTACATCAAAATTATTAATATTCTGATTTTCATAAACATATCGCATCCTTGCTTCAAAAGTGCCACAACTCAAAAAACTCAGTTCTTCAGGAAATGAGAAAAACAGCTTCCAGCTGGGTTAGGTAAATTTTAGTTGATCTAGTGACGTCACCAAGCAAAACTATGCGTATAATTTACGATAGATTGTGGTCCTGCAGATTTTCCAAGTTTTCAACTATAAATCTCGGTTTTTTGAGTTGTGGCCCTTTTGTTGCCTAACAAAGACTAATGAGTGCAAACATAAGAAACGACACAACTGTTACCTAGCCGCTGAATTTTCAGTGCATTATCTGGCGCTTTGGGTGATTGGTATAAACTTAAAAACCAAGGAGAATGGCAGTCTTAACTAAAAAACCCGAATTTTTGAGTTATGGCACTTTTGAAGCAAGGGTGCGATATATTCGATATGTTGGACTACTGATTGTGGTAAGGAAAATATTGAAGTTTTTTCAAAATTTGGCGTACTTTCAGTTGTGTGGTTTGATGTTTCGACTAACTTTTTCTTTTTTGAAAGCTAATAACTATTAGTCATAGAACTTATTTTTTTTTTTTTAAATAAATAATAATACTTTCTGACGAGAATATTCACTTACTACTAGGTATTTATACTACTAGGTAGATGCTACAGTAAATAAACAAAAATATGTCTTAAATTTTTTGACGTTGCTTACGTTTTCAGTTATGTGGATTGTCCTACAGGGTTCGTTGTAGGTGTTTACAGTGTAAACTGAGGAATGTGTTTGGGTGTGTTCCTTGATTGAGAATACATAACAACTCTCCGTTCGTAGTCAATGGAGGGGAGCCATGTTGTTTACCGGAATACTGCTTACATTTATTTCGAAATATATTTTAAATGCAGCCAATGGCGGATCTACAGTTTTGGTAGTTCTGAGGCTTCTTGTTTGGTGAGCTCCAATAAACGGTTGAAGAAAATATTTTGAATGAAATTAAAATAAATTTTATTCTGGGACCGAGATTAAGAATTAATACATAAATACAAAACTAGACCTCAATAAATGCAGATAAATAAAAACTTAATATGAACAGTTTAATTCTGAAGAAATAGACGATAATAAATGTATCTATATAAATAGGAGAATGTATATAATATATAATCTATATAAATATCAAGAATAAATATGGTTGACTATAAAAGAGAAGGAAGGATGCCCAGACAAGGTTTGAAATAAAATTAATTTTAGAAAGTAGAGGCTAAGTAGAAATATGTGAGAAGAAAAAGTAGAAAAAGATAAATAAAAAAATATATAAAAAATAAATACAAATGAAATAAGTAGATAACTAAAATAATTGGAGATAATTGATATTGACGAGGCGAAGAGAAATTGGAATAGTGAGGATTTGAAGGAAGCCACGGAAGGTGAGAGACGGATTGGGGGAGGCAGGGAGTTGTAAAGAGGTTTGTGGGGTATGTACGTATTCTCCATATATTTATCGGTTATTGCTTTCTTATACCTATGGAAGAAGTATTAAAATTCGAGATTGACTTTATAACGGAACTTCACGTTTCAAGGTCTGTGGGAGACCTTGAAAGTTTGGGGGATACGATTTGACTCTTTTTGCGATGCATCTGTCCTTAAGACCTTCTCTTACCTTTTCTTTTCTCTGACCGATTTGACTGAAAAGCAATAGGTGTCGTTTTTGTTGTGTTCTGGATGCACATATAAAATTTCGTGGCGATACATTCATTCTATCGTGAGTTGTCGTTCAAGCACACACTTTATTTTTTTAATCAAAGGGTCGGAGAACATAAAATTCTGATGAAAACTCAACATCAAATTTTCTGACCGATTACATAACTTCCCCTATACAATGTATGGCTGAGGAAAAAAAAAAAAATAATACAATTTGGCTTTCAAGAATACTACATATTAAATTTAATTAAAATCCGATCATCCGTTGATGAGCTAAACTTATTTTTATGTTTAACCCCCTCACAACCCTCCTTCCCCTTGAAAATTTCGTGACGACAGATAGTCTATATCTCCATTGACTCTTAAGAATACTATATGTGAAATTTCATCACGATCCGACCTTCCGTTTATGAGCTAGCACTATATCTGTGCATAGACCCCCCCCCCCCCCCCCCCCCCCCCTCCCCTTTAGTATTTATAGACCTCACACATCCTATTTTTCAATTGGCTATTAAGAATTCTACATGTGAAATTTCATGACAATCCGACTATCCGCTAATGAGCTAGAACAATTTTTATGCTTAGCCTTTCTCATAACCCACTCTCCCGTCAAAAATTTTCAGACGCCATATAGCTTATTTTTCAATCTGGCTCTAAAGGATACTACATTGACACCAGAACAAATTAGATCGGATGAATCTTTTTCAAGAATTCCTAAAGTCCACTTTTTTAGCAGTCTTTTTGTTGAAATTGAAAAAAATTCTTTAAAAAATCATATTTACATTGATACGCTTCGATTTGCACCAAAGCGGAGTCGATATCATTTTTCATTCGCGAGATATCGTGCAGGAAAAATTGACCACGCACGTATGTACAAACACACACATACTTCTTTCCAAAAATAGCGTAAAAATACTGTAATGACCTTGAATATGATGAAAATTTTGATTTCGATTTTCGGACCCATTACAATAACTTCCCTATATGCTGCGAAGTTAATAAACATTTGTTCGAATTTTCATTGCAGCTGAGTTAAGAGAAGATGTCAAGATGTCTAGAATCTATAGAGAAAGAAACTGAAAAAAAAAATTATATATTATGTACTTTTTTTTCTTGGGAGGAAGTGACGGGGGAGAGTCACGCTCGAGGAGGAACGAGCCAGTCCCGAAGAGGAGGTTCCATGAAGATACCTGGAGGGAGAGCATTTAATTGTGTGTGCGCTTCCGACACAGGGGCTACTTCTGATAATGACATAGGGCCGTCTGGTCACGTACCCAGCTTCACCCTGGTCTCCCCTTCTTCAATCTTCGGACTCCTGAATCAGCTTCTTCAACATTTATTATATCATTTTGTAAAGGGCTAACTGTACTCTAGAACCTAGTAGCAGATATATGGGCAATAGAATCGCATTTCTTTCTCAATGATTTACCTTCCAAGGACCAAAATGTCCTTCAGAACCTAGTACCAGACTGCATATGGGCAATAGATCGTATTTCTTTCTCAATGATTTACCTTCCAAGGACCAAACTGTCCTTCAGAACCTAGTATCAGACTGCATATGGGCAATAGGATCGCATTTCGTTCTCAATGATTTACCTTCCAAGGAACAAACTGTTCTTCAGAATCTAGTATCAGACTGCATATGGGCAATAGGATCGCATTTCTTTCACAATGATTTACCTTCCAAGGACCAAAATGTCCTTCAGAACCTAGTATCAGACTGTATATGGGCAATAGAATCGCATTTCTTTCTCAATGATTTACCTTCCAAGGAGCAAACTGTCCTCAGAACCTAGTTTCAGACTGCATATGGCCAATAGGACCACATTTCGTTTTCAATGATTTACCTTCCAAGGAGCAAACTGTCCTTCAGAACCTAGTTTCAGACTGCATATGGGCAATAGGATCACATTTCGTTCTCAATGATTTACCTTCCAAGGAGCAAACTGTCCTTCAGAACCTAGTTTTAGACTGCATATGAGCTACAGGGTAACATTTCGTCACAATGATTTACCTTTCAAGAACCAAAATGTCCTTCAGTACCTAGTTTCAGACTGCGCATGAGCAATGGAACTCAGTTCCTCACATTAACTCTATCGGGAGTTATCGTGTTCACTGAGATGAGACATACACACAGTCTGGAATTTGTGTTTACTATTTTGGAATCAGGAGTTTGGAAACATGAAATTCCGTTAAAACACAAAATCGAATTTCTGACTGATAATAATAAGCAAAGGGGGCCTTAACAGAAATTTACTTTGATACATGCAGTTTCTTGTTCCTACATCGAATTCTGTGACTCACTATGAACAGTCTGATGAATGGGTTATGTTGGCCTAGTATAAAATCAATGTAAAACTCTTATATTGAGCTCCAGGATGAATGGTATTAAGCCATGTGTAAATAAAAAAGCCATTAAGAAGTATTGAAGGGGAAGAAGTTGAATGGAGAGTCGGGCTCCATTCATGAGAGATAATCATAGTCTTAGTGTCTTCAATAGCTTTTTGTGGGCCACCTTGTAGTTCCACATCCTAACTTTAGTTTCGAAACTACTACACTTCATTCAGAAACTAACTTCTATCTTTATGTTTCGTTTTTTGTAACATGGGACTTTCATAGGGCGGAAAGAAACTAGTTCAACTTGTGTTTCGCACTGACGAAAAGTGATCGGATAATCAGCGGTAATGTACTACCCCAGCATGGATTAATCAATTAAGTAATCGCTCTCCCTCCAACCAGTCAACCGTTTGGGTGAAAAATCGGAGAAGTCGAAACCGAGTTACGAAATATGGAGGCTGAGGACCAGCAATTTATAAAAGAGTCCTGAGACCGGTTGTCACATATGCGAGTGAAACCTGGGTCCTGACTAGGAGGGACGAAGTCTTACTCAATACGTGGGAGAGGAAGGTATTGAGGAAGATATATAGCCCTACTCCAGAGGGGGATAGATGGAGGATACGGACCAATAGGGAGCTGAGGGACCTGTACAAGAGCCCGGACCTGGTGGCCTTAGTGAAGCAGAGGCGGCTGCGATGGCTGGGGCATGTACAGAGGATGGAACCAGACAGATTGCCGAGGAGGATACTGGAGGGACATCCGGGAGGACAATGAAGAAGAGGACCCCACTTATGTTGGCTGGAGGACGACTTCAGAACGATGGGTGGGAGAAGATGGAGACGGGAGGCCGAGGATAGAGAAGAATGGCGGAAGATTGTTGCGGAGGCCCAGGTTCTACAAGGACCGTAGCGCCAGGGAAAGTAAAGTAAGGATGAGGACCATGAGGTGTCAGGGGCCTATCTACATATGCTCTGTAGACGGTTTGATGATGTGTGTGAATAGTGTGAGCAGAAAGATGATTCCCAACACTTCATCATGTCTTGTATCAAGCATGCAGCTGTGAGGTGCCACTGTATCGACACAATAAGCTCTCTGCTAGGGAATCCTTCTCTCACTTTCGACAAATCCCTCGATTACTCTTGAAACTGTTGAAGTATATGTTCCTTTTTGACGTGAAAACGTCTAAGCGCTCGTTAAGCACAGTGATAGCGCTCGTTAAGCACAGTGACAATCGGATGTTGAGTTTTCACCGAAATTTTCTATTTTCCGACTATGTGTGTCTGTCTGTGAACAAGGGTATTAGGGGAATTGTAGAGGGGGGGGGGGGGGGGGGGAGGGGTTAGGGGGGACCTATTTTTTTTTGTCGTGAAAACGTCTATTCCCTCGTTAAGCACAGTGATTGCCGGTCACTCTCTTGTTACAAAATACCGTCAGATTTCAATCGATAATAACTACGAGACTAATAATGCGATAACAACGGTTGAGGTCACAATGGATAGAGCATGTCTGTACGTGTTTGTTGTGCAGTGTTTGTTTTGCCTGTGACGTTATCGGGCTAGTGTGGGCGCCGACGGATGATTGTTGCGAATTAGCGTTGTATAAAATTAGAAATTAGTGTAGCATGATAACGCGTTTAGATAGGACGTTGATTCGGATGTCATTGTAAAGAGCTTGAAAAGCACTACTAGGAATCAAAGTGAAACAATAAAAATATTCGCCGAAATATATGTAAAAATCGGTATTAAATTGAAAATTGTAAAAAAATTAAAGATGTCTCGTATGAATCGTAAATATGCGCGGAATTATAGAAAACGCAAATAAAAGGAAAGCTCGCATCAAAAGGAATTTAAAAAACCTAAAAAGTCTAGTGCCGAGCAAATGCAAGAGCTACGGCAGCATCGAAAAGAAAATGAAGAATGATTTTATCCCGACGTTTTCACGGAAAATATACGGCGTGGACCTTGACTACGCCTTAATGTTTTTTTTTTTTGTAAATTGAGACTTTCATATGGCGAGAAGAAACTAGGAATATATGAATACACTATTCGCGATTCAGCTCGACTTGTGTTTCCCACCGACTTACGGCATACATAAATGGGCATACATTTATGGCATTACATAACTTTTCCTATAATTCGTATGGCTGAGGAGGTAAAAATATTTTTAAATTAGTTCCTATTCGTTACAATTTGAACATAACTTTGTAATATTTCCTGCGGACTCGTATTGTAAATTTAAAAAGGAACATTTTATCGTAAAAATTAATTTTTCGATAAGACTAATCGTTTTCACATAAATCAAGCTGGCATCTAAAAAATTGGGTTTAAAAACGGTTTTCGGTATGTATCTTGAAAGCCGGCCGTCATTCGGAAATTCGTGTTTCATATAAAATAAGCTGATCTTGTAAAATGTACTTGGAATCTGAAGGTATGTGGTCTTAATTTTCGTCAGAAACCATCACAAACTTTTAAATACTCACAGACAGACATCATGGCAAAAATGGTCAAAACGTGTATACTTGACACGTGAAAATCCGTTGGAAACTCGATTTCGGATTTTTGCACTATTACAATACATACCTACTTCCATTTACTTAAGGTATAAGAATGTAAAAAAACCCAACTCATGAGCTTTAAGCAATCTTCTTTAAATACAACATGATAGAAAATTCGAATTTCCGGTATAATTAACCGGAACCAGCACGGCAGTCCTACGAAGCACAATCTTCCGGAACGGTGTCCGGAAGAAATCCGTTATCTGTTGAAGACCTGTTATCACGCTGGTTCTAATTATCGTCCTCTGCGGCTCATGTGGTTCACTGACCAATGGGCAAATCAACAACTCACCTTCTCATTAACTTTCCACCACTTTTTCAGAATTGATTTTTTTTTCCCCGATTATATGAAATATAGGGGAAGTTTTGTTAGTTAATGTAATTCATCCCCAGACATTAATTACGAGTTCGTAAGGTAGCCAACCCAGGTTTATTGACCACGGATATGAGTCGGATAGGCTCGAGACCATCCCTTAACGTCCCATCCAAAGGACGGCGTCTTCAAAATTTATTTATAAAAAAAGGGGGGGGGGGGGGGGGAAGTAATGTAGTCGGTTGGCAATTTTACGTTGTAATTTCACCGGAATTTCATATTGTCCAACCCTTGACTCTATCTTGATTCCAAAAATGGGAAAAAAAATGTTCTGTGTGTGTGTGATAATTCCCGTTAGAGTGAATGAATCGACAAGGAATTTTGTATGTGTATTCAGAACCCCATAAGGACGAACCCTACATCCAAATCAGCCGAAGAGAAGGTGAGCTTAAGGGCAGGGCCTTTCCACAAAAACTATAATAACTGCTGTGATCTATAAAAAAACACACACATTCAAATGATTAAATTATTAATATAAAAAAATTAATTATATTTATTTTTCTATAAAAAGGAAATTTCTTTTGAAATGAGTAAAAAAACAAAACACGGCCATGAGCTGTTTTTATAGTGTGTGGAGTAGGGGTGGGACGGTATAGCTGGGCAGTGACGTGGCACCTAATCTCGGGCCGGAGCAGTTGCTACCTGCTCCATTGGTTTGAAATTACCGGTACAGTTTGGAGCAGAAGCAGTGGACACAGACCTTGGGAGGGTCTCAACTATCTCTGCTCCTGTTCCGCTATACCGGTACTCGGATCGAGATCGCCGTCACTTTCCAGTTTCCCCTCCTGTTTTTTTAGGATCTGTGACTGGACAATCCGAAACAAAATGCCGCTTGGCGGAAAAAGCGCGCCGAAAGTGAGAGTGGAAACTCAGTTTGCTTGTTGAGCTGGGGATTCATACACAGTCGGTGATTTACAGAAGACATTTCTTAATTTATTTTTAATCCTGCGTTAAACTAATTTTCCATTAATTTTGATACCGGGAGCGGTTGGAATCTGTCAGTTCTATGTTCCTTTCAGCTGGTCACATCATGGAACAGGGTCCAACATTCCGATTTACCATTTTTTTTTTTTTTTTTTCTTGCCCATTACCCTAATAAATCTTTTCAAATTCAGGTTCGCCCTCCTAATTGGGGCCCCCAAAAAATAAATTTGCATTTTTAAGGACTCCCGTGTCTCTTGTTAGCTCGTTATTCGTCTGACCCCCACATCTCCCATTCGAATCGGTTCACTCCATTATATTTTTTTATTTATTTTTTTTTATTTTGTTTTCGAAATTGGAGCCTCGCTAAGTTGTATTGACGCTTCGGCTTCCGATGCCTTCGCCCACTCAATAACTACTGTGAAGGTTGACCTCAACCAATATTATTAGCAATGCTCAAGAATTTAATTAAAACTAACCAATTTAAAATAAATTAATCAATTAAGTTTTCGCTCTCTCTCCAAAGCTTTCGTCAGTTTGTGCTAAAACTCAATATTTTACTTACATAGTGACTTCTGAATGCTCATATTAAATTTTGTGTCAAAATATTCATTAAATTGGCAGTTATTAGCAGATACCGGTACAATCAAGGTTCCCGATTAGGTTTTTGTAACTGATGAAAAAGGTTTTTTCTTGAAAAGGTCTTTTAGACCAGTCTTCAGAAGCCATAATAAAATATAATTTATTGAATAATATTTAAATATATATTTAATAAAAAAAAAAAAAAGACCGTGAACTTCCAAAAACCTAAATATTTGAGAAATTTATAATATTGGTTATAAACAACAGTGCTCGGGTCAAGTCGGGACGGTTCGGCTTGGTACCAGTCCACACACACCGCAGCCCGAGCCGAACATTCCTTTGATGGTTCGTCAAAAAACCGACAACAGGTGGAGCAGACCCCGAGCCTACCTTGCTCGTCTAGCGCCTGCGCACTTCATCCCCAGGCATGCGCACTGACTAATGTTCGGCTCGTTGCTCGCGTGTCTATACGCCTCTTTAGGGTGGTCAGCATCCCTTCTCTGGATCCACTTCCCTGCGCCGATTTCCATTCTAAGTTTCTTTACGTTTCTATATCCGACTTTTGAATAATCCACGCTTTATCTGGAACCAAAGCGGATAATCGAGGGTCTACTGCACTCCGAACCGCTGGGGAAGTAAAAGTAACGGGTTGAATTATTAATAACCAATATATTTTTAAATGTGCAAATTTATATTAATGAAAAATTCTTTTGTTAATTGAAAATTTTTTGTATAACTGTTTAACTTTCAATAATTCTATTCTCACCATATTGTCATTAAGTACCAATTGAAAAGGCTTTCTCACTTTCTGTAAATTTTTAGGATTCTCAGGTAAAATAGGTATATATTATGTGGCCCATAACAGGACTGACTTTTTTTATACCAACCACATTTGTACAGTTAGTTATTATGACTCATGCCCGGGCTTTAACTATGAGGTCATATCGCCTACTACCAGAGCGCTCTTTCTTCACTCTGGTGGACATGAGCCCGACTCTACTGTGGCAGTCCTACACTTTTATTTACCTAGAGCAGGGGTCTTTATCGAGTACCTGATATCATAGAGGCTCGGGATCATCGCTTAATGTCCCATTCGAAGGACGGCATGCTTAAGTTTATTTTACCTCCCAGATTAAATGAACTAAAGGCTTCGGTCGGGTTTCGAACCCACGATTTTGAGCACAGAAGGCAAGCACGCTTACCACTGAGCTACCGACGCCATCTTGAACTTAGAAACATTTGTACAGATCACTCTTCTTCCCTCTTCCCCCTTTCAAAATCATTTCATACTCGCATTAATGGATATATGACAGTAATGTGTTGGAATCTAACTACCAATATCAGTTAGTTGGGTATTATGACTCATGCCCGGGCTTTAACTACGAGATCATATCGCCTACTACCAGAGCGCTCTTTCGTCAATCTGGTGGACATGAGCCCGACTCTATTGTGGGAGTCCTAAATTTTGTCTACCCTAAATGTTTATTAACCTAGGACAGGGGTCTTTAACGAATACCTGACATCGTACAGGCTCGGGACCATCGCTTAACGTCCCATCCGAAGGACGGCGTGCTTAAGTTTATTTTACCTGCCAAATAAAATAAACTAAAGGCCTCGGTCGGGTTTCGAACCCATGATCTTGAGCTCAGAAGTCAAGCACGCATACCACTGAGCTACCGGCGCACTCTTGGATTTTCCCTTGGTTATCCAATCATTCCCCTCACGAACCTAATTATTGGCCACACTTACATAATTATTAACCATACTTTTTGAATGATGCCTCTCTAAATTTGAGGAAGTTGATTTAACCGAAAACACCATCTTCACTTGAGGGCGCCGGAAGCTCAGTGGTATGCGTGCTTGACTTCTGACCTCCAGAACGTGGGTTCGTAACCCGACCGAGGCCCTTAGTTTATTTTATCTGGGAGGTAAAATAATCTTTAGCACGCCGTCCTTCGGATGGGACGTTAAGCGATGGTCCCGAGCCTGTACGATGTCAGGTACTCGTTAAAGACCCCTACCCTAGGTGAATAAAATTTAGGACTCCCACAGTAGAGTCGGGCTCATGTCCACCAGAGTGACGAATGAGCGCTCTTGTAGTAGGCTATATGATCTCGTAGTTAAAGCCCGGGCATGAGTCATAAAACCTAACCTAACCATCTTCACTTGGATTAGTCTGCAGTAGTGAATAAATGGTTAAATGCAGTTATCTCGTGAATGATTCCTCAAAGAAGTATATAAAGTTGATTTAACCGAGAACATACACAATTTCACGAGACACCAAGAAACCCACATCTATATAATTCCGAAATTATTAGAGTCCTGAGCTCCCAACTTCTTTACAGCGCGCTTGGGAGATCATCGTAGTACACTTACCTCATTTTGGCCATTTTATGACTTAATAAATCAAATAAGTGAAGAAACACGAAATTTTATAATTATATCCAGAACCCCATAAGGACGACAGATATTAATTTTCAGCCAAATCAGTGAAAAGAATGGGGGAGGGGGAGAGCGAAAATTTTGTCGATTAATACGTGCTGGGGAAGTTTTATTGTCGGTGATTCACTGACAAATTTTTGTTTAAGTTTTATAGTCTAAAATAAAATATTCTTTGTCGGCAAATGTGATAATGTAATAATGTTAAAAGAAGGATTTTACGGAGATACACTCCCCAAGAGACCATATCGGCGCTGGAGCGCTATCAGATGACAGCTGATAATGAAGATATAACAGAAGCATGATCTATGACAGACAACTTGGAAGAAACTAAGGCGGTGCCTATGTACATCCCACGAGATCTCTTCCAAGATACTCCACAGAGAGGACCCCCACTTTTTATTTTATCTCTAACAGAGATAAAAAAGGTGCCTCATGTAAAATTTATGCCATGCCTTAAACCCGAGTTATTCCCTTTTCCTTGGAGTTGCGCTGTTATTCCATGTTTCCGTAGAATGAATGGTGTTACCTTGACTATTAAGAAATTAAAAAATAAAGAATGTACGTATCTTATTCCCTTCTTCTTGTCTCAGTAAATCTTTATTATGACTATAGCGTTACTAGCTTTCTCTAGTTCAAAATTATGGTCAGTGCTAGTAATTATGAAAATGAAATAATATTCTAAAACAAAATTAAAAAAAAAAAATAATAAACATTTTTTTTTTTAAAACAAACTTTTATTTGAATGAACTAAAAAGGAATATATATAAGTAATTAAGAGGGCGCCGGTAGCTCAGTGGTATGCGTGCTTGACTTCTGAGCTCAAGGTCGTGGGTTCGTAACCCGACCGAGGCCCTTAGTTTATTTTATCTGGGAGGTAAAATAAACTTAAGCACGCCGTCCTTCGGATGGGACGTTAAGCGATGGTCCCGAGCCTGTACGATGTCAGGTACTCATTAAAGACCCCTCTACCCTAGATGAATAAAAATTTAGGGTTGGCAAAATTTAGGACTCCCACAGTAGAGTCGGGCTCATGTCCACCAGAGTGACGAAAGAGCGCTCTGGTAGTAGGCGATATGACCTCGTTGTTAAAGCCCAGGCATGAGTCATAAAATCTAACCTAACCTATAAGTAATTAATTTTGTTACATATGGTATGCAACGTACTTATAAAGTTGAATCTGTATATGTATGATGCTCACAAGCCTATTTATGTCTTATTTATTAGACTACAGCGTAATTCGCAGGCGATAAGCTTTTACTTTTCAAATACAGTAAACTCTCGATTATCCGCGGGCGGTTTATCCGCGGTGCCTGTAGGAGGCATTTTTATAAAAAAGGAAGGTTTTGAAACCGAAAATTATTTCACAAAAATTAAAATAAAGTTACTAAATACATACTTAAACGTAATAAAAATCGTAAATCACAAATATACATACAGTACAGTACACTTAATAATGTATGTACAGTACAAAACGTTCATGTAGTTCAGTATTACTGTGCAGTACATATATCGGTATATACGTAGTGTGTGCTTGAGCAGTTTTGGACGCGACTAGCGGCGCTGCAGATGTTTGCTTACTTCGCGTGCGAGTGAATCGCCTGACCAGTGAGTCATCTGCACGTGATGCAGCATTAGGACACATTGACAGCATTATTCAACACCTTGAAGAGCAAGACGACGCATCACTTTGTGACAAGATGGTGTTGAGAAAACTCAAATCACAAATAAAGATAAAGTGTTTCACTACGAAAAAGCAAAAGCAAATGACTGACTTTTTTGTTAAACAGTAAACATGACTTTTTAATAACCTATATGACATTGATTGAGTTTTGTTATCAGGTAAGTTCTTTTATTGTATAATAAACTTATTTAAAGCACTACTTGTGCGTTGTTTTTTTAGTGCCTTCGGCCTTTGTTTAACCATTATCGGCAATTTTGCGGCTTATCCGCGAAATTCCATTATCCGCGGTATCCACGCCAGTCAATCCCGCGGATAATCGGGAGTTTACTGTATAATATTGTTACGTATAAATATATACAGATTCAACTTACGTAGCATATCATATGTAACAAAATTAATTACTTATTAATTCCTTTTTAGTTCATTCAAATAAACCTTGTTTCTAAAAATGATTTCTTATTTATTTTTATTTTTCACTTTTTAGTCTTTACTTATTTTTTTTATATAATAGATTATTCACCATTATTGTCAACTTTTGTAAAATGTATTATGTATATCTTACGGCTAGTGTAGTTAAACTGATTTTATTTGTCATCAATTACTTGTATCTTACGTGTAATTTATTACGGAACCTTGGAAAATCCTTTATCATCTTTAAATCAATAAATATGGCCGTATTATGCACGACCACAATTAATTACTTGTATCTTAGTAATTAATTACACCAGAAGCATATATTGTTACCAGTGATCATTTTTCAGAATACTGAATAAATCCGCACCCTGTAACAAGACTGCATACTCATTTTCAATCTAATTCGATCATTTTTCCTAACACTTATCCGCCATATTGCAGCCTCCATCTTTAATTTTTTGCAATCAACACCAGAAGAACTACCACAGAATTGTTCAGCTATTTCTATTTGACACATTGTTTATTTAGTTATTTCACACTTGCGAGTCCAAGTTAATTTGGAATTCCTATGAGTCTTTGAGTTCAATGCACTTGATTTTTTTTTTTAAATCTCACTGAGGTTGTTTTAAGGCGAACGTCGCGACGGTGTGTACATGACAGAGGCAAAAAGTGCGGTTCACTGATCGAGTGAATGGAAGGGGGCTGTTATATGCGGTATGACCAGTCACCCGGAACGAGCGATCACCTTCCCAAGACATGTCACTTCCACTGTCAAGTGTTGTTCTTCTGACCAAAGATACATCCTGTCCGCGGTCGGATTCTGTGGTTCTCTACCGGAGAACACAGTTCATCATCTGGTACATTATGTCCATTCCAGGATTCAACTAAACCATTGGAAATTCAAGGAAATTCTTATCACTTTAGTGACTTTTTCTTTCATGATGACGATATCACTTAATCTCAAAAATTTAGCAAATATATTAGATACTTTTTGGAAAAATTATAGACTTAAGTACGTAAGGGAGGATTGGATGGTTGGGTCAGTCGAACGTTGAGAGGAAAGCCGCGGTGGTTGAAGACCGTACTGTCCCGTTGTCCTCAGAGATGGACAGATGATCACTGCGGGAACTCTGGTAAGAGAAAAATAAGAAAAAAAAAAAAATACAAAGAGAAGGAGAGAAGTGACGCCGTTATGGGAACGAGCAGGCCGCAGCCCAAGGAGCGTTTTTTTTTTATACAGTTGGGCAGTGGTCAGCTTTCAGTGATGAGGCTATACCTCAGATACACCAGCAAACGAAATTTGCTACTTTTCGTGCCAACTCAGTAATAACTTTTGGGTGGATTTCTATAAGAGCGCTCTGGTAGTAGGCGATATGACCTCGTAGTTAAAACTAGGGCATGAGTCACAATAACCAACTATAAGACTCACCTTATGCATTAATCTGGATGATAAGAACTATGGATTTATCATGAAATCCGATCATTTTTTACAATCTAGCAATCGTTTTATATTTCGGGCCCCCTCTTGCTCAACATTTTGGGATGCCATATAGCCCATGTCTCAGTCTGGTTATAAAGACCCGATATTAGTGCTACATATTTTCGTTACATGCGGTTCTATGTTTTTGTTATGCGGCCCCCTACTGACCGAAATAAACGACGTTTCACGTCAAAAGATTTGATTTGATACTCAATTAACTATGTCTTCCGGCTTGATCCATTGCAGGAACACAAACTGCTGGTTGACCCAAAGAATACAAGATTAGCCAAGCTGCTAAGGAGTGCCTTCCTTCACACTGCAGCCACCTCAGTCAGAATACACAATGGCCGCACAACTGCTCCTGTTCCCGGACATCTCCCAGGAAGTCCGACTTTACACTATTAAATAATGTCAAATTTCATGGAAATCTGATCAACCATTTGTGTTTAGCACTACTTTTATATTTCGGGCCCCCCTCCCTTCAAACATTTTGAGACCCGACCTATCCTAGAGTTAAATCGGTCTTGTAAAGATTCTACATATGAAATGTTTTGAAAATCTGTTGAACCGTTGGACCCCCATTACTCGTTTCGGGCCCACCACAACCCTCCTTCCCCTTCAAAAATTTAAGACGCTACATAGCTTCTTTCTTTTTTTTTTTTTTTTCCTCCGAGTACCTTGACTAGGCCTTAATGTTTTGTTTTTTTAATTTTAGGAATAAAAAGTTCGGAAAATATGAAATTCCGGTGAAAACTCCACATCAAATTTCTGACCGATAACTTCCCTTATACCTTGAAAAACTGAAGAAGTAATAAGCACAATTTTCCAAGTGCGCCACTTTTTTTTTGTAGAACAGTTGGTTTCTATTAGGCTTTCGGGTTTAAAAATAATAGGAGGAGCAGATTCAGGTTAAGATGAAAAACGATGTAATTTTTTTTTCAAAGTCTGTAGTTAAATCGAAGAAGACTCACAACTATAATCAGAGAGATGATGAATGGTGAGCTCTGGTGGCCCAGAGGAGAAACTCAGGGCTGATTTGTGACCACTACTTAACAGCCATGAGATAGTATCTTGACAGATAGGTCGAGTGCAATTTCAAATTGTTTAGGATGTTCGAGTCACAAAATTATCTGACTGACATGTTCCTGACCCCAGGGAGAGCATTTGCAGTCAACAGGGTATCATTTGATAAACAGATTAAATATGGGTTTGATAACATTTTCGGCTACGAGGGTCTCACTATTGTTTTTTTGTTTCCCAAGCAATAAGATCGTTATGTAGTCGGTCAAAAATTCGATGCAAAGTTTTCAACGGAATTTCATGTTCACCGATTTCCAGGTTCCAAAAATGAAAAAGAAAAGTGTCTATCTGTGTGTCAGCGAACACGATAACTCCCGATAGAATGAATATATCTACACCAAATTTTATATACAATGTAACCAGAACCAAATACGGGCAATACTTATAGATTTTCAGTCAAATCGGCAAGGGGGGGGGGGGGGGGGGTCAGAGGGGGCTCAATACATTAACCCCAATAACTACAATGTTCTACAAGGGTAAATTTTCTTATATGAAAATACGTTTTTCTGAAGGATTTTCATGTGGGAAATTCAAATCTGAAATCAGAAATTCGCTATCAGGCACAGTTTTTTATTTATACGAGAATATTTGTCTAATTTAACTGAAAATTTTAATGATAAATGCATATAGAGATTTAGGATGCAACATGTCTTTAAAAGTGCCTTTCCTGGACTCACATCATGGGTGGAAGGTTCCATAAAGATATAATTACCATGGAAAAGCGGTATGAAGGGAAACGGATGCCTGCAATGCTTGCTGACTACTGCTGGAACATTATTCGAGACTGCAAAATTGAACACAAGAGAAAAAAATGAGCCTTTTAAATTCTTGGGTAAAAGATGATTTTTTTTTCATATTTTCTAATCTTAAATAAGTTTTTTGTACAATATATGTTGACAATTTATGGGCCCCTTCATGTTTTTGTTTTATACTGTCCAAAATGTTTCTAAATAATTTTATAAGTGACTAAAATATTGATAGTGGCATGTTTTGCCTTTATAAGTACACAGCGTGGAAATAAGAAGTGTAACATTTTTGAAAAAACTTAAATTGCGTATAACTTCAAAACTATGCCTGACACAGAAAAACGAATCACAGATTTGAATCCAGGCGGCAATTTCCCATAATAATCAAGAATGATACCCCAGAAAAATGAATTTAATTTTTTTTTTTTAACAGTGCTATCGATGTAACGAATATATCGAAATGAAATTTCATATTTAAAGTCAAACCCCAATGAGGACTTAATCTGTCCAATTTTTTTGTACTCAAAACCCCTAACAATTGTCAATGTAACGAATTTATGAACTAGAAATTTATTATGGGAAGTCATAAGTCTCTGAGTAAGACACCTACTGACTCAGCCAAATCGGTATTTTGTTTTAATATTTCTTGCTTAGAAAGCCGTTTTTACCTTTGATAGTATTCTTGTAATTACATTTTTCATTGCATATTTCTATTCTTTTTTTTTTTTTACACCATATTTAACTGCATATTTCAGCTTTCTGTTTTACTGCATATTACATTGCATATTTTGGCCTTTTTTTTTATTGCAAATAAATTCGGTCTCTACTGATGAGACTTGTTCCCTGCTCACAAAACAGAAGAGGAGATAAGCCCCGTTTCTGGCCCGCCCAGTGGAGCGAAGAGATCTTTACTTACGGCTAGATGCCACAGTCTCTTCACTACAGAGATTATCTTTGCGGAACTCCTGTTACCACTAATTATTATCAAAGTGAATACTACTTCTTGAGATGAGGATTTTTTGGGCATTATTCAACAAATTTCTATTTATTCACTGAATAATTCATTATTATTGTTCATAAACTATGAATAATCGCTGTTTCTGATTTATGTTATTATTTACGTTATACTTCTCCCGTTTAAATTTATTAATTACTTCTATTGATAGTTTAATTATTAGATTGTCAAATGTTTTAAATATAATAAATAACCTTTTTGTATTTAAGTTTGTTGATTTTTCTGGCATTTTTTTCTAAAGATCTTTTTTTTTTTTTTGACAATATTTTGGGACAATTCCGTCCCTTTTGCTGGTCATATGGTTTATTGTGTTAAGCCCCCCCTCCTAATATTCTGGCCCCCACGTTTCATGTTGTAATACACTGTCATTTTAATATTTTACAGTGTTCATATAAGACACATTAAAAACTTAATATACAAAAGACTACCGGGTTATCAACAATAGTTAATAAAGACATTTAAACTTAGTTAATAAAAACATTAAAGTCCCTTTAGGCCACCTGGTTGTTAACAATGGCTATTAAAGTCACATGTACGCTCTTCTAGACACAAGTTCCTTTAGACCATCTCCATTTAAACGCCCTATAAGACATTAGGACATTTAAGTAAGTCCCTTTAGGCCACCTGGTTATTAACAATGGCTACTAAAGTCATATGAACGCTCTTTTAACACAAGTTCCTTCAGGTCATCTAATTATTAAAGATATTTAAACACCCTATAAGACATTTAAGTCCCTTTAGGCCACCTGGTTATTAACAATGGCTATTAAAGTAACATGAACGCTCTTTTAGACACAAGTTCCTTTAGACCATCTAGTTTTCAAAGACATTTAAACGCCCTATAAGACATTAGGACATTTAAGTAAGTCCCTTTAGGCCACCTGGTTATTAACAATGGCTACTAAAGTCATATGAACGCTCTTTTAACACAAGTTCCTTCAGGTCATCTAATTATTAAAGATATTTAAACACCCTATAAGACATTTAAGTCCCTTGAGGCCACCTGGTTATTAACAATGGCTATTAAAGTAACATGAACGCTCTTTTAGACACAAGTTCCTTTAGACCATCTAGTTTTCAAAGACATTTAAACGCCCTGTAAGACATTAGGACATTTAAGTCCCTTTAGGCCACCTGGTTATTAACAATGGCTATTAAAGTCATATGAACGCTCTTTTAACACAAGTTCCTTCAGGTCATCTAATTATTAAAGATATTTAAACACCCTATAAGACATTTAAGTCCCTTTAGGCCACCTGGTTATTAACAATGGCTATTAAAGTAACATGAACGCTCTTTTAGACACAAGTTCCTTTAGACCATCTAGTTTTCAAAGACATTTAAACACCCTATAAGACATTAGGACATTTAAGTCCCTTTAGGCCACCTGGTTATTAACAATGGCTATTAAAGTCATATGAACGCTCTTTTAACACAAGTTCCTTCAGGTCATCTAATTATTAAAGATATTTAAACACACTATAAGACATTTAAGTCCCTTTAGGCCACCTGGTTATTAACAATGGCTATTAAAGTAACATGAACGCTCTTTTAGACACAAGTTCCTTTAAACCATCTAGTTTTCAAAGACATTTAAACGCCCTGTAAGACATTAGGACATTTAAGTCCCTTTAGGCCACCTGGTTATTAGCAATGGCTATTAAAGTCATATGAACGCCCTTTTAGACACAAGTTCCTTTAGGCCATCTAGTTTTTAATGCAATTTAAACGCTCTATAAGACATTAAAGTCCCTTTAGGCCACCTGGTTAATAGCAATGGCTATTAAAGTCATATGAACGCCCTTTTAGACACAAGTTCCTTTAGGCCATCTAGTTTTTAATGCAATTTAAACGCTCTATAAGACATTTAAGTCCCTATTTGGTCACCTGGTTATTACAGACATTTAAAAGCCATATAAAACATTTAAGTTCCTCTAGGCCACTTGGTTTTTTAGACATTTAAGGGTCTTTTAAAACACTTAAAGCAACCCAGCAATAGACATGAGGACCAGTAACATAGCACACTTCCTCTATTTTCAGTATAAAAATTAATTAAATTAAATCTTGGATTACAAAAAAAAAATTTCAATAGTAGAAGATAGGTCTTATTGCTGAGCATGTCCATTATATGCGCATTGAAAACATCCTCAATTTTGAGAGAATTTTATGATATTTTTAATAAAAGTGGAAGCATTTATATTCTGTATTGAGTTACAGCAAAAGAAAAATTATTGCTTAGAAACATTTTATAAAATGGAAAAACGTTCTTAGAAAGACCTTGCCATGAATATGTCAACTTGTTGGATACGGACCCAGACCTATATGGGCGGGCAGCACAAGAAATATGCAATATCCAGTATATAAAAAATCCACTCGACAGTTTCCATTAATCCACCTTCTCAAGTTTCACATTGTGACAAGACAATGTAGAGAGTGCATTTCTGACATCAGGACTGCTTCTGTCAACTACGATAAACCTGGCTGTCTAGAGTTGCATTGTAAACTGTTGGTTACCCATCGCTAATAACTACTGCAGTTAAATGCAACAATGAAAGACAAAAAAAAAAAAAAAAAAAATTATCTGTGAATAATCAGCAATATACATTCTCAGCGTGAATCAGTTCAGTAAGCCAAAATGAAATGAAAAAACAATTTTTATTCTGGGACATGTGTCCCCTAAGAATATTAACGTAAGAAATAAACAAAAGAGATACAAATATCAACCAAGTTAAAATAAAAGATAACAAATAAGGGAGCATAGCAACTAAAGAAACAAAAACAGTTAGAAATAAGGATAAACAGATCATATTAAAATAAATGAGGAACAAAGTTAAAATTATAGAGTAAAAAATAATAGCAAAAATAAATATAAATGACAGGAAGCGTCACTGAGAGAGAGAGAGAAAGAAAATTAATAAAATAAAATAAATAAATAAATAATGTGTGTCACACACCCTCATACATACATTTATTTACATTTATATATCCAAAATAACACACACCTACACTAACATGAGCTCAGAGGTGCTTGCTTTCTGAATTCAAGATTGCGAGTTTGAAACCCGGCCGAGGCCCTTAGGTTTTTTATCTATATATGAGGTGAAATAACCTTGAGCATGCCGTCCTCTTCGGATGGGACGTTAAGCGATGGTCCCGAGCCTGTTGTCAGGTATCTTTAACAACTAATTAACATATGAAATCTTCTTCATATCGATTGAGATAACGATAGGAAACGTTATTCTAGAATAGTTTTTAGTTTCCCACTGGCACTCAAAATGAAATTTTTTACTTTTTTTGGAGACAATTAAAGCTAGCTATAACTTTAATGTTTGTTCGTTAGATGCAGCGGAAGGGGGTTGTTTTGTCACTTTTCTCTCATTTTGTGACTATAATAAGAGCTATTAACTTACCCTAGGGCAGGGGTCTTTAAGGAGTACCTGACATCGTACAGACTCGGGACCATCGCTTATCGTCCTATCCGAAGGACGGTGTACTTAAGTTTATTTTGCCTTCCAGATAAAATAAACTAAGGGCCTCGGTCGGGTTTCGAACCCACGATCTTGAGCTCAGAAGACAAGCACGCATATCACTGAGCTACTGGCACCCTCATTAGGAATTCTGAAAATCAGGTCCAACGTACACGCTCACTTTTTTTGTAGAAAAATTCACCGACTTGAATGAAATTTAGTATTTGTGAAGTTTCGGTAATCTCTCTTTTGGAATAGAGGTTTAAGTAATTTTTTTTTAGTAAGTAATACAATTTTTATTAGTACCACAACTAATTTCGGAAATTACCTACCATCTTCATTAACTACATAAATAAAAAATATTTTTTTAAATCACTAGAATTTAGGAAATGTTACAGTTTAAATCAACAATAATATTAATAGTTAGTTATTGTGACTCATGCTCGGGCTTTTAACTTCGAAGTCATATCGCCTACTACCAGAGAATTCTTTTATCGCTCTGGTGTACATGAGCGCAACCTTACTACGTGAATCCTAAATTTGGCCAACTCTAAATTTTTATTCACCTAGGCGACATCATACAGGCTCGAAACCATCGCTTAAGTTCCACATCCAAAGGACGGCGTGCTCAAGTTTTTTGCATTTCCCAGAATGATTAAATTTAAAAAAATAATTTGAGGAGCAGAAAGGGAGTGAACTATAGCATGGTACGCTCGCAGCCAACTTCCTGCTTGTTTATTTTCTCATAAGAAATGTCTATTTCCTTGTACGACCCGCACGCTACATACCGCCATAATGGTAAATCAACCTCCAAGAACAACGACAGCCCCTAGTACGGGTCATGTGCAGCCCCAGCTAAATTATTCTCTTCTTCGTACCCTAGAAAGCTTATGAGATAAAATAAACTAAGGTCCTCGGTCGGGTTTCGAACCCACGATCTTGAGCTCAGAAGACAAGCATGCATACCACCGAGCTACCGGCGCCCTCTAAGTAGTTTGTATTGTTTGGGGTACCTACTGTTTGTATCATGAGATCGTTATGAAGTGTTCTGTTGTTTATGTATGGTGGGCACTGTGTTATCAGTCTGAGGGTTTTTGATTGAAACGCCTGAATTCGTTTTATGTTGGTTGTTTTTGCTGAACGCTGTGTTGGGAGAAGTTTTACTAAATCCACCTTTCGCATCTATTAAAGATTCACACTTATCACAGTCCTGCACTGCCTCCTGCATCCATGAGCGATGATCCCAGACATGTGAATGATCTTTTCAAAGTTTTAGTGGTAATCACGCACATTTCTCTCTTCATCAGGTAGAAAAGCCACGTTTTCTTCTTGTGAAAAGGAATCCTCTAATCCTCTAGGATAATCCAAAAATATTTTATTTGAAGTTCCAAATCAAAATACATATAATCTATAAATCACTAGCACAAACTGGAAACACAACGTTGATATCAATGCTACAACTGTGGGAAGGTTATCGTCTTCTGTTGGTAGGTTATAGACATATCAGACATAAAAATCGTCAGTGAATCACCGACAATGTACTTCGCCAGAACATATTTAATAATTAAGTGTTTACTCTCCCGCCAAACCCAATAAAACTGTTTAGAGTAAACATTAATATAGTTAACACACGTAGAGGCTTCTGAATCCTCCTACTAAATTTCGTGTAGATAGATCGGCACTTATTGGAGTTTTTGAGTCGAGCCCCGATCCAATGATCCCCCTTTCCAATTTCGCTAAAAATTGTTAGATTTCTTATTGGATTCTGAATTAAAATACAGTAGAACCTCTTTAAGTCGAACCTCGATAAGTCGAAAACCTCCAAAACTCGAAAAAAAGTTTTGTTCCTTTCCCTTCAAGCCCCAAAACCTCCATTACTCGAAATCTCAACCCTCTATTAGTCGAAATAATCAGTGAGTCCCTACAAGCCATTTTGGTACATATTTTCCCTCGAAAAAATAAATTGGACCTCTGTATCTCGAACATAGCAATGTTTTATTTTACAATCTTTACAACTCGATTATTTGAAACTCATTACCTCTATAGCTCGAAGATGAATAAGTTACCGACTTTAAGAATTTGCCGACAATGTACACCATTGTTTCTTAGAAAACGATTTAGGAGTATACAATAAATAGGATTACCAATTATCTAAATCAAAAAAAATTACGGACTTTTTTTAATACCTACATATACTACTTTTTTTTTATTTTAAGGATGTTTTGAAATAATGTTGATTTATAATAAATATAAATATGTTTATTACCTCTGTAACTGGAATTTTTATTTATTTCACCTCTCTAACTCAAAATTAGTTAGAATGAATCTTAACCTCTACAAGTCGAATCAAAATCCGCCCAAGTCGAAATCCTCCATAAGTCGAAAACTCTATAACTCCGGCGTAAATTTGGCGTCTCCCTTAATGTTCGACTTATAGAGGTTCTACTGTATAAAATTTCACGTAGATGCATTCATTACATCGACAGTTATAGAGATTTTTGAATTGAGCTCCCTCTGATCTCTCCTTTCTTTCCGGCCGATTCTGTTCAAAATTAATAGGTGTTGTTCTCATGGTATTTTGAATTTACATATGACATTTTGTGTCGATACAACTTGGTCCATTTTGTGATAGACTGCCCCATCTATGCCATGATTAGAGACAAATACCTGGCTAACTATTTGGGAGGTGTTCCGATAGATGTCTCTTAACAACAGGCACATCTCCACAACTTACTATTAGTTTCAGATGAACAGAAGCTTCATCATATTTATTTGTTTGTCCTAACAAACTTGAAGTTAGGAAAAATTCTAAAAGACTAAAGTTACCTGTGGCATATATGTATATATTTTATTTTAGTGAGATCAAATCCCTTCATGTTACATTCGCCTTGAGGCGCGGTGACTGCCCAACTGTATGGCTGAATAATGTCCCTCTAAAACATGACAAAGACGTACGATACTTAGGACTCTATCTTGACAGACGACTGACATGGAATAAACATGTTACACAGACTCGACAGAAAATGAAACGGCGATTTGGACTACTCAAAAGACTACTAGACAAGCGATCTCAACTTCACCTCAACCACAAACTGGGTGTCTACAAGACCGTTATCAGGCCTATCTGGACGTATGGCGTTCAGCTCTGGGGTTCAGCTAAGCCCTCACACACAAAAAGAATTCAAGCCATTCAAAATAAAATCCTCCGAACAATCACACAATGCCCTTACTACGTATCAAACATAACATTACATCATGACCTGAACATACCATTCTTACACGAAGTTAGACAACAATTATACACAAATTTGCACAACAAGTTCACGTCACATCCGAATACACTGGTGGAAGCCATGTCGGTCCGGTCCTTGCCGGGCGGGCCTCCTCGGCGACTGAATCGTCGTTGGCCGCGTGACCTCCTGCCTGGGGAGGACCCCTGAGGAGGCGGTGGTATTGACCAGCCGTCTCATCAAGAGACTCAAGTGGTATTTCTGTTTTTCTTTGTGATTATATTTCCTTGTTGTGATATATTTCATAGTTGGAAATTATGTAATAAAGGTGAAAAAAAAAAAAAAAAAAAAAAAATAGTATTAAGAAATCATTGTTTTGCTAGTTAATATTATCTGCTTTGTTTTATTTTATTTTATTCCATATTATTCAGAAATTGTTGTATTTATGTTTGTGTATCGAACTCCTTGCTGTAAGATAATTCTTTATGAACAATAAAGTTATTCATTCATTCATTTTGTGTAGATACATTCATTTCATCAGCAGTTGTTAGAGTTTTTGTGTTAACCCTCTCCTCATTCTTTGTTTCCTTTGTCCGATTTGACTGAAAATCAATAGGTGTCGGCCTCATGGGTTCCTGGATTCATATATAAAATTTCGTAATGATACATACATTCTATCGGGAGTTATCGTGATCACAGTCACACACAAACAGATCAACTTTTTGGGATCAGGGATTCGAAAAACATGAAATTTCTTTGAAAACTCAACCTCGAATTTCGAATTCTTGGTCGATAGTTCCTTATATATCGATGATATCAATATTTGACGATTTATAACACAAAATTGGTACACGGAAGTCAATAAACTGATAAGAGTTATTGTGCGTCTAATAATATAGCCAGGGACTGTAGGTCCTTCATGAAGATTCAGACAAGGCAAGGAGATAGCGCCCAATCGAGGGAAGGATGCTTAGGCCCCTAGATGCATGCACCCAATATATATATATATGATTGGAACTTACATGAGGATGTGCGATAGAGATGGGGTTCCCAAATGTAAGGAAGGTTTGGAACTAAAGGAGACGAGGGAGGGCCTACAATGGAAGGAGGATCACAGAGGTCATGATCTGCGACCTGCGGAGAGGTCGGAGGTCAGGGCTGACTCTCCCCTCTCCTCCTCACACTAGTCTATATCCAGTTGATAGAGACTAGGCTTCAGTGACCTCCCCTCCCGCCACAGAGAGCCTACCTCACATGGAAGGGTTACGTAGTCGAGGACCTGCCGGTTCTTGAACCCAAAGTTTATTTATAAAATTACACTTCTTTTATTATTAACAATAATATATAATACTTTATTGTTATATATTAATTTACCATCAGATTACCCGGCTTCACCCGGAGTAACTTAAAGCAGCTAAGTATACCAACCCCCTTCACCCGGAGTAACTTAAAGCAGCTAAGTATACCAACCCCCCTCACCCGGAGTAACTTAAAGCAGCTAAGTATACCAACCCCCCTCAGTTTAAATGAAAACAACTATACTATAAAATTATGTTCAACATTAAATCCAAACTCGGAACACATATTTGCAAATGAGAGTTATTATATATTTTTCAATATGATACTTTGAGGCAATCAAGGTATATTTATTTTAAAACAATAATTCTTTATTTCATAAGACGTTTCGACATACTGTCATTCTCAATTCTAAATACAGAATGATCATAATTTACTCATCCAACATATTCTACCAATAGATAGTCGTCAAATTTTATACTATTTCACATTTTGTCCAAATTTCATCCTTACATTATTCAAAAAACCAATATTATATATCATTTATAATATTGGTTTTTTGAATAATGTAAGGATGAAATTTGAACAAAATGTGAAATAGCATAAAATTTGACGACTATGTCGAAACGTGTTATGAAATAAAGAATTATTGTTTTAAAATAAATATACCTTAATTGCCTTGAAGTAACATATTGAAAAATCATAAAAAAGTAAGATATAATAAATTCAAATTTATGTTATTATATATTCCAAATGTACCCTCTAAAATATACATTTTAGTTCAAACCCGAGGAATATCGGATAAGCCGTTCCAGAGCTACAACATCACAAAATCAGAATGAATGGTTATTCATTATGGTTATCCACCCCTGAAGCAGCACGGAAAAGTTATTTTGGTTACAAATCTATCAAATTTTTAACTTTCATTTTTTTTTTTTAAGAATTTTTTTAATATAATTTTTTTTTAGGAAGTTTTTCAGTTCTGATTACAATAATGAAAAGAAAAAAATCTGTTTATATATGCCTATGAAGATAACTCCCGATATAATGAATGCATCACAACGAAATTTTATATGTGTATCCTACTGATTTTCAGCCAAATCGGCCGAAGGGAAGGAAGGAATGAGAGGGGGGAGGCTCAACTCAAAAACTCCAATAACTGTCTATGTAATGAATGTGTCGACACAAAATAATGTGGATTCAGAAGCTCATATGTAAGTGAACTACAGATGTTTAGCCCAAATGGTCAATTGGTTTTGAGGAGAGAGCGAAAACTTAATTAATTACATTTCCAGCGATTTAACAACTCATTATACCACAACCTGCGCCAATGCACTTTGCGCATCAATGTGCAGAAACTCGCACAGGTACATTAAAAGACCGTTCTTCCACTACTCCCCGGTCTGAGAACGTTACGACTGCAGTCTCTCTAATTTATGGACATCCCAACATATTGTAATGAGCTTATGATTTAATATGACTATCAAATACGGTAATTAATGATCCCGGAAGTACGAATACACTAATTTGACCCAAATAACGTTAAATAATATTCATACATTATTAGATTAATAATTAAACTTAGAGGTGAACTGTAGCATCTAAGCTATACACGTATCAACCAATATACCTCCGAAGATATGGACTTTGTATGCCCAGTGTGTTAAAGCCCCTGTAAAGAATATATATATATATATATGTGGTGGGCTGATGTTTTACACCTAGGGACCTAAGCATCCAGTGCTCTTATCCCTTCCCTGGAAGCGCTGGGCTTCCCCCTTATTATATTAACTGTATGTTTATACTTATACTGTACTTATACTACCTGAACCAAGCCCTTCATGGAGTGCTTAGTCTCCCAGTTTCCTTAATGAACCTCAGAATGGTCTCAAAGTCTAATCTTCTAAAGTCTTCTTCTGCGGTTACATCTCTACCAAAGATGCGGAATGTGATTCGCGCATATCCCAAGCAGATGCCCAGGAAGTGTGCCGCCGTTTCGTCTTCTTCCCCACATCTATCGCAGGTAGGACTGTCCTTGACTCCCACAGTGTGTAGGTGTCTATTGAACGGACCATGTCCTGTGAAAACAGTCAGTTGTCTAAGCTCGTTCCTTTTGAGGTTCAGGATCCCGTCTTTCAGAACTCTGGACTGCCCTCCCAGGAACATCTTCGACTGCCGGCATGTGGTCTTTTCTCTCCAAGTACGCTCCAAAAGGTCCTTAGTCCATTCTTTGATTCGGGTTCGCCCTCACTTCCTCATTATCTGCCCCAAATATGATGATGTAAAAAATTAAATATATAAAAACAACATAGATTTATGGTGGAATTATTAAATGGTAAAGATTGGCAACTACTGGAAAATTATTGCAAAAAGACTTACGATTTCAGAAACTGTGAATTAAATAAATAAATAAATGGGAACAAAGATATATTTATTATTTTATTTCTATTTGTATTTTAGAAAGAAAAAATTCTTGTTCATAAGTTTACAAGAAATAAGATTATAAGTTTATAAGATAATATTATTTATGTAAATCTAGACTCCTCAAGACTTAGGCCATTGAGTTTGTCTTCATAAAAGGTCACATTACATTATTTATATGTTTTTTTATGTCATACTTATTACTACTACTAATATTCATACAATTTTTCTCCAGTAATAAGGATACATAAATATTTTCAGTTATTTATAATCCCAACTAATCTATTCATAATTCATTATTAATTTCTCATTTGTTATTGTTATATTAAAGCTACCAAAAGGAACATTTGCATGAATGACCAAATTTATTTCAACTATTCTCCTTTGTTAACACCCTGATCCAGTTCTGTTTCCACATATATGTTTGTATTATCTGTTATTAATATTTGGTTCCACATATATGTTTCAAGTTATCTAAATCTTAATATTATTATTAATTCTATTTTTTATTTATTATTTACTTGTATTTGTTCTTATTTATTTGTTATTTTCCCCGTATTAGTCTAGTGATATTGTTTTATGTAAATTTAGAACTAGGTTTTGTTAAGAAATATTTCATGAGTTAGCAACGGTACAGCCGGGGGACTCCCAAGTTTTAATAGAACCCTTTGACCTGAGATGTATTTGAAGGGTCGCTCTCTGCAAACTGACTTAGTTCATAACTAGACCTGACGATGGTATAAAGCCGAAACCGGTAGTTATATGTATATATATCTTTAGTGAAATAGACAATATTTCAAAAAATAATTTTGTTTTATTCATTTATTACAAGTTTCCACAATATGTCCGCGTTCCTCAACTTAGAAGATATATTTTGTAACCTTGATACTCCAACTTACCATTCTTTGTTCAAATTTTATTGATTTAATTTATCTTCTGTTCACAAAAATACTTGGATTAGGAACGAAATATCCTCAGATTTCTGGATAAAAAGTATATTTTCAGTATTTGAAGCTAAAATCTATTATAACAGGTCGCGAACAGAAACTAGAATAGTTCGAGACAAGTTCCATTTTATAACCTTAATCGGTCAGAAATTCGATGCTGATTTATTGCCTCTTCAGGACCCTGCCCCAGTTCCTGTTACCTCACCTCCCCAGATCTACTTTCGAGCTGGTTAAGCACATACTTAACCCAAGCATGCTTGCAGTTCGACTGGTACGAACAACAGACAAAGCTGGTCTGGATCATAGAAGGCCGGGAGACTGGAGACCTAACCTTGCAAGGTTGGTCCGACCCACGCCTCTTCAGCACCCGGCCCCAGTTCCTGTCACCTCACCTCCCAAGATCTACTTTCTAACACAAACACTCCTTCATAATATCTCATACTATTCCTCTGCCGTTTTGCATATCTCTTTGGACAACGTCGACCTCCAACTGTCACATATTTCACGATCAGTCAGTCAATTAATTAATCTAATACTTCCTCAGATGTACGCAATACATGGTAACTGTATGTAAACGATCACAAATCCTTTCTGAATCCCAGATTAAATCGGGATTTAATAAAAAATTCGCCGGTGAAACATCAGGATGAACTTCCCCAGAACGAATTAATCAATTAAATATTCGCTCCCCCCTAAACCAGTCGAACATTTGAGCTAATGTTCAACATTTGAATTACAAAGGGGGTCTTGAATCTTCATACTAAATTTTGTGGTAGTTATTAAGCTTTATTTAACCCCTTCCCATGAATCCTCTTCTCTTCAGCTAATATCGCTGTAAATTAACGAGTTATGTCCTCACTGGGATTTGACTGTAAATATATAATTTTTTCGATATATTCATTCTATCGGCAGTTAGTAGAGTTCTTATGTTAAGCCTCCCTAAATCCTCCTCTACACTTTGCTCGATTTGGCTGACAATCAATAGGGCCATCGTTGGAGGGTTCTGAATTCACATATAAAATTTTGTGTCGATACATTCATTCTATCGGGAGTTATCGTGTTCACGTGTCATTTAAAAATAAAAAAGGTCGTTGAAGAATTACCGGCAATGCATTTCCTCAGCGCGAATAAAAGAATCACGTTTTCTAGTTTTACCAATAGAGGAGATCTCGTACTAATTATTTAGTCCACTCTAGTCAAATTTTTAACGCTCTAATTTATTATTTCACTAGTGTCCTGGTTGACATGCATTTACTTAAACTTAAACTCAAGGCCAAGAAAAAAAAAAAGTGTCTTACACCATTAAATTTAAAGAAATAAATTTTTATGAAGCCTACTAAGTTCAAAATTGCAGGTTCGTAACCAGGCCGAAGCCCGTAGGCTTTTATCTGGGAGGTAAAAAAACTTTCGGATGGAACGTTAAGTGATGGTAGCGAGTCTGTGCGATGTCAAGTACTTGTTAATGACCTCTACCCCAGGTGAATAAACCTAGGTAGACACAATTTAGGACTCCCATAGTTGAGTCGGGCTCATGTCCACTAGAGTGACGAAAAAGGGCTCTGATAGTGTTAAAACTTAGAAATTTTCTAGTTACTAAGAAACACTTTAGTTATTAAGACTCATGCCCGGGCATTAACTACGAGGTCATATCGCCTACTACCAGAGCGCTCTTTCGTCACTTTGGTGGACATGAGCCCGACTCTACTATGGGAGTCCTAAATTTTGCCAACTCTAAATTTATATTCACATAGGGTAGTTAACGAATAGTCTTTAACGAATATCTGACCGTACAGTCTCGGGACCATCGCTTAACGTCCCATCCAAAGGACGGCTTAAATCTTCCTTTTATAGAAACTGCGTAACATTTATTTTTATTTTTTATATGTTAATTTAGTTGTATTACACTCAAAATCTCGAAATATATATATTTTTTTTCTCTTATTTATTGGCAATTTTTGTACAATAGGTTAGGTTAGGTTAGGTTTTATGACTCATGCCCGGGCTTTAACTACGAGGTCATATCGCCTACTACCAGAGTGCTCTTTCGTCACTCTGGTGGACATGAGCCCGACTCTACTGTGGGAGTCCTAAATTTTGCCTACCCTAAATTTTTATTCATCTAGGGTAGGGGTCTTTAACGAGTACCTGACATTGTACAGGCTCGGGACCATCGCTTAAGGTCCCATCCGAAGGACGGCGTGCTTAAGTTTATTTTACCTCCCAGATAAAATAAACTAAGGGCCTCGGTCGGGTTACGAACCCACGACCTTGAGCTCAGAAGTCAAGCACGCATACCACTGAGCTACCGGCGCCCTCTTTTTGTACAATATACATTCAGTTGTGCTAAAATCAAATAAAACAAAACATCTGGCACTTGAATGAGGCGGCTGACCAACGTCAGTCCTCGTGGTTAAGGTCGCTATGGTGCATCCTCTTCAGTCGACGTTCTGGTCTTGGCAGGTGGAGAGGGATGGCACGTAGCAGAGAGTTTTGATGATCTTGCATGGTCCGCAGCAGACTGGCGTAACAAATAGGCATACATTTTTTCACCTCAGGGATCTGAAGATCATTGTGTATCGTTTTGTTTCGGACAAACCAGGGCGCACTGGTGATTATCCTTAAGGCCCGATTCTGGAATGTCTGAATACGTTTTATTTGCAAATCGGAGGCAGAACCCCAGATAGCGTAGCCGTAAAGCCACATGGGCCTGATGAGCATCGTATAGACGAGCCTCTTGAGATGGAGGGGGAGCTGAGAGTACTTAAGGAGAGGTGTCAGCTGATAGAGGCTATTTCTTAGCCTCTGCAGCAGCGAGGTGATGTGTTCGTAAAAATATAATTCTTAAATATATTTTTGTGTTCAAGAATTTCACTATTGTAGAGAATAGAACTTGAGGTTCGCCAACTTCAGCAATTTTCTTGAACCATATACAGTATTCACACGTGACAATTTACCGCTGTAAAATTCGATCATTCATTACAAAATCAATGTTACCACTCTTGTAGAATTGGTTTCTCAGGTTCGCAGCCAGTGACGCTACATTACCCTTCGAGTTTTTTTTCCACCACTTCACTCCTTCATTAAGGCGTTAATTTGTTTCTGTTAATTGGTCGGACATAAAAGGAATAATGAGATTCCTAGCCGTTGGCTAATAACTTTTGTGACTAGTTAAAAATTAACACTACTAAAGAAAAAAACATGCTGACTTCTATTTTTTAAATTGATAAGTACCTAATTGAAATATAATATGAAAGTATTAACTAACTATCTTTCGTATTCTTCGTAGCTCGGGAAAGTCATTGCCATCTTGCCAGCATTCACATATTGCTGATAAACGCCCGTATTTTCTTTAATTTTTTTTTTTTATAAATTTGAAAGTAATCGGCAAGAAATTCGATGTTGAGTTTTCATCAAAACTTCATGTTTTTGAAAGATGAAAAAAAAAATTGTCGATCAATGTACTTCCCCAGAACGAATTAATCAAATAACTTTTCGCTCCTCCTCCATTACCAGTGGACTGTTTGGACTAAAAATCAATAGTTGGTTTATATGGGGGCTTCTGAATCCTCATACTCTATTTTGTGTCGGTAAATTCATAACATCCGCAGTTTTTTTAGTTTAGTCTCTCCCGTAATCCGCCCTTCCCTTTGTCCGTTTTGGTTGAAAATCGATAGGTGTTGTCCTTGTAGGTTTTTGGACACACATGTACAATTTCATGTCGAAAACTCCAATAACTATTAAGTTTGAAATTCGCTCGATTCGAAAACTTTAACAACTACCGATATATAATACTGAATCTTTCGACACAAAACTGTATGAGGATTCTGAAGCCCCTATATAAGTCACATAAATATGTGGTGGGCTGGTCTTTTACACCTAGGGATCTAAGCATCCAGTGCTCTTATCTCTTTCCTGGAAGCTCTGGGCTTCCCCCTTATTATATTACCTGTATGTTTATACTACCTAAATCAAGCCCTTCATGGAGTGCTCAGTAGGGTGGAACGAAAAAATCACCTTTTGATTTTTAATTTGGAATAGCGCGGAAAAGTTGCCTTTTAGTTAAGATAAGATAAATTAAAAATATGAAAAATATTGGAGTACGTCTTGAGGTGCCGCAAGGATCTTAAAGTTTCATAAAAACACACTTTTTTGGAACTTTTTCAACGATTTTTGCGTGTCTCGATTATGTGATTTTTAATTTGGAATAGCGCAGAGAAGTTGCCTTTTAGTGTAGATAAGATAAATTAAAAATATGAAAAATATTGGAGTAGGTCTTGAGGTGCCGCAAGGACCAGTTTAATGTGGCAATGAAGTAGAAACAAACATTTTGCAGCTGTAACCATTAAGGATACAGAAGTAAGAAATACAAGGTTTGTCATAACAAAATATTTTTTTATTTTTATTATATTTTATAATTAATAATTTTTTCCAATTCTAATGCTTATATATGTATTTAACACCATCTTTTGTAACATTTTATGTACGAGAAATTCATAAAAAATAATTTATCAAAGTTTACAATTTTTCAATTGTTTTACAAACTTTAAGCTCTTTGCGGCACCTCAAGATGTTAACTTTAACAACTACCGATATATAATAATGAATCTTTCGACACAAAACTGTATGAGGATTCTGAAGCCCCTATATAAGTCACATATATATGTGGTGGACTGGTCTTTTACACCTAGGGATCTAAGCATCCAGTGCTCTTATCTCTTTCCTGGAAGCTCTGGGCTTCCCCCTTATTATATTACCTGTATGTTTATACTACCTAAATCAAGCCCTTCATGGAGTGCTCAGTAGGGTGGAACGAAAAAATGACCTTTTGAATTTTAATTTGGAATAGCGCGGAAAAGTTGCCTTTTAGTTAAGATAAGATAAATTAAAAATATGAAAAATATTGGAGTACGTCTTGAGGTGCCGCAGAGAGCTTAAAGTTTGTAAAAAAATTGAAAAATTTTAAACTTTGATAAATTATTTTTTATGAATTAAAAATGTATTACTAATTACTACAGTATTGCAACCAATTTTTTTTTTATTCTTTTTGAACCTAAAAGACAACTTTTCTCCACTATTACCAAACTAATAACTAAAAAAAATTTTAAAAGGCCATTTTCGTTCCACCCTAGTGCTCAGTCTCCCAGTTTCCTTAATGAACCTGAGAATGCTCTCATAGTCCAATCTTCTAAAGTCCCCTCATAGTGTGCCACCGTTTCGTCTTCTTCTCCACATCTATCGCAGGTAGGACTGTCCTTGACTTGTGTAGGTGCCTATTGAACGGACCATGTCCTGTGAGAACTCCAGTCAGTTGTCTAAGCTCGTTCCAAATAAATAAAACAAACTTATTTTTGAAATATTGTCTATTCCACTAAAGATATAAATATATTCAACTACCGGTTTCGGCCTTACACCATCGTCAGGTGGTGAGGCCGAAACCGGTAGTTATATATATTTATATCTTTAGTGGAATAGACAATATTTCAAAAATAAGTTTGTTTTATTTATTTATTACAAGTTTCCATAATATGTCCGCGTTCCTCAACTTATAAGCTCGTTCCTTTTGAGGGTCAGGATCCCGTCTTTCAGAACTCTGGACTCCCCTCCCAGGAACATCTTCGCCTGCATGTGGTCTTTTGTCTCCATGTACGCTCCAAAAGATCCTTAGTCGACTCTTTAATCCGCGTTCGGTATGTCTCCCGAGATATTCCCAGCACCGCCTCTGGCCCCATAAAAGGCTTACTTGAACCTTCCTTGGCCAATCGGTCTGCCTCTTCGTTTCCCTGGATCCCCGAGTGTCCGGGAACCCAGTAGAGTCATATAAGTCAACTATTGATTTTTGGAGGAAGAGCGAAAACTAAGTTGTTTTGGGGAAGTACACAACCTGTGATTCACTAACGATTTTTTTTTTTTGTTTAATAATTAATTTTTAACATCCTAAGAAATGTATAAAAAAAAAATTTCATTTGGTAGTTGGTCATGGTTGCCACTTAAGTCGGGCTGTAAAGTCTGTCAGATACAAACACTATAAACTTCAACTTATGGTTACAGCTTAACTAAGTCCCGATCTCGTAAAATGTAACATTTTTATGGAAGGTCACTGTTAAACTATTTAAAATGTCTTCAACCTGCCTGAATATTAGTCATCATATGTTTTACTACCTAGTTCCTTATAGAACAAAAACCTGTTTTGAACAGGCCACTACGCGGCTAAGCACAAGATCTCGGGTTCAGTTAGGTCTTTAACGAGTACCAGACAGAGTACATCGCTTAACGTCCCATCCGATGAACAGCATGCTCAAGGTTTTTTTCAACTCCCACATAAAAAAACCTAAGGGACTCGGCTGGGTTTTGCGATCTTGGGATTGATACGTAGTAGCTACTTACTAAGAAAAAAAGTGAAATGTAACCCAAAAAGCAGTAAGAAGTCGTTTTTTCATGCCCGGGCTTTAAATACAAGGTCTTATCGCCTACTACCAAAACGCTCTTTCGTTCCTCTGATGAACCTGAGCCCAACTCTACAGTGGAAGTTTTAAATTTGCTTGCCCAGGTTTAGTTACCGTAATCCGGGGTTACTTTGATCTTCCGGGGTAACTTTGATACAGCCACGTTTTTCAAATTCAAATCGTTTTGGCGGGCTCAATTCAGATCCTACTAACCCCTAGCTGGTATCATAGTTACGAGAGTTACACGTAGAGTGCAATGCTCACATTTGCAATGCACATCACATTTTGCTTGGATTTGCCAGCATAATCTCATTTGCTATGCCACCTAAGGTAGAAACACCTTTGGAAGACCTAAGTGTTGGAGAGGGCGCGAAAAGTGTACCACCCGACCCTAGGCGAAAGCGGAAATCGAAGGCTACTCGTAACAGAGACGCTGAGAGATTGGAGCAAAATGTGATGTGCATTGCAAATGTGAGCATTGCACTCTACGTGTAACTCTCGTAACTATGATACCAGCTGGGGGTTAGTAGGATCTGAATTGAGCCCGCCAAAACGATTTGAATTTGAAAAACGTGGCTGTATCAAAGTTACCCCGGAAGATCAAAGTAACCCCGGATTACGGTACTTGATGTCCGAATACATTTTTTGCGTTCTGTGTTGTTATAGTGGAAATACTAATGAATAAAATAAAATGATAGATAAAAAAACTTTTTTGAACACTTATATTGTCTAATTCCACAAACATATACTTAAATGTGTACCGGTTTCGGCTTACGCCATCGTCAGCACAATGTATGCACAACAATAATTATTGTTGAACACTGTGCTGATGATGGCGTAAGCCGAAACCGGTACACATTTAAGTATATGTTTGTGGAATTAGACAATATAAGTGTTCAAAAAAGTTTTTTTATCAATCATTTTATTTTATTCATTAGTTACTTGAGGTAGGTATGTGTCTTTACCAATTACCTGATTTGTATTACAATTGGCGGTTTAACGATTGTAAAATTGCCAGTTATCTTCCAACCGCTGTGCTGTGTGGGTGGGATGAACCACTGATGATGACGCTGTTGCGTCGAAAACCGGTTCTGGTGTAAAATAAAACAGTGGGAAGACAACTTCTTTTATTTCTATTGTAAAATTGGGTTCCTCCCACTGTACATTTTTCTTTAGCCTCAGAGAGCAAATTTCCCTTTTTCTTGTTCTTCCCCTCTCCCATATGTCATATCGAAAAAAGTATCGATGTTTTTACTTATTAATAATATCGGAAAAGATCATCAATACCGTAATAGATTACAATTTACTAATATGAGTAATAAGTTTGATATCAAAGATTTGATGTGAATTAAAAATTACTTTTTCGAAGTGACATACTGAGTTTTAGCCCAAACGGCGTTGGAGGGAGAGCGAAAAAGTAATTGATTAATTCGTGCGGGGGAAGTACATAGCCGGTGATTCAAGTTTTTTTCCTTGTATCCTACTTCATAATTTTTCTTTGCTTGCTATTTCATCAGCTAAGAAGGAGAGGAAGTCAGAACGACTGTTTTCGGGAGCAACTAGGATTCTTGAACAGTTCTTCAAGCTGAGTTCGTCTCTCCCCATCTGGATCAGAAGAATTGTTTGCTGTGATTTGAAGTCTGATTGAAGAGAAGAGAAGCACGTTCCTCTGGGCCACTGCTCCACCGGAATCCCGTCCTTTTCCATTCGGATATCATCTGAAGCTTGGACATCTTGTAGTGGAGTACGTGCCGAGACAAGGGGTGTCTTCCTTCAGAATGAACCAAAGTTGGTTCATTGATTGCCGGTTCATTCTTAACAGAGAGTGTCATTACTGCGGGGGGTCGACGCGTCCATTGTTCGTCGGTCGCTGAGGTCGTCTTTAATGGTCGTCATTGTCTCTCGTCTCGACCATTATGTTGAGGGCTTCAATTGGACTTCCGCCACATTCCGAATTGTACTTCATTGAGGAACATCCCGAACACTAGAATGACGCTTGCTTTCTACATAATAGATTGTTTGATATATAAATATATTCTTGATATTTAATCCTTTTAAAACAAAAAAAACTACAAATATTTTAAAATTCACTGCCATGGTTTACAAGAAGTCTCCTCTCAAACTAGAATGCTCCTTAGTGTTCTACAAGTCGATCCTCCGGCTCCTAATGATGTACGGGTCTCCAGAGCTTCCTAAAGAAGGAGCCCGACTAGAAATATTTGACTGAACATGATCATGACCAGGACGGCCATGCCAGATGAGGATAAAAGGCATGTAACGCAGATGAGTACTAACGAACTAATCAGGAATGCCTGTTGTGGAACTGATGAAGTTTTCCTGACCAGGAATGCTTTATTTGGAACTGATGAAGTTTTCCTGACCAGGAATGCCTTATTTGGAACTGATGAAGTTTTCCTGACCTGGAATGCTTTATTTGGAACTGATGAAGTTTTCCTGATCAGGAATGCCTTATTTGGAACTGATGAAGTTTTCCTGACCTGGAATGCTTTATTTGGAACTGATGAAGTTTTCCTGACCAGGAATGCCTTATTTGGAACTGATGAAGTTTTCCAGACCAGAAATGCCTTATTTAGAATTTATGAAGTTTTCCTGACCAGGAATGCCTCATCTGGAACTGATAAGGTTCTTCTAATCAGGAATACCTAATGTAGAACTGATTAGGTTCTCCTGACGAATGCTCAATGTTTTCAGTAAAACCTGTTCTTATCTAACCTAATTAGAAAAATTAATACATTTTTATGAAATATTACACTCATATTTTTATTAAAAGACATTTTTTTTAATTTTTATAAATTTTATATATATACAAGATTTTAAATTGAAATTGCGCTTGATTGCGTTAACGAACCGATCTGATCAGTTGAAGTACGTATTGTTGTTGAGCTTTTTCGCTAATAAAATAAATACAGGTACTTACACTGTACGACATCTTGTTTATTATTTTCCTTAAATTACTTACATGGTACATGTGTGCATATACATGAGCATAGAGGATGTCACTTCTCCTTAAAAAAATATTTCGATGATAGTATCGATAGTTTTACACCCCTATACGTGAAATTCCATTGAAAATTCTATCTTGGATTTTCGTACGATTACAAAACTTTAATATAAGTACCAAAAGTCATCATCAGTCTTGTCTCGTAGCTGCTTGTATGATTTACTGATATTTTAGCAGAAATAGTTGAATTCCTTTCATCTCCAAGTAATTAAAATGATCCAAACGCGTATCTAATGAAAAACTATCTGGAACAAGGGTTGAGAATGAAAGGTGGAAGAAAGCAATATCAGCCTCAGCTTCTTGGAAGGTAATAAAGCCAAATTGCGGGGCTTTGCAAGTTTCAAGTCAATTTTTCTTGTACCTCTTTTTGTACGGCCTGAACTTTACTGGGTTAATTTTGGGGCATTATTAAAAGGAATTTGAAGGAAAATTGAATATTAATGAACAAGAAAAGTCTCAAAAATTATATTACATCCCTTATACGAAATATAGGAGAAGTTATGTAATCGGTCAGAAATAGGATGTTGAGTTTTCACCGGAATTTGGTTCTGTTAAAGGTTAGGTTTTATGACTCATGCCCGGGCTTTAACTACGAGGTCATATCGCCTACTAGCAGAGCGCTCTTTCGTCACTCTGGTGGACATGAGGCCGACTCAACTGTCCTAAATTTTGCCTACCCTAAATTTTTATTCACCTAGGGCAGGGGTCTTTAACGAGTACCTGACATCGTACAGGCTCGGAACCATCGCTTAACGTCCCATCCGAAGGACGGTGTGCTTAAGTTTCTTTTACCTCCCAGATAAAATAAACTAAGGACCTCGGTCGGGTTTCGAACCCACAATCTTGAGCTCAGAAGTAAGCACGCATACTATTGAGCCACCGGCGCCCTCGGTTCTGTTAAATGATACCAAAAAAGTAAAAAAAAAAAGGAGGTGATTCACCAGCAATGTACTTTCCCAGCACAAATTAATTAAGTTTTCGCTCTCTCTATCTTACATAGAGGCTTCTGAATATACATACTAAATTTTATGTCGATACATTCATTACATCGGCAGTTATTGGGGTTTTTGTTTTAAGCCCCCCACCCCACCCCAATCTCTGAACAATTATATAACTTCCCCCATACTTCGTATAGCTGGGGAAGTATACAATTGTCTGATTATATGTATTTAGTACACTAAGGTTGACACCTATTGATTTTCAGCCAAATCGGTCAAGGGAAGGGATGGATCAGGGATGTACGATACATGTTTGAAGTAGAGCTGGGGGACGGTTCCTTGCGCCTGCAGAACCGGGTTTTTGAATTTTCGGATACCGAACCCAGGTTTTGACAAGCTTCTCAATAAGCTAACAAACTAAAAAAAAAAACTGTGTTGTATTGAGTCCTACCGAATCTGAATTAAAAAATGGACTAAGGATCTTTTGGAGAGTACATGGAGAGAATCGAAGATGTTCCTGGGAGGGGAGTCCAGGGTTCTGAAAGACGGGATCCTGAACCTCAAAAGGAACGAGCTTAGGCAACTGACTGAAGTTTTCATAGGACGTGGTCCGTTCAATAGACACCTACACACTGTGGGAGTCAAGGACAGTCCTACCTGCGATAGATGTGGGGAAGAAGTCGAAACGGTGGCACACTTCCTGGGCATCTGCTCGGGATACGCACGAATGAAATTCCGCATCTTTGGTGGAGATGTAATCGCAGAGGAGGACTTTGGAAGATTGGACTATGAGAGCATTCTCAGGTTCATTAAGGAAACTGGGAGACTGAGCACTTCATGAAGGGCTTGGTTCAGGTAGTATAAACATACAGGTAATATAATAAGGGGGAAGCCCAGCGCTTCCAGGGAAGGGATAAGAGCACTGAATGCTTAGGTCCCCAGGTGTAAAACACCAGCCCACCATATATATATATATATATAGGTTAGGTTAGGTTTTATGACTCATGCCCGGGCTTTAAAAACGAGGTCATATCGCCTACTACCAAAGCGCTCTTTCGTCACTCTAAACCTTTCGACCGGAACCGGATATTGGTTCTTAAGAAAAAGGGTACTTGGTACAGAACATTGTTGGTATAAAAAAGTCCTGTTATGGCCACATAACTTTTTTTTAATATTTACCTACGATTTAAGATTCAAATATGACGATGTCCCTTGGCGCTTACCGATTCGCAAAGTGGCGCCTTGGTAACGACTCTCCCGCGGCGACTATACACCAAGTAACGTTCCTCAGACAAAGCGGTAATGGGCTAGTTATATCTAATGAGTGGAACTTGAGGTCCGTTATGATGTGGCTACCATGGGAACACCTCTGAGTTGGCACTTCGCTTCTGTACGAACGTCACTTAACCTATTATCAGGACTTTCTTATGCGGATTTCATATTCGTTTCTTTTTGATTTTTTCTCATCTTATAGATTGCTTTGTATGGCAAAAAAATTTGCGTCGCTATAAGGATAGAATTCGTATTTTTGCTTGTATATTGGGAATAGATAATGTTTTGTGTTAAAAATATCGAGTCATGATATCGATAATTTCGGGTCACAAAATATCGATATAACGACGAACGTTGAACCATTCCTCTTGTCCTTCTTTTCTCTTTTTGAGTCTTGCATCCAAATATAAAATTCCTTGTTGATACATTCATTAAATAAGGAGTTATGTTATATTAGAGTTTTGGCCGATTTGGCTAAAAATCAATATAAATAGATCTCTCTTTGATCTCTCTCTTTCCTTCGGTCGATTTCACTGAAAATTGAGAGGTCATAAGCAATTATTAGGGTTTATAAGTACAACCCCCATCCCTGATCCACCCCTCTTCGCTTTCCTCGATGGACACACGACCGGTGAATGAGCTTCCCATCTGTTTTTGTAGTTCCACAGAATTCACCATTTTGGATGAAAACTAATAGATGTCTTACTCAGACAATTCTGAATCCTTATACTAAATTTCATACTGATGCATTTAAGAATTTTAGGGGTTTTAAAGTTCCACCCCTCAACTGGGTTCCGCTTTTCCCTTTGGCTGTGCTGAAAATTGATTGGTGTCGTTCTTCCTGTATCCACACATAGAATGTCTTTTTGATACATCCATTACATTGGTTTATTTGAGTTAGCCGTTTAACGCTGAAAATGGAGAATTGGTGTACTTATTGGGTCAACAAAATATTTTCGTTATGTCTTCGCATGGGCTGTTATTAGGGTTTATGAGAACAATCCTCATCTCTGATCCATCAATCCCTTTACTTGATTTGGCTGAAAATTAATAGGTGTCGTCCTTATAGGTTTCTGAATTCAAAAGTCAATTTTGTTGAAACATCCATTAAATCGGCAGTTATCAGGGTTTTTGAATTAGGCCCTTAATCCTGACTTTTTTTTTTTGTCGATTTGACTAATAATCTATTGGTGTTGCCCTCAAAGGGTCTTCGATACAAATATAAACATTTATGTCATTGTATTCATTTTATCCGGAGTTATCGTATCTTCAGACACACATAGATAGACAATATATATTTTATCCGGAGTTATCGTATCTACAGACACACATAGATAGACAATATATATTTTTTTCTTAATTTCCAGAATCAGATGTTGAGAAAACATGAAATTTCATTGTGGATTTCTGGTCGCTTACATAACTTCTTCTATATCTCAGATAGATGGCAGGGGAGATAAAACGTTACTTTTGGAATTTTTCAATACCATTATAGTTTATGAATGTGACTCATGACCTTTAACTATGAGGACATATCACCTACTAGCAGAGCGCTCTATTGCCGATCTGTGGTTCATGAGCATGACCCTACTCTGGGAGTCCTAAATGTTGTCTACCCAGTTTGGGGACCATTGCTCAATGTCTCGTCGGAAAACATTTTGAACCCTAGATTTTGAGATCAGTAGGCAAGCAGAGTCTGAGCTGCTGGCACCCCCCCCCCCCCCCCAAAAAAAAAAATTTAGATATAGCAAAATACAATTTTGGAGAAGGCCCTCCTCTGCTTCCCCGATATTATGCACATCCTTCCAATTATGCACATCTATTTAATGGAGACTTTTGTCAAAGCATGAATGAAGACATATTATTATGTTATATAATCGATCTAGGTGGGTGGCTCTGATTAAATCGATGTTGCGAAGGCGTCGATATGCTCCCTATAAATCATTTAGTTGATAAACCAATGGATCAGGTTTTTATGTTTTTAGACGCCCACACCCTTATTGAACATTTTGTCCTTTTGTGAAGTATTCCTTCACATTTCAATCATGTTAGTTTAAGAATTAGAATAATATATATTTGTATTTATATTATTAGATAGATACACTTTTTTTTTTTGCACTAAATAATACAACCTTTATTGCAATGAATGTTTTTATTATAGAAAAATATCTATATACATATATGTATAGCAAACAAGTAATATAGAAATTAAATAAAAATATACAAATAATAAATATGGACATGCTCTTGAAATAATGCAAGGAACTAGGATAAAAAAAACTCAAAAATTATATAAAACAAAATATGACCTTTGATAAGAGAAAATAGTAAAATTGTTGTATCCATAACACAAAAATAAGAACTGAACCCGGCCGAGTATCGAACCCGCGATCTTGAGCTCAGTAAGCACTTACGCATACCAGAAGAGCTACTGGCGCCCTCGAATAATGATGGATGTTTTTGAGAAGTGTTTTATGTTTGGTGTTTGTATGAGCTTGATAGAAATAAATTGAGTTAGGAAAATAACAGTATTCTTTTATTTAATTTTATTCAATTATTATTTAATTTATAAATAGTGTTTGGCGTCAATACTTTCCCAGTTATACGATGTAGGGTAAGTTATGTAGCCGGTGAAATTCGACGTAGAGCTTCCCGCACAATGTGATGATCAGTCTCAGGGTGATGGGCTTTCTTGAGGACAGATTTTGGCGGAACGAAACGTCTCAATCGAAGGTTTAATAGTGCGTGAGACTACGAGGATCCATTTAAGGAAACCAACAGATCGAGATAACTGCATTATCAAAGGATGGCCATAGTCCGTGCGTGAACTGCAGCACTGCCAACACGCCTTGAGGTGAACTGCATGCATGAGGAAGCGCAATGCACTCAATCAATATAATCAGTCAGTTATTCGATATTGAGTTTTCACCAAAATTTCATGTTTTGGTCCCTGATTCCAAAACTGAAAAAATTATATCTAACAGGGAAGGGATAAGAGCATTGAATGCTTAGGTCCCTAGGTGTACTCACCAGCTCTCCCAATATATCTATTTATCGATTATCGGTAAATCAGTAATTCTCTCCTTCCATTCAGGACGGGGAGTCACAACCTCAGGTACTCAGAATCGTATAAATATGCCAACTTAGCAAACTTAAATACAGTAAAATCAGGTTATAACGATATTCAAGGGACCAAGAAAAATACATCGTTATATCCGAAAATCGTTACCTATATCCGGAACCAAACTGTTAGACCAACATACAAATGTATGTGCTTGTTAGTGAAAAAAAAAGGTGTTTTACAATGTTAATAACGAGAAAGTACATAAATTATGTATACACATGAGTACATATGTATTAATTATCCACAAAAAAAATAGTTATTTTAGTTTGCTTGCTTTTTTTTAAGTATACATTTTTGCTTACATGGTTATGAAGTTCCGAAGTCACGATCCCTACGGAGGCAAAGGAAAGACTAATCTGAAACTAGGAATATACGCACTAGAAGGGTGAAGAGAGTTCGAAGAAAATTCTACAAGGGGGAAATGGAATGTTTGGAAATGGAATGACTCATTGCGCTCGGAAAGAGTAAACAAGAACCGTATTTGAAACCCTTTTCTATAATGTTCGTGTTTTTCATCCGTTCAAAACTCATACTGTTTTACCCAATTATATGTGTATACATATTATATCCATATGTGATATTAAGATGTTATGGGACGAGATTTATAATAGAAATAAAAGACGTTGTCTTCCCACTGTTTTATTTTATACCAGAACCGGTTTTCGACGCAACAGCGTCATCATCAGTGGTTCATCCCACCCACATAGAACAGCGGTTGGAAGATAACTGGCCTTATTATCTTCCTAACGCCAGTTATCTTCCAACCGCTGTGCTGTGTGGGTGGGATGAACCACTGATGATGACGCTGTTGCGTCGAAAACCGGTTCTGGTATAAAATAAAACAGTGGGAAGACAACGTCTTTTATTTATATTATACATATTATATCGTTATAACCGGAATGAAAAAGTAACTTTTTCTTATGTTTTAGATCGTTTTATACGGAATATCGTTATACCTAACATCGTTATATCCGGATTTATTTTTTCACTTTTAAATAGCAAACCAAACTAGATTCGGGTTTTACATCGTTATATCTGGAAAATCGTTATAAAAGGATTTTACTGTATTACTAAGTAAACCAATATAAGAAGTGAGCGGTAAATTAAACAAATGTTTGAGGGTAAAAGGCAAGTTATTTACCTTGGTAATAAAATAGATCAAAGGTCATAAATATGGACATAACAGAACGAAGTTAATACCGTATCATTTGACATTCACTTCAATTTTCTCAGTTATGGCAGTACGTGATATACTCGTACACTCTATTGAAGTGTTTATGTACTTTGAAATGTAAATTTTATGGATACAATAACGATATTCACATACATATTATGTATCTGAGCCAACCAGATATATTGTGAGTAATGCCTCAGTTGAACTGTTTTAATTGTTTCAAAAAAATATTGGAAAGCAATTTGTTCAGAAGAGACAATGAAGTGTGTCAAATAGGTTTACATGACAATAACAACCATTGTTGTTAACAATAAGTTGTCGGTGAATCACCGGCAATGTACTTCCCACCATGAATTAATCAATCAAGTTTTCACTGTTCGTCCAAAAGCCTTCGACCATTTGAGCTAAAGAAAACAATATTTGACTTACATAAAGGATTCTTAATCCTCATACTAAATGTATCGATACATTCATTACATCGACAGTTATTTACGTTTTTTGAATTGAGGTCCCTCTTTGACTCCTTCACAAATTGATAGTTGTCGTCAGGGGCGTAGCCAGGGGGGGAGGGGCACGTTTCAGACTGATTACACAACTTATAATTTATGTAATTTCAAAACACTACAAGTACAACAGCGATAAATTTTCCGTGAAATCAGAAGCCCATTGTCAACTATTGATTTTTAGCCCAAACAGTCGATTGTTTTTGGAGGGAGAGCGAAAACTTAATTGATCATTTTTTCATAACAGCTTCATTTCATAACATCCTAGATCAAATGCTTGTGAATTTTACAATTTCCTTGTTGTTGCTATTTAGAGATTTTTTTTGCAATTTGGTGAAGAAAAATCAACTTAACTAACAAGGGTTGAAATTTCGATGAGTCAGACAGATCAGTGGTATGCCTTCTTGCTTACTGAGCTCGAAATTGCGGGTTCAAAACCCGGCCGAGGCTTTCAGTTTCTAATATAAAAATTTAGGGTAGGTAAAATTTAGGACTCCCATAGTGGAGTCCGACTTTTAATTGTTTAATTCGTTCTGGGGGAAGTTAGGGATGATTAGAAATGAATTTTAATGATAAGGCTTCTCTGTGTGATAAATAACCTAGAATGGATAACCAGGAAGGTTACAAAAATCGATCTGACACTAAAATATTTAATTAACATTGCCAAGAAACAGTAATAAGTGGTTCCTGTTTTTTATTGAAGTTAGGTTTTATGACTCATGCGTGGGTTTTAACTACGAGGTCATATCGCCTACTACCAGAGCGCTCTTTCGACTCTACTGTGGGAGTCCTAAATGTTGCCTACCCTAAATTTTTATTCACCTAGAGCAGGGGTCTTGAACGAGTGAGCACCTGACATCGTACAGGCTCGGGATCATCGCTGAACGTCCCATCCGAAGGACGGCGTGCATAAGTTTATTTTACCTCCCAGATAAAATCGGTTTCGAACCCACTACCTTGAGCTCAGAAGGCAAGCACGCACACCACCGCCTCACTCATAGCTTTCTTTTTGACAGACAGGACCCGCCGGAGTGTGCTGCCTGTGGAGTGGTTCTGACCGCCACATCATCGAAGAGTGCCGGTCATATACGGACCTCATGGAGCAGCACAGGATTTCAAGAAATTTATTTGAAGCTCTGGGTGATGATCTGCCATAGATCGGCTGGTCGCTTTCCTCAAGGCATCTCATCTATTCCATAAGCTGTAGTTCATGGAGATGTCTTTAATTCTGTCTGGAAAGTGTCGTTTAGTTTTCACTTTACTTCGTTGTTTTTCTTCATTTTCTCATCTTATTATTCATTTGGAAACTTTTATTGTTTATTTTATCTTATATCTTGTGTAAGTCTACCTATATATATATATATTTTTTTTTTCTGTAAATAATTAGTTTTTCGTTCGGAGGATGATAACCATGGCAGTTTTTCGCCCTAAAACCACAATCTCTCTCTCTCTCTTGAAGTCTCTCTTGAAGTCTCTCTTGAATATTGAAGTCTTACGATAAAATCTCAAAAATAATTTCCAAGTTGTCAGTGTTGTGTCAACAGAACAATTAAATATACAATCCATCTATTTAGTATTCATTATGTGTACTACTAACTCGACTGACTAGTCAAGGTTTCGATTAATATCACTTTCATCCTGTACCCAGATCCATCACTATGTCACTTAGATCCAATCATTACTTCCCCAGCTTCACGAAGTATAGGGAAAATTATGTAATCGGTTTAAAATTTGATGATTTTTCAACGGAATATTCATGTTTTCGACCTCCTGATTTCAACAATGAGAAAAAAATATGCGGTATGGAATATGTTTTTCCCCAACAAGAATAAGTAAGGTTTTTGCTCTACGTCCAGAGCCGATCGACCGTTTGGGCTAAAATACAATATTTGACTTACATTGTAGCTTCCGAATCATCATAAAAATATTGTGTTGATACATTCATTATATATTTGGTGGGCTGGTGCTAGGGACCTAAGCATCCAATGCTCTTATCCCTTCCCTGGAAGCGCTGGGCTTCCCCCCTATTATATTACCTGTATGTTTATACTACCTAAATCAAGCCCTTCATGAAGTGCTCAGTCTCCCAGTTTCCTTAATGAACCTGAGAATGCTCTAATAGTCCAATCTTCTTAAGTCCCCCTCCGCGATTACATCTCCACCAAAGATGCGGAATCTCGTTCGCGCATATCCCGAGCAGATGCCCAGGATGTGTGCCACCGTTTCGTCTTCTTCCCCACATCTATCGCAGGTAGGACTGTCCCTGACTCTCACAGTCTGTAGGTGTCTATTGAACGGACCATGTCCTGTGAGAACTCCAGTCAGTTGCCTAAGCTCGTTCCTATTGAGGTTCAGGATCCCGTCTTTCAGAACCCAGGACTCCCCTCCCAGGAACATCTTCTACTGCCTGCATGTGGTCTTTTCTCTCCATGTACTCTCCAAAAGATCCTTAGTCCATTCTTTAATTCGGGTTCGGTATGCCTCCCGAGATATTCCCAGCACCAGCTCTGGCCCCATAAAACGCTTACTTGAACCATCCTTGGCTAGTCGGTCCGCCTCTTCGTTTCCCTCGATCCCCGAGTGTCCGGGAACCCAGTAGAGTCCAACCTCTTTGCAGTTTCCTAGGGTGTTTAACTGATTTGCGCACTCCCATACCAGCTTTGATACATCCATTACATCGGCAGTTATCACAGTATTTAAGGAAAATTTGTAGGTTATGAAGTTTTGAATTTTTGAAATATGTAATTTCATGTCGACCCTAATAACGGCCGATCTAATGAATGTATCGACACAAGATTTAGTATGAGGATTGAGAATCCTTACTTTTTAGCCCAAATGTTTTGGAGAGAGGGGAAAAACTTAATTTATTAGTTCGTGCTGAGGAAACATAACGACGGACGGCTTTTTTTTATCACTTCTTTTAACATTTTAAGTTAATAGTGTAGATGAAGGTTTGAGCACTAGATATTATCGATAGACTAATAAGTCGGCCTTTATATATCGATATATCGGAGTGAATGTGTTCCACAACTCTCTCTAGGCATGTCTGCTCTTCCTTCGGGAAGTTCTCTTCAACGGATTCTGCTTGTAGCTCTGGATGGCCCAGAAAGATACTTTTGTCTCACTACATCCACTTCTCTCATGCGTACACATACTTCAGGAGACTGTGATATTAGTTTGGCTTAGAGAAGTCTTCTGGAGGCGAGATGAGCAATGCTTTGATCCAACCAGAAGTTGAGAATGATCAAACAGATGGAACAATGACAACTATTTACCGTTCACTCCAGTTCAAATTGGATTCAACTTTGTCTCCAGTTGACTCTTCAGTCAAGACAGGATCTCCCTGTTTCGGTCGAACTACACATGCGCAGTAAATATCCACTGTCTCTGCAAGTAGGGTTGGTTTTCTATTTTTCCTCCATGATATAATAATAATTATATGTATTACCGTTAAACCATAACATCGTAATAGGATACATTATAAGAATGTATACATTAAGATAGCTTATAAACTAAATACATAAACAGATCTTAACTCTTGGAGTCTGACACACATGGATTAGTAATAACAATACTACTAAAAATCAAAATGAAATAAATAAATACTTGAAAATATGAGTACAAAAATATCAACAATAATAATGACGGTAGATAAATTTTAGAATTTTATTAAAATTAAGATAATATATTTACTATTTGTTGATAAACCAAAAAGAATCGAGTTGTTTACTGTTAACTTATTAAATTTATACATAATTTGTTGAGACGAGAAGCGACAGACATCGTGTAACACTCAAAGCGGTCAATAAATATAATATATATAAATATTTATTAATACTATACATAATATTTATTATTATAAATAAATATAAATAATTTATAATCGGTCAATAAATAATTATAGTAATATATTATTATTTTTAATAAATTTCCTAAATTCTATTTGTATGTAACCTGCCACATTGTTTAGCGGGTTTAGTATGTGTACACATGTCAGGAAATTATGTAGATATTTATGTAGAGTTATTATGACTCTTACTTGGGCTTTAACAAGGTCAAATCATTGACACAAAATCTTATGTGTACCCAGATCCATCTAAGGACGAAACCTTTCGGTCAAATCAACCAAAGGGAAGGGGCATTGGGGCTTACCACAAAAAAGTGCCGTTGTAATGAACGTATTGACATGAAATTGCATATTTAGTCAAAACCCCGTAAGGACATTGCCGGTAATTCACTGACGACCTTTTTTTTATTTTGACAATAACTCCTTTCTTATGATACACTTCCTTCCTCCTGTCGAGAGCGCCGGTAGCTCAGTGGTATGCATGCTTGTCTTTTGCGCTCAAGATCGTGGGTTCGATACCGATTTTATCTGGGAGGTAAAATAAACTTAAGCACGCCGTCCTTCGGATGGCGCGTTAAGCGATGGTCCGTAGCCTTACGATGTCAGGTACTCGTTAAAGACCCCTGCCCTAAGTGAATAAAAATTTAGGGTAGGCAAAATTTAGGATTCCCACAGTAGAGTCGGGCTCATGTCCACCAGAGTTAAGAAAGCTCTGGTAGTAAGCGATATATGTTGTAGTTAAAGCCCGGGCATGAGTCATGGAACCTAACCTTCCTCCTGTAGGCGGCTCATGCTCTGCTAAGTCACAGATTAATTATATGCTTGTTTTCCATAGAATACAAGACCCTACCCTCCTTGACTAAATTCTAGAAACGGTACTCTGTTTCCCTGTAGATCTGTTTGGTTTTGCTCTGTCGCGGAAGACTGGCAGCCGGCTAAGACCTCCCAGAGTCCGCCCCCTCCCTCCTCAACCCCCCTGGGGAGTCCTCTCTATGACGAGCAGAAGCGAAAATAATCGATTTCCAGCTGTCTGTCCGTCCGTCTTGAGTTCCGTGGGAACACCATATCTAGCCTTCTTTTTGTCTCCCTCCTCACAGCGCATTGACCGCACCCGGGGAGTCCACTTTACCAGGTTGGAAAAATTCATCCTTCGTTTTACAAGTTTTCTTTCCTCCATATGATTTTCTCCCGTTGGCTCAACATTTTTGGAAAATATTTAGATACTGTCGCCCATTTGCAATATGTCCAAAAAACGAACGTTTTCAAGAAACTAGAAAAACTAGTATCTTGCATCAATTTAACAATATGTTATATGAAATATATAGAAAAATTTATGTCCTTAAAAAATATTGTCTATTTCACAAAATATATATAAAATATATGGAAGCACTTTCGGTATTGCTTCCATCTTCAGCAACGACTTAACAAACAAGGTTACATTCCGAACTGTTCCTTCTCTAGCCCCTACGGGCTCTTTCCCTGTCGTATGAACGACCAGACCAATCTCAAATACTCACCCCTTTTATCGCCAATATTGCAATCCTCCAGTATCTGAGTATACTTATTTTCTCGAAACTGTGTATTTTTATTCATATATTTATAATTGTTAGGTTAGGTTTTATGACTCATGCCCGGGCTTTAACAGCGAGGTCATATCGCCTACTAACAGAGCGCTCTTTCGTCACTCTGGTGGACATGAGCCCGACTCTACTGTGGGAGTCCTAAATTTTGCCTACCCTAAATTTTTTATTCATCTAGGTTAGGGGTCTTTAACGAGTACCTGACATCGTACAGGCTCGGGACCATCGCTTAACGTCCCATCCAAAGGACGGCGTGCTTAAGTTTATTTTACCTCCCAGATAAAATAAACTAAGGGCCTCGGTCTGGCTACGAACCCACAACCTTGAGCTCAGAAGGCAAGCACGCATACCACTGAGCTACCGGCGCCCTCTATATTTATAATTGTTATCTTTGATCTATTTCATATATACGGTGTTCTTTTTAGATGGCACGGCTGAATTTCTCTCGAACAGATATAATATGTACATATAATTTGGGCTTAAAGTAGTTTGTTATTTTCTATTGAGATGCCTCATTTCGCAACTCTGTCAGCAATTTGATGTAAGGAGCGGATGCGTTTAAACGCGTAGCTCCTTTCTATGTCCGGATCAATGTCGAGAGCATGATTTGTAAGCATAGTCTTCATGCTTAACAATTTATTGACAAAATTACAAAGACCATTGTTCATATTTATGTACTGGGAATTATTAGACAGTAAATCATTGTGGGAGTTAATTTTCTTGAACGCTTCCTTGAAAATTTCAATTGTACCATTCATTTTAATCAATTTTTAATTTTCGTTAAGAAAACTCTTCGTATGAGGTTGAGTTCGCGAATGTTAAACTCGCGAATGTTGTGGGCTTCCTGAATACATAAACCTGTTTCGGCATGACACCATCGTAAAGTTAGAATGGTCTAATATGGCAATTTTGTCGTTTTTGTATACATTTTCTTGTGGAATATACAATATTTCGAAAAATAAGTTTACTATTTATTTATATAAAAATTTTCGAGGGCGCCGCTAGCTTAGCTAGCCTACTAAGGTCAAGATCGTTGGTTCGAAACCTTGAGCACGCCGTCCTTCAGATGGGACGTTAAGCAATGGTTCCGAGGTTGTACGATGTCAGGTATGTCAGACCCCTACCCCAGGTGAATAAACTAGACAAAATTCAGGACTCACGTCCACCTGAGCTATGAAAGAGCGCTCTGGTAGTAACTAAAGTACGGGGATGAGTCACAATAACTAACTACTTAGATGCATTTCCTGCAGAAATGTATTTCAGATTATTTGGGGGACTATAACTTCGGTCTTATGGGCACTAACTCAAATCTAATAATGATTGGCCATTTAATTAGGAATATTTATGGTAAAATCCCATTTAGAGTTATTTTAAGTCTTAACAGTTTTTGCAGTTATTACTAAACCTGACGATGATCTAATCTCGAAACTGGTAGTTTTTGTATTCACTTTTTTGTGGAGTAGACAATATTTGGAAAAATACGTTTTTTTTTATAAATAAATACCTGCCCTCCAGTGTACCTTAACAAAAATACCATTCTTTTAAAAAACGAAGTCCGCTATCTAGGCCTCATGCTCGACAAACGACTAACTTGGAATCCTCACACGAGACTGAAAAGACAAGAAATGAACAGACGTTATAAACTTTTACTGACACTAATAGACAAAAGATCCAAATTAACTTTGAAAACAAAACGACTACAACGCAGTACTCAAACCTATATGGACTTACGGACTTGAACTCTGGGGTTCTGCCAAGGCATCCAATCCTTTCAATCCAAAATCGTTCCTAAAATAGCCAATGCATCCAAATATAAAAAAAATATTTTCCCGTAGTTCCCACAATAATCCTCTAGTCCGTGCCCTTCATTCTGCCATATTTCCCCAACGACGGCTTAAGTGCCAATGGCCCTAGTATTAGTTACAAATGAGAGGAAATCAGTGACTAGGGAGTGTCCACCACTGGGTGATTTCTACCCTCTTGACATTTTGTCATTGCCATTATCTCTCTATTAGCACATTTGCTTGTTGTATTTATTTTTATACAGTTGTAAATATCTATTTGTAAAAAAAAAATATAAATAAATCTTCATAAAAATGCTGATACTACCTTATTTTACTGAGTCAAGTTGTAGCCGATATACCACACTCAACAACTATAAAATTAAATGGCATTATTGACATGTGAATTATTGGAATATTAACCTTGCGGCCAAGTTGTGAAGAAATCGAAGAAAATAAGGACTTCTAAAAGGTGGATGTGAGACATGACCCAGATTGCAAATTGCCGCAATAAATTCTTGTGTGAAGGTGTAGAGGGTGGAAGGGTGTGAGTAGTGAGGTCCGATCGACCTCTCCTATCAGCGGTAACGAAGAGAAAATAGCCCCTTAGATTGACTCATTCGGGAAGAGGATGTAGGGGGGATAGGGGAAGGGCTCATCAGAAATTGGATACTGTGGCTTCATCAGTGGAAATACCCTTTGGGGTAATATCTTCTTCACCCAACCAAAGGTCAACCAACATATTTCTCGTTCATTTTCAAAATGGGGTATGTCCGTTAAACAAACTTTTCAGGAAAATTGAAGAACAAATCTGTGGTCACAGGGAATAAATTGGTAAGTCTAAATTCAGGGTAGCACTTTTTTACTTTTGCATTAATCGTGTAAATCCAATTTTTGGAATAAACAAATTATGTTTGCATCATTATCTAAATCCATAGGAGTGAATGAAAATGAATATTGTTAATCCCTTCTTGGATTTTCCCTTAGTTACCTAATCATTCCACATCACTTACCTAATTATGAACCATACTTTTTGAAATACTCGTAATGATGCCTCTCTAAAGTTGATTTAACCGAAAACGCCCTCTACACTTGGAGTAGTCTGCCGTAGTGATTAAATGGTCAAATGTAGTTATCTCGTGAATGATTCCTCAAAGAAGTAAATTAAGTTGATTTATTCACAATTTTACGAGATACCAAGAAACCCACATCTTTATAATTCCGAAAGTATTAGGGTTCTGAGCTCCCAACTTCTTCACAGTGCGCAGATGGCTTGGGAGATCATCACAGTACACTTAACTTAACTCATTTTGTCCATTTTACGACTTAACAACTTACTCCCTGTGACCATAGATATGAAATACGACGTTTTTCAGGTTGCCCAGTTTATCAAATATATAGTTTTGAAACCAATTTTTTTTAGATGTTTGCTCGATTTACGCAAAAACTATTAGTCCTATGCAAAAATTATACACTTGTATTACCACAAATAATCCTAAATAAATTTACATTCGTATATATGTATACCCTCTTAATTCTGGTTCATATATATACTATGTGTGTATAACACTGTATATATATATGAATTTGACAAATGTAAGTGATGGGCGAATGATGCTGAGGAAGCTCTCTCTATTAACAGAAGTAACAACAACAATAACATTTATTTGGACCAGCAAGATACAAGATGCTATACACAAATATATAATAAAGTAAAGGGTTTAAAACAGGAAGTTCTGGTACAGTCTCTGTTTGAGTCGCCTCCCAGGAGTAGGCGCACCAAGACTATTAACAGAAGTAAAAAGGGTCACAGCTATACTGCCATCAAAAGGCGAAAGGCAGTAACTCTGAAAGACTGATTTTGAGAAATTATGGGTTGAAGTCTTTTGCGTCTCAACAATTTCAGAATGCTCTGTTCACTTTTAATATTGTTTTATGGCAAAAATCTAGTCTCATACTTGGGAGAAAGGCAGTAACTTTTTAATTTTTTCGTACTGCTTTTCAACTTAGCACAGCCATGCAGGTTTTCAAAAGCAGTAACTAGTTCTCGTAAATAATAGTAAATATTTATCTTTTATAATTTTTTTTATTTTTTTGTAATTATTTAGCTAAATAGAACTATTTTTTCTGATTCCACTGATATCAAAATCTCAAAACTCGAAAATTTCGACTTACTGCCTTTCTCCTTTTGACGGCAGTATAGTTAATCTGAGAGTTGTATAAATATGACAACGTAGCATGCTTAAATGTCACTTTTGAACTTTTTCTTGACGATGGGGTAAGCCGAAGCCGGTACACTTTATGTATATATTTTTGTGGAATTTGTCAATATAAAAGTTAAACAATTTCTTTTTTTATATTTTATTTCGTTAGTTTTCCACGATATTGATACAGATCGCAGAAGTATTACAGAAGAAATGTTACAGAGAGAGAGACACTTGCAATTTTTGTCTATTTTTTTTTAAACCAATGAATATTAATGTAGTTGAAAGGACAGGGCGGTTTTTTGTATGACAAAAGGTTAGGGGAAGGGAAATTTAAAATTGAAATGTTGGCAACAGCTCCCTCCCCATAAGCTGTTAAACAAACAGATGCGCAGCAGACTCCTCTTCTACAACACTGTGCATGTCGTATCCTGCATCTCGTGTTCTTACCCGAGGTATTGTGGACGGGCCCAACACATAAAATTAATGCTTATATCTTCTTAACGATTGATTGTATTTTTGCTTAAAGTTACTAACGGCGCAACGCCTGTGTAATCTGCCAGTTAAAGAATAACAATCTTATTTTTATAACAAAAAGTTGGAATCGAAAATTAATGGAAACTAAGTTTGTTAACATTTTCTCTTATAATCGAACCATTTTGCAGCAGATTCATTTCAAAATATAAAGATAACGAATGTTTTTTAAAAATATTGTCTATTTCACAAGATATATAAGATATATGGGAGTACTTTCGGTATTGCTACCATCTTAAAGGCCATTCATAAATTACGTAGGGCTTTTTTAAAGCTAATTTGCCCCCCCCCCCCCCTCCCACCCTATTATAAGATATCATATTTCAAATACCCCCCCCCCCCCCCCCCCCCCTTGATAAGAAATGTTCGTAAGAAATGATCGTATTGATAAAATAAAAGACAGTTTGAGCAGCTTGTACCCAAGCTTTAAATAATAGTGGATGTAAATATGCAGACATGTCAGGTATAATAAATAAATGATACTAAAATGACAATTATTTTTCTAAATTCAAGCAATTGGGAAATCCCTAGTCAGCGAGACAATAGAATAAAAAAATGTCTAGAATTACTGAGACCATATCCAATAGCGCCATTTTTTTAGCGCGAAAGTAGATTTTAAATTCAAAAACTTACGTAAGATCAAATTCTTTTGCCCCCTCCCCTATAGTAAGAATTAGTAATATTGAGCATATCCCCCCCCCCCCCCCCCCCCCTCCTAAATGCCTTATGTAATTTATGAATGACCCCTTATTAACGGGTTAACGATTTCTTTCAGTTTTAGTGAGTTTAAAATAAACCTTTGATCTGGACTAAAGTTCTAAAAAAAACAAAAAAAAACTAGTAAAAGTGACCCGTATAAATAGTTTAAGGTCTGTAAATCTGGTGATCTAACTACCAATATAAAATTCATTACTCGAAAAAGTAAAAAAAAAAAGTTTTATTCATGAGAAATTACAGTATAAATTATAACATAAAAATAGATATATATTTTTTCTTAAAAAAAAAAGTTTCAATGTACAGCTGTCTCATTCTCGCGCCAAATATTTACGGCGCGACACAGTCCATGCAAAATTGGAGTTTTGGAACGAATCCAAGACGCCGTTAAAGAAATAAATCATACATTATGAGTTTCGTTTTGATATTAGTTATAATGACTCATGCCCGGGCTTTAACTCCAAAATTGATCTTTTCAGGTTTTACCTCGGTTAGGGGTCTATATTAATGAGTACCTTACATTGCACAGGCTCGGGACAAATGCTTAACGTCCTATCCGAAGGACGACATGCTCAAGGTTTTTTACATCCCAGATTGAAAACGTGAGGACCTCGGACAGAATTCAAAGATTTTGAATAAATACATTCAAAATGTTACACTATAATATTATTAAAACTGTAACAAATACTACTAAATATGTACATAAATTATATTTTTATTTTATTATTTTTTTATTCAAATTTTTGACTAAATAAATTGTTCGCGAACTAAATAATTCTCGGCAAATTCGGATTTTCACTAATTCATACTCGATTTGGTTCCATTCAATCCGAATTAGCAGGATTCTACTGAATATGGATCCGGTTATTGGGAACTTGTTCATTTACAAAACAGTTCTGCGAAAATGGTAATAGTTTAGATGACAATTGGGTAATACAATATGAAACTAATAACTTAAGCTGCGTTAAGCAATGGTCCCGTGCCTGAACGATGTCAGGTACATCAAGACCCCTACCCTAGGTAGATTTAGGTATCCCAGAGTAGAGTCGGGCTCATGTCCACCAGAGCGACGATAGAGCGCTCTTATATTAGACGATATATCTAGTAGTTGAAGCCCGGGCATGAGTCACAAATACATAACTTCTCCATTATTATAAACTAAAATGTTGATTATTATATTTTATTTATTGTCCTCTCAACTATTTCCTCTGGTTGGGCAGGGACGTATAGTTTCACTTCTAAATCCTCCAGGGAAGGTTTTGGGAGGCGGGATGGGAATTCTCGACATCTGCTGCAGTTCGTACAGTTTCATTCTGGCTGTGTCTTCTTGGCGTTTCTACAAACATAGAAAATAAATATTAAATATAATATATACCTATATATTTATTGGATTGTGTAAGAAGATTTTGAATATACAATAATATATTTTGCAGCTACACTATTCTTCCATTTATTTTTCCGTTTCAAAAAAAATTTTAAAACAACGGTTATTTGTGATTTCTAACTGCAATCTATGTAACCATCTGTCTTCTTACTGGATGGTGCTGCTCACAATTCTGAATATAATTGTTGATTTGTGTAAGATGTTGCATTCATAAGTACGAGTATACTTAACAACTTGTATATTGGGCTCAGTTCCGTCAATAAAAATTATTATTATAACCCAATAATGGAGATTCAAAATGGAAAGCAACAACAAATACTCAGAATGAAGGCAAATTTCATAAAATGAAATTAGAAATCACAAGTTATGTAAACTAAGAAACGTCTGTGGTATAATCTTAGGATATTTAAATTCCAAATTTGAAATCTTTGAGTTAAAAAAAAAACGAGGGCGTTATAGCTTGCGGAATAATTTCCCCTACGAAAACTATAATTTTTATAATTTTGAAAAACGGTATTATATTTATGCTCAGGGCTACATACTTTTTTTTTCTATTATGCTTCGCAATTTGACGCAAATATATCGATTATTTCGAAATGTCACAGAGTATTTTTGGAAAAGGTATTGCTGACAAAATGACTGTTTTTAGGCAGATGTGTCAAAGGTTTTTGGATATATATGTATATATGATGCGCAAGGTTTTTTTTTTAAACTTTTCAATGATGTACTTTTATTTATTTTTTAGCAGTTAACACCAAATCGTAACTTTTTAGGAAAACTTGAAGAAAATTCAAACAATATCAATCATATAAAATTGAACAATAACATATTTCATTATATGAATATAAAATAAAAATTAATAAAATATATTCTTTTCCGACCATATTTTGAATAGAAAAAAATTCATGAACATACCAAATCGTAATATTTCTGTTTTATGTCACCAAGTTCCTTTTTGGACGCTGCTAATTTCAAATTTTGTCCATTTATTTCATTCTGATATGCTGACAATTTACCAACCAGAACCTATAAAAATATAATGAATTTACTTATATAATTTTTAAAATTATTATATATTTTTTTAATGGTCTTTTATCTGTGATAAATTTTCATTTTCATGCATATCTCATTTAATTATGCGCAAAAGGAAACCCACAAAATGTCACCGTTATTTGTATTAAAAATTATGACAAATAACATTTATGTTGAATAAATTGTTTAAATAGAAGATAATTCATCCATTTTTATTGGAGATTTTAAAGTTAGTGCCTCTGGTGGGTGGTTGTGTTAACATAATGTCACTACTCATATTGCTCTTTCGTCCCCTCTCGATATCATTACTCGTTTAATTTTTAGAAAAGAGGGTCACTTTATTCTGATGCACATCAGAGACGCTGCAGAGATTTTGTAATTTTGTTTTGGGTCACTCTGTCGTGCGTTGAGGGAGTTAGGGATCAACATGAGACGATCGGTGGCCGCCCCCAGCCCGTCTTGCACTGCTCTCTTCTTCTTCTTCTTCCAGAAGCTGAGAAATAGCTCTACCCTGGTCTGGTCTTACAGCGGACATTCGACGACTACAGGGTCAGCAGTATTGACGCCGCCGCATGAACAGTTTGGGTTGTCCTAAAGAAGAAGAGCTTGGAGTCAAAATCTCCTTGACCTGGTAATATCTGAAACATCCAGTGATCAGGCTGTATCCAAACTGAGTCAAGGCAGCAGCAGAGACACTAACTTTAAAATCACTGATGGAATTGGGCTCAAGTTGTAGGTACTTTATTTCAAGGGCCCTGAGAAACAGGTGACTTTTCTTGTGAATGAGGATTTTTATAAGCGCCATATTTTACTTTGTTGGTCCGCCATCCTGAAACAAAGAGAAAATGTTCCAGGCAAAACTTTCTTCCTTTTGAAAGACCTTTAAAATCATATATATCACCCCCTTTTCCACAGATTTGACAGTTATTGTGCGTGCAGCGCCTCTGGTGGTGGGCTGAGTCAACAGTATGTCACTACCCATGATTATGATCCATTACTATGATCCACCCTGTGCATAACTGGATTTTTTTTCTTTAAAAAGTAGTAGAGAAACTCAAGATACGTAATTAACAATTTCGACTGATTGACTTAACATTTGGTGTTTGACATGGGCTTATAATATGGTATACCGTATAATCTTTCGACATCAATGCATTACTTCCTTCAAAAATAAACATTTTAAGTAAAGAAGAAATACTAGCAACTCAAACACCATCTGTTGGGGACTATTTGAAACAGCAGCACCCTAGTTCACACAGTATTTCACAGATGTCAGAACTTGTACCGAAAATAATTTCAAATGTTAAAGGCGTTCAAAAAATGTATACTAAAGAGCTATTTCAAAAATATTTAATACACTTGAGAACACACTTCACATATACAAGACCATACTATATACATCTGGACTAGAAATGTGGGTATCAGCCAAATCAAACATACGTCTTCAGACAGTCGTTCAGTCCATATATCCCCACATTGTCGATGCACCATTTTACGTTGACACACTATTAAAAAACTCCATCATCACGCCAATCCACTTATTCAGCAATTACCCACAAACACTCTCCCCACAAATCCAACCCGACACCTTAAGCAGGCATGGCAGAGGTATACTAAATTGTGAAAAAAAAAAATGACATGAACTTACTTTATTTTCAGTAATTTTGTCACGTAATGCTCTTTTGGTATCTTCCAAAATTTCAGTTATTTCTAACCCAGGCATTTTTTTAATCATCGTTTTCATTCGGCAGTATAAGTCTTCAATATTAGAACATCGAGCCTCAGTTAAAGATTTTTCCTGTTCAATTTTCATTATTTTCTTTTGGAGAACTTGTGTTTTATCAATTAAATCTTTTTTCTCTGGATCGGTTCCCTGTTTATAAAATATACATAAATTATTTTTCCTGAAAATGTTTTTGAACACTGAAAAATAGTAAAATTAAATAAGAAAGCGTAGATTGAAAACTGAAAATGGAACCTAAAATCATCAACTTCTTTAATACCCTTCCGCACTACTGAATGAATCACTGACAAAGTACTTCCCCAGATAGAATCAATCAATTGAGTTTTCGTTGTCCCTCCAAAACCAATTGATCACATCGATCATCTCCAAAACCAATTTAACATATCACAAATCGATAGTTGACTTGTATAGCTGCTTCTGAATCACACACTAAATGTTGTGTCGATACATTCATTACATTGGCAGTTATTGGGGTTTTGGAGTTGAGCCCCCCACTGATCACTCGCTTTATTTTGACCGATTTGGCTGAAAATCAATAGGTGACGTCCTTACGGGGTTCTGAACACACACATAAAATTTCGTGTCGGTACATTCATTCTAATGGAGTTATCGCGTTAATTTTTCCATTTTTGGAATCAGGATGTCGGAAAACATGAAATTTTAGTGAAAACTCAACTTCGAATTTCTGACCAATTCCACAATTTCCCCTCCTATACTTTGTATAAATGGGGAATTAAAAACGTATTGGGTTACCTCAAGAAGTCGCCACCTGTGTACGTTGAGTGGACTCTCCATCTGTTCTTCCAAAGCCAGACACTTTTGTCTCTCCTTCGCCAAATCTCTGCTTAAATGGTACACTTCCAATCTCAAATCCGCCGTGTTCTCTACTGTCTTTATCAGCATTGTCTTCTCACCTCTGTCCGACAAAGAGTAATCAAGATTAAACAACTGTAAAATCTTAATAAATATAATGTTAGTGGTTTGTTATTGCCGTAGGAAAATATTGAGGGTATATTACTGAAACTCTGTACAAAATATATAGGTAATGGAGTACTTGTCTACTGAGCTCAAGATCGCGGGTTCCAAATCCGGCCAAGGCCTCCGGAAAAAACCTTGAGCCCGTCGTTCTTTAGATGTGACGTTAAGCGATGGTCCCGAGCCTGTACGATACTCGTAAAAGATCCCTAGCGTAGGTGAATAAACCTGGGTTGGTAAAATTTAGGACTTCCACAGTAAAGCGTATTCAAAAATTGAGAAAAAAAAAATTGATCCACAGTTAATGTTAATAATCTAAAAAATTAGTATAGAATTTGAGTGTAATGACCACTCAATTTTTTAGGTAACAATTGCGGAAAATATCAATATATTCATTAAAAAAATATATATATTCACGTATTGCTTATATTCCAAAATATTTAAAATTACGGAAGTGAATGAGTGAATGGCAACATGAGGAAATTGTATATTTGATTTGTTTTTTTGGTTTATTTTTGTGACACATGCCCGGGCTTTAACTACGAGGTCATATCGCTTTCTGCCAGAGTGCTTTTTCGTTGCTCTAGTGGACATCAGCCCGAGTCCTTTTTGCCCTTTACCACTGTGTCCTATTCATATATTTTTTAAAGTTCAGGATCTCTACGAGATTACCAATCGTTTCCAAAAACTTCTCATGCATATAACGGATATCCCCTTCAATATTTTGGTCTGGATATTTGAGATTCTTTACAATTCGGCTAGAGAGCCCCAATCGGAGAATAATACCTGCAAATCGTGTTATGACATCGTTATTCACCTGAGTTTCTTCACTTCTATCTTGAGGAGTCTGATGTCGTCCAGTCGCTGACTGTACTGCTCCTCGCCCTTACCCAGGATGGAGTTCATGATCCCGACCTTCTCATAGAGAAGGGACAGCTCTGCATTCCGTCGTTCCAACTGGGTTTTCAGCACACCAGAGTCATGTCTCATCTATCACAAATATTAATTATCAACAAGATATTGTCAATGTATCTCAAAATTGAGAGAAAAAAAATATATATATATAAGAATATTTTTTTTTATAGGGATGCTGAGTCATTCATATAAAAATCTGCACAGTGAATCTGCAAGACGTGTGTGTTATTGTGGTTCATGCCCGGACTTTAACTACGAGAAATTCTATTCTCCAAGAGTAGGAGTCTTTTAAAGAGTACCTGACATCGTACAGGCTCAGATAACATAACATAAATAGAGGGCGCCGCACAGTGTAAAATTTATGAGTTTTGATTTTCAAAATTCGAGCCCCAAAAAAAATTAATTTTTTTAAATTTTCACGGGGTTTTGGGAGCTGTCAATTGTCATATAATACCTTCATTGTGAAACCCGCAGTTACCTGATAAAAGGCCAGCTTTCACATATATTTTGCACCTAGTTTCATCCAAATTGATCAAAAATTGAGGGGGGCTCGAATTTTGAAAATCAAAACTCATAAATTTCACACTGTGCGCCGGTAGCTCAGAGGTAGCATGCTTGCCTACTGAGCTCAAGATCGCAGGTTCGAGGTCCTTAGATTGTTTATCTAGAAGGTAAAAAAACATTGAGACTGCCATCTTTCGGATGGGACGTTAAACGAAATACTCGTTAAAAATTCTTACCGTAGGTAACTGAACCTGGCTAGGCAAAATGTACGACCTCCACAGTAGACTCGGGTTCACGTCCACTAGACGAAAGAGCGCTCTGGTAGTAGGCGATATGACCTCGTACTTAAAGCCCATCTCTTTCAGCATTACACCATCGTCAGGTTTAGTTATAAACTAAGACAGTTTGCTGACTGCGAATTTTTCTTATATATCAGGTAAGGAAGCGGTTGGAATTTAAACTAGGAATTCCCCGTGGATTTACAGTTAAGAGTTTATTTTTTTAAAATATTTTCTTCTCTTTTCAATAACAATTGAAATATTCAAATTATTAAATCATAAACACTTTTAGCGTAAGGAGTCTCTTTATTGATACAATTAGTTAGTTACTATGACATATGCCCGGGGTTAACTACGAGGTCATATCGCCTACTACCAAAACGCTCTTTCGTCACTCTGATGAACATGAGCCTGACTCTACTATGAGAGTTTTGCCTACCCTAAATTTTTATTTACCTAGGGAGGGTTCTTCAACGAGTACCTGACATCGTACAGGCTCGGGACCATCGCTTAACGTCCCATCCCAAGTACGGCGTGCTTATTTTACCTCCCAGATAAAATAAACTAAGGGCCTCAACAGGTTTAAAACAACTCTAAAAAACGTGACTAGATATCACATTGTATTTTTACAACATTATTGATCATATTTACCGTTGTAGTGAATTTAACTTCATTTAAAATATCAATATAATAAACTATAAAATGCTCTCTGTTTTTGAATTATGGCTGTTAGTGAGTATTTTTTGAAGATGCGTTGATCTAATTTTTTTAGGAAAACTGTTTTGAAATTATGAAAAAAAAATTTTAAGAATGATGTAACCTACTTTTAATTTACTAACTAAAGTAAATTTTCTTTTTATAACAAGGTAAGGAGATATTAATGTATCTAATTATAATAGTATATAAAATTAGTTATTAACCTGAATTGATTTTAATGATAGGTAATAATAAAATGAAGGATGAGCAGTAAAGTAATTGTATCATAATATAATTTTCAGATGTATGGGAACTTGATAATGTCTGTAATGGACGAAATATTGTTCTATAATTGGTGAAAATAAAAATGAAAGAAAAAGACGAAATATTTTTGATATAATGAACTTTAAAATGATCTTTTGATAAGAAACTTTTAGGATAAGATGCTTCTATAGCTAAAATTTGTCACAATAAATAAAATTTGTGGTAAAAAAAAAATAATATAGCAGTGTAAATCTAAGAAAATATAATTATTTTAGCTATCACAAACCTATAATTTCATGTATAAAAGAAATTCAAGAACAATAAATTTGAAAGTTTTAATCCTCAAACTAATTTTCTTATTCTAATATTATAAAACAAATTTTAATCAAAATCAGTGCACGACATTAAATTTTGAAGCAGGCATACCACTGAGCTACCGGCGCCCTCTTAGAATTCATACATTATATATTATATTATAACAGCATCAATTCTCCCAATTATGTTTTGCCTTCTCAAAAAATAGCAATTATGAACGGTTTTTTAACCTCCCAGATAGTAAATTTAAGGGTCACAGCCGGGTTTCGAACCCGCGATCTTTAGCTCTGTAGGCAAGCACGCTACCAGCGCACTCTACAACCAGATAAGATAAGATAATCTTTTATTGCACAAAAGATTACAATTCTCATAGCAATGTGTGTTTTTTTTTTTTTTTCACAAAATAAAAAACAAAACAAGTATAAAAGAAACAATTCGAACATTATATAAAACAAAATACCACATTATTTTCAAAGCAACAGAAAAAAATTAAAATAAATCGTTAATTTCTCTAACTTTTAAATTATTTAAAATATGTACAAATGTTTCTGAGTTATATTCTGGTCTATTGGTGAGATGATTATGGAGAAATGCTTGCCTGGGGATACACAAGGAGGGACAATGGAACAAAAAGTGTATGAGTTTGTCCTTTTCATCTAAGGTACAGGCTGCAGACACTTTCAGGACAAAACTCATATCTAAACCCTCCAAGTAATATTCTAAAATTTCTATTGCTATTGTGGAGACGGATTTGAGCTTGTCACTCTACAACCAATTAAAATAGTAAATAGCTAACTGTAATATTATTTAATTATAATTACACTATCGATGTATTTTTCCATTATCTTCTTCTTTTTCTCCCCTTTGTCGAAGAGTGAATTGAGTCTCAGGATAGTTTTATTCTGTTCCTCCAGATTCCGCTGAAGTGTTTCATTTCGAACTGCTGTTTTCTTTAAATCTACATACATCATGTCTTTGCCGGCTCTCGTTTTCCTCATCACTGTAACAAAAAAAAAGAAAAAAAAAAGTGATACGGCCGTTATAGGACTTTCTTATACCAACCACGCTTACAGCACACTCTCTCTCTCCTCCCATTCTCAAAATCATTTAATTTTGTCTCTTTGTACAGCGTAATCCTGAGATTAGATTCTTTTACCCAGTAATGCCAGTAAGAAATAATTTGGGGAAGGGAGAGAGAGATTGATCTGTAAGTGTGATTGGTATAAGAATGTCCGTTAATAGCCACAACACTTATATTTTATTTTTTCCTTAATTTTTATAATTTTCAAAAAAAAAACTACCATTAATAAAACCATAATTTAATGTTTGTTGAAATGAGTGACGATTTGAACATTATTTATTGTTAGTTATCTTTGATGGGCGGGAAAAAGAGTACAAGTCCATTTTTCGCCAAAACAGTATTAATAATAATAATAAATTTATTTCCGTTAAACCAATACATGGTAATAGGATATGTCAAAAAAATTTATACATTAAGATAGCTTATAAATTTGATGTATAACTACTTGAGACGAACACACCTATGATTAGTAGTAATAACAAAACTATTAAAAAAAAAGTAAAATGAAATTAACAAAAACTGAACAAATAAATACTTAAAAATATATGAGTACATAAAAAAAATTAATACAAGATACGTTCATAATCAGTAGAGACATTTTTCAATTTAAAAAAAAATTAAGATAACTATTTTTCAAAAAAAACTCTTCGGAAGTGTTTTTATCCCAACGATGTTTCGGGACGTTCTTACGTCCCATCATTAGGTCCCAATGTGCGAGATATAAAAAGAAAGAAAACAATGCAACTATAACAATATATGAAAAATAATATATAATATTATTAATTGCAATTATATATTTCACAATGTGAAGTCAATCTCTAGAAGTGGTGAGAAGAGGACAAGTCGGTAATGTCTCTCACGTAGTGTAGACTTGATTTTTTGGCAGTTAAAAAAAATTTGTCCAGTGGCAAAAGACATTTTCTGTTCTCCTGAAAAATTGACTTTTACTGTTATTGCCTCCCACCAAAGATATATTCTTTATATACATTTAGTTATTTAGTTTACATTCTTCGGGACGCTATAACTTTTGTCATATTGACCTTATTCAAATTTGAGGACTTATCAGCGATTGGAAATTTTATAAGGAACATTTTTGAAAACAATCATTTTTTCGATAGGTCTAATCGTTTTCTGGTAAATCATGGAAATGTATAAAAATATGTGTTTCAAACCTACAGTTGGGGGCCATGGATGTCGTAAATAACTAGATAACACATTGACATGGCTAATATGCACTGTACATAAGGCCAAAAAAAAAGAAAAAAAACCATAGTTCAAGAAGGTTTTCAGCATAAATCTCAAAAACCGGACGACCTGCAAAAAATCGTATTTATGTATATAAATTATGTTTTTCAATGTTACCTACAACTATAACTTGAAAAGATTTTTGATTAAGTCATAAACATAAGAGGTATCTTGTAACTTGTACTTAGACCCCGGAATAAGTTCATAGCTACAATCGTTTTTGCGGTAGAGAGCTCACAACCTTCCAATCACATACACTCACACACACAGACAGACAGAGAGTCATCATCGCGAAAATGGTCAAAAAGTATTCAGGAGACCTTGAAACGTGATATTCCGCTGAAAACTCGATCTCGACAACATTTGTCACAAGTGATTGTGATGTTGTGTGAGGTGGCAAGTAAGTGGCTGTACTGCTGAGGTAAGTGACCGAAGAGGAGTCCAGGCTAGTCCTGGAGCAGGTTCCTCTGCCATGCCCGCTTGAGACGTCGTTGCGGATTTGTGGGGAGAGTGTTCGTGGAGAATTGCAGAATAAGTGGATTGATGTGATGATGGCGTTTGTCGTGAAACTTTTGATATCGTGTCCTGATAAGAGAGGGTATAAATGGGCTGTTGAGATCATTATGTAATGTGAGGTTGGAAACGTAAAATGGCGCATCGGCAATGTGGCGTAGTATAATGGATTGTATTGACTGAAGACGTTGTATGTTTGATTTTTCGGCTGATCCCCATATCTCGATGCCGTAAGTCCAGATGGGTGTTGTATATGTGAAGTTTGTTTTCAAGCGATAATGTCGATGTCGATTTGAAGTAAATAAAAAAGGAAAAAATTTACGAATTTGGTAGAAAATCTCTCATTTAGGGACTAAAGAATCATCATACTAAATTTCATGCTGGTACATTGAATAATTATAAGTTTTTTTTGTCAAACCATAATAATTCTGTAAGTACGTAAACATGCACTATAAACCTCGCACCATTCAAATATAGTACTACCTCTCATTCTAAAGTTATATAATGCATGTTAAGGCCCATTTACATTTGTCACATTGGAGGATCATCTTGGATGAATCATCCAAAGTGACAAGTGTAAACTGCCATTCATCTTCAATTCCTCCAGAGTGAACATCGAAAGTGAACGATGAAAGAAGTTGACCCCCCTACTAACTTTGATGAAACAGTCATTGCTCCAACCGATGATTCATCCAGAGTGAAGGCGCAGTGACAAATGTAAACAAACGTCCCCTCTTTGCATTCACTCTTCACTGTTCTGTATTCCACATTGTCAGTCGAAAATTGCGAAATTATAATAAGGAATACTGAGCAGTGAAGAAAACACATAACTGGATGAAAATATGTAAACAAGGATGATTCACTTTGGATGAATCACTACGGATATTCATCAAAAGTGACATAATGTAAATGGGCCTTTAGTTATATAATATATGTTTGTTATATAATGCATGTTAGTTATATAATACATGTTAGTTTTATATTGTTACTAAAAACTAACATATTTCCGTTTTGGCCAACTGCTGCTCCTTATTACTGATGGCTTCTTTCAACTGTTCAATTTGATGTTGAATCATTTTGTCCTTATTTTTTTGATATACCATTTCATCCTAAAATAATACATAATATAAATAGTGCTAAATTATATTTCCTGTAATTAAAGTTTTATGAAATAGGAGATAAGCTCTCGGCATAAAGTCCCAATGACTGACCTATATATGAACATTAACCAAGATCTCAGAGCCGCTTGGCAAAGAGTGATAAGGGATTACATATTTTATAAGGGTGTCAATGCACGTGTAGGAATACTATCCTGGTTCGAAAAATCTTCCAGATCTCGAATATTTGTTAAAAATCTCTCCAGAGTCAGATCAAATCATGCACTTGGTCGTTAATATTTGCATAGGATCGGCAAAAGTGAGACTCCTTTCTGTGAGGACTGTGCAATGACAGATGATCCAGAGCATATTATTATGTATTGCAGTAAATATTCGTATGCAAGAACCAAATTTATAGATAAGATACGGAAGATCACGAAGGATACCCCAAGTTACATGGACCTGATCAGGCTTCCCAATCTCCATTCCGATAATTTATATTCATTTTTCCAGGGGATAGCCGTGGATTTTCAAGTTTCACTTTTTAGAGACCATTCATATATACTTTTTTTTTTGAAGTGGCTAATGGCTCAATGCTTAATTCAAAAATGAAACAGAGAAAAAAACATTTTGTGAATATTTCGAAAGTCTATTCTAGAGACCAGAATAAGAAAAAAAAAGTGGTAAGTTAATCACTGGATATGTACTTCTCCAGCTCGGATTAATCAATTACTTTGTCGCAGAAGACAATTGACCGTTTGGGCTTAAACTCAATATACATGACTTATATACATGAATCCTCATACTAAACTTCGTTTATTTTAGTCTTTAAAAATACTGTAAATAATTTTTTTATTTAGAGAGAAAAAATGTATAATTACATGTACTTGAAAAAAAAAAAAAGTGACTCATGCTCTTTAAATACGAGGTCATATCGCGTACCACCAGAGCGCTCTTTCGTCCTTCTGGTGGACATAGGGCTGGCTCTACTATGGGAGTCCTAAATTTTTCCAACCCAAAATTTTTATTCATTATTCTAGGGTAGGTGGAAGTACCTAATATCGTACAAGCTCGGGCCATCGCTTAACGTCCCATATAAAGGACGGCGTGCTCAAGGTTGTTCTGGAGTTAAGCCCTCACTAAGATCCTCCTCTGGCCGATTTGGCTGAAAATCAATAAAGGTCGTCCCGTTTCTATGGTCTTCCAGACCTGCACATAAAATTCCGTATTCATAATATCGAGAGTTATTGCGAAAAAGTTGCAGTTTCATTGAGAAATGAACCTATAATACCTGTCCGATTACATAACTTCCCCTATACTACATATCTATGGAAATACCTCCAATAACTAGAAAGTAAAAAAAAACAAAAACTGGTTCCAAAAACAATCGTTTCAGAAGCAACGCGTTAACCGTTTCTGAATTGACGCCATGCTTGTTTCACAGTTCATGGCATGAATCTATAGAACTTGATTATACCTTAGCTTCATTTAGTTTGATCTTAATGTGGTTCCTTTCCGAATAGACCTCTTTGAAGATAGCCTGTAGTTCTTTGAAATCCTCTTCTTTCTTAGACAAATCTCTTTTGACATCCAAATTTTGCGATTTTTTCAATTGGATTTCTGCCTCAGCTTCAGCCAGTTGGTTGGTTAATTTGAGATTATACTGAAATGATCTAATGACAAAATATCATACATTATTATGTTAATAAATTATGTAATTTTAATAAATACTAGTACATCGGTAAATAATTGAATTATTCAATTTAAAAAAAAATTATTGTATCTATCTGATTTCATGAAGTGGGGTATTGAAGTCAATATAAATATAAGGCTCTGAAGAAGGAAATAAATAGTTTCCAAAAAGTTGGCCAAATACTGAATTTTTACTTTCTTATACATTTAGTATAAGGAAGTATTGTAATCGTGCGAAAATCTGAGATCGAGTTTTCAACAATTTTTCACGTTTCTAGGTCCCCTGAGTACGTTTTGACTATTTTCGTGATGATGTTTGTATCTGCTTGTGTGTCTGTAAGTTGTGAGCGCTCTACCGCAAAGACGATTGCAGCTGTGAACTTGAAATTTGGAATGAAGAAATTACAAGTGCTAACTGAGATTTGATTCGATTTTGACCGAAATCGCAAGAAAATTGAGGCCACTTTACTTACCACTTTACTTTATATCGCTTATGTTTATAATCAAATCAAAAATCTTTTCAAATAATAGCTGAAATAAATAATAAATGAAATAATAATAAACTATCGAAAAATGTTCTTTATAAAATTTCCAATCGTCAATAAGTCCCCAGATTTGAGATAGGATCAATACGACAAAAATTATAACGCATCAAATAATGAAAAATAAATTTCTGTAGGAAATATTTAGGTTAGGTAAGGTTTTATGACTCATGCCCGAGCATTAACTACGAGGTCATATCGCCTACTACCAGAGCGCTCTTTCGTCACTCTGGTGGACATGAGCTCGACTCTACTGTAGAAGTCCTAAATTTTGCCTACCCTAAATTTTTATTCACCTAGGGTAGGGGTCTTTAACGAGTACCTGACATCGCACAGGCTCGGGACCATAGCTTAACGTCCCATCCGAAGGACGGAGTGCTTAAGTTATTAAAATATAGTTGATGTAGTCATTACAAAATTTTCTTCCTAAGCGTGGTTGGTATAAGAAAATCCAGTAATGGCGAGATCACATATTTTTAATTTATACGACAGAAACCAATATTGAAAAGATACTGTCGACTATCAATTTTGTACCTGGCGATTGTCAGCATTAAAATTGATCCAAATTACCTTTCCTTATCCTTGAGAAGGGAGGTGAGCTGTTGTCTTTGGCGATGAGCCTCCCGCGCCAGAGTCTCTCGGTCCATTTCCAGCTGACGGATCAACATCCACTGAGACTCCATCTGCTTCTTCTGTTCATCCGCCACTTCTGAAGTACAAGAGAAAAAAAATAATAGAAATATTATGACAATCATTTGGTTTTAGCTTATGTACAAATGGATAATAAAGACAAATTCCTTGGAGAACCACTGGTTATATACTTCGGCAGTTATACGTGTACTTGAGGCGTCCTCCTTCTCTAGTCCTCCCTTCACGATCACATTCATTATATCGGCAGTTATTGGGATTTATGAGATGAACTCACCCTTTGTTCCCCCTTCCCCTTCGGCTGATCCGCTGAAAATTATCAGTTGGCTTTAAATTTATATATGAAATTTCCCCCAGTTTCCTTACTTCTTGATTTCAAAAATGAAAATAAAAAACTGTGTGTCTGCAACGCAAAATTGTATATATGTGTATCCAGAATCTCATAAGGATGACACCTGTTGACTTTGAGTCAAATCGGCTAAAAAAAGGGGGATTAGGAAGGTGGTGTAAAACAAAAAAACTCTAATAACTGCCGATGTAATGAATGTGCCAACACAAAATTTAATATAAGGACTCAGAAGCCTCCATGTAAGTCAACTGTTAATGTTTAAATTATAAAGAAAACACGAATGTTTTTTTTTAATATTGTCTATTTCACAAGATATATTAAATATATGGGAGTACTTTCGGTATTGCTACCATCTTCAGCCACAACTTAACAAATACTGTATAGTATGTCGTGGCTGAAGATGGTAGCAATACCGAAAGTACTCCCATATATTTTATACATCTTGTGAAATTGTCAAATTAAAAAACATTCGTGTTTTCTTTATACAGTAGAACCTCTTTAAGTCGAATCTCGATAAGTCGAAAACCTCCAAAACTCGACAAAAAGTTTTGTTCCTTTCCCTTCAAACCCCAAAACCTCCATTACTCGAAATCTCAACCCTCAATTAGTCGAAATAATCAGTGAGACCCAACAAGCCATTTTGGTACATATTTTCCCTCTATAACTCGAAAAAATAAATTGGACCTCTGTATCTCGAACATAGCAATGTTTTATTTTACAACCTTTACAACTCGATTATTTGAAACTTATTACCTCTATAGCTCGAAGAAAAATAAGTTACCGACTTTAAGAATTTGCCGACAATGTACACCATTGTTTCTTAGAAAACAATTTAGGAGTATACAATAAATAGGATTAAGGATATTATTATTGATTTCATTTGAACTTTAGCGAAGCAAATCATTTTGTGTCCATTGAAAAATTGTCAGGAAAGTAGACTTTTCTGCTCATTATACCTTAGACAATGCTATAGATAGAGAACAACCGAATTATCTAAAGCAAAAAAAAAAAAATTACTGATTTTTTTTAATACCTACATATATGTACTACGTAGTTTTTATTTTAAGGATGTTTTGAAATAATGTTGATTTATAATAAATATAAATATGTTTGTTACCTCTGTAACTTGAATTTTTATTTATTTCACCTCTCTAACACAAAATTAGTTAGAATGAATCTTAAACTCTACAAGTCTAATCAAAATCCGCTTAAGTCGAAATCCTCCATGAGTCGAAAACTCTATAACTCGAATTTTTTGGCGTCTCCCTTGATGTTCGACTTATAGAGGTTCTACTGTATTTTATATATCTTGTGAAATAGACAATATTAAAAAACATTCGTATTTTCTTTATAATTTATTAAGTGTTTCACATTTTCTCTGCAAAAATGTTAATCATATTGATATTTAGCCCAAAGGGTCGACTGATTTTGGAGGGAGAGTGGCTTAGTTTATTAATTCGAGCTGGGCATGTACATTGCCGGTAACTCACCGATCACTTTTTTATTTTTATTTTTAGTTTTATTTAATGTAAATGTTTTGATTTTTGCCAAAATTTCACTAACCAGTTGCTTGAAGCAGATGTTTGTTGCACACTTCTTTTTCCCTGTTAACATCGTTCAATTTTCGAACTAGCGTAGTTATTTCAAAGTCTTTGCCCGCTACAATTTTCGCCTTTGAACTGCATACTATTTTTAGTTCATCTCTTTCTGCTGTAAGTGCTCTTCGTTGCTGAAATAGAAAAAAAAATAAATAAATAAATCATAAAAAAAAGTACAATCACTACAAAAACAGTTTTCAAAAAAAAAAAAAAAAAGGGGGTGAGAAAAAAATAGTCGGTTGCAGCCTGAGTCAAAAACTCTTTGACTTCGGCTAATATCGCTGACATGCGACAGGTTATGTCCTCATGATGAGCCCTTATAATGCCCTAGAGGAAGAGATGCGCGGACAGTCCAGACCAGTGTGATGGTGGCAACAACGTTGGTCTTCCGCCTTGACTCAACATGATTACAGCCTAATCACTGGACGTCTCAAATATTATCATGGTGATTTCAACTCCAAGCTGTTCTTATTTCACAAGGAAGAACACCCCGAATTGTTCGTGCGGCGAGACTGCAGAACAGGTGATCCTCGAATGTCCGCTGTACGACCAAGCTAGGGTGGAGTTGATTCGTGGGACAAGATCGTATTTTGGATTGGATCTACGGCAGATGGTGACGGAAACAGACTACCCTATGTTCTGCCGATTCGTCGACTCCTGGCGGGAGCAGAAACAGGCAATATAAGATGGGCTGGGGACGATCGGCGCAATAGTTCCGCCGATGACCAATCCCAGTCACTCAGTAACCCCTTGATCTCCGAGCTTTTCTAACGTTGTTGCAATGTAAGGCGCACCCTTTTTTAAAACACAATAAACAAAAAAAAAGGTTATTTCCTCATGGAGTTTGACAACAAATATGAATTTCATGTCGATATATTCATTACATCGACAGTTATTGGGGTTTCTGAGTTGAGCCCCCCTTTGTTCTCCCCCCCCCCCCCCCCCTTCTGCTGATTCCGGTGAAAAATAATCGTCTTTATGTGGCTTTGATGAATTCACATATGAAATGCTGAGTTATTCCGAGTTTTTGAGTAGTCTCTTCCCTAATCCCCCTTCCCTTGGTTCGATTTGGCTGAAAATCTATGTGTTATTTCTACGGGGATCTGGGTTCACATTTGAATTTCTTGTCGATATATTAATTCTATCGGGAGTTATCGTGTTCACAGACAGATAGAATTTTTTCTTCATATTTATAACCTAGACGTCGGAAAACATGAAATTCCGATGAAAACTCCCATATTTCTGACCGATTACATAACTACCCCTATATTTCGTCTGGCTGGGAAAGTAAAAGTTCTTATAAACATGGGTTCGCAAATTTTTCCTTAAAAATTTATAGTCTAAAAAATCTAAAAAAAAAAAAAAAAACGTTTTTGGAGAAATAATGAAATGTAAAATATACATAAAAATTGTATTTTGGAATAAAATGGTTATGATTGTAGAGAACAAAATGTTGAATAAAACGAATACACAAACATTATAGACAGAGAAGCAGAACTGTAGTATAATAAATTTAAATTTTTTTTTATTTTTATTTATTTATTACTACATTGAAGCCTATTAAGGCTTATTGTAGAGAGTTGGGTTACAATTTGAATATACATTTTATATAATAATAAAGTAAGAATTTCACACTTAATAAATTTTCTAAATATTAAAAAATGAATGCGCACATTTACTTATATATGCAAAACAGAAAAATATACACTTTTTTATACATACATACACATATACATATGATAATAACATTAAAAAAAAAAAAAAAAAAACTAATAAACATTAAGACAAACCACTTTGTACTTAAACTGTAAATAATAGATATTTAACAAAAACTTAATATGAGAAATCCAACTTTAAAATTCATTTCCCATTATCTTTTTTTTTTTATTTATTTATTTATTTTTTTTTTTATTGGAAGTTAGATTTTTTTTTATTCTTTCTTTATAATGTTTGCTTTTTTAAATTAATAGCATTTAGAATATAGTAATAGACATCATTAATTTGCTCCATAGAAACAATCTCTAATATTCTAATAATATTACTTTCGTCTTCATCAGAGTTCTTAATATATTTAGATAAATATCTTTCTCTAATATTATTATACAAAGGACAGTTTAATAAAAAATGAACAATATCTTCTTTGAGTTCTCTAGAACAACATCTACATTGATCCTTTTCAAAAATAATTTTTTCTTTATTTATATACAAACTGATATGGTGTTTAGAAGCCAAACGTAACTGACCTACTGCTCTAATTTTATTGATATGACAATTAAATAACATATGGCAACTCACAGAACCAAAAGAGCACATATTTCTATAATATAAGTTATACTTGGAGTTGAGGATTTTTTCAACATCTTTACTGATGAGATTATTTCGGAATGAAGTGATTAAATTATTAAATTCATTTTCTACAATTTTGGCATTTTGAGATTTCCAGACGTCATAAGCTCCTATAGAAGACAGGCTATTTCTTAGTTCAAGGGTCCAATTAAAAGGCATATTAGAAGAATCTGAAAGCTCTATCAGTCTATTGTAGCACATTTTAGGGATTCTTTCATCACTTAGATTAAGTAGACTGGTCCACCATTTGATCATTTTTTTGAAGATTTTACTACTCGTGTGAACCCTACCGGTCTCCATTCGGACATACGCATCAGGGGTAGTTAATGGTAGACATAAGAGCTTTTTTAAGAAACTTAATTGCCCACGCTCAATAATTGAGCCATAACCAATTCCCCAGATCTCGGATAAATATAGGAGTGTACTTTGAGAAATGGAATCATATAAATGACAGTTGGATAGCCATGAATCAGATTTGACATTACATAATGTTTTCATAACTATAGCATTTGCAGCTGAACTTTTAGAAAGAAAATATTTAATTGATTTGGAAAAAGTACCTGAATTGTGAAAAGGAACTCCTAAATAAATGAAGTGATTCACTATTTCTATTACAGAGTTATCATATTTAAGAGGTTTAAACTTAGAGGTGCGACCGCCCTTGTGAAATATTAATATTTTGGTTTTTGTAGCATTAAGTGTTAATCTATTGAGTTGGCAATATTTATGTAGAATATTTAGATTGGTTTGAGTGTCCTGCCAGGAAGAAGATAAAATGGCCACATCATCTGCATAAAGCAGCATGTGCAGGTCCTTAAAACTGTTAATATTAATACCTCGAGAGCCATGAGAAGCAAAGAAATTCCGATGAAAACTCCCATATTTCTGACCGATTACATAACTACCCCTATATTTCGTCTGGCTGGGAAAGTAAAAGTTCTTATAAACATGGGTTCGCAAATTTTTCCTTAAAAATTTATAGTCTAAAAAATCTAAAAAAAAAAAAAAAAACGTTTTTGGAGAAATAATGAAATGTAAAATATACATAAAAATTGTATTTTGGAATAAAATGGTTATGATTGTAGAGAACAAAATGTTGAATAAAACGAATACACAAACATTATAGACAGAGAAGCAGAACTGTAGTATAATAAATTTAAATTAATAACATAAGGACTTACCTTTTCTGATTTTTCAATTCGTTTTAAATTGAGTTCTATACCTGCTCCATAACCAACAGAATCATTTCGAATTTGTTTAATTTCGAGTTGAAAATCCTATAAGAAAAAAAAAAATGCGTTAAGGAGGTTGTCTGATGATCCGCGGACTGAAGGCTGATATTGACACACACACATAGAGTTTACCGGATGAGCCACAACCTGTAGACTGTGTGCTTGTGTTTGTGTGTGTTAAGACGTCAGGATCAAAGAGGCAATGGTCTAAAAGTCCTTTTAACTAAGGTGGATATGCCACCACACAGGTTGTCTGACGATCCGCGGACTGAAGGTTGATATTGACACACACACATAGAGTTTACCGGATGAGCCACAACCTGCAGACTGTGTGCTTGTGTTTGTGTGTGTTAAGACGTCAGGATCAAAGAGGCAATGGTCCAAAAGTCCTGTTAACTAAAGTGGATATGCCACCACACAAAGTCAGATTGTCTGATGATCCGCGGACTGAAGGTTGATATTGACACACACACATAGAGTTTACAGGATGAGCCACAACCTGTAGACTGTGTGCTTGTGTTTGTGTGGAGACGTCAGGATCAAAGAGGCAATGGTCTAAAAGTCCTGTTAACTAAGGTGGATATGCCACCACACAGGTTGTCTGACGATCCGCGGACTGAAGGTTGATATTGACACACACACATAGAGTTTACCGGATGAGCCACAACCTGCAGACTGTGTGCTTGTGTTTGTGTGTGTGAAGACGTCAGGATCAAAGAGGCAATGGTCTAAAAGTCCTGTTAACTAAGGTGGATATGCCACCACACAGGTTGTCTGACGATCCGCGGACTGAAGGCTGATATTGACACACACACATAGAGTTTACAGGATGAGCCAAAACCTGTAGACTGTGTGCTTGTGTGTGTGTGGAGTCGTCAGGATCAAAGAGCCAATGGTCTAAAAGTCCTGTTAACTAAGGTGGATATGCCACCACACAGGTTGTCTGACGATCCGCGGACTGAAGGTTGATATTGACACACACACATAGAGTTTACCGGATGAGCCACAACCTGTAGACTGTGTGCTTGTGTTTGTGTGGAGACGTCAGGATCAAAGAGGCAATGGTCTAAAAGTCCTGTTAACTGAGGTGGATATGCCACCACACAGTCAGGTTGTCTGACGATCCGCGGACTGAAGGCTGATATTGACACACACACATAGAGTTTACCGGATGAGCCACAACCTGTAGACTGTGTGCTTGTGTGTGTGTGGAGTCGTCAGGATCAAAGAGGCAATGGTCTAAAAGTCCTGTTAACTAAAGTGGATATGCCACCACACAAAGTCAGATTGTCTGATGATCCGCGGACTGAAGGTTGATATTGATACACACACATAGAGTTTACCGGATGAGCCACAACCTGTGGACTGTGTGCTTGTGTGTGTGTGGAGACGTCAGGATCAAAGAGGCAATGGTCTAAAAGTCCTGTTAACTGAGGTGGATATGCCACCACACAATGTCAAGTCCCAATTAGCCTCCAGGCACGGATCCACAGTGTCTCTACCATATATAATATAAAATAAAACACTTGTTTAACTATATTGTCTAATTCCACAAAAAAATATATACCTATATACAAAAGGGTACCGGGTTCGGCTTACACTATAGTCAGAACAATATTTTTTCTCTGAGTTCTCTGACTTAGTGCTAACGAAAGCGTAATCCAAAACCGCTTCACTTTATGTATTTTCGTGCAATTAGACTATAGTTAGTTATTGTGACTCATGCCCGGGCTTTAACAACGAAGTCTTATTGCCCTCTACCAAAGCGCTCTTTTGTTGCTCTGGTGAACATGAGCCCGACTCTACTATGGGAGTTCTAAATTTTGTCGGTTTATTCACCTAGGATAGGAGCCCTAACGAGTACCTAACATCGCACAGGCTCGGGGCCATAGCTTAACGTCCGAAGGACGATGTGCTCAAGGGTTTTTTACCTCCCAGATAGGGCCTCAGCCGGGTTTCGAACTCTTGAGCTCAGTAGGAGCTACCAGCAACCTCGAATTAGACTATTTAAAAATTCTTTGTTTTTATTAATTTTATTAGATTTTCAGTATATTGATACAAATCGCAGAAATATATTCGAATATATATCATATAGTAATTATTTTGAGTCATACCAGGTATTCCTTTTGAAGGTCTTTGTAGTCTTTGACAACGGTCTCATGGTTTTGGTAAATGAGAAACAGACGATCATCCATTTCAAGAACGTAACCTTTCAGTTTCTGGCAGTAGACTGCAAGGGTATTAAGTTTTTTCTGTAAATCATCAATGATTGTATTAATTTCATAACTTTAATCTATATCATTTTTTCTATGTAAAAAAAAATTAGTTTACAAGCTAATGTAGGCCTCAATATGAAAATGGGAGAGGATATGAAAATCGGAGTATTTAATTTATTACATACAGTAATCGGCGCACGGTGTGGGGATTTTCCCGAAAATCGTAGCCGAAACCCAAAATTCAAATATTATAAACTAGCAGTATTATCCAGCGTTGTCTGGGGAACTTTCTCTAATAATATCTCTCGAATTCTAGGACACGACAGTACATTCATGACGTTGCAATTTTAAAAGATTCACATGAAAATTAGGCATACAGTAATTGAATATCCCGGGAAAAGACAATGATGTTTTTTTGTTTTGGTACGATAATAAATTTTAGGCCATATCGATGCCCCTCACAAATACTCTTTCCCTTCAACATTTTGAGACGTCACACAGCCTATTCTTCAATAGGGCTTATAGGAATGCAATATGTGAAATTCCATGAAAATCCTATCAGTTGTCAAATGTTTGAGATGCCAAATAGCCTATTTTCAATCGGGCTCATAAAGATGCTATTTGTGAAAATTTCTTGAAAATCCGTGCGTTTGGGCGTGATAGAACAAACCCTCAAACAACTTTATGAATACAGATTATAAGCGAATGGAAACCATTTAAGAAATGTATCAAACTTTTATGTACTTCTTATAACTTATTTATTTGTCGATTTTTATCCTATTAACTTCAGGCTAAATTTCAGAAACATAATAATGCAGCTCATGTTTTAAATTTAAAAGAAGAGACAAAAAATGGTAAACACTACTTTACCTAAATATGATAAAATTTACATTTTGAAAATAATAAACTTACCTTCAATTTGAAATTTTCCTTATCCATTAAGGTGAGTTCTTTTATGGCTCTTTTGAAATTAACGTATCCATTTCTAATGATAGTTTTCATTTTATTATTTACTGTTATCATTTTTTCTAATTTCATTTCCGCCACTTTTTTCTTTTTTTCGCTCAACATTAAAAATTCATCTTTTCTCTGAAAGTTAAAAAAAATTATTATGTTTTATTTTATTTATTAATTAAAATATTATTGAGTTTTAAGAAACATGTAATTAAAGAAAGAGCATACTTTCAAATGTTCCTGTTGAAATTCAAATTTATCAGCCACAACTCTAAAATTTTCTTCATCCTGGTCGTATTTGTCTTTTAGACGTTCATTGGTAGAATTTAATTCTGTTATTTCTTTATGTAATTTTTGAATTTCTCTTATGAACGCTTCTTTTGACTTCGCTGTGAGGCCTAATCTTAAAATAATTATTATAATTAAAAAAAACTATACACACGTCGAATAGATTGCATGAAACTGGATAAAATATTACAGTCGAGCGTCGATTAACCGAACGACAGTTATCTGAACGTTCAATTATCCGAACTGGCTTCATGGAGAATAAATCAAATTAGTTTGTTCATGAACTTCCATGAGGGAAGCCTAATTGAATATTAGAAAGAGCGTTGTTAGCTGTATAATAGATATGTGTATGTCTATGTAATTTGTTCATTGGATTTTTCCAATGAATCCCTTTCCATTCGTATGGTCGGTTACTAGTCAATGCTCTCAGTTTCAAATCATTCATTCCGAGTTGTACTATTGAATTGAATATTGTATTAGTTAGTGGTCACATATTTTAAGTAAAACTTACTACAAAAAGGAAACGAGTAGTGCTTTCATTAAAAGATAAAATGGAAATTATTATGCGACTGAAGAAAGGTGAAATGGGTCAGGCATTAGCTATCAAATTCGGTGTTGGTAAATCAACGATAACGGGAATAAAAAATTATTCTGATTCAATCACTAGGTGTGCACTTAATATTGACAGAGAGCAGGGCATATCGTAAAACTATGAAAAAACCGAAATCCAAATTGTTGGAAGATGCTGCATTCACTTGGTTTTTGCAAAAACGGACTTTTGGGCAGCCCATTTTGTGTGAAAAATCAGTGGAATGCGAAAAGTTTAATTGATTAATTCGTTCTGAGGATTCACTGACGATTTTTTTTTACTACTTATTACTACTACCTTCACGCATATGTGAATACATAAAATGTATCAATATATATGTAAAATTTTGTGTCTATACATTTATTTTATCGGGAGTTAACCTGTTCACCAATGGACCAGACACATTTTTTTTTTAAATTTTAGAATCAGGGTCAGAAAACATGAAATTCCAGTGAAAATTCAACATAAAATTTTTGACAGATTACATAACTTCCCCTATACCTCATATATATAAAATTTAATAAATTCAGAACCACTTACTCTTCATTATGGTCCGCTACTTCTGCTCTCTTTATTTCTAATTCTTTCTCCAAATTCACAATTCTTGTTCGCATGGCGTCAATTTCTTGTTGATAATCCTGTTCCCTGGTGTGCGATTTGTCCAAATGTTTATGGAGGCCCACAATTTCCTATAATTTATAGAAAAATGTAAACAAATTGGAGCAAACATGCAAATTTTTTTTATGTTTATCATCAGTTGAGTGCTTATAATTATATTACATCAATTTTGGTACAATATATTTTAGTAAATTTTATAAAAAGTCTCGCTTTGTTTAAGTTAGGTTTACCCATGTTTTTCATCTTTTCTGCTGTCCCAATCCGGGAATGGTCGACAATAAAGGTATTTTTAAAGAGTCATATTTTTGCTAACTTTTAGAGAGTTTGGGACATCTTAGAGAATAGGAAAAAAAAAAATTACGGTAAACTTAAAATTTGCCGAAGAATTTAAACAGGTTTTCATTTTGAAATAAACGATAGCCTCCTATTTTAATCTTTTCGATTTTCATGTCAAAAAACATGTCATTTAATAGAAAATTTAACGTAGATTACGACAGTGTAATCAGATTTCATTTTACCTTATCCAAAAAGTGATTTTTACGGACATTTTGCTAAAAAACGTGATTATCGTAAATATAAGTAAAAACCTCATTTCTTTCTACACTAAGTTGAAACTGATTTTTATTACCCCCGTTGAGGATAATCGATACTCTACTGTATATATTATATATTGGATGTTTGCTTTGGATGTGTTGAAACTGCCAGCAAGAAAAGAACTATTTACATACCCAAGAACTGGTACGAAATTTGTGACGAAGACTAAAGCCATGGTGAATCCAGAAATTGTTACTTTTTGAATGATTTTAAAAACCATTACCTAGGATGTATAAATAATACAACGAAAGTTATTGCAATATTTCAACTTGTATTCAATCTCATTCCCTTCTCAATTTTATATTTTATGAAATATTGGTTAAAAGTGCTGTTTTCAGAAAATATTTTGATATGACATTTTAAATTTTAAAATACTTAGCAAATTTGTAAAAATGATTTTTGCACTATGAGCGAAAGTATACATTTAAATTGTATTTTTAGGCCAAAAATAACCCTAAAAAAAAGAAACTCTGGATTTATGGAGTGGTGATAACTTTAAAATAGGCTCTCCTGAAAAATTGCAATTTTGGACATACACCACTTGGCAGCCAACCCGCCCAATTATCTGAAGCAAAACAAGTTACTGACTTCTTTTAATACCTACATATACTACGTATTTTTTATTTTAAGGATTTTTTGAAATAATGTTTATTTATAATAAATATAATTATGTTTGTTACCTCTGTAACTTGAATTTTTATTTATTTCACCTCTCTAACTCAAAATTAGAATGAATCTTAACCTCTACAAGTCGAATCAAATCCGCCTAAGTCGAAATCCTCCATAAGTCGAAAACTCTGTAACTCAAATTTTTTGGCGTCTCCCTTGATGTTCGACTTATAGAGGTTCTACTGTATTTACATTTTTTTTTTTTATTATGATTACTTATTTTGTATATATTGCAATTTATTATTTTACTTCGTCCTATCTCATCATGGAGAAGACAGAAGAAACGTTAACTTACCTCATTTCTTTCCTTTATAACAGCACGCTCCGTTTCCAGTTTTTGCTCCCAGTTTGCGCTGGAAGCTTGGAAGTCCTGGATGTGAACCTTTTTCTCGTCTATTTCCTCTTTTAAAGCATCATTTTCTAGTTTGGTTTGATCAATAATTTTTTTCATTTCAGTTATCAAAGTTAGGAGCACTGTTTTATCATTTTCATTTTCCACTTCCAAAGTTGCCAAAAAATCCTGTCCCTGTAAATTTAATTTGAATATTTTTTTAATTAATGAAAAAATATATATATATATTTACCTACTATTACCTTTTACATGAGAAAAAATTAAATTAAAATTAAGAATAGAGGACAAAAAAATAATTAAGATAATGAAAAATGAATTGAAGTTGAGATTTTCATAGTAAGTTTTTGTTAAATATTTGTTATTTACATATGAAAGTATATATTTTTTTAATTTTTTGTTTTGCATTTCTCTTGGCTGTATGTATACAAGTAAATGTGCGCATTTGTTATAATATTTAGATATTTAGAAATTTATTAAGCTGTAATATTCTTACTATTCTTACTTTATTATTATATCAGATGTATATTCATTTGTACTCCAACTCTCTACAATAAGCCTTAATAGGCTTCAATGTAGTAATAAATAAATAAAATATTATCTCTTACATAAAGATTTAATGTATTGTACAATATGTCTTTATAGGAATGTTCAAACCCATTAAAAAATGTCATTTGATACGTTTTGGAAAACAACTCTTTTCGTATACGTCTGAATCTAAAATATAACGAAACAAAAGTTTTAAAAGGGTAAATTTCGAATCAGTCATTCGTTGTACAGAAATAACGATCTAGCCGAATAAGAATACGAATAGTGTCCTGTCCTGTTAAGTTAATAGTGGGCTTATCAGCAGTTCGGTATTCATTAAATACGAGTATCTTCTCATCTCAATTTTCGATCTATTTTTTCAGTGTAGTTAAAGTGAAAAACTCATTTCACATTTTCATTCTCTGTCATAACGTTATTCGAAATTTTATATATAGGTACGTGGAGTAATATTTTCATGAGAATAATAAAAAATTATGTAGTCATCACTCTAAATTATAATTTTAAAAAGTTATTTAAACTTTCTAATTGATTTTTTGAGTTGTTCATTTAATGGCCCTAATTTGGAAAACAACATTTTAAAGATTCTTTTTTGATTATTCTTCTACAATAACTATGTCATAAATTATATATTTTTCTTATAACAATTTTGCGTTTTTACATTGTACTATACACACTAATATCAATTGTACACATGAAAATTGATTGTGAACTTGTTAATGACAATAAATTTTTTTTTGTAATCCCTAAAAAATTGTCGAGTTATTTTAAATATATTGTTTGGCCCGCTTGGCGTTTTTTTTTTTTTCTTTAACCTCTGGACCTTACCTAAATAGGTTTGCACAACTCTGGCTTAAGTACTGAAGATATTTGAAGAATGAGAGAAGTTGTTCATCTTTAAAAATATACTTTTAAACGTGTTCTACGAATTTTCAATAATTAATAATGAATTTGACATACATTTTTGATTCCTTCTTCTATGTTGAACACTTCCTCTTCTTCTGCTTCTTTTTTGGATAATTTATCTTTGTCACTTTCATCTGATGATAAGGTGTCTTCGGAAACTGTTGAGATACTCTAGAACAAACAGAAAACAAACGATCATCATGTAATCAAGAACTAAACTAATTCGTTATTAATACGAACAAGAACTAAATTAAACTATCAACAATCTAAAACTAAATGATCAACTACATATAGGCAATAATTGATGAACTGCATGCAATCAACCATTATTTTAAAAAAAAATACAAGTGGAATATAAAATCAAAGATATTCAATTTAAGACTTAGTATGAATATCGATTAGGGATGAATTGTGACGTGTTTGCAATAGCAGATACAAGTCACTATTGCTACAAATCATTAACTGTTACTTTTTACTGATATTTTGCGTATCTGTTACCATTATCAGAGAACAAAATCTTGTATAACTTCTCGGTCTCTGCTCCTTTGTTATCAAGGCTTTCTGATAAGGACCTAAAGTGCCATTTCTCTCTCATTTTCCTATTTCAGCAGTGATATTATTTGTTTTATTTTTAATGTACTTACATATTATTAATTGTAGGATTAACCAACTACAAATGTATAGTAAACATAGAGATTGGTTTTTATGTATCCAAAATTCAATGTTATTGAAGTATTGAAATTAGTTTGTATTATTTAAACCTTTAAACATTTTAATAATAATATTTATTTCCGTTACACCGTAATAAGGTAAGAAGATATGTCATTTGTACATCAAGACTGTTTGTAAATTGGACAGTAAACAATTATTAAATAATAGACTCGGACATACATGTGATTAATACAGTAATAACTTATAGTACAAGGGCGCCGATAGCTTAGTGGTATGCGTGCTTGTCTTCTGAGCTCAATAACGTGGGTTCATAACCCGACCGAGGCCCTTAGTTTATTTTATCTGGGAGGTAAAATAAACTTAAGCACGCCGTCCTTCAGATGGGACGTTAAGCGATGGTCCCGAGCCTGTACAATGTCAGGTACTCGTTAAAGACCCCTACCCTAGGTGAATAAAAATTTAGGACTCCCACATGTCCTCTAGAGTGACGAAAGAGCGCTCTAGTAGTAGGCGATAAGACCTCGTAGTTAAAGCCCGGGCTTGAGTCACAATAACTAACACTTTTTTAAATTGAACTTTCGGAGGAATTTTATGTTAAATAATTAAAATATTAATATGTATTGTGTTTTTTACGCTTTATTGTCATCATAGAGTACCAAAATCAAGCCCGGGTCTTGAGAAGCCTCTGTTATGGCCTACTTCACTGTGTGATCTGATCACGTTTAGTTGTATAGTTTTCATTTGTGTTTCATGAAATGCACAGGGCATGAAGAATTGCATGTTGGATTGTTTCCAAAGGTTAATCTGCGAGATGGATTAAAGCTCTTTGTTAGAATATTGAATCAACAGAGGGGATTTAATGGTTTTGGGTCACATAACGTAACATGGTCGTGGTCACTCGGCAATATTACATCAATCCAATCTGTAATCACTGTATTCACTTATATCACTTGTAACAGTAGAAAGTTGTGTGAGGCATATCTAGCCATTTTTCATATTTTTAATTGAAATCTCTTCTTTTCTGTGTTATTACTTGTATAATATTTTTTTTTATTTATATTGTTTTATTTTTTATATATTATTATTATGTTTTTTTTGTTTTTTCTATATTTGTTTTATTGTGACCTGAGTAAGAGACGTAATATCGACGTGATAGAAGACAATTCTAGAATTCAGCTAAGTTATTTTTTATATATATTTTTTTTTATATTTATTTTATTTGTAATATATACAATATATACATAATAAGCAAATATGTGGTAAAAAAAATGTATATATATATATATATATATGTATATGACAATATCACTTGATGGGAGAAGCCAGCCAGTGCTGACACTCCCTAGGAAGTTAATTTTTCATCATTGACTATCCTCAAGAACGCGAGGCCATTTTAGGCTAGGCAAAATTTAGGACTCCCACGGTTGAGCTAACAGGGAAAGGGATAAGAGCATTAGATGCTTAGGTCCCTAGGTGTACATACCCCAATAGCACATACATAGCCATACCAGTGTATATATATCGTATATAGGTTAGGTTAGGTTTTATGACTCATACCCGGGCTTTAACTACGAGGTCATATCACCTACTACCAGAGCACTCTTTCGTCACTCTGATGGACATGAGATCGACTCTACTGTGGGAGTCCTAAATTTTGCCTACCCTGAATTTTTATTCACCTAGGGTAGGGGTCTTTAACGAGTACCTGACATCGTACAGGCTCGGCACCATCGGTTAACGTCCCATCCGAAGGACGGCTTGCTTAAGTTTATTTTTCCTCCCAGATAAAATAAACTAAGGGCCTCGGTCGGGTTTCGAACCCATGATCTTGAGCTCAGAAGGCAAACACGCATACCACTGAGCTACCGGCGCCTTCTATCGATATATATATATATATATATATAAGTATGTTATATATATATTGTAACGGTAGTTTTTATATCTTACATTTTTATTCTAATTTATTTTTTAAAGTCCCTGCTTTCGGGAGCCAATTATGTAACGGTACTTATACTCGCTTACATTTAAAATTATTAATATTTAAATTTAAGAATAAAAGTTATATGCAATTATATTACGATATGACCTGGTTATATATTTTTTTTTATAAATAAAAAAAACTTTAAAATAAGTTGTTACATTTTTATATATTTAAAATTCATAAAAGACATATTTTTATGGGTTAGTGACACAAATCTTTTACACACAGATATTTTTTTTTTTTACACAACATTTACTGAACCTGCAGGACGTTTCTCCTTCCGCCTATTGTTCGTATTGGTGGAATGATGCTTTCAACATGGTAAGTTCTAGATGGTGGTAGACATTGTGGCCACGTTGGTTTTCTTCTCTCTTCGGATCCTAATTTAGCTCATAATCGTCATATTTCCATTTTTCTCTGTAGTAGGAGTTGTCCGGGACACTTCCCCTTAGTGCCTTTCTTCCATCTCTCACACACTTTATATATTTTTTTTTAAACTAACTCACATTTTTTTTTTTTTTTTTACTTTCCGCACTTTTGACCACCCTACTCTGAACAGCTCTCTCATACGACAGACAGTCTGCCTTCTTGGGACTGCCTCCTCCTTCCATCTCGGCATTTGATTGGCTACCATTTTTATGGCCTTATGTTTTTATATTTTTAAACAATTAAAATATTTTTTTTTTTTAAACAATTAAAATATTTTTTTTTTTTTAACAATTTTCTGATACACATATCCAAACTACAATAATACAGTATATTGTTTTATGCGTATCAATCATCAATAAATATAATTAACGTTATTACTTCTATGCAATCTGAATAACCTCCATGCAACCTTACTCTCACTCCAGGAGGCGTGGTCTGTTTCGGCAGTGTTTCTCCCTCTCCACAAGAGATGTCCATGTAGGGTCAAACAGACCGCTACAATATATATATATATATATATATATATATATATATATATATATTTTAACATTTTAACAGTAGGAATATTGAAATCTCTATGTAGGACTTTATTGGTGACAGAATGGAGCGCTGATCTGAGGGGAGTTATAAAAAATATTTATTATAATTTAAGTTATAATTAAAAACTTTATTTATTTTATTTATTAATATTATTACTTTCGTGTTCGTTTATTTTTTAATATTTATTTATTCATTTTTTATTTTTTACTATTTTTGTTATTACTAGTATCCGAACTTAAGACTAATTATTTATATATCTAATTTATAAGCCGATCCCGTATTTTGCGTTATCATACAACAGGCTCTCCTGTTATTAGTAAAATAATTAATTTACTGTCTAATTTAAAATTCATAATTGAATTAAAACAAAAACAATGATGAAAATATTTTTTGTGTTGAGGGATCTTTGAGGGAGGACACCACCTGGTTGGTATTCCGTCCAGTGAGTTATTTCAGTGAAATTTGACAAAGTTTACTGTTGAACCAACTCACACCATTAGGAACTGAACCAACTCTCTCTCTCTGAGGTGACCTTCCGTGATTTGAATATTTGATTCTTTATGAATATGAAGTAGATTATGTTTGTTTAATGTTTTTCCATCTTTTTCAAGGGGGGGGGGGGGGGGGGGGGCGCTGGTATGAACTACATACTTCATCAATCTTCTTTCTCTTTCCAGAAAAAACGGAAGAATGTTTCTTAAATTTTCATTATTTTGGTTGTAAAATGAAATTATTTGGTTCTATCAAAAGACTAAGATCAGAAAATTATAAAATAAACTATATATTTTCAATATAAGTTGGACTAATACATCTGTACAAGTAATTCCACTACACCCACCTACCACTGATTTTTTTAAAATCATATTTCCATAATTATTGTACCATAATCAATATTATTCCTTTTTTTTTCATTTTACACACATATTAATTTTTATCATGCATTTATTAGAACTCATACACTTTTTGTTCAATTGTCCCTTCTATTGTATCCCTAGGCAAGCATTTCTCCACAATTATCTCTCTGGTAGACCAGAATATTACTCAGAAACATTTGTGCATGTTTTAAATAATTTAGAAGGTAGAAAAATTAACAATTTATTTTTATTTTTTACTGTTGCTTTGAAAATAAAGAATAATTTAATATAATTTGTTGCATGTAAGACGGATATATATATTTTTTATTATTTTTTATTTTTTTTATTTATTCATGTTCATGTCATATCTTGTTTTATATAATTTTAGAATTGTTTTTTTTTTATCATTTTATTATTTATTTATTTAAAAAAAAAAAAAAAAACACTCATTGCCATAGATGTTGTAATCTTTTGTGAAATAAAAGTTTATCTATATATTTATCTATCATACATTTATTTATTTTATCTTATTTTATTTTGACTATTTTTATTTTTCTTCTTTCTCCTCACACTGTTTTTAAACCACCAATTTTTGCCTCCTGGCGGAGAAAGAGGAAAACAGCATAACTCCGCGCCGGGGACGAACGTCGAGCGCCAACAAAGCATACCGGCGTTCGCAACTGACGCCATAGCCGTAGTACAGCTAACCTCTATTCGAGTTCTCTCGGCGCGAATGTCGCTCCTAGCCGACTATAGCAACAGGTTTTAATTTAAAAGAAATAAACAGTACTAAACTTCTTTTCACCGATGACTCGGCTAACTGGTGATGTGGCCTCCACCGGGGGCCGGTGCACCCCAAAAAAGACTGGGTTTGGAGGGTCAGCAAAAAGTTGAATAAGTCGTGGAGGAAATTTTTTTTTTTGTGTGAAAACTCAACGAATTTGAACAACTGCGTAACTTTCTATTTTTTTTGTATAGTTAGGAAAAAAAATATATTTTCATGAATATGTATGTAGTGTAAATAGAAACTTTTCCAAAAGAGTGAGGATTCACATTTAATTTTTACTAAATGTTGTATTGGATAAGAAAATGAGAAAAATGTTCACTTATCCATTTTTTATATTATACATAAAAAAATAAAGAAGAGGCGGGGAAGATATGAGGATTTTTTTCCACATAAAAACGTGCTCCAGGCGGTAATGAGCGTAGTAATACTGACTACGACTACTCTAGATTGTATATATAGCACCGGAAAATGGGTAATCACTGCAGATTAGTATTTTATGAGGGTAATTACTTGGTTTTATCGCATCAGGAGAGCTGCATATTAAAGTGCATATTTTATAGATATTCTAGTACCTAGATATAGGTATTCCAGTACCTAGATACTCCGTAGACAATGTCTGATATATGTCAAATTGCATTTCTTATATATTACTTATTGCAAGATAATAAACAATTAAATTAAGAAAATAATTTTAACCAAGGATCGTTCACTTGTTAAAATAGTTGTGGGTTTCCAGGACGGATCAAGGATGGGGGGGGGGGGGGGGGGGGGGGGGGGGGGGAGGGGGGGGGGGGGGGTTAACCAAACGTTTGATATTTTTTAGGCTCTTATGGACGTATCTCAAGAAATCAATTTTATAAGTATAGTTATTGATTTATTTTCCGGATTTTGTTCTAAAGTTAATCATAATTATTTTTCAATGATTGTGATTGAATAATCAAATTATTAATTATTAGGTGATAAAAATCAATGGTAGAAGTAATGTAGCCTCTGAAAACGCGATATGATATAATAATAGGTTCTTTAGTATTTATGAAGGAAATTTAAATATATTTATTTTAAAACATTAAATAAATAAAAAAAATATATTATGGAAATACTTTCATATTTCAACCATCAGCCACAACAAATAATGAATGTAATTTACTATTTGTTAAATCAGCAATATTGAAAGTACTCCCATATATTTTTTGAAATGGACAAAAAGAAACAATCTTCTTCCCTCAATCTTTATTTAATGTTGTAAATTGTATATTTAAATACATATATACATTTAAATTTCCCTCATAGAAACTAAAGGATTAATCACATAATCATTTCGCGTTTTCAGAGGCTGCAATATTTCTACCATTGATTTTTATGGAGGAATTAATAATGCTGAAACATTTTAGTATTTTATTAATTAGTTATTTCAAAATCTCTGTTTAATTAGTATTTTATAATGATATTTCGTATATGATATATAATTATAGGTTAGGTTAGGTTTTATGACTCATGCCCGTGCTTCAACTACGAGATCATATCGCCTACTACCAGATTTCCTTTGGCAAATGGAAGATTGGATCGTTGAGATCATATGACTTAAGGCTCCATTGGCTCCCTGAAAAAATAAACTAAGGGCCTCGGTCGGGTTTCGAACCCACGACCTTGAGCTCAGAAAGCAAGCACGCATACCACTGAGCGTCTTCTCATGCTCATTAATATTTATTATTATATATAATATAATTATATATTGAGGGCGCCGGTAGCTCAGTGGTATGCGTGCTTGCTTTCTGAGCTCAAGGTCGTGGATTCGAAACCCGACCGAGGACCTTAGTTTATTTCATCTGGGAGCTAAAATAAACCTACCCTAGATGAATAAAAATTTAGGGGAGGCAAAATTTAGGACTCCCACAGTAGAGTCGGGCTCATGTTCACCAGAGTGACGAAAGAGCGCTCTGGTAGTAGGCGATATGACCTCGTAGTTAAAGCCCGGGCATGAGTCATAAAACCTAACCTAACCTAATAATTTGAAAATAATTATTTAAAACAATTGTTTAACAGAAATGGCCTCAAGCTTGTTGGAAGGTAATCAATAATTACAATATAATCAGTGGTCACATGGTGGTTATTGTTTTTTAGCCAGAAATATTTTAATCTTGGAGGCGGAAATATAAAATAGGCCGCAAGTAGCTCAGAGGCATGCATACTGAGCAGTTATTTTTCTCTGGAAGAGAAAAAAAACTTGAGGACCCCGTCCTTCGGATGGGACTTAAAGTGATGGACCCGAAGTACTCACAAAAATCTCTAAAAAATTATGTTAAAAATGTAAAAATGGTGGCTAAATACTGGAAAAGAAATATTAAAAAATAAAAATGATACTATTGAAGATAATATGTCTTACAGGAGATCTGCCTTTGGACAGAACTTCATCGTCATCTTCGGACAGAACGTACGCACCGATCTGCAATGAATCAGCTAAATCGTTGATTTCTCTGATCTCAGTTGAGGTTACAGACATGCTTTACGAACATACAACATGCAAAACAACAAAACATGCACAACCACAAAAAAACTAGGATGTAGACTATCGTACAGCTTTCAACTTTTTTGATGATTTTTTGGCCGCTAAAATCCCTTTCATTGGAGAAACAATAACAAAAATAATTCAAACTAAGAAAACAAATATACTGTAAAAACAAAATCACTCCTGATATATAGTAGACTAGTCACTGACAACCGCTCAGGTGTCTGCTTCTGTTGTCATAGAAACAGACTAACAGGTCGATTTCTTAATATATCTTCGAAACCCGACCGAGGCCCTTAGTTTATTTTATCTGGGAGGTAAAATAAACTTAAGCACGCCGTCCTTCGGATGGGACGTTAAGCGATGGTCCCGAGCCTGCCTATACGATGTCAGCTACTCGTTAAAGACCCCTGTCTTAGGTGAATAAAAATTGAGGGTAGGCAAAATTTAGAACTCCCACAGTAGATTCGGGCTCATGTCCACCAGAGTGACGAAAGAGGGCTCTGGTAGTAGGCGATATGACTAACTTTTTACTGATCTTGTGTTATATTTGACTTTTTTCCGTAGTCGGGTGTTTTTGTTTATTGTTTAAAATAGTTTTATCTCATAAATAATTATTAGTCAAAGGAATTATTTTAAATATTCTAATGCTGTTATTTTATTTAGTTGTATTGTGGTCTTGACATTTAGTTCAATAAACTGCCAACAGATGCTGCCAGTTGTCCCATTTAACAATATTACATTATTCAAAGAATAATTACAATGTTTTACATGATTCTTACATCTTTAGGTCAGGTTCTATGACTCATGCCTGGGCTATAACTACGAGGTCATATCGCCTACTACCAGATCGCTCTTTCGTCACTCTGGTGGACATGAGCCCGACTCTACTGTGGGAGTCCTGAATTTTGCCTACTCTAAATTTTTATTCACCTTGGGTAGGGGTCTTTAACGAGTACCTGACATCGTACAGGCTCGGGACCATTGCTTAACGTCCCATCCGAAGGACGGCGTGCTAAAATTTAATTTACCTCCTAGTTAAAATAAACTAAGTGCCTCGATCGGGTTTCGAACCCACGATCTTGAGCTCAGAAGACAAGCACGCATACCACTGAGCTACCAGCGCCCTCTCTTACATCCTTATTTATATAAATTGTTAATAAAAGTGTATTTCGATGAAAGCTAAATTTTAAAGTGTAGCTTCAACTTAAACCTGGCTGAGGCTTACATCTGGGAAGTAAAAACCCTTAAGCGCAAAATCCTTCGGATGGGACGTTAAGCGATGTCAGGTACTCTTTAAAGATCCCTACTCTTGGTAACTAAACCTGAGTTGGCAAAATTTAGGACTCCCATTATAGAATCAATCTCAGGTCCACCAGAGCAACTAAAGAGCACTCTGGTAGTAGGCGATATGACCTCATAGTCAAAGCCCAATCTTGAGTCACAATAAGTAACCAACTTTTATATCAGTTGATTAACACATTACAAAGATATGTAATATATGATTCAATTATTTACGAATTTGTACACGAATATGTATGTTATTGTTAATAAGTTCATATTTAGTTAGTTATTGTGATTAGTTACGAGGTCACATCGACTACAACCAGAGTTCTCTTTAGTCACTTTGGAGGACATGAGCCCGACTTTACTTTGGGTGTCAACGAACAAGCTCGGGACCATCGCATTATCTCCCATTCGAAGGACGGTGTGCTAATAGTTTTTCCCCTGCAGAAAAAAAAACCAGGGCCTCGGTCTGGATCTTGAGCTCAGTAGTTAGCAATATATGTATATATATAATATTACAGTAGAACCTAGATTATCCGGGGTAATGGGGGGGAGGGGGGGGAGGGGGGAGAGAGAGAGAGAGAGAGAGAGGTCGCACGGATAAATGAAAACCACGGTTAATCGACACTTTTTATTTAACGAATTACACATGTGTGTACAATGTTATACACAATATGAATAATTCAAGGCTCCCTATGCCTTTTGAATAGGGAAATCATCAATTAAAAATTGAATTTTGCTGGAGCTTCAAAATTATTGGACAAGCACATGATAGGGAAACGGAGAACAAAAATATAGAGGACCAAAATAATATTAATACTGAGAACAATGTAAAAAAAAATAAATATATTATAAGAAAAAAAATATATACATGTACCTGTAGTCAATGACGCAAAAAAGAATAAATCTTGTTATTCAAAATAAAATCAAAAATTAACTTGAGTTTAAAAAAAAATTCTTATCCAAATATGTCAAAAAGATTGGGTAAATAATTATTATATACATCATTGGACATATCGGATCTATAATAAAAACAAACAGAATGTATATTGTTAAAAAATAATCACTGAAAGTAATATAATAAAAAATATAATCGACTATGGACTACGTACAACGAAAGTAATTCCTTTAGAAACAATGTTTGATTACCCCATATGTAATTAAAACTGAAAATATTAACGTGAGCTCACGATGAAAATAAAAATAACATGATAAATATCTTTATGTTGACAACCGCAGTGTGGTGGAAATAGTAAAATTGAAATACAAACAAAAATGATGATCTTCGAAGGATGATGGAACCCGAAAAACGGTGAGATCAGAAGAACGAAGCTCATCGGACGAACGAAGACAAAGCTGAACGGAGACACTGGCAGATAGCGAGTGCAAATAGAAGTTCAAGTAAACCAAAAAAGGAAGGAGGGTCGCAATAATAAAATAGGTCCACTCACGGCCAACTATAGCATGGGACTGAGTATCAGACTCAGAGAGGGATTAGCCGAGTGTTTACATTATGAACGTTGTTGACTAAACAATATGTGTGTACTGTGTCATGTTATAACGTTGTCAGGGTGTGAAATATGAAGTAATCCTTCTTTGTTTTTTGCGGTTTGAAATGATTTTCCTTACATCAGTTCTAATTTTTCTCAAATTCATGACGTCGTGGAAGTCAAAATTTTCCTGTTGGCAGAAGTTCAGGACATGAACTCGTTCCATTGCTCGACTTGTCTGAATGTTTTCTTCTTTAGCGCCAAAAATGTCATCATTGTCACTCTACTCAGTCTCTAAGTTTCTAGGAACCTATACTTACTGCTTACACACCACGGTTAATCGCGAACACGGATAATCGAGACACGGTTAATTTAGGTTCTATTGTATTTTTATATGATAAAAGTAAAATAAATAAACAAAGAATGCTAAAAAACCACACGATGGAATTTCCCATGTTTTTCATTGAAATAAGATAACGATTTTTTTAACTCTGTGCATGTATTTTAAGTGAATTCCCAATTAAGATAGAAAAAAAATAAATAATGTGAACAAAAGTTACATCGGGTAATATTTTAGCAAGAGGTCAAATTGGGGTCAGATTTAAGCCATATTCGATAGGCATTATGTACGTACGCTCTTCCCCTCTTCTCGCCCGGTTGGGGTTTTTTGAAACTACTAGATTCGATACTTTGGTTTCGATATCGGGTAATTTAGTATTCGGGCTTTAACTACGAGGATATTTCTCCTATTCACTAAGATTAGAGGTTTTTAACGAGTACCTGACTTCATACAGGCTCGAGACCATTCCTCAACGCCCACTTTTATATAGTTAAAGATAATTTAATATGAAGATGGCTGATGCAGTGAGAAGTAATTATTTCACAGGTTGTCAAATAAAATATAGTCTGACCTCTCACAGATTTTTATTAGAAGTAGCTAGCCGGCTTTCGAGGTTTCCCTCATCATCAGGTAGTCTGATGAAAAATTGTTTTGAATGAAAATTAAATAATTTTATAATAAAAATAAATAAATAAAACAATCTAAAAACGCTAGCAATTTAAAATATCATGGATGGGGACAGACTCTGAGAGTTGTGACTCAGATGGTGGACAGGAATAACTTGTCTGTCCCCATCCATGATATTTTAAATTGTTAACGTTTTTAGATTGTTATATTTATTTATTTTTATTATAAAATTATTTAGTTTTCATTCAAAATTTTTTTTTTCATTTTTTATCAGATTGCCTGATGATGAGAGAAACCTCGAAAGCCGGCTAGCTACTTCTAATAAAAATCTGTGAGAGGTCATATTTATATTTTATTTGACAACCTGTGAGAAAAAAGAAAATTTAATTCAATTTAATCTCTACATTTTCCAATCTTCTTTCTGTTGTATAAATTGATGAGTATTAAAGAAAATAAAAAGAAATGTAAAAAGAGTTTTAAAAAGAAATTTTAGTGGGTGGAGGAGGCCGGAAAATTCCCCTTTGTTCAGAGCTCATTAAACTTGAACGAAGAGCAAGAACAAACAGACTTCATTAAGGAGGAAAATTAATATTAATTTTTTATTTTATTATTATTATTTTTATTTTTTTTTTTTTTGAAATCTTATCTATAGTTGAAATATATTTAAAGGCAGTGACATTTGTGCTGAGAAAATATATTTTCAACCTATCTTCTTTTAAGAGTGATTCAATAAATATACCTTAAGACTAGAGAACGGATATTGAGATCCAATGTTTTACACTTAAGCGAACGGAGGTGACAAGAAATGAGAGGACGGAGTAGGCTGTACATCTAGGGACCTAAGCATCCAATGCTCATCCCTTTCTTTTTAGCTATACTTATGAGAAATAAATGTATCAACATGAGATCTAAAATGAGGATTCAGCAGTCTCTGAGACTCCCAAAGATATTCAAGCAAATTAGTGGATTGAAAGGAAGAGCAAAACTTAGATGATTAAATCGCGCTGGGGAAGTACCTTGAGGGTGATTCGCCGACTTTTTTTTTCTTCTATACATTATAATAATTTTTTTTTTTTACCTCTTGGCCTGATGTTCAGTGCATATTGACCACAAAAAATTAAAAATTAATTTAATCAATTTTTATTTATTTTTTCCCGGCCGATAAGAACCAAGAAGAACCAGAGGGACACAGTCCAGGCCCCCCGGGGACCCAGTGAGCCATCCGAGGAGGCCCGGAGACGTCACCACCAGATCACTCTATAAACTTTGCAATGACTAATTTGATATATATATATTTTTTAAAATTGGAATTGATATTTTAATACTTGGAAAAAAAGACATAAGTATTGTCATTCTTATGGTTCCACTTGATGAATTTAAATGTTTATATTATTGGTCTTTATGTAGTCGTTGAGAACTTGCATAAGATCTATCCTCTTGTATGGAAATATGAGTAGCAGGGTGATGCCTGTGGGAAGGGAAAGTCCCTGGTTCACTATTTGTCTGTATAGGAGATGTCTGTCTTTGGAGGTGAGGAGACAGCCTAGGAGTACATGGTTGGGGTCTGCGAGGTCCAACTTGCAATATATGGCATCTCAAAATTGTAAAAAGTATATAAGTAATTATGACTCATGCCCGGTCTTTTAACTACAAGGTCATATCGCCTACTACCAGAGTTCTCTTTCTTCTTTCTTGTGGACAATTGTTGAAGCCGTTTAATACAAAAGCAGCCGTTAAAACAAGGGAGAAACAGACAGAATGATAAATATATTATCACTTGTTATTGTCCACCAGAGATGGATTAATTGTATACCTAGGGACCTAAGTATCCAATGCTTTTACACCCATCCTGTTAGCTCTACTATGGGAGTCCTAAATTTTGTCTACCCAGGTTTAGTTACCTAAGTTAGGTTAACGGAGTCGTAACGAATACCGTCAAACGTGGTGAGAATGATCAAAAATTACTTTTTTCGATAATTCCTATACAGTTTAGCCGAAAACAACGAAATAGGTAGGACATATTGCTCAGGTGCTCGAGCACGTATACAGGGAATTTCAAATTTCTAGGTTGTTACCCCTGGTTCCCAAACACGGGGTGAGAATGGTCTCGCTTGTTTTTCTATGGGAAATAAAAGTTTTTTTGGCCGGGGTGATTATTGTCAAAAGATCAATGTTGAAAATAAAGAAATATATTTTGTGATAATTTTAAAAACATATTATTGAATTATATAAACACTTCAAAACAACTTGTGAATTTTTTTTTCTTAAACATCGATACATTTCCCGTTTAACAATTAAGAAACTAAAATATCTCCGAATTCTTCACTAATAAATTAGTCTCAGTAAATCTTTCAATAAATAAATCTCAGGTTTGTCAGGAATTATGAATGTCTCTCCTATCCTGATGGTACCTAACATAGCACCGTTTTTTTTTCTTACTCAGCTTTGTTGGTATTCGGGCCAAACACAGAAATCTGGCGGAGGTTCAAGAACTTGACGGAACCGTGATCCGATCGGATCGTTGTTACGTTATGGCAACTTGGTCAATAATCTGTAGCCTTGTTTCTCAATTCTGTAACACGATGCTCAGTCGAACGGAGAATCATGCACTATGCACTAGTTGCCATTAATTACTTGTTATAACCGTCTGAGGAGACAGGTCTGTTTGCGGTCTGTGTTCTCTTTGACACGGTCATGTGGTTAACTCTGTTTATATACCTTGTTTATATATTTATTGTTAATATATCTACACCTACTCACCTTAACTACAATATATTATTAATATGAGTCTCTGTTTCCAGCCATTGGAATTCATACCTGGGATTGAACCTGCGGCAGATGACGTAGACCTGCTTCTCAGTGTTCAGCTTCTCTTTCGGCTCCTGGGGTAACAGAAGAAAGCATTGCTATGGGCTGTCAAGTTAAGCCGTACTCTCTACAAATGATGTATGCATAATGCTGCACACGTGTAAGGTGTAGCCAAAAAAAGCTAACAATAAATAAAAGTTTTTCAGTCATTATGAATGGCCATAGATAGCATTTTCACTTGACGTTGTCCAGAAGTTTAAGTTTGCTATAACAAAGCAAAATGTTTACATGTACTACACATTAGACATACTTCGATCTCTCTCTCTCTCGAAAACTTACAGGCTTACGCGACATGAATCATCACTGCTCCATTGGTGCCTTGGTCTCCTCCAAAGACTTTCCCCAAAGATCCCTGTCCAGCGCAAGCGATCACCAGTTTTGCAGTCGAAGGTTCCTTGCGTCCCCATCGACTTCGTCCATCTATCTCTTTCTGGGTCTTCTTCGTCCTCTTTTTCCCTCCGGGATCACTAGCGTCAGTCTTCGTGGGGGTTCAGCCTCCTGCATCCTTTGCACATGACCTGCCCATCGAAGCTCGCCAGTCTTTGATAATTCGAACTTCTGTGCGAATTCTGAACACGCCGTTCTCCTGGACCGGATCAAGGATCCTCCGCAGAACCTTTCTCTCGAATATCTCGAGGCCTCATTCGTCTCCTCTGGTCATTGTCCAGGTTTCTGGCCCATAAGTCACCAGAGTTTTATAGGCTTACGCGACAGGAAATAGAAAATTCGGAGCGTCTGGTCACTCAACGCTCATCGAACGGTACCTCAGAGGTAGCATGCTTCTTCACTGAGCTTAAGATCACATTTGGAACCCTAGCCGAGATACTTAGGTTTTTTATCTGGGAGGTAAGAAAACGTGAGCACGCCCTCCTTCGGATGAGACGTTAAGCTATGGTCACGAGCTGTACTATTTCAGGTACTCGTTAAATGCGTTTACCCTAGGTGAATGAATATTTAGGGTAGGCAAAATGTAGATTTAGGAGATGAAAGCACTATTTTAGGCTGATTGCCAGTTCCTTTAACCACTGGACTATAAACAGCCCTCCTCACTTTGGTTGTCGTAAATGAAAATTTCAGAGATTTATAGAGCCTGGGTCGAAAACAGGGCTTTTGAAAAGTCTTTGACAGGCAGTATGGAACGCACATGACAAAGGCTTCGTGTCAAGTTACTAAGCCAACTTGAAGGAATTCAACCCCTGTCTGTAAATATGATGAAAGCTTTCTCTTCTCAAATTGGGAGAACCACTTCTCTTGAGCAGCAATCACCATGGGCAAAGCTAGAACTAGAATTGTCTTCGATAAATCACCGGCAATGTACTTCCCCAGAACGAATTAATCAATGAAATTTACGCTCCCCTTCCAAAACCAGTCGATCGTTTGCGCTAATATTCAACAGTAGACTTACAAAGGAGCTCCTAAATCCTCATACTAAATTTTGTGTCGATAAATTCATTACATTGGCAGTTATTAATTCACGTATGAAATATCGTGTCGATGCATTCATTTTATCCGGGAGTTATCGAGTTAACAGACTAACACACACTGACACAAAGACAGACTTTTTTTTCATATTTGGAATCTATATGTCGGAAAACATGAAATTCCGTTCAAAACTCCTCATAATCTTAAGAACCTAGCGAAATCTAGCGGATTTATGAATAATATTTTTGTTTAGTGTTTGGGGAGTACATAGATCTAGAGAATAAGTTTTAAGTTGGTGACAACACTGGAATTAGTTGGAGTGAAGTAATGTCTTGAAGGAGACGTTCATTCTTATGATACAACAATCCCGCTGGTCGCGTGGGATCTCGCTCATACAATCCTGATTCTTCGGGATTGTAAAGTTCAGTTTTTTAAAAAGTTCTTCAATGAAATTTAAATTCAAGAAATTTCCATGGAACGTCATATCGTTTTAAGATCAATTATAAAATATATTATTCTTGAGTTGGTTCCAGCTCTCTCCTATTTCAGGGTTTCTTCTGGAGAATGGAGAAGCTAAGTCCTGGTGAGGGGACGGAGAAGATGGTGGGAGGACTATAGAATACAGAGGAGGCGCCGAAATTTTCTTTACCAATTTTAGTAAAATATGAAAACCCAGTTCAAAATTATCATAAATATGAGTCGAAATATTTTAAGGTGTGCCTTAGAGGTGAGGGGATTGAGTTACATGTTATTAACTTCAGAGAGAATTATATAATTTTGCGAAGACGAAAATATAATATGCCGAAAAAATTACTGCCGACAACGCCAAGTAAAACTACTAGTAATGACATCACTTTGAAAATCGTCAGAGAACGCCATTTTCCAGTTAAGCCCTCCCACATATCCTGTGTTACAGGCGAGTAACCTTACCAGTTTCCATGTAGGAGCGTGATCGACATTTGGCAGGTCTCCTACCGTCAAATCATGCAGTCCCCCCCACCACCCTAATTCAGAACAGCCCGAAGCAGAATTCTCAATTATTCGCGAGGATCTGAAATTGATTTCGGACGCCTCAGGCCATCCATGGAAAAGGTGGTCTTCTCAGCTCTACGGCTGATGTACTTGAGGTACCTAGATGTACTTGACGTACCTAGATGTACTAGAGGTACCTATAAGACCCATCTTCCTAGCAAAGACTAAAAAGTCGTAGTAAATCACCAACTATGTACTTCCCTATCCCAAATTATTTGTAATAAACAGATTTTCACTTATTTATGTTCAAAATTATTGCCCTCTTCAGTCAATTTCACTGCAAATAAAAATGTGTCTTTTTGAGGGACTTATTATAAACGTGCTAAAAACATAAGTCGGCATATCATTGGCTATGTACTTCCCCAGCAGAAATTAATCAATTACGTTTTCCCTCAAAAGCCAATCGACCGTTTTAACTAATAAATTAACTTTTCGCCCCCCCCCCTCCAAAAACAGTAGATCGTTTGCGCTAATATTCAATACAGTGGAATCCCGATATTTCGTATCCCGATTATTCGTATTTCCGGCTAATTCGTACAAATTTGCCGGTCCCCCAAGAAAATCCCGATAAGTGGTATAAAAACAATGCATTTCGGACCCCTAGGTAATTCGTATTATTTTTATGCTCGAGGTCACTTAAAACGTCTTATAATTCGTATTTCCAGCTTAAAAACCTCGTTAATTCGTACTGTTTTCAAGAGGGGGAGAGAGGACAGTGAGAGACGAGAGAGCAGAATGAGTGCGAGATAAATGTTTTCTAGGAAATCACGTGATTCCTACAGAGGCAAAGGGGAGAGCGAGTGAGAGAGACAAGTTTTCTATAAAATCTCATGTAATTCGTACTCTTTTCACTGAAAGGAAATTAGGGGAGGAGAGGAGAGGGGGAAAGTTTTAGCAATTTTATTGATCTTGTCTAACATTTTTTCGAACAAATGTTTGATTGGTGTTTATTTAATCTAGAACATATGTACATATTTTTTATTGCATGTATTGTTTATTGTATAGTTTAGTATAAAGCAGTGTTTATTGTATAGTTTTTATTCTTACCACATTGTACATACTTCTTAATACATACATATTTGCATTAATACGTTTTTAATTTTTTATATTTTGTACTCCCGATAATTGGTAATCCCGATAATTCGTACCAAACCGTCAGTCCCTTGACCATACGAATTATCGGGATTCTACTGTAGTTGTGCGGAGACAGCTCCACTAGCGGCATAAAATGCAACTTTTTCACGATAAGCCCAGCCCATATCATGATGTGACGAAGTGTTTAGTTTAGAATATCGACAATGGTATTGCTCTCATCGATCCGCCCGATTTTTCATTGGGCACATCATGATCTGCCCAATTCTACGATCGGACGACCATAAATACATATGAGAAATCGGGCGGATCGATGAGAGCAATACGTCAATATTCCAAACAAAACACTTTGATGACATGGCTGGGCTTATCCTGAAATAGTTGCATTTTACGCCGCTAGTGACGCTGTCTCCGCTATGTTTACGTGCGCGCGAGATAGCTGCGTCAAAACAAAACTTCATTGGTTTCATGTGTTAGGTTTCGCAAAACCGGAGAATCTGTTGTGTTTCACTAAAACGACCGATGGGAGAGTCAAATTTTTCTTCTTTCGGATAAATTCCCAGCCTTATCAAATTGAATCGATAAGCCCAACTATTGCTGGCCAAATCTTCAAACAATTTATATATATATATAATTCCCGGTAATGTCCGACAGGATCAGTTTAATACGATAATAGTCCCGAAATATTCGGATAAACTGGAATATAATAGTATGTATATATACTCGTATTGTTCCCCGAAGCAGACTCTTTCCTCTCAAACCCAGACTGCTTTGAAAATGGCATCCTCTCTTTGACTTAAGTTCCAAACAGCAACGACTTTTCAGTTAATCTTCTTAACAATAACTTGTAAACAATAAGCAAGAGGAGTCCTCTATCACTTCATACGGTGAACAGCACACCGCACACAATGGACTGAATTAAATAATATTTTCACAAAAATGAAACTTATATTAAATCAGCTCACTTCATCCCAGCTTAACGTATACGGAAATGTATATAATCTGTCGAAAAATCTCATTTTTTGAAAAACAAAACCAATAAAAATGTCAACTGAAAATATGATTACTTTCAGGAACTATGACAGTTGTTGGAAATAACAGTTCATAGATTTTCTAGAAATTTAAAAAAAAAAAAAAGTAAACTAAACAAATCATAAACTACTTTTTTTTTTTATTGTTTTAAATGTATTACATATCATAGGTTTTTTTATTGGGAAGTGAATAAGCTTTGAGCACGCCGTCTTTCGGATGGGATGTTAAGTAACTCTTTAAAAAACCCTACCCTAGGCAAAATTCTCTCTGGTAGTAGGCGAACTAACTATAGTAGTAGTAGATGTTGATTAACGACTGTAGATTCTAATTGTAGGAATATTGAGGGTCGGTCAAAGATGGAAGAAAACACTATTCAAATGTCAACGTTTCGATATATTTTATATCATCATCAGGGCCTACAAACATGGGGGGGAAATCAAGATTAGAATCACAAATAAACAAAAGTGTGTTGATAATCATTACTGAACGTTAAATAGACATTATAACAAGTTAAACATTTTTGAGACTATATTCTGTCATTGGCGGGCCCTTACCGAAGATTGATGTTAAGCATGAAAAACTATTCTGTACAGTTTGGTAGGGATGTAAAACTATCGATAGTTGACGTAAACGATAGTTTCGATACTATCGTCATTAAACTATCGTTAGTTACGGACTTTGTATTTCTGGGATCCACTGAATCGAAGGAAGGTTACATTTACTGTTCTTGTTGAGTGTTTCGTTGCTTTGAACTGAAAATTTACTATTCTTGTAGCGTGCTTTGTTGTTTTGAACTGAAAAATGAGTCGTAAACGGAAGTCCCATGTGTGGAGTTACTTCGATAAGGATGTGGGTTCAAAAAAACTGGCTAAATGTCGTTTTTGCAGTGCCGAATACAGAACTTTCGGGAACACTTCCAATTTGAAGGATCACTTGTTGGTTTTTTGTTTTATTTTATTTTGTTGAGGTTTCTAATGGTCTATGTTTGATTTGAGTTTTTTTTTTTTTTTTTTTTTTTTTTTTGCTTTATGTACGGTGCATATTAGCCATGTCAATGTGTTATATATAATTATTTAAGACATCCATGGCCCCGGGAGGGAGTTCTATCTACGAAATAAAACTCACTCCCGGACGGGATTCGAACCCGCAAACCATGGTGAGACCATGCGACCAAAGCCCTACGCTCTAGCCCGCACGGCCACCATGGCCCCGTTGTTCGTTTTTGTTGTGATATTTTTTTGTTAGTACCTAACAATGGAAACTCATCTGGTCAATATATAATATACATGTGTTTTGAATTCATATTTTTATGTGTAATTGAAGTTTGTAGTTTAGTTCCTGATTGCGTTAACGAACCGATCTGATCAGTTGAAGTACGTATTGTTGTTGAGATTTTTTGCTACTAAAATAACATACAGTCAGTAACAAAAATGTTCGGACGGTTTGATTTTTCAATAAAAAATTATAATAATTAAATGCAAAAGTAATAAAAAATAATTTAAAAAAATAATTAAAGCCATTTTTCAATCAAGAATAAGAATTCAAAAGTGGGTTAGGATAAAGGAAAAACAGCTTTCATTAGAACAAATAAATATTTTAATTTAATAAATTTTATAACAAGTAATGTAGGTAACAAAAATTTTCGGACAAAAATGTAAACAACTATAAATAAATTCAATGTTTTTTTTACGATTTCACAAATTCAAAAACCATAATGTTAATTAATATTTGGTTGGGTACCCTTTTTGTGTAATAACATCTTTCATTCGATTCGGCATTGATGATGAAACTAATTTTTTGGTGAAATTTGGAGATATTTTACCCCACTCTTCTAATAACTTTTGTTTCAATTCGTTTTTTGAAGCAATGGGTGTTAATCGAATTTTCCTGTCGAGCTCACCCCATACGTGTTCAATTGGGTTGAGATCGGGCGATTGGGGGGGGGTTTCATAACTTTAAGGGCAGTTATACAAAAGCCAAGTACGTACCAATTCACAGGTGTGTTTCGGATCGTTGTCTTGGTAAAAATGAAAAGTCCGTAAAATCCCAAGTTTTTCAGCACTCTTTTTCAAATTGCTCCTTAGTAATTCGGCATAAACTTTTCCAGTCATGGTGGTTTCAATGAAAACCAGTTCACCAATTCCACTAGACGCCATACACCCCCACACCATCACTGAGCCACCCCCATGTTTTACTATTGGTTTTAAATTTTTTGGATTCAGCTCCTCATTACGCCTTCTCCAAATTTTGTCGCGACTGTCGGGACTAAATATATTAAACTTACATTCAAAAGTATTTGCTTGCAATAGAACAAACCGCAATAATAAAATATTCTTGTATCTTGTAACTCTTCACAACATAAAAAGAAATCTCAGGTCATGTAATGTCAGAAAACTAGATTTTTGTGATATGACGTTGGAAGAGAGCGACAGCAGCGCTGACCCTCGGCAGAAACCGTCCCTTCCCCCTACTCTATCCCCTCCACCTTCCCTCTAAAGAAACTAAGTACCCAATTTTTCTAATTTAAACGTTTTTTCTCCGATATTTCGACAAATAAATGTTTCCAGATCATGTCCGTTTACTTCCATGTAATATATGTATACATATACTATTACTTTACTTTTGTTTACTTCCCTATTCATATAATATATGTATACATAATAATATGTAGGTACTAAAAATTTTGTAATCGTGTGAACATCAGAGATCAATTGCATGCGTGTGTTTATGTGAGAGCTCAAACGCTTTGACCTGACATCGTACAGGCTCATGACCATCGCTTAACATCCCATCCGAAGGACGGAGTGCTTAAGTTTATTTTACCTCGCAGATGAATGACATTACTCCAAAAAATTTCTGAATGATTCTGGAACTCTTTTGCGAAGCTCAATCTTTTTTTTATATTTTTTTCACTCCCAAACGGTTTTTGGTACTCTCCCATTATATCCTGCTTCTTTTAGAATTCTTCGAACATTTTGTGGGTGAACTTTCTTTCCCGTTTCTCTGTATACCTCGGCGACGATCTGAGGTGCACTCCTCGAGGGCTTGTTTTTAATTTTCCGGACAACGCTACACCTTTCTCGGTCGTTTAATACTCTTGGACGGCCAGAGGAAGATTTCAAATCTATCCGATCCTCGTGCTTATACCTTCGAATTACATCGGCTACGGTGCTTTTACTTCGGCCTACCATACCACCGATTTTGCGGACACTTAATCCTTTTTCATAATTAAAAATTATTATCTGTTGAACTTCAAAATATGTTCGACCCATCTTGACAGCAGGAAATACAAATAACTACTGAATGCAGTAATAGAAGGATATAAACACATTTTATTTGTTCGGTATTAGCAGTTGGTTGAGAAGGGATTAAAGATCATGATCAGAGTCGCATTTGTTTACAAAACAAACAACAGGTGTCCAGAAAATTTTGTTACGTGAATTTCTTGTCTTCAATTATTAATGCAAAATTTCCTATTAGCTGTAAATGTTTAATTAATTGTTTTACGGCGTTTTGAAATGATTGATGATCTCGAAATTTAAAACTTTGCTTGAATTAAATATTTTGCCATATAACTATGTGTAACTGCAAAAGAAAAACAAAATTATAAATTGTCCGAAAATTTTTGTTACTGATTGTAGGTACCTACTTACACTGTACATCTAGTTTGTTTGTCTTCCTTGAATTACTTACATATATCGATAGCCACGATATCTTAAAACTATCGATACTACTGATATCGCCATCGATAGTTTTTAAACCCTACAATTTGGTATAATGCTGTTCTTAAAATGGAATTGGGGATCCAAATTATCGATTTTAAATTGCGGTCCTATATGGAGGCGGAGTTATTGTTATGTAGACTGAGGCTTCAATTCCACTTTTATCGTCTCTAAATAAAATAATTATTAGTTTGTTATTAAAAATAACTAACTATATCATTATTTAATATTTTTGGTAATCTATCTTGTTGCCGATAATGGATAGTTCAAAAGAAAAGTAATATTACTTGATAATGAAAATATATTGAGAAGAAAAAGTTGTTTGTTATTAGAAAAATATAGGTTTGTTTGTTCAGAGTTTGTTTTCAAAACAAAGACATAACCTTGTAAAAGTTGGAAACCCAATCGATGTTTTTTATGAAAATATACGAAATCAAGATACAGACGGAAAGTAGAAATAACCGCAACGAAATTTAGCTGGAAAATTGGTTTAAGCTCTTTTGGGCATATGTTTTAGTTTCCTGGCTATATAAAGTATAGGGGAAGTAATGTAATCGGTCAGAAATTCGATGTCGAGTTTTCAACAGAATTTTATGTGTGTCCTACATTCTGATTCAAAAATGAAAAAAAATAGATGAAACGGAAACGCAAAAAAAACAAATGAATGGTGGTTCTTGGTTTTTGTTTTGATTCGAACGCAACACTAATCCCTTTTCTCTAGCGGCTTTGTTTACATCCGTTGGTCGGCCCCGTTTTATGTCCATACTAATTCATATTTTGTCTTCGAACTTGCATCTTACACTTTGAAATCGTAGTGAATTGTTATTTGTGAAAACTGGAAAAGGACGCTAAACAACGATCATCTAATCTCATGGAAACGTACTTTTTTTTTGTTATTATTACTTACTTTTATTTCTTATTTTATTCATTTAAAAAGATTTTTTTTCTTTTCACAAAATCCAAACAAATAAATATTATAGGCAAGTTTTTTTTCGTAGGAAGACACATTGAAAGGTTCGGTAAGTTTAATATAGTCCAATAGAATCTATTTGTGCCGATATACCTACTTAGTTAAATTTTCATTATTGTTACTTAGTCTAGTAGTATGTAGTATGTCTAGTTTTAGTTATAGTTTTCGTATTGTGAGTCACAATTACTAGTTAAGACCAGTGCATATTTTGTATTTTTCTGTTTCCGTTTCATCTGTTCATCCAATTTGGATTCTGAAAAAATACTTGAACTCTACAAACCGTCTACTTTCATCGCCCTAAGTGTAATTTCTAAAAAAATTAAAAAGATAACATATAAAAAAAAAAAATAAAAAAATTTTATTAGGAATTTTTCAAAAAAAGAAAATACCGAGTGTCATTAATTCTACATTAATTTCGAGTAGGTACAAAGAAAAAAAAAATTTTAAAGTTAAGCCGTTTAGTCAAAATACCTTTAATAATTTTCTTTAAATTTAGAGCACAACTTGGTGGCCGAGCTGAAAACTAAAACAGGGATATTTAACCGTAATAATTAAAGAACTTTATCTACCTTTTAACAAGAACTATTTTTCATCGAAATTTAAAAATAAAATTTCCGAAGCTTTATTTCAATTATTTTCAAACATAAATATTTTTTTTACAAAAAGTTAAGTATACTAGAGTTGTAAAGACGCCAACAATTTGTTGGATGAGAATTTGATGGTAGTTTCCGTAGGTCTTACCGACTAGTAGAGGCCCATAAGCAAAACATGGACAAAATCCCGGCTAATATTACAGTTAGAATCAGTGTCGAGGCCTCAAATTAAAGTCAAACTCAGGTTTCCTCTCAAAATTTTATATATTCTTTTAATCCGGATAAATGAAGTTTTTTTTCTTCTCTACTTTTATTAAAAAATATATTATACCCATTGGACAAAAATAGATACTTAATGCAATTATAATGCAATCACATTATAATTAATAACTACTCTAAAAACCAAATTATTATTATGATTCTAATAATTAATAAACAGCTCTTAAAAGTATTGAAATAATTTTTGGAATTTTAAAAAATGTTTATCTTTTAAAAATGATTAAGGCCCACTTCCACCAACCTTGATTAGAATGTGATAAGTGGAAAGACATGTGATAGTTCCCTTAGATGGCGACAGAGTGCCACAGTGATAGATGAGTAACAACAATTGTTTGTAAAAATTGTCTTACAATAGAACTTTTAGTATATACTTTGATAAGTTAATATTTATTTGTAAGAAATATGTTTATGTTACATGTACCTATATAAATTCATAATATTTACGAAATCGTTCACTTGTTATCCTATTTGCGTTGTTTATAACCTCAAACTTTGTGCAATGAACTTAATATAACTCAGTGTTTTGTATTTTCTAAAGTTGATATATAATATGTACATATTTTATTAACTTCAGGAAATTGTATTAAAAATTCATATTGTTTTCTCAGGATTCAAAAAGAAGAAGTAAGCAGTTTTCAAGCAGTCATTTAAATGAAATTTCAGGAAGTTATATGGATACAAGAAAGGTAGAATATGTACATATATCTTCCTTTAACAGAAATTTCGTTAGTATAGGTGAGCAGTATATTTGAAAATAGTGAATAAAGTACTCATTGTAGAGTGGATTATTTATTATGTCATAAATAGACTCAGGAGTCTGTGACAATACAGAGTTGCGTTTTTTGTCTTCCAACTTACTAAACTCCTATTTCTCTCAAACTTTTTGTGGCTTTTATACGCCAGTTACAACCTTTCTAGTATTGTCTGGTAGCATCCATATAATTCCCTCACCATTCTCACTTAGAGACCTGTATAAACCTTTATTCTCAGTTTTAAACAGCGCCTTTAAGAAAGGCTCTCAACTCGCCTAAAAGTTAGTTGACTTCTCGCCATGTTTTATATAAGAAACTTTGCTGTTGGAAGCACTTACCGTTTCCCGTTCAACACATTTCACCGTCGTGTTAATGGAGGACTTGTCACATGGTATTATGGAGGTGATACATGCCTTTACACCTCGTACCTTACACAACTTTATCTAACCATCGTCAACAATCCTGCATCATGTGGAGAGTGTTTACCAACCGATCTTGTAGTCTCCCTATCGTATCAACTCTCACAGATAACTTTTGTGATTGATAAATTTCGTTGGTAATTCACCGCCATTGTACTTCCCCAGAAAACTGTCGACCGTTTGTTGTAATATTCAATAGTTGACTTAAAAATTGTCTTCTGTATTCTCATACTAAATTTTGTTTCGATAAATTCATTACATCGGTAGTTATTATGATTTTTGAATTGAGCCTCCCTCCCTTGAACCCCAATTTACCTTCAGCTCATATGACTGAAATTCGACAGGTTATGTCCTCATTATCTCTCTTCCCATAGGACAACAACCTACCACAACTCCTTCCTTATCCAGGCTAACTCCCTCTGGAACTCTCTCCCTCTCCAGATTCGCCATGCTCCTACTCTTCTTTCATTTAAGTCCCTACTTTTCCATTATCTCCTTACTCAACAAACCTCTGATTCCTAAGGCTGGCTCCTATGATATAGTTCTCGTCAATCTCCGACCGATTGTTACTCTTCTGTTTCATCAGTCCAGTTTTTTTACAATTCATTCATATACAAGTCATTATTGTTACCATGTTTCACATTATTATTTTTCTAATTTTTATTTTTAATTTCTATTAATCATTTTTCTCTAGTTTATTATATTGTTTTACTCATTGCCTGTTTGCAACATTTAATATTTATTCCTAGATACCTCTTTTCCTTTATTTTTATTCTTCTCAACTGGCTGATACTTGTATACTCTTGTTTATTCTTTATGTTATTATTCTTAGGGGACGTATGTCCCAGAATAAAGATTATTTTTCTTTTTCATTTCAGTTCATTAAGTATTAAGACTTCAACCTCCCCCTTCCCCCTTCATTTGGCTGACAATCGATAGGTGTCATCGATAGATGGTTCTTGATTTAAATATGAAATTTTGTGTCGATACTTACGTACTATCGGGACTTGTGTCCTCGGACAAAACACAGACAGGCAGAAATGTCATATTTCCAATCTGGGGTCAGAAATCATGAATTTCCGCTGAAAACCCCGTATAGAATTTTTGACCGATTACACAACTTCCCCTATACAGCAGGTTAGGTTAGGTTTTATGTCTCATGCCCGGGCTTTGACTACGAAGTCATATCGCTTACTACCAGAGCGCTCTTTTGTCACTCTGGTGGACATGAGCCCGACTCTACTGTGGGAGTCCTAAATTTTGCCTACCCTAAATTTTATTTCACCTAAAGTAGGGGTTTTAAGAAATAAATATATTTATCCATTCATAACTTTTTAAGATCAGGGTAAATTACTATTGCTACTGCGAAGTTCGTATTTTGTTGTTTATTTTTGTGACTTATGCCCAGGCTTTAAGTATAAAATCATATCGTCTACTACCAGAGCGCTTTTTCATCGCTCTTGTCGACATGAGTCCAACTTTGCTTGGGAGTCATACATTTTTCCTACCCAGATTTAGTTACTTAACGAGTACCTGATATCATAAAGGCTCTTAACATCAGAAGGACGGCGAGCTCTCAACTAAGAACCTAAGCTGCGGCCGGGTTGAAACCCTTGATCTTGGGATCTGAACCGAATTTAAAGTATATACATCATCCGATATTAAATCTTAGAATGTAAACGATAAGTAATATACAAGGGCGCCGGTAGCTCAGTGGTAAGCGTGCTTGACTTCTGAGCTCAAGGTCGTGGGTTCGTAGCCCGACCGAGGCCCTTAGTTTATTTTATCTGGGAGGTAAAATAAACTTAAGCACACCGTCCTTCGGATGGGACGTTAAGCGATGGCCCCGAGCCTGTACGATGTCAGGTACTCGTTAAAGACCCCTACCCTAGATGAATAAAAATTTAGGATAGGCAAAATTTAGGACTCCCACAGTAGAGTCGGGCTCATGTCCACCAGAGTGACGAAAGAGCGCTCTGGTAGTAGGCGATATGACCTCGTAGTTAAAGCCCGGGCATGAGTCATAAAACCAAACCAACCAACCAACCAAGGAATATACACTGATAGAAGCAATGTCGGTCCGGTCCTTGTTGGACAACTTCCTCCTTGTCTAAATCGTCATTGGCCACATGACCTCCTGCCTTAGAAGGCGATGGTGCTGACCAGCCGCCTCAAGTGCCTCCTTATACTGTATTTTTGATACTTTTCTGTTGTGCATTCTTATCAAATGCTAGTAATGGAAAATATAAAATAGTTTAGTTTTGAGAGACGTAAGAACTCGCTCTAAGGCTCCATATTCTGTGTTCAACCTACGTACAAAAAAAAAAAAAAAAATAGAATCAAATCTAATGAAGGAATGAAATGAAAGCATAAAATGGCTAGAGGCTGAAGACAATTTGATTAGTAGCCTTTCAAAGGTGAAACAAACAGAGTCATCAGGTTTGGGGCTTTTATTGATTCATAACGTACCGTACCGTAGGTTGTCATGACGACCAGCCGTAGTAACAACTCAATGTCTTTGTGTATTTGTACATATTCCTTCATCTATTTGTCTCTTTATTGTCGTACTTCTTGGATATGCCACCTATTTGAAGATAGGTGAATCGTTGTTATAAAATGTCAAAAATCCAATTCCTGAAAAAAACATTTTTTTTTTGTTATGAAACGCACAAATATTTGTTATATTTAAGGCATCAAACAAAATAGAGAATACAATCAAAGAAAACAATAATGTTTATACCGCTAAATTTAAATTTATTTCTTACAGCCTCTCCATAAACATACAGTTTTCTTGGAATCAAATCGCCCTCTCTCCGACTATGTGATTTAGTACGTGACAAGGGTTGTGTCAGAGAAGAGATATTTTCGTCTCCACAGAATCACTTTGTTATTTGACTGTCTCATAAGTTAATTAGTAACAATTTTTATAACATTTTAAAAAATGGCGAGCTTTTTTCAATATAAAAAATGTTTTTTTTCATAATTACATTTTTCACACTTTCATATTTGTGAATCAAATCAATCAAAGATTTCAAAAATTAAAATTGTTCTACCAATAACTGCTGATAGAATGAATATTATAAAGAAAAAAAAATTTAACAACCCCCAACACAATAAAAACATTTTTTTATTCATTCTCAAGGATTGTGGGGAGGGGCTTGCCTTATAAACATTTGAGCTTAAACTCCGTTTGTAGCTGTAATAGAGGCCGAGGTCCTTACACAGGCTCTAGTGAAACCTGAGTATCTTGGAGACGGCATACCTGATTTCCACCAAACATGGCTAAGAACCATCTCGCAAATACCAGCTTTTGAAACGTTAAAACTGCTTTGAAATGCGTTCAGCTGTCTTGGAGCTACGATGCCACAGACAGACAAAGGCTTCAAACTTATAACACCCCTCCTTTCGCGTCGGGGGTTAAAAATACTCGGAAAAATGTGAGAATAAAAAACCCTTAGTGGCACTTAACTTTCTTTTAAATGTATGTATTATTTAGAATGTAGTTCTGAATTTCTACAGACTTATTACCAACTTTAATTATGGGGTATCCGATTGTAAATATGCCAAATTAAACATTAATAATAATTGTTTCTATAGATATTGAACATAACGGATAACAGGAGGTTAGGTTTTATGACTCATGCCCGGGCTTTAACTACGAGGTCATATCGCCTATTACCAGAGCGCTCTTTCGTCACTCTGGTGGACATGAGCCCGACTCTACTATGGGAGTCCTAAATTTTGCCTACCCTAAATTTTCATTCACATAGAGCAGGGGTCTTTAACGAGTACCTGACATCGTACAGAATCGGGACCATCGCTTAACGTCCCATCCGAAGGACGGCGTGCTTAAGTTTATTTTACCTTCCAGATAAAATAAACTAAGAGCCTAGGCCGGGTTTCGAACCCACGACCTTGAGCTCAGAAGACAAGCACGCATACCACTGAGCTACTGGCGCCCTCCGGATAACAGGAGAAACATGGGGATGAAACCTTATTTGGGTTTACCAAAAGTTATTAAATATTTGTATAACTATAAGTTTATTAATAACTTCCTTTTTAAAATATTTAAAAAAGTGTATAAAATTAATGGACTTTATCACAATCAGCTTATTTCTGAAGTAGAGAGAAGAAACTCAAGCTAAACTTATAAGAAAAAAAATGAGGTGTCCACAATCTACTTTAAAGATATTTGTAAGAATAATAAAACATTAATTTTACTTTGGGCTAAAAAATTAGGTATAACAACACTAGATTTCCTGTAGGAATCAATGGCCCTACAGTTTTGAGGGCCCTGAGGCTTTCCCTTTGAGGGAGACTATTCGTATTTCGACAATATTTCACTATTTTAAAACACTTTTTGCAACAATCCACACTTTCGCCGTAGGACGCGGCATTATAATATGTGATTGACAAAATGGAATGTAAAAATAAAATAAAATAATGAAATCGTAATCATGTTCACGGTTCTCTTCAAAATTAAACAAACGTATACCTTCATAAACGATAAACCATTTAATGTAAATAAGGTAAGAAATAAGGACGCATCATGCAGACTGCGTGATCACATCACACATGAGGTTATCACCATCGATATAAACGAGTATCATTTGTCCGTGGACCGGAATTTGAGTTCAGTATTTTACTGCAACAACAAATAAAAGAAAATTGTAAGAAAATAAACGGTGAACTTTTTTTGACGAATTGAAAAATGTATTCAATTTTTTTTAATTGTTAAAATTTGAAACGAGTACTTTTAATCGATACAAGTAATATCTATTTGATACCTACTAAGAAAAGTATCTATACCAAAAGTAATTGGTATCTGATAAAATCGATATTTTACTTGTATTTACTTGTATCGATAGATCCCTAAGGGAGGCTCCCCTTCGGAAATTTGTTTAGGAAAGAATTTTAGAAGAGGTTAGTTGGGGTCGGGCAACATGTAAATAAATATTTAAAAAAAATATGTATTGGATCTCATAATTTATCGTACTCCTCCATATATGTATCTATTTTGTATTCATAACGTCAATAATTTATACCTCACAACGAATTAATCAAGTAATTTTTCACCCCCCCCCCCCCCCCCCCCCCCCTCCAAAACCTATTATTCAATAGTTGACTTACCCAGTGACTCTTAAATTCTCATATTAAATTTTTTTTCGATAAATTCATTACATTGGTAGTTAGTAGGGTTTTTGAGTTGAACCCCCTCCAATGAAACTCCTCTTTCCTTCAGCTGATATTGCTGAAATTTGACAGGTTTTGTCCTCATTGGGTTTTTACTTTAAATATGAAATTTCATATCGATACGTTCATTATTGGAGTTATTGGGGTTTTTGAATTGAGTCCCCTCTGCCTCTGAAAATTAAAAGTGTCGTTCTTATGGAATTTTTTTCACGTATGAAATTTTGTGTCGACATATTCATTACAACAGCAGTTATTAGAGATTCCGTTCAAAATCCGTTTCTAATTTTTGACCAATTACATAACTTCCCCTATACAAAAACTGGGGAAGTAAAACCCTGAACTTCACCTTGGAATTTGTTTCACCCCCCCCCCCCCCCCCCCCCCCCCTGTGCAGAAGAATGTACACCCCTCATTCTGAAAAGAATTACGTTCTCGCGCTACTGTCTGCATCCAGACATATAAACAAACCTGCAAGCCTCCCAAGAAATATACATGTAAAAAGTTTAATTCCTTGAATTCCTGAAACATTCTTCTTTCTTCTCTATGATCACATGCCAACTAAGAATATTTTTCCCTTATTTTTTTCTCTAGTTATATGAAGAATTGGGGAAGTTATATAATTGATCAAAAAATGTTAATTTTTCATTGGGATTTAATATTTTCCGATTCACTAAATTTGATTCACCAAAATTAAAAATTTCATGTGTATGTCTGATCGGATACGATAATACATGATAGAATGAATGAAAATACATTTTGCTCTGGGACCGAGGTCCTCAAGGTATAAATACATATATAAATACATAAATAAAGTCGAAAAGAAAGAAACAATAATATATGATATCAATTAGCCCTAAGAAAAACAAACAAAAAAAACTTAAATTAGTGCTACTGTGGAGAATAACGTACAATGATTAATATGAATATAAATAAAAAAATATAGATATATAGTACAAATGAACTTGAAAGAAATAAAACTTGTTTATTTAGGATATTGTCTAATTTCACCAACTATATTTACATGGGAGTACTTTCGGAATTTCTACCATCCTCAGCCAAAAGCATAAGAGATAAGACTGTTGTTTGTTAAAACAAATGTTTCTGTTAGCTTTTGCGAACCTAACACTTAATCTCTTAAACTTAACTGCATTATTTGCCCGACACGCATTATCAATGAAAACTGACATTATTGCAGAGATATTGTGAAATAATTCAAATGAACTTGAAATAAATAAAACTTGTTTATTTAAGATATTGTCTAATTTCACTAACTATATATACATGGGAGTACTTTCGGTATTTCTATCATCCTCAGCCAAAAGCATAAGAGATAAGACTGAGTTAATCTTTATGTCCAAAGATAATAAAAAAAAATTTTTGTTTTCATTTAATTTATATGTATATATTTTTTAAATCATTAAGTTATTTATTGGGGGTCATACTTTTTTTCTTTAAATCAAAATTTCAAAGGAATTATACCTGTTTAACTCGTTGTATTGGTAAGCTATTGGGTGGAGCCTGCTCACATCGACAGCTGTCTTCTACCTCTGTTGTGTACAAACCATAGTCCATACTGACATCTAAATCTTGCAGCACAGAGCTGGTGATGTCATCCAATGATAACACCGAGAATGGCTGAGTCTTATCTCTTATGCTTTTGGCTGAGGATGGTAGAAATACCGAAAGTACTCCCATGTATATATATAGTTAGTAAAATTAGACAATATCTTAAATAAACAAGTTTTATTTTATTTTTCAAGTTCATTTGAATTATTTCACAATATCTCTGCAATAATGTCAGTTTTCATATACTACAAAGACGAAAAGGAGATACATTAAAAATGACGGGGTTAGAATCTAAGTGGTCTAAGTGACATTCTTAAAAGTTTGAACTGATTTAAAAAATCTATAATTTATCAAAACCGGAAAATTTTTTCTTCTGCTTTTATGGTGAAAGTTGCTGTCAGCGAACCATGAAATTGAATAAAAATCCTAATTTCAAGGTCTCTATTGATATGTTTAAATTATTTGTTCATGTCACCAAAATGGAATGAGTGATTTGCCACTAGATCTCAGCACTGGCTAGGATTTCACTTGTACAACTTTTTTCCTGAACAGAACTATTATTTTTGTACCCGATTATGCACTTAACGAAAATACACCAATACAACCTGGGGAGGATGCCCAGACGGTTTGAAATAATATTGATTTAGGAGAAACAGATGTAATATTAAAATAAAGTGAATAAATAAATAATTATTAAAGATTAGGTTTTTTTTTTTTTTTTTTTTTTTTTTTTTTTTTTTTTTTTTTTTTTCTCGGGTGCTCCGGTTTTTTCGTCGGGGAATGAGGATACATGACATGGTTATGCTAAATTTATTTATTTATTTGTTGCTGTGGGTGTCTGGGGGCGACAGCCTCTGGTCCCTTGCGGGACAAACTGGCGCTCCCAGACCCCCTTGTGTTGCGGCTGCCGGATGGCGCCGAGAGAGCTCAGGATCTTGGAGTGAGGGCTGCTACTACATCGCGGTCGCCGGGGGTAGACATCGGGCCGCAGCCCGTCAATCGCCCCCGGCGCCGGGTCAAGCGGGCTTTTTCTGTTCCCGCCAGGAGGTGACAAACCGGCCGAACGCCGGATAGTTCGACTCCGTCATCAACTCCGGCAGGCTCAATCCCAGATATGATCCTGTCGCGCGGATCAACTCCACCCTAGACTTGTCGTACAGCGGGCAATCGAGGACCACGTGTTCTGCAGTCTCGATGCCGCCACACGAGCAGTTTGGGCTATCCTTCCTCTTGAAGAAGAAGAGTTTGGAGTTGAAGTCGCCGTGACCTGATAGTACCTGGGATGTCCAGTGATCGGGTTGTACCCAAGTGGAGATGCAGACCAGGCATTGGCGTCCACCATGACTATGACTTGGCGTCCCGCTAGCTCGTCCAGAACGTGGTCCAAGTGGCCCAATTGCAAAAAAAAAAAAAAAAAAAAAAAGACCAGAGCGCTTTTTCGTCACTCTGGTGGACATGAGCCCGACTCTACTGTGGGAGTCCTAAATTTTGCCTACCCTAAATTTTTATTCATCTAGGGTAGGGGTCTTTAACGAGTACCTGACATCGTACAGGCTCGGGACCATCGCTTAACGTCCCATCCGAAGGACGGCGTGCTTAAGTTTATTTTACCTCCCAGATAAAATAAACTAAAGGCCTCGATTGGGTTTCGAACCCGCGATCTTGAGCTCAGAAGACAAGCACGCATACCACTGAGCTATCGGCGCCATCAAAATAATTAATAGATATAATGAACATATCAATACAACAAAATGTGTTTCCAAAAGCCCATGAAAACGCCTCAGAGGTGGGAGGTTTAACTAAAAAACTAATAATTTCCGATGTAATGAATGTTTCAACATGGAATTTTATATATTTTCAAGTATTTATTTATTCATTTAATTTTTTAGTAGTATTGTTAATAAATAAATAAAACAAACTTATTTTTGAAATATTGTCTATTCCACTAAAGATATATACATATATAACTACCGGTTTCGGCTTTATACCATCGTCAGGTCTAGTTATGAACTAAGTCAGTTTGCAGAGAGCGACCCTTCAAATACATCTCAGGTCAAAGGGTGCTATTAAAACTTGGGAGTCCCCCGGCTGTACCGTTAGCTAACTCATGAAATATTTCTTAACAAAACCTAGTTCTAAATTTACATAAAACAATGTCACTAGACTAATACGTGGAAAAATAACAAATAAATAAGTACAAATACAAGTAAATAATAAAAATAGAAATAAAATTAATAATAATGTTAAGATTTAGATAACTTGAACTTTAGGAACAAACTGACCAAATTAGAAACACAAAATAAAGTTTATAATAAATGGGTCAGCTTAACTTACCACGGAAAAATTTCAGAAAAAATAGGTAAAGAGTTGAAAAAAGAAGGTTTCAGTATCGGGTTTAAAACTATCAATCCCATAAGCCAGTGCCTAGAGAGAGGTAGGGACAAAACAGATATTGAAAATAAAAGCGGTGTTTATAGTCTAGAGTGTGCGACGTGCAGTCAAGTATACATTGGACAGACAGGACGTCGTTTTAAGGAAAGAATTAAAGAACACACGGCCGAAATAAAGAACCGAGGAAACCGTTCTACATTCGCGACCCACATAATTGACAATAGCCACACTTTCGACCCATCTACAGGCATCAAATATCTCCGTTATTGCCAAAAAAGCAGGCTACTTAATAGCTTGGAACAATTAGAAATAAATAAAGCTAACAAAAGGAACATTTGTATGAATGACCAAATTTATTTCAACTATTCCCCTTTGTTAACACCCTAAACCAGTTCTGTTTCCACATATATGTTTGTATTATTTGTTATTAATATTTGGTTCCACATATATGTTTCAAGTTATCTAAATTTTAACATTATTATTAATTTTATTTCTATTTTTTATTATTTACTTGTATTTGTACTTATTTATTTGTTATTTTTCCACGTATTAGTCTAGTGACATTGTTTTATGTAAATTTAGAACTAGGTTTTGTTAAGAAATATTTCATGAGTTAGCTAACGGTACAGCCGGGGGACTCCCAAGTTTTAATAGCACCCTTTGACCTGAGATGTATTTGAAGGGTCGCTCTCTGCAAACTGACTTAGTTCATAACTAGACCTGACGATGGTATAAAGCCGAAACCGGTAGTTATATATGTATATATCTTTAGTGGAATAGACAATATTTCAAAAATAAGTTTGTTTTATTTATTTATTACAAGTTTCCACAATATGTCCGCGTTTCTGAACTTAGAAGGTATTGTTAATTGTAATCCATGTGTGTGTGAGAATCTAAGAGTTAATTATATTAATAATATTTTTGATAGAGAGAGTATTTTCCGAGTTATATTCAAATAACTACAATTCAAAATAATAAATTTACGAAATATTATGTCAAAAAACAAAACAATTATCTCGATCAAATATTATCGTAGAAAAACAAAAAAAAAAAAGTAGTTACAGATGATTTTATGAGCTACCAACAAGTATTCCTTACAGTTTTTGTAAACATTAATATCTTATTAAATAGCGCGCAAAAACACACTGACGAAATTTCTATTTTTTCCACCCCTCCGTCCTTCAGATGGGGATACACAACAATTTTTTTTGTTAAATACCTCTACATCTATTTATCTGTGCTACTGCAAAGCCCTATAATTATTAATAAGTAATTGAAAATTTTTCCTATTCTATAGGTAGCGGCACACTTCCTGGGCATCTGTTCGGGATATGCGCGAATGAGATTGCGCATCTTTGGTGGAGATGTAATCGCAGAGGAGGACTTTAGAAGATTGGACTATGAGAGCATTCTCAGGTTCATTAAGGAAACTGGGCACTTCATTAAGGGAGACTGAGCACTTCATGAAGGACTTGGTTTAGGTAGTATAAACATACAGGTAATATAATAAGGGGGAAGACCAGCGCTTCCAGGGAAGGGATAAGAGCACTGGATGCTTAGGTCCCTGGGTGTAAAACACCAGCCCACCACATATATATATTCTATTGGAAATAAGGTTTGTTGCTGTCCATCTTAAATTCCTTTGCGGCACTCCTTAGCGCGCAGAGATAGCTCCGAATAAAAGCGATCGATTGGGTCCTCCAACCTACTTTATCGGCGTTTCCCCAGTGAACTTGGAATCAGGCGACGAATCATCCGAACTCCGGGTAGTCAGCCCCACTCATCAGCTTCCACAGGTTCAGTCCCAGGTACGATCCCTTCCAGCGTATCAACTCCACCCTAGGACCCGTCGTACAGCGGGCATTCGAGAACTGCGTATAAAATAGATAGATGTACTGGGTGAGATGGTATGGACACCTGGGGACCTAAGCATGCAATGTTTTGCTACCCGTTCTTTCTAGGTGTTTAAAGTGCCCCCTTCTTATGAAGTTTCATTTCATTCGCAAACATTAGGAACTACCAAATGGAACTCACGAGAAAACTATAAAACCCTGACTGATTCAATAGTGCTATCCATTTTTTTATTCCCTTTTCTTTATGATGATGTCTTCTTTTTTATTTCAGATGTAGTAACAAAAATAAAATTAAAGTAAGTGTCTGCAATAAAACTGAAATATGAGTTAGAGAACAAATTTCCTTCTCAGGTTTTGTGCCATAAATATTTTATTTATTTATTTCTTTTAAAGACTATAAATTCATGTAATCAGAAAAAAAGAACTAGAGTTTCAACTATGGTTTGTGGAGTTGAAGAGAGAAATGAGAGTTGAGCTTATAGACCGGCTGGCTCCACACATTTGCACAACACTTCTTCCAAGACCGTCAGATTGTTGGAAGCTATCCGTGGACCGTCAGTTTTCGGGTCAAACATCAAAGGACTTCAATTCTGGCATGTCGTTCAGATATTGGCCCAACTTCAATGAGTTCTGTTCTTGTACCTCTTATTTATTTATTTTTTGCCTTTAATAATAATATTTTATTAGCATATTTACAATTGGCTACAAATAACTTTTTTTTTTTTTTTTTTTTTTATTTTTTTTATTTTTTTTTAGTTGGTTTTAAAAGAGGGTGCGCCTTGCGTTGCAGCAACATCACCCAGTCTACGTTTAGGCAAAGCTCGGGATCATTACATTGCCTGTTTCTGCTCCCGCCAGGAGCCGACGAATCGGCAGAACATCGGGTAGTCAGTTTCCGTCACCATCTGCCGTAGATCTAGTCCCAAATACGATCTTGTCCCATGAATCAACTCCACCCTAGCTTGGTCGTACAGCGGGCATTCGAGAACCACTTGTTCTGCAGTCTCGATACCGCCGCACGAACAGTTCGGGGTGTTCTTCCTGTGAAAGAAGAACAGCTTGGGGTTGAAATCACCATGACCTGATAATATTTGAGACGTCCAGTGATTAGGCTGTACCCATGTTGAGTCAAGGCGTACCCGGACGTCCGGGAAGTATGCGTACGTCGTTCGGCCATCCGGGCATCGTGACCAACGTTGTTGCCATTTTTCCACAATCCAATTCTGGACGATGTCCTTGCAACGCACTGGCCTGGACAGTCCGCGCATCTCTTCCTCTAGGGCTAGACGTAAGGGCTCATCAATATCTGCTCCTAAGGGCATGTTGCGTCTACAGAAATACGAAGCGACAGCCCCATCCAAGATCAAGTCAATGGGGGCGGCTCCCGCTAGTACCTGTAGCGCAGCCGTAGAGACAGTACGATAAGCCCTTGTAACTCTTAAAAGGGCTGCTCTCTGGGCTTGCGTCAGAATCGTGCGCTGCCGATTCGTGGGGCGATGCCACCAACCTGCAGCAGCGTACCTTGCTACAGCCACGAATACCCCTGTGTAGATGGTCCTACACGCGGAATAGTCGAGGCCCCACGTCGCGCGGGCTAGGCGACTCAGGGCGTTGAAAGTGGCTATCGTCTTTTCTTTAATGGCAACAACGTGGGGCGTCACTTTCAGGCCTCGTGCGATCCGCACCCCAAGGTACGTTATCACAGCTGGGCATTCAATGTGCCGCCCATGGACTGTCAAAACCAGGGGTTGTCGAGCATCGGGTCAAATAACCATAAATAAATTAGATGACTGTTTGACTAAAATGTGAAATATACACACAAAATAATAGGAAGCAAAGACAAGAACAATAATATGTAATATACATTATGTACAAAATAATAAATGAAGATAAAACTAAATAAATGACCAATGATAAAGTAAAATACATAATAAAAAGGCTATGTACTTCCCCAGCAACAAGTACATAATCAATTATGTTTTCGGTCTTCATACAAAGCCGATCTCCGAGGACCTTGTATCTGCCTCCGCTGCTGGTCAGTAGGATGTCGGAGGAGATCATCCGGGCCCTCACGGCCACACCAATCTCCATTTGGTTGGAGGTAAAGGAATGGCGATGTTGTTTTTGGGAACCTCATGCTAATTTATTATTATCTGCATATTTTTATTTGTTTAATTGTATTTATTTTTTCGATATTATTATTTTCATTTTATTTTATTATTATGTATATGTTACTGTTAATTTGATAAATTTAGTTATTATACATAATAACTGGTTATTTTACAAAATAACTACCGTTCTTGGTTAATATGACAAATTATTCACAGTTTCTTAATATTTATCATATTAACCAGTTATTATACATAATATAAAACTCACCTTGTTAATTTGATAAATTTTTCACTTTTGTCACAAATTAATCATATTAACTGGCTATTATGCATAATAGCTGAAAACCTGTGGCTTTACACGGGTAAAGTATATGTTAAAGCTAGAACCTGTACTACTTCAAATATAGGAACGACGGGAGGGGCAGATATATCGTCCCGCCGGTGGAACGCCGGCAAATACGCCCCCAAATTTTGTAATATTTCGATTTATGTTTGTTCTAGGAATTTATGTACCCAGATGAATGATTATCGCTGTTAGACAGCTTACAACAATGAAAATTGAGGTGTGGTCGAGCTAATTAATAAGTACCTCCCTAATATTTGTCTTATTTATTTATAATAGCAACAATTATGTATAATAGCCACACTAGTTTGGCTATTATACAAAATAACCAGTTAACTTAGAGAATTCAACTAAATTAATCACTTTAGCTGTTCACGTTGGATATTTTACAAAATAACCAGATAAAGTAATAATTTTTTTTTTCAATTTGCCATATTAACCAGTTTTTTGGTTATTATATAAAATAACCGGTGATTATACATAATAGCAGATTTATCAAATTAACAGTAACACATATATTTTACTAATTTGTACATATTTTATCATTAACATGTATTTAATTTTTTTAAATTTATTTTTATTATTAATTTGTACATAGTTTGCTATTACAAAATAATGGAGTGTCATTATTGAATGATTTCTTTTTCAACTTCCAAGATATTTATTTATGTATAAAAAAAAATTAAAAAAAAAAAAAAAAAGTTTGCTATTATTTAGGTTATTGGTTAACTCTATTATTAATGTTGTCATCAAATTTACTAGCGGTATAAACCAATTTTAGATTTCTTTATTAAAGAAAAAATAAAATATAATAAATGTTTTTCTATTTTGAATGTTTTTGTATTTTTGAATTGTGGCCGGGTTCTTATAGGGATATACGATATATAAATAAATTTAAATTATATTTACAATACCTAAATGTTATGTATATTGATTCTATAGAATGTCCAAAACTTACAGCAAAGTGGGAAATGTGTTGTCGACAGTTTGAAACAATTGGTGGAAAATCGGAGTTGTTAAAGCAGAAATTAGATGAAATTCAAAGAGGTAACTCTCTCACATTTACAAATCACAAAACAATTCAATTTAGTTATTCACTACCTTTTACATCTGTTAATTAAATGAATATTCAATGAACTGATTATCAAGTTAGCGTTAAGGATATAATAATTTAATTGGAATTCCAAAAGGAGTTGTCAAAAAAAAAAAAATTGGTGAATCTCCGGCAATGCACTTCCCCAGAACGAATTAATCAATTAACATTTCGCTCCTCCAAAACCAGTCAACCGTTTGCCCTAATATTCAAAAGTTGACTTACACAAGGGCTCTTTATCTCATACAAAATGTTGTGTACATAAATTCATTATATTAATTGTGTCCCTCCCCTCTGATGTATAAAATCACACACATTCAAATTATTAATATTATAAAAATTAATTATATTTATTTGTATAAAAACGAAGAAGCAACTAAATTGTTGAATAATTATATGAAGTCGCATTTGTTTTGGAACGAGCCAACGAGTGGAAAACAATAGACGACCATCAGCTAGGAGGTACTTTTATTTATTTATATGTACCTACATAATATATATATTCCCAAAAATATAAAACATTGATATAAATAATGGCCAAAATATGAAACAGAAAAGAGACTGAAATAGTTTTAAAAATTTAGTTTGTAAGATTTTTCTTTTAGTTTGATTTTTGTTCCAATCTTAGTTTTTAATTTTATGATGTAGGTTTAAGCATATTTACTAATAAACCCAAATATTTGTTCTCTAATTCTATGCTATTCATTTTCCCTGTTAACCCAGTAAGATAATTCAAACCTTTGGATTGGATTTAACATTTTTACGAAATTTAGAAAAACAATATATCTCTTTAGAAATCCCAATGAAATGTTTGTAAATTGAATTTTTTTTAAATACGTGCACTTTCTTAAAAATTGCACTTCTTGAACTTTTGATATTTTTAGGGCCCTTTTCGGAAATTACTGTAGAAATGAAAATTTATTAAATATTAAAATGTACATAAAATTTCTCCAGGAAATATGGTAATTTTATTTAATTATTTATTATTTTTTTTAAAATGATTATTATTATTATTATTAGTTCAATCGTCACCCCTTTCATTCTGCCGAATCTGCTGAAAATTAACAAGTTTCATCCATTTAGCACTGTAGCCGCCACCAGCCATGAAGTCATTGCCCAGAGTGTCGAAGTAGTTTGGTGGGGTAAAGAGGACAGTAGACTGAAACAAGAATGAAATTGTGAGAAACTGATGAGATTTCAACCGCTCTTGATTGGAGATACGGCTCGCAGAAGGAAGGCAAAACATGTCACACCAAAGCTCTCCTGACAAGCACCGCTGTTCCTGCATGGCCTGTCCCGTCTGGGTGGTCCGTCCGGTATGTTGCGCCATCTATGAGTTTCTGTTACTTTAGCTACGTCAATTCGCCCCACCCGAAGTACGTAAGTCAGTTCACCTGAACGTCTAACAAGACCATTAGCGTTCCATAGGATCAGGGTGAGTAGGTGAAAGAGTGTGAGAGTTAGCTTGTCGGTTCTGGTCTAAAATTAACCAGTAGGAAGAAAATGTATTTTTTTTCTGAGAGTGACAAGTCAAAAAAGCTAGACTAAATAAATAATACAAATGTATCAGTCCAACATAGATTTATTTTTACCACAACTAGTTTCATCAGTCAAACTGACATCTTCAGGTGGTGAATCTTATTAAATTCAAGAAATATAAAGCTACTGTGGTAAAAAGAAATTGTTAATGTAAAATTAAAATAATTGAATAATAATTAAATAAATAAATTAATAATAATGAAATAATAATAATAAATTAAAAAAAATTAAATAAACAATAAAAACAATAAAATAAAATTACCACATTTCCTGTAGTCATTTTATAACTCTGGTCTTCTATTTAATTTTGATTTCTACAGTAATTTCCGAAAAGGGCCCTGAAAAATATCAAAAGTTCAAGACGTGCAATTTTTAAGAAAGTGCACGTATTTAAAAAAAAATTCAATGTACCAACTTTTCATTTGGATTTCTAAAGAGATGTCATGTTTTTGTAAATGTTTCAAATATTGAAACCTAATCCAATGGTTTTTAAATTATCTTTCCTGGGCCAACAGGGAAAATGAATAGAATAGAATTTACGAGAACTAATATTGGGTTTATTTTCTTAAATCTACATTATTAAAATTAAAAAACAAACATTGAAACAAACAAAAATCAAAAGAAAAATCATAAAATCTAAATTCTTAACACTATTTCAATCCTTTTTCTGTTTTATATTTTTGGCCATTCTTTGAAATTTAAGTTATATATTTCTGGGCATACATCCTGTACATATAAACAAACAACAGTACCTTCTTTTAGGATGGATCAATTTCACCGTCAATTCACTTCTATTTAGTTCATCACAACTTAAGCCTAAACACCACTCTCCATGTTCACTCAGACCGTCTCACATTCAACCCTAGGCCTCGACACGTCTCTACACACACTAAAAAAACAGCTGATGGCCGTGTTTTGTTTTTTTACTCATTTGTTTGAAAGAAATGGTTTCTTATTATTTTTTTATTAATTCAGTTTCTTTTTTTTTATAGAAAAATAAATATAATTAATTTTTTTATAGTAATAATTTTTTAATGTATGTATTCTTTTTATACATCACACTACACTATATATATTTTTTTTGGGATTAGAGAAAATAAATATTAAACAAGTTCATTTTTTTTTTTTTCTTTTGGATAAATCTGTTGATGAGAAGACTGTTAACTTCCACGATTCTGTTTTAGAAGTTATCGATTTGACATTTGTGTTTCTCTATTATTTGGTCCCATATAGTTAAGAAATTCTCATGAAAATCCAAAGTTTGCATGAAACGGAAGTGAGAATCGATCACAATTCTCTCTGTTCCATCACGTCACAACTGATAAACTGGGATCAATGTTTAATAGCCATTTCACGAACTAACAACTTCTTACTGCTTAGACTGGTATCAACCCTACAATCTAACCCTCAGATAGGTAAATTCAGTAGTTGTGTAATTTTATTATTATTTCTAATACAATACAAAGTATATGGGAAGTTGAGTAAACGGTCAGAAATTCGATGTTGTGTTTTCATCTGAATTTAATGTTTCCCGATTACAAAAATGAAAAAAATAATGAATGGGGCTTATAATAGAATACATAGTATATAAGAAATAAGGGCTATATGACAAAATATTAACGTACGAGAAGAAAAATATAATTAAAAATACTCATTCTGGGTCCACTTCTCTATGTTGCAAGGACATCCAGCATCCCAACATCGCCTGAGACGGTGTTAGCCACCTACGCCGATGACATAGCAATTTTAGCTACTAATAAATCGGCTGGGGACGCATCCAAATCTCTGCAGGAGCACTTACACCTTCTAGAGGGTTGGTTGCGTCTGTGGAAGGTGAAAATAAATGAGATCAAATCCCTTCATGTTACATTCGCCTTGAGGCGCGGTGACTGCCCAACTGTATGGCTGAATGATGTCCCTCTAAAGCATGACAAAGACGTACGATACTTAGGACTCTATCTTGACAGACGACTGACATGGAATAAACATGTTACACAGACTCGACAGAAAATGAAACGGCGATTTGGACTACTCAAAAGACTACTAGACAAGCGATCTCAACTTCGCCTCAACCACAAACTGGGTGTCTACAAGACCGTTATCAGACCTATCTGGACGTATGGCGTTCAGCTCTGGGGTTCAGCTAAGCCCTCACACACCAAAAGAATTCAAGCCATTCAAAATAAAATCCTCCGAACAATCACACAATGCCCATACTACGCATCAAACATAAAATTACATCATGACCTGAACATACCATTCTTACACGAAGTTAGACAACAATTATACACAAATTTGCACAACAAGTTCACGTCACATCCGAATACACTGGTGGAAGCCATGTCGGTCCGGTCCTTGCCGGGCGGGCCTCCTCGGCGACTGAATCGTCGTTGGCCGCGTGACCTCCTGCCTGAGGAGGACCCCTGAGGAGGCGGTGGTGTTGACCAGCCGTCTCATCAAGAGACTCAAGTGGTGTTTCTGTTTTTGTGATTATATTTCGTAGTTGTGATATATTTCATAGTTGGAAATTATGTAATAAAGGCGAAAAAAAAAAAAAAAAAAATACACAATATAATATATTATATTATAATATTTGTTATTTCTTATATATACACTATATAATTCATCATAAACACCATTCTTTAGTTTTTTTAATTTCTTATTAATATATTTTCCTTTTTTTTTATTTTTTTTAATTTTATTAGTTTATTGACACCTCAAATATTTGTAAATGTTATGATAAAGTAGAACTTTTTCAGTAATTTTTTGACTTTTTTCTGTAATTTCTCCCGGGATGTCTTCAGCTTCAAGTAGACAATATTTCGTGACACTTCCTTGTCTCTACTTCAGGTCACAATGAGGATTCATTTAATCAAAATTGATCATTGGGATGACATTCGTTCGGAGGCATTAATGTCGCCCATAAGCACGCTATATAGAGAGACGGATATCCGGACGTCTGACGCAACTTTCAAAAACCTTCAGAAAAATTTTTATTTCAATAATTTTTTTTTTTTTCTCGTCATAACATGACAGTTCAACAGTTTATTCATTACTTAATGAGAGTTACTAAAACACGGTGACAAGCGCAATGGAGAGGCTTAAATTAGGGATGAGATGGTGGGGCCAAGTAGAAGTTTGAAAAGTTTGACTGAGGGAGGATCTAGGGCCAAATGGAGAAGTTAGCGACCGCGAGACCTAATTAGCAACTAGGACGGACATAGGACAGATAGAAGGATATGTATAAAGTTGGGGAGTGTGTCAGTCCAGCATCACCCAGTAGTGACACTCTTAGTACAGCAACACCCTTGGTACTTAACACAAAATTAACTTTGATAAAGTAGTATGTTGAGCCTGTAGGTTTTCATTGGGCTCCAAATTGTATATTGGGCAATATCATCATCATCATCATAGGCTCTACAGCCCGTCAAGAGCCTTGGCCTCCTCCAGGATATGTCCCCATGTAGCCCTGTCCTGGGCCAGTCTCCACCAGCCCACCGCACCAAACCGTCTTGCGTCTCTGTCACTGTCTCCAGCCATCTTCTGGGTCGTCCCACTCTTCTACCCTCCGGTGTAACATTCACGAGTTTCCTAGGTATAAGGTCCTCGTCCATCCGTCTTACATATCCAGCCCAACAGAGTCTGGCTACTCTAATCCAGTGCGACAATTTTGGCTCTGTATAGAGTGTGTACAACTCCTGGTTGTATCGGATGCTCTTGGGCAATATGGAAACTTTTAAAGGATTATACCGTTTCATCTTATATTCTTTCTCTCTTAGTCACTTCTCTTATTCTCTTTAGGACATTTCTCTGTTTCACTTTATCCATCTAAGACACTCCTTTCTATTTCTCTCTTTAAGACACTTCTCTTTCTCTCAGTAAGACACTTTTCTATTTCTTTTTCTTTAGACATTACTAGACTTTAAGACACTAATGTTTTATAGCGTCTCATCCCAGGGGATCGAACGGGAAAGCGCAACTTCTCGATCGGGAAGCCTCGATCGAGACCTATTAATACTAACTTAAATGCCTCCTATATCTTTTCCGTTATTAATTTACTTTCTCAGCTATACAAAGTTTTGGGGAAGTTGCGTAATTGTTCAGCAATTTGATGTTGAAATTTCACCTTTTCAGGTGGTTAGAAAACGCATTCTTATCCCTACAAGTGTGGCCGAGTCCTGTATGCATAGAGAGGGACTCTTTGTAGTGTGGCGCCGGTAGCACAATGGTATGCGTGCTTGTCTTCTTATCATAATTAAAATAAACTTAAGTACGCCGTCCTTCGGATGGGACGTTAAGCGATGGTCCCGAGCCTGTACGATGTCAGGTACTCGTTAAAGACCCCTACCCTAGGTGAATAAAAATATAGGGCTTAAAATAAAAATTTAGGACTCTCACAGTAGAGTCGGGCTCATGTCCACCAGAGTGGCGAAAGAGCGCTCTGGTAGTAGGCGATTTGACCTCGTACTTAAAGCCCGGGCATGAGTCATAAAACCTAACCTAACCTTTGTAGTGTGGCAGATCCTTAATTGACTACGAGGGACAGTCAAGAGAGATGGCAACATAGATCATCTCCCATTGGCTACTTCTCATCACGCCCTCCCTCCCCACTCCCATAAACCTAGCTGCCATGTCTCAGTAGTTCTGTATTGTTTATTATTTAACCCCAGCGATTTAGAGGGTAAATAACATTTTAGATTTTAATTTTTGCAACATTGTTCAACAATAAGAGACTTAGTTAGGGCTGAGGTAAGTATGTTACTTGGGTATGATAAGGGCTTTTGGGTTGTGTATGTACTTTGAGGTAAAGTCTCTTGGGAGATGCTGCCTTATTCAGTCTAGAATAGATGTACCTCCATCCTTGCTCCGCCGGTTAATATTTAGACTGAGTTAGTACATGCTCTGTTTAATTCAGCAAGCTCTTGTCAACGGGGGATCTTCCACTATTTATCTGACTTACCTTTATTCTGTAAATTATACAGTACAAGAAGAAAAAAAAGTCGTCCATAAATCACCAGCAATGTACTTTCACAACTCGAATTATTAAAATACTTGCTCTCTCTCTCTGAAACTAATTTACCGATATGATTCAAAATCAGTATGTCTTACTCATCGTCTGAATCCTCAAACTAAATTTCATGTTGAAAAATTCATTACATCGAAAGTAAGCTGATTCACATGAAAATTTATATGTGTTGTCCCTAAAAAATTTTGGAATTATATATCTCTGGTCACGATAGAGTACAAAACTCCGAAATAAGAAGAAAGACAGGAGTACGGGACGTGAAGGATGTGGTGCTGCAACAAAAGTGGAAATGGGCAGGACATGTGGCGAGAATGGAAGAGAAGGAAGATGGGCCAAGAGTGGTGTACCCGATTTACCTGAAGAGAAGAAGGTGCGTTGGCGGGACGATTTGGACAGGTTAGCGGGGAGTCTCTGGCACAGGTCGGCCTGGTAAAGGGTTTTTGGAATAAAATGGGAGAGGTCTATGCCCAAAGATGGGCCTAGTTTCCAATTTGTATAGATGTATATTATTATTATTATTGTATATCTGTAGTCACAGGGAATAAATTGGTAAGTCTAAATTCGTAATTTTTCAGGGCAGCACTTTTTTACTTTTGCATTAATCGTGTAAATCCAGTTTTCGGAATAAATAAATTATGTTTGGATCATTATTAATTTTATACCTTCTAAATGTATAGGAGTGAATGACAATGAATATTGTTAATTCTTTCTTGGATTTTCCCTTAGTTTCCTAATCATTCCCCACCAATTACCTAATTATTAATCATACTTTTTGGAATACTCGTGAATGATGCCTCTCTAAAGTTGATTTAACCAAAAACACCCTTTTCACTGGAATAGTCTGCGGTAGTGGATAAATGATTAAATGCAGTTATCTCGTGAATGATTTCTCAAAGAAGTAGATTAAGTTGATTTAACTGAGAACATACACAATTTAACGAGATACCAAGAAACCCACATCTTTATAATTACAATAATATTAGAGTTCTGAGGTCCCAACTTCTTGACAGTGCGCAGATGGCTTGGGAGATGATCACAGTATACTTAATTCATTTTGGCCATTTTAGGACTTAACAACTTGGGAACCTATGTTGTAGAAGTATAGATGAACCTGAGAGGTACAGCGATATTAACTATTTTACAAGTTTTAAACAAACGTCGGATGAAATGTATATAGTTCATACTAATTCCGGCTTCCTGGGTTGTTAAGTAAGGTCTATTTTCCCTCATATTCTAGAGATATATCTACAAGATGCAAGAAACTCGTCTGGGCCTGTGTTAAACTTGGAGAGTCTCCAGCTAATTAAGTCTGTTAGATATTGAACAGAGCGGATGCTACGCGCGGCGCGAGTGGTTTGCGGTCTGCCCGCCATATCAGAGAGAGGAAGTGCATTAGTGGGCCTCATCACTAATATCTGTGCTACAGCTGTAACATAGAAGCTTCCCCAGCTGAACCTCCGGCGGAGGTAACGTATACTTGATAATTTGCATTTTGTACGAGATGTGATACACTTTTGATGCATTTTGTGAAAATTTAATTGATTCGCCGACGTCGTTTCTACTTTTATTATACCTGGAGTATAGTAAGGTAGTTTAGTTTTTTTTTTTTAGTTGGTAGAAGTCACGCATCAGCGATACTAAGGCTTTCGCCCATACCCCGCCGAGGATAGAATCCAATCAATCAATCGTGACGCTACAACCCGGTGACAGGTCCTGGCCTCCTCCACCAATAGCCGCCAATTGTCTCGATCCTGTGCGGCTGCCATCCAGTTCCTGATGCGGGATATGTTTCGGGCATCTTCTGCCACACCATCTGCCCATCTCAGCTTAGGTCTCCCTCGCCGTCTTACTCCATGAATGGGCTCCATTAGCAGCTTCTTCGGCATTTCCTCAGCTTCCATCCTGGGCGACATGTCCTGCCCTCTTAACCGCCCAATCTTCATGACTTTCAGGACATCTGGTTCTCTATATAGTTCGTTGAGCTGGTTGTTGCGTCTGAACCATGCATGGCCTACTTGCACTCCTCCAAATATTCTGCGCAGAACCTTCCTTTCGAACACCAATATGCTCTGTTCGCTCATTTTTGAAGTTGTCCCGGTTTCTCAGCCATACAGAAGAACTGGGCGGATAAGGGTCTTATATAGAACGAATTTAGTCTGCCTGGATATGTGGTTGCTTCTGAAGTGCTTGCTGAGACCATAGTAGCACTTGTTTGCCGCAAAGATTCTCTTCCTTGGTTGGGGATAGAATTCAATCTTCTAAAAATATTTAGGGCATCCTCCCGGGGTGAAAATTGGTCTAGGATGGAGTTAGTTCCTTGAAATAGGGGAGGAATTGGAACACCTACTACTTCGCGCTGGTCCCAGCATCTGAAACTGCCACGGACTTCTGGTGTTGGTGCCAGTAACCAAAGCCACTACGAATCTATAGTAAGGAAGTATCGTAATCGTGCAAAAATCCGAGATCGACGTTTCAATGGATTTGAACGTTTCAAGTTCCCCTGAATACGTTTTGACCATTTTCGCGATGATGCCTGCAGATGTGTAGATGTGATTGAAAACTTGTGAGCTCTCTACCGCAAAAACGATATTAGCTATGAACTTAAAGTTTGAAATAAAAGAGTCTCATGCGCTAACTAAGGTCTGGTAAGATTTTGGCTATAATCAGACGAAAATTGACACCACTTTCTTTCGGGACCTAAGTACATATTACTAGATACCGCTTATGTTTATGACTTAATCAAAAATCTTTTCAAATAATAGTTGTAGGAAACATTAAAATACATATGTTATATGAAATGCCATTTTTCGCAGGTAGTCCGGTTTTTGAGATACATGCCGAAAACCGTATTAAAATACATATTTTTAGACGTTTCCTTGATTTACACGAAAACGGTTAGTCCTATCGAAAAATTGATTCTTAACAAAAATGTTTCTTATAACATTTTCAATCGCTAATGAGTCCCCAAGTTTGAAATAGGATCAATACAACAAAAGTTATAGCGCCCCGAAGAATGTAAACGACATGTCTAAAAGGAAGATATCTAATTGTAATTTTTAAATCGTAACTACGAACTTTAAAATTCGGTTTATGTATTGGTATTTTTTTTTCAAAAATTATAAAAATGGAGAAAAAAAATTAAATATAATCTGGCTATTACAGGACTTTCTTATACCAACCACGATTAGTGATCACTCTCTCAGTCCACCCAATTATTTCATAGTGATATTACTGGGTATAAAAATGTCACACTTACAGGATAACGCTGTACAAAGAGACAAAATGAAATGATTTTGAGAAGGGGGAGGGGGAGAGAGAGTGATATGTAAGCGTGCTTGGTATAAGAAAGTCCTATAATGGCCCGTTGACTACAGGAGCTAGTATCTTGTATGTTTTCAAAAGAAGAGAACACAATAAACATAGGATGGAGGGTGTGTAGTCGTGGGTCTTGCCTGAAGACATATGATTCAATATCCGTGTTTCCACAAAATCTACATTGATTCCCTTTCACTCACCCTCCGATATCAGGAAAAAAACAAATCCAACATTGGTCCATCTCACAATCCTCACTTTGCATTATATATATATATATATAACGGTGAATCACAGGCTATGTACATCCCTAGCATGAATTAATTACGTGTTCGCTCTTCCCCAAGGCCTATTGATAGTTTGTGTACCATGCTTATGGGGTTTTGAAATTAAATATAAATTTTCATCTTGATAGATTCATTAAAGTTGTTGGAATTTTTGAGCTTCTGCTGATTCCGCTGAAAATTAATACGTGTCGTCCTAGGGCTTTGAATTCACAAATATCATCTCAATACTGTGGTAATAAAAAGAGGTTTTAATGTAAAATTAATTAAATAAATATATAATTCAAATAATAATAAATAAATAATTAAATAATAATTAAAACGAAAAGAATAAATAATAAACAATAAATTACCACATTTCCTGTAGAAATTTTATCTCTTTTCTTTTACTAAATTTTGATTTTTACATTAGTTTTTCGAAAAGGGCCCTAAAAAGTATCAAGTTCAAGACGTGCAATTTTGAAGAAAGTGCATGTATATTTAAAAAAATTTCAGTTAACAAACTTTTCATTTGGATTTCTAAAGAGATGCCATATTGTCTAATCCAAATCTTATTGGGCCAACAGGAAAAATGAATAGAATAGAATTTTCGAGAACAAATATTGGGTTTATTTTCTTAAATCTACATTATTAAAATTAAAAACTAAACATTGAAACAAACAAAAATCTTACAAACTAAATTCTTAACACTAATTCAATCTTTTTGTTTTATACTTTGGGCCATTCTCTAAAATTAAGTTATATATTCACCGCCGTCTGCTAAACTTTTAATTGAAGCCTTATGCTCTGTTCTCAAGAAGAAAGTGGCTATTAACAGTGGCACGAAACCCGTACACTCCGTCTTCAGAGTCAGAGTCGTTCAATTCCTAAGAATCAATTGGAGGATTGTCGAACCCTTCCAAAGAGCTCTTCCAGACCCTAATGTGATTGTGTGCTGGGATTGCTGGAGTAGAGGTCACTTCACATCTACTCTGGCCTGATTGTTATGTCTGTTTGTCTCCTCAACTGCTTTTACTAACCATGATTGCTTTTAGAATGGCTACCGTTCAGGTGTTAAGTCCTCCTCCGCCGCGCTCGGGTTGCTCCGCGATTTGGACCCTCTAGGTACTTAATTTTCGTTGGCCAAAAATTATATATTTTTTTAAATAGAAATTTATAGAGGTGAACTGTTGCAAGCTATACACCTATCAATCAATATACCTCCGAAGATATGGACTTTGTATGCCCAATGCGTTACAGCCCCTGTAAAGAACATCTATATCACTTCCTCATTATCTGCCTCAAATATGATGATTTAAAAAATAAAATATTTAAAAACAGCATAGATATTTCATTCATGTTGGAATTATTAAATGGTAAAGATTGGCAACTACTGGTAAATTATTGCAAAAAGGCTTACGATTTCAGAACCTGTAAATTAAATAAATAAATAAATAGGAACAAAGATATATATATTACTTTATTTTTATTTGTATTTTAGAAAAAAAAAAATGTTGTTAATAAGTTTATAAGAAATAAGATTATAAGTTTATAAGATAATATTATTTATGTAAATCTAGACTCCTCAAGACGGCTTAGGCCATTCAGTTTGTCTTCATAAAAGGTCACATTATTGTAAATATGTTTTGTATGTAATTTTCTATTATGTTAATTGAATAAAGACTTTACTACTACTATTGATAATGAATTCTTTTCTTAAAATATTATTACAAAAGCTTATATTTTAAATAGTAAATTTACAACCAAATTAGAAAACTGGATCAAATAAACACTGAAAGCATCTATTTACATCTCATCTACATGAACTTGATCTAAAACAATCTTATGAACAACAACCTTAAAACATTAAGAACAACAAGAACAAAAAAGGTTATTTGAATAAAAATGAACAAAGAATCAAACATTTCTGTAGTCGGCCGAGGCCCTTAAGTTATTTATCTGTGAAATTGAAAAACTTTAGCATGTCGTCCTTCGGATAGGACGCTAAGCGATGGTACCGAGCCTGTATGTTAGCTATTCGTTAAAGACCTCTACCCTAGGTGAATAAACATTTAGGGTAGGCAAAATTAAGAAATCCCATAGTAGAGTCGGGCTCATAAGACAAGCGACAAAAGAGCGCTCCTAAATCCTCATACTAAATTTCGTGTCGATAAATTCATTACATCTGCAGTTTTTAGGGTTTTTGAGTTGAGCGCCCTCTCCTGATCCCCCCGTTTCCGTCTGCCGATTCCCCTGAAAACTAATATGTATAGACAGTTCTGGATTCACTTATAAAATGGAATCTTGAGGTCGGAAAAAATTAAATTCCGTTGAAAATTCCACACCGAATTTTCACCGATTATATAATTTCCCCTATACTTCATGTCTCGACCGACTGATTCCCACGGTGTTAGGAGGTAAATTCGGTGTTTATCAAATTAAATGTGACTGTGTTGTGTCATATATAGGTCAAACAAGGAGAAAATTGAAAATAAGAATTAAGACAAAACAGAAAAGACTGAATTCTTCCTAGAACACGAGATAGCGATGGCGTAAGCCGAAATCGGTACACTTTATGTATATATTTGGTAGCTGGCCGATATGCCTCAGCATAAGGCCATAACTGAGATAAAAAAAAAAAAAAAAAAAAAAAAAAAAATGTATATATTTTTGTAGATATAGATAATAGTTTAATTATGATTCGTGCGCTCTTTCATCGCTCTGGTTTATGATATACTGTGGGATTTCTAAATTTTGCCTTTCTCTAGAGAGTACACCAGAGTACCTAACATCGCACAGACTCGGGACCATCGCTTAATGTCCCATCGGACGGCGTGCTCAAGTTTTTTTTCCCCTAAGCTACCTGCGCTCTCAAAAATAAATACATATCCTATGTGGAGGACTATTTTTTTCTTTTTCTTATTTCATTTCAAGTGAATTTATCTAGACCCTGAAATTTACTGTATAATCCAGCACGCAATTCCATAATGATCACTATGATATAGGTTTCCTGAAACATGTTTCCTGATATAAGTTTCCAGTACTCGATACTTTATTCCTATCGTCCTACACCCTTCTTCGCTGTTGTATACCCCATCCCAGGTAAGAAAAACACCAAGAAGCCTATTGTGACAGATGAGTGATTCTCTTTGTCAAACTTATCTCAAGAAAGAATACGGGTGAGGGGAGGGTGATCCTTTTTCATTTTGACAAAAGGAAAAGCGGTTTTTCTTTTTTCATTTTTTTTTTTTTTTTTTTTTTTTCGCCTTTCTATTTTGTTATTTTATTTCTTTTTTTTGTGTGTACTGGAGCCAGACAGGTCACGATAAGACCTGAAATAAGCCTTTTGAGAGTTCTTCTTCCTTCACATTGCCCACTAAAGGAACCCTTATAGACTGTATTAGGTCAAAAGTTACCACATTAAACAACATTAACAAAGGAACTTGTTCTCATCCCTTCTACTTTTATCATCCCCTCCATAATCTTTACAAAAGGTGTACCTACTTTGTTAAAACAAATTATTTTTATTTTTTGATACATTTTGAACTATCTTATTAAATAAAATTAAATATTAAAAAAAATTCTATTCTACTAAAAAAATAAGTTATGTGGCCATTACAGGACTTTCTTATACCAACCACGTTTACAGATTACTCTCTCTCCCCTCCCCTTCTGAAAAAAATTTCATTTTTTTTCTCATAGTACAGCGTAATACATTATTTTACGCAGTATGAAATAATTTTGAGAAGATGCGCTACTCTTGGATAAGGAATGGAAGGCGTATAAGGAAGATTTTTGTTCAAAATCTAACCCTTCTGTTTCCAACATTTGAACTTACTGTTTCCAAGTATTTCGAAGTATGCTTGGAGGGTTCTTTACCGAGAAAATTCTAGAGATAACTTTCAATTGAATTGGACCAAAGGAAGAAATTTTAGAACCAAAGGAACATTAAACGAATAACTTTCAAAGGGAGATAGGGCCCCCCGCATTGCAGGTACGCCATTGTCCTTGCTTCAATTGGTATGTAAACAAATCGTCGGTGTATCACAGGCTATGTACTTATCAGCACGAATTAAATACGTTTTTGCTCTCCCTCCAAAGCCAATCTACCGTTTGGGCAAAAGCTCAATATTTGACTTACGTAGTAGCTTATTGTAAGATAGTAAATCAGTTCAACTTTTAAGGTTTAAAGAGGAGTTTTTAAGTATGTTACCTTGGGCCCATGGTGGCCATGCGGGCTAGAGCGTAAGGCTTTGGTCGCATGGTCTCACCATGGTTTGCGGGTTCAACTCCCGTCCGGGAGTGAGTTTTATTTCGTAGATAGACAACTCCCTCCCGGGGCCATGGATGTCGTAAAATAATTAGATAACACAGTGTGACATGGCTAATATCCATCGTACAAAAAAAAAAAAAAAAAAAAAAAATCCGGCTTTGATGGGATGTACATACGGAAACAATAGCGGCCGAGGAAACTTAGCAACGTCTCGTCAACAGTTACGTACTCAGAAGTATAATACTTGGAACGGTTCATTGTCGAAGTTTTCTTGTAGACTTGTCATCAAACCTGAAGTTAACCAAAAGGAATTCAAATCTATTTTTGGACATTGTATAGGAGGTCACAATGTGAACATTTTTTTTTATAACACGAAAACAATGGATGATCTAAGTAATTAAAATAGATTTGAATTCCTTTTGGTTAACTTCTGGTTTTTCTATATTATAGACCATATATGTTGAATGCTCAGATATGTTAGATATATTTATGTCTTCAGTGCCCCATATATGATGATTTAAAAAATAAAATATTTAAAAACAACATAGATACTTCATTTATGTTGGAATTATTAAATGGTAAAGATTGGCAACTACTGGTAAATTATTGCAAAAAGGCTTACGATTTCAGAAACTGTGAATTAAATAAATAAATAGGTACAAAGATAGGTTAGGTTAGGTTAGGTTTTATGACTCATGCCCGGGCTTTAACTACGAGGTCATATCGCCTACTACCAGAGCGCTCTATCGTCACTCTGGTGGACATGAGCCCGACTCTACTGTGGGAGTCCTAAATTTTGCCTACCCTAAATTTTTATTCACCTAGGATAGGGGTCTTTAACGAGTACCTGACATCGTACAGGCTCGGGACCATCGCTTAACGTCCCATCCGAAGGACGGCGTGCTTAAGTTTATTTTACCTCCCAGATAAAATAAACTAAGGGCCTCGGTCGGGCTACGAACCCACAACCTTGAGCTCAGAAGTCAAGCACGCATACCACTGAGCTACCGGCGCCCTCTGGTACAAAGATATATATATTATTTTATTTTTATTTGTATTTTAGTAAGAAAAATTTGTTGTTAATAAGTTTATAAGAAATATGATTATAAGTTTATAAGATAATATTATGTGTGTAAATTTAGATTCCTCAAGACGGCTTAGGCCATTGAGTTTGTCTTCATAAAAGGTCACATTATTGTATATATGTTTTGTATGTAATTTTCTATTATGTTAATTGAATAAAACTTTACTACTATTTACATAATCACTTAAATTTACTCAAATGGTAAATTAAGATTTCCCTCAATACTCGGGAAACAGTTATCATAATCTTTTGTTTTGTAAAAAAGGCAAGGAAAGTGACTGAAATGTAATACTCATTAAATTTTTTTCCTCGAAAATTTATTTCTGATAACTGACTAGGAAATGAAGTTCCGGATAATTGAGGTTGACCTGTACAAGGATATTTCAAACAGGGTCTCTGATGAATATGCGGTACGAAAGCGAGGCAAGCATGACAGTGAACAGGTCGAATGTTTGGTTTCAATTATAGCCACTGGAAGTAATAGCGAAAGTCAAAACACGAACTGTGAGAGATTGGGTTTAACTTTCATCACGACATTTGCATATCAATCGACTATTTTCCACACCTACAAAACAACATTCTCGGTCAAAATTTTAAATTAATGTATAGAGAAATTATTCAAAATGGTTGTTGTATTTTAAAAAAATCTATTGTGTTAGCAATCATGAGCGGGTTCCATTGGGTATATCGTACGACGAATTATTCAGGCAAAACGTGTCGATAGTGAATCACTGGCAATCTACTTCCCCAGAACTAATTAATCAATTCAGTTTTTATTCTAAATAACAAATCGATCGTTTGGCCCAAAAATAGTAGTTGACAGCTTCGATTCTGAATCCTCATACTAGATTTTCTGTCGATATATTCACTACATCGGCAATTACTCTTCCTTCTAGGATAGAGTATGTGGATGAATACCGGTACCTGGGGCAAACATTGACTTTCCAATCACGAACAGAGAAAGAGGTGAACTGCAGAATTAGAGCAGGATGCAGAAAATACGGGTCTCTGAAAAAAAATACTTAAGGGAGATATTGCAGTTGACCTGAAAGCCAAAATCCTGATGAGCTGCGTCTATCCGTTCATCGTATATGGCGCACAGACCTGGTCGCTGACACAGAATTTGTGCCGGGTACAAAGTCGGTGATTTGTGCTGGGTACAAAGCCGGAGTATTTGTGCCGAAGTAGGTGCGTTTGGAGGGGGGACGGTCGCCATCTTGCTCTTTAGCGATTGGTTTAGAACATACTTATTCCCCCTACTACCTCCTTGTTCTAAACATGAAAAAAAAATCTGTTCGTGTTTGCCTGTAAAAAGAAAAATTACCTACCGAATATACTTTTTTTTTCAACCAAATTGCCAAAGGGATTGGGGGAATTAGGGGGGAGGCTTAACACAAAATCTCGAATAACTGCCTTTGTAACGAATGAACCGACACTAAATTTCATATATAAGGATGTGTCCACGCACAACTTAGTAGACACGGCAAGCTTTCTGGAGTGGACTGTATTCGATATAAGCTGGCTCAGGAAGAAATCCAACTTCAACATAAAACGAGGCTAATTCTATTCTTTTATTATTTTCTTAAACTATGTACTTATAGATAGCTGTCTGCACTGTGGTCCAGTCGAATCTATAAGATACATAAGGTGGAGGAACACTGATATAATTGAAATATATATATTGCCTGTCCAGGCTATATAGAAAGAACAGGGTTTGTACTTCTACACACATTGAGTAGCTAAGATTCCACAAGAGATGGTACTCCATACACTCGAACCAAATAGGCACACAATGAGTAACCATTAACTTAATACAGAACGGGATGGCCGTCCTATTTGCACGACAGTTAGATTGGCACTAAGTTGACAGAGGAACGAACTCTATACCTTGGTACAAAGGGTGGGGGGAAATTCACTTATGTATCTCTCCGCCTTACCCTAGCAAATGTAGGCCCAAACAGGATGGCACCTATTAAATTTCCGAAAAATCGGTCGAAGGGAAGGATGAGTCAGAGAGGGGTTCAACTCAAAAATTCAATAACTGCAAATGTAACGAATATACAGAATTTAGTATGAAAATTCAGAAGCCTCTATATATGTCAATCACTTTTTTTTAGATTTTTAGCCCAATTGGTCTATTGATTCTGGAGGAAAACCAAACATTTTTATGATTAATTCCTGATGGGGAAGTACATTGTCAGTGATTCATTGACTACTTTTTAGTGTTGCCAAAATTAGCAAAACGGAACACTTATGGAATCACTTCGGTGCCCGTCTGTCCGTCTGTCACAGGCGATTTTCTCCGAAACTATTCGACGTAAAAATTTGAAATTTAGCACAGAGATAGAGTGTGGTGGCACAATTATAGACGTGAAGTATAAAAAGTTCAACTTTGATTCTGGGGGTTAATTTCAGGGGGTAAATGGGGAAATGGAAAAAAAAAAAAGCTTACTGAAGCATGAATTCAACAATATAGATAACTATGTTGAATTTTGTTTAAACATTTTTCGGGAAAAACGCTTAAAAATTGCTGTCTTCATCCTTATCACCGGGCAACTAACTTGAGTTCTCATAGGACACGGTCCGTTCAAGAGACACAAACTGTAGGAGTCAAGGACAGTCTCACTTGTGACAGATGTGGAGAAGAAGACGAGACGGAAGCACACTTCCTGGGATATATCTACGCGCGAACGAGATTCTACAACTTTGGTAAATACGTAATCACAGAGGAGGATTTCAGAAGATTGGACCACGAGATCATTCTCAGGTTTATTAAGAAAACTGGGAGACTGAGCACTTCATGAAGGACTTTGTTTAGATAGTATGAACATACAGATAACAAAATAAGGGGGAAGCCCAGCTCTTCCAGGGAAGGGATAAGAGCACTGGATGCTTAGGTCCCTAGGTGTAAAACACCAGCCCACCATATATATACTTTATCACCAAAAGGATCGCTCAGAAAAATCTTTCCAGAGCCAAAATTATCAGGATTGAAAAATTCTAAGGCGATCAATTGTTATAAACAATTTAATTGTTTATTTTCTTATAACTGGGGAGCTGATGGCACGGAACACTAATTGTGCACATATAGTTTGCACTTCACCGATTTTTTCCATGCAAATTATGCATAAGCAGCCCATTTCATCAAATAGAGTGCATCTTTAATCCAACCAGAATAGTGTTTGGTATCAGGTAGTCTTATCTTAAGTCGAGTTTTATCATAATTTGAGGATGGTTCCTGAACTTTCACATAAGATAGAACAGGTTCTCTCTCATCCGATCTTAGGAGGATAAACTTTATGAAGATCCTATCAATATTTTTATATGTTTACCATCTCTGAAAGATTCTCCCTGCCCGCCGTATAGTTGTGCAGTTTATTTTCCGACAACGACCCCTTTTGTTTGGAATATCATCAAAAAATTATTCAGTAAATTTATTTTATATATTGGAACAAAGTGTTGCCATAATATATAAAATATGCGGAACAAATTGATCTCTCCCCCTGAAGGATCTACGATAAAATATCTTAAGCAGACTATCATCAAAAGAGTGGGCACCGGTAGTTCAGTGGTATGCATGCTTGCTTACTAAACTCAAGATCGCGGGCTTGAAGCAGAATACGTGGTCGTTGTGAGGAGCAGTGTTTTAAGAACTGCCATTGTGTCACGAGGCAGAATGCAGCGCACAGTCCAACAACGTTATGTCATCACATTTTGTCGTGAGCTTTGCAAACCTAGTGCGGAAACAGTTGAAACGGTGAGGAGAGCTTACGAACAAGATGCTCTGTTCATAAAACGATAGGAATGTGAAAACAAATCTTAATAATACAAGGTTAAAATAAGAAATTCAAATAAACTGAAGTAATGGTATTGATACTCGTAATCAAGAACAAAGTAACAATAATAAATATATTATATATGTAATTGCTTTAAGAAATAATGTCGTTGTAATAAGAAAGAAAACAATATAAAAATAAATAAATTTGTACATAATATGTGTATGTATATGAAAAAATATACAATATGTAAAATGGAAATTATAGTTATTGTGACTCATGCCCGGGCTTTAACTACGAAGTCATATCGCCTACTACCAGAACGCCCTTTCGTTTCTCTAGTGGACATGAATTCGACTCTACTATGGGAGTCCTAAATTTTGCCTACACTATATTTTCATTAACTTAAGGTAAGGGGTCTTTATAGAGTATCTGACTTTGTACATGGCTCGGAATCATCGCTTAACGTCCCATCCGAAGGACGACGTGCTCAATGTGACATGGCGATTTTGAACTCTGTAGGCTAGTACGCTACGTCTGAGCCATCTAGCTAATAAATATGTTCTAAACATGAAAGATGATTGCAGAAGGAATAGTTAACCTAAAGAACACATTTATTATAGATATTGATGATGGGAGTGCTTCCCGAAATCTTTGTAATTGCTATTTTTTGAGAAGGGAAAAAATTATAGGGAGAAGTGATGCTGTAATAATATATAATAAATAAAAATTATGGCCTGTTAAAAGCAAATATTACAACCACTATGGCGGTGAAACTCGTACAAAATATAATATGACTTTTGAAATAAACAATTTGACCCTATTCTATTATATTCTGAATTTTAGGAAATGCTTACAGAAATCTGATCCATGACTTTTTTGCATTGATCCGTGATGAGAAAAAAAATAAAATGAAATAAGAAAAAGAAAAAGATATGACAAGAGGTTTCTTCTACAAGAAAGGGATTGGATCCCACTGACAAATAAACCGCAAAGATATCTTCAAAGAAAAAAAGTATTTTTTCTTTATCAGAAAGAATAAAATTTTTTTTTGAATATTCCTCAATTAATTTGTTGAAGGAGGAATTTGAAATGTAAATGGTGGATTATGTATATTATCTCATATGCAGTACCTAATGTATAACAGGCAAACAATGAGGAATCACTGAAAAATCAAATTGCCCTTTACCCAATGGTTCATTTTTGTTTATTGCCAGTGGTCCTATATAAAAATTAACAATAGTTAAAGTGTGTCCGGAATAAAATAAAACTAGAGGCCTATGTATCAATCATCGTCCCAAAAGGCACTCGTTATAAAGGTCTCCTTTAATGGCCTTCAAAATAGACATTATAAAATATTTTAAATAAAATAAAATATATTTATATTTGAAGGAAACCTCAAGTCAAAAGTCGTGTTTCCTTTATAATGGAAGTACTTTCGGTATTGCTACCATATATTTTGTGAAATAGACAATATTAAAAAAAAATATATATATATGTTTTTCTTTATATTTTTAACCTTTGACGCAAAAGAAAGGATGTTATAAATTTGAAGCCTTTGTCTGTGTGTGTGTGTTTGTCTGACAGTGGCATCGTAGCTACAAGACGACTGAACCGATTTCAAAGCGGTTTTTTTGCAAGTTTTTTCTTGCAGTTTGAGTGCAATGTGTATAAGGCCAACAAATGTGTATAAGGCCAACCCTTTCCCCCCTCAAGCCTCCCCCCTAACCCTTAAAGCCCCCCCCCCCCCCCCCCCCAAAAAAAAGGTCTCTCCACCAAGGTTTCAGGAAAAAAAAGAGAATGAACAAAAAAATTTTTTTATTGTGTCGGGGTTTTTAAAAATTTTAATTTTATTTTTATTCCTCTCGCACTTTCAATCAAGTCCTCTTGGTAGCTAGTTGTTGCGTCATGGCAACAGTTGCGACCAACATTATTAAGACAAAAAAAAGTTATTGTTTCACAGATTTAAAAAAATAAAATAAAAAAAATGTATAGGGTAGCTTATGTATAATATTTAAGAAATAAGTTTATTTTATTTATTTATAAATAATCCTAATTATAATATTTTAAAAATTTGCACAGAGAAATATGAATTTCTTTTGTTGGACTGGACAAAGCCGGTCTTATTAAAACACATTTGAATTTCAAAATTTTGTATTCCAATGAGGAGGAGGGATGTTTACCCTTGGAGGAGCCCATGTTTACAGAAGGTTCTATGGGCTCCAAAGGCTATAAAAGGAGCAGGTTGGTATTGTCACACTGTAGATGATATATAACCCCTTCAGTTAACACAGATACTACCCACATAGCAGAGAAGCTCCTTCTTTGTTGAGGATACTAACAAATATTCTTTTCTATTATAGAATATTTTCGTCCTCAAAATATTCTATTATCGCTTTCTCCTGTCCCTCGCATATTTTTAGTCAAGTTGGAATTGAAAAGGCCCTAATGGGATCTAGGATGAAGATCCTTTTCTATCCTAATATCTGTTACAGATATCCTGTATAAGGTCTGTCTTGGTTTTTTCTTTCATGTGTTTATATTACCATTTTCCTAATGTTTTATTTATTTTTTCATTTATTAATATATATTTTTTATAATTGTTATTATTTTTTTTTTCTATTTTTATATAAGATGAAGAACGTCTCGAAATGTCGTAGTGAAAAGACACTTCCGGAAAAGTTATAGAAAATTATCATCTTAATTTAAGTTAAATTAAATACTTATTTTTTGTATGTATTAATATTATTATTTTCGTACTCATATTTTCAAGTATTTATGTACTCATTTCACTTTATTTATTAGGAGTATTGATAATCCTAATTCATGTGTATCAGACTCTCTTACGAGTAAGTATCTTATTTATAAGCTATCTTAATGTATAAATTCTTATTACATATCTCATTACCATGTTATGATTTAACGGAAATAAATATTGTTTTCTCCTCATAGAGCTATGTACTGATAGTTTTGTTGTGTTTCTTATGTTTATGTTTGGAAACTGAATTTTATTCTCACTGTTCAAAAAGAATAAAATAATCACAATAAAAAATCGTGTTCCATATTCAAAAACATTATTTGATACAAAGCTTTCATTTTTATTTTTTGGGCAGAGTTCCTCCACACCTTAAAGTCGAATGTACGTTATGTTTACATCATGATTTTTCTCTACTTGTTTTAAATTTATTTTATTTCTCTTGGTATATTATTTAATGTATTTTTATTATTTATTTTATTTTAAAAATTTTTTATTATTAAAGTATATTCAGAAAAAATATATTATTATTTTTAAAAAACATAATTTTTTTGTTTATTTCTTATTCTTATAATTATTTTATGGATTTTTTTCTTTATCATTTTTTATTTATTCATTTATATATTATTTTAATTATTATCAGTGAATAAGTACATTTCAGACTTCACAATAATGATAACTCAGTTATCCGATCTAATATCTTCTTCATTTTGTTATATTATATACCATACCAACTGTTTTATGGTGGATATTTTATATACCATACCGAATGTTTTATGGTGGATATATTATACACCATATCGAATGTTGTGTGGTGGCTCGTATTATATACCATAGAACAGTCATGTAAAAATTAATTTCAATTACAGTGCATAAGTACATTTTAGACTTCAGAAAAGAGATAACTCAGTTATCTTATTTCTTATTTATTTTGGAAGAAGACTTATACACCATACCGACTATTTTATGGTGGATATACAGTAAACCATACCGATTGTTTTATGGTGGATATTTTATATACCATACCGACTGTTTTATGGTGGATATTTTATATACCATACCGAATGTTTTATGGTGGATATATTATACACCATATCGAATGTTGTGTGGTGGCTCGTATTATATACCATAGAACAGTCATGTAAAAATTAATTTCAATTACAGTGCATAAGTACATTTTAGACTTCAGAAAAGAGATAACTCAGTTATCTTATTTCTTATTTATTTTGGAAGAAGACTCCAGCCTCCAGGTGGACGGGGATGTGTTGAAAAGAGATTCCAAGTGAGAAAGAAATAGCCTATTGTCGAAAAGGAGACTTTTGGAGAATTGGAATGTTGGCTGGGGCTGGATCCATTCCAAGGAAGGAGCTACCTTTCGGGATGGGTCCTGCATTTGATGGATGGAGACCGATGGATAGCCTCACTGTACCACCTCTCAAGACTCAACCCTAACCCCTAAATATTTACCTTCAATTTCACGTAAATCTATCATTTCACAAGCCAAATATTATATTCATGATATATTTACATTCGTTTATTGACAATTTTCCATTAATTCCTGTTACTTCCCCAACCTATAAGAAGTACCTATAGTTGTGATTATGTGGTCGCTCAGAAATTGTAATCGTTCCAAAAATCCAAGATCGAGTTATCCAAGGAGTTTCACGTTTCAAATTCTCCTGAATACGTATTGACCATTTTCTGCGTATCAAAAATTTCTTGGAAGATAAATTTTATATTTATTAAACTTAAAATCCTGCCTTATATGAGGAGTTTGGAGCCAGAGCGGACCAACCCACTATTTTTCGGAAAATGAGTTATTACCATCCTGATGTGGGCATGATGTTCCCTTTTTCAAAACCAGTGTGGATCACTTAGTTTCTTCACTTCAGTGATAGATAGCAGCACTTTAAGTTTAGTCCACGAGTATTTTGTGCATATATTTTCAAAGTCGCAATGGATCATACGGCCTTCAAAAACTTTATAGAACACAAAAAGGGATCACTCATCCAATACTATTCTAAAATTTCAAATATAAATAAATATTTGGGGCCCATTTATGGAGATAAACAAAATGTACTCAATTTTCAATTGCCATTTTCTACCTGTTCAGTTTCAACCAGTTGGTCCGCTCTGGCTCCAAACTCCTCATATGTTTGAAACATTAATGGTTATTAAAAAAATTATTATTAAATTCTTTATTCAGAATATTTACAATCGGTATTAACCATAAGTAAATTTGATTAAACAATAATTGTTTAATAATTGTTTTATTGTTATGTATATTAAAAAATGTACATTAAAAAAAAAACATTAAAAAATATATACATCGAAAGTATATGATTATGTACAAAATAATAGGTAAAAAAAAAAAAAATTATGTAAATAGTATAATATATACAAAATAAAAAAAAGTTAATATCAAATTTAAATGGTAATAAACATAAACATAATAATAAAGATGAAATAAAATCAACATGAAAGCCCTTCAACTCAAGACCCCCCGAAACACCCCCAGTTCTCTGTCATCCCCATCCCTCCAACTTAATCGGGGCAGGGGGGGCCGCGGGGGCTCGATTGATCCCTCTGCCTTCTCGCCCCGCCAATCACTGTCCAGCAGTGGAGGCAGGCCAAGTAGGAAAGGAGAGTTGAAGGTAAGAGGATTACATGAGGGGAGAAGCTGGTCATCACCGGCACTCCCTAAATATTTTTGCTACAGTAGCAGGTCTCTCGGCCAGCGCCGCCCCTGTCTTCGGGAGGGATTATCTGGATGGAAATGGGATAACAAGAGTCGAGCAACTGGATTGACGTGGGAAGAAAGATTAGAGTGGAATTTGGAGAAGAGGGACTTGATGAGGTCAATAACATAAGGGATTTTAAGGTCATTATGGAGGGTAATGTTGGACACATAGAAGGGTGAATTAAAGTTCCTAAAGTGCCTAAATGTACTCACATTTGAGATAACGACCGATTCGATACGACCAAAGTCGTAGCGGCCCAAAAAATGTACAATAAATTTATTTAGCTTAGGTTTTATGACTCATGCCCGGGCTTTAACAAGGTCATATTGCCTACTACCAGAGCGCTCTTTCATCACTCTGGTGGACATGAGCCCGACTCTTCTGTGGGAGTCCTGAATATTGTAAATTTTTATTCACTTAGGGCAGGGGTCTTTAACGAGTACCTGACATAAATTTCTTTAGGAAATAATTTGTCTTGTTTTAAGCTGTAACCCGTAGCAACGAACATTAAAATTGACCAATCACAATTCACTAACTAATTATTTAATGTTTATAAAATAGAAGTGTTATTATTAAGAAGTCTAGGGGAAGTTATGTAACTGTTTAGAAATTTGATTTGTTTTCAAAATATTACAAAAATTAATCACGACAACTCTCTTTAAAATAAATGTATAGACATGATATTTTAAATGCGTATCCAGAACGCCGAGAGGACGAGACCTATTCATTTTCAGTTAATTCGGCCAAAGGGATAAGGCAGGATCAGAGGGAGGTTCAATACAAAAACCCTAATAACTGCCGATGTAATGAATGTATCAAAATGAAATTTTATACTTAAATTCAAAGCCCAATGAGAACGGCATCTATAAATTCTCAGAGGGAGGGGAGATCAGAGGTGGCAGATGTATTAAATGTATCAAAAGAAAATTTATTATGCAGATTCAGAAGCCCTTTTGTAAGTCAATTATCTATTTTTAGAGATCTTAATACATTAATACGTTCTGGGGAAGTAAATTTCAAGTGATTCACCGAATAATTTTTATTTTTTTAAATGAATTTTGATAGTGTTATAGTGAGTTGATGAACTAACTCCCAAATTTGACGAGGATTCACCCATTGCGTTGGTGAAACTCGAGTGATCTGACATTTTATCGGAGACGAGTTGAGCCTCCCCAATCCATTTTGAAGGGATAGCTTGAGTTATTACAGGGCTCGAGGCTGAGAGTTGTGAGGCAGGATTAGGGAGCTCACGGAGAGAGGCCTCTGATGAGAATTCATATTGCCAGATTTCTGGATCTTAAAATTCTGCTAAAAATTCTTTTCTCTTAAGACTGGCTAGAACACACTAGGGTTCAGGGCCCTCTTTTAGGGCGGACACATTAGGGATCAGGGCCCTCTTTAAGGGCGGACACACTAGGGATCAGGGCCCGCTTTAAGGGCGGACACACTAGGAATCAGGGCCCGCTTTAAGAGGGGACACATTAGGGATCAGAGCCCGCTCTAGGGGCGGACACACCTAGGATCAGGACCCGCTCTAGGGGCGGGCACACTAGGGATCAGCGCCCGCTCTAGGGGCGGACACACTAAGGATCAGAGCCCGGTCTAGGGGCGGACACACTAGGGATCAGGGCCCGCTCTAGGGGCGGACACTCTAGGGATCAGAGCCCGGTCTAGGGGCGGACACACTAGGGATCAGGGCCCGCTCTAGGGGCGGACACACTAAGGATCAGGGCCCGCTCTAGGGGCGGGCACACTAAGGATCAGGGCCCGCTCTAGGGGCGGGCACACTAGGGATCAGGGCCCGCTCTAGGGACGGACACACTAAGGATCAGGGCCCGCTCTAGGGGCGGGCACACTAGGGATCAGTGCCCGCTCTAGGGGCGGACACACTAGGGATCAGGGCCCGCTCTAGGGGCGGGCAGACTAATGTTTATGGATCAAAAAACAAAAAAAAATAAAAATAAGAAGTTTCATTTCTGACGTGTGTTCCAAGCACACTATTTTTTTAAATGGATTTGCGGCTGCATACTTGAAAATGCACATTAACCCTCTCCATAGATCCGCCACTGTTATTTGAGTAGGAAGATGTCTGATGGTCTGACTGTCCCCGCTTTCAGTTCTATCTCCCACATATTGATCTTGCCCTCAAATCTAATCAAGCGAGGCTCGTTTGAGAACTAGTACCATCTCCGTCAGTCCGGGGTGTCTTCTGATTGCCACCAAATCTGCTGAAATGGCTCTCAGATAATTCTCAATTGTTTTATTCACACTCCATTTAAACTTTATTCCATCAGGACCCTATTCACCCCTTATTGGATTGATGAAAATATTCAATTTCGAATAAAATAAAAAAATAAAATGGTTTCTCCAATTTTCTCGCTTTTTTATGTCTGTCAGAAGTAGCTGTATGTATAGGAGAAGTTATGTAAGTATACAACTTTCATGTCGATGTGTCTTCAGCCGCTTCTGCTGAAAATTAATAAATGACTTCCTTATGGGGTTCTGGATACACATATATTATTACATGTCGACGTATCGTGTTCATAGACTCTGTATAATGAACGGACTCAGATGGAAGACAACAAACTTCGAAGAATAAAACAAGAATCCAAGCCGTGGAAACCTCCAAGCACCATGAACAGACGAGACACGATGATCATCACAAGACTAAGATGAGACATAGGAAACTGACACATTCCTACTTACTTGGACTTGAACAGCCGACATACTCCTGCAACCAAGACTACACTGAGCTCACAGTACAACATATACTGACTTACTGCACAAACTACACTACACTGAGAGAAAAACACAAACTGCCGACTGAGGGCGCCGGTAGCTCTTTATTAATTTTGTGTCGACACATTTATTTCATGGGCAGTTATTAGGTTTTTGAGTTGAACCCCTCCTCTGATCCCTTCAGCAAATTTCATGGAAAATTAATAGGTGTCGTCCTTTTTGAATTGAAATATGAAATTCATTACCGCGGGGTTTTTCTGTTGAGATTATTTACGTCGTTTTTTTACTGTGTCCTGAAGAAGGGACCAGAATTCGATCCGAAATATCGTTGGAAAAAACGAGGACTTCTCTGTAAGATTCACCGAAGGTATGGAACATCAAACAACCCCGAGAAGCCTAAGAAGCTTATAATTAATTATATCAAATTTATTGGACTTAACTTGTTTTGATCCTTTCAATTTGGTGATCAAATTGCCCATTTTCAGAAGCAAAAATAACTACATTTTAACAGTTTTTGATCCAATATTCCAATCAATTTCGACCTAGAGTGGTCTAAAACCGTTCAGATATGGTTCTTCTCAAACTGCGATTCTAATGCACTCGTAACTAATAATTATAGATATGACAAATAGTCTGAGGGGGGCTAAAACTTGAAATAACTAGACAATTGACTGAAGATATTTCGGTCTAGTTTGGCTTTTGTTAGGAGTGAGAGGGAGGATTGTATTCATCATTGTCAGTCAAGAATCTGGAAGGTAGACCAGAGCGACCTGACCAAGAATAGACGGATACCGTCAACACATTAGCTTAACTATACAGAGAAACAAAGGAAATAGCAGTACATTAGTAGGAAGCTAGGTTAGTAGTATAGGAGGCACTTCGGCCAGTTTCATAACATGTAACGGGTTATAACATGTAGAGGATAGCATGAAGAGGGACATAACACTTAGGGGGGATTAGCTCAACTACACAGAGAAACAAAGGAATCAAATAACAGTACATTAGTAGAAAGCAAGGTTAGTAGTACATGAGTCACTTCGGCCAGGTTCATAACATGTAGCGGGGTATAACATGTAGGGGATAGCATGAAGAGGGACATAACACTTAGGGGGGATTAGCTCAACTACACAGAGAAACAAAGGAACCAAATAGCAGTACATTAGTAGGAAGCTAGGTTAGTAGTATAGGAGCACTTGGACCAGTTTCATAACATGTAGCGGGGTATAACATGTAGGGAATAGCTTGAAGAGGGACATAACACATAAGGGGATTAGCTCAGTAACAAAGAGAGTAACAAAGGAACCATATGTTATGAGAACTACGTCCGAAGTGGCCCTACACTACACAGATTACCATTAAAAAATACCTGAAAATGAGTTTTAGATATTTCACAAAAATTAAATATTTTCATGCATCCAGCAACTCCAAGAAGGAAGAGAAAAAAAACCAATCTAATGCCAGGACTCCCACTGAAACGGTTGTAGAATATTGGACGAAAAACGGTTAAAAAGTAATTTTTCTGAAACTCGAAATGCAACCAGTCCACCAAATTTATAGGACCAAAATAAATTGTAGTACAAAAAGCAAAAACTCCACAAATTGCCGATGTAATGAATCTATCGACATGAAATTTTATATTTGAAGACAAAACCCAATGAGGACATAACCTGTCAAACAGCGATATCGGCCGAAGGGAAGAGGGGGGAAAGGGGCTCTATTTAAAAACCCCAATAATTGCGGATGTAATGAATTTATCGACACAAAATTTAGTATGAGGATTTAGGAGCCTCTATGTAAGTCAACTGTTGAATATTAGTGCAAACGCTCGATAGTTTTGAAGGGGGAGCAAGTTAAATAATTAATTCTAGCTGAAGCTCTAGAAATCTCTCAGTAATCTTTATTTTCAACAAATCGGTTGTATGTCTTCAGAGGGATAACACAAATTTAGTTGTTTAATTCGGTTTTTTCTTTCTTCAAAATTAGTATGCTAATTCAATTATGAATGAGAGACCGCCCAATATGAAATGTTGAGTGGAGGGGGTATTGAAATTTATTTCGTTGACAGTGTGTTCTGTAACCGGACAGAGACAGATGAGACGTGCTATCGAGCCTCCAGCAGCCGGCAGCCCTGCCAGAACCCAAACATACATCTCATTATTAATTCACTTCGTCTTTATCAAAATTGTTAATTATCGAAGGTAAACCGAAAAGAAGTAAGACATTTTTAAGAGCGCAAGGAAAAATTGCAGAAATTATGCGCGGGTTCCGTTTAAGAAAAAGAAAATATCGATAAGCAATAATATCGATGTAATAGTTACTTGATTTTTGTATTTTAAATGGTCATATCGCCTACTACCAGAGGACTCTTTCGCCATGCGCTCGACTCTACAGTGGGAGTCCTAAATTTTGCCTATCTAGGTTTAATTACCTAAAAGACAGGTATCTTAACGAGTAGCTGACATCGCACAGGCTGGGTACCATCGCTTGACGTCCCATCCGAAGGACGCCGTGCTCTAGGTTTTTCCACATGCTTGAAGGGCCTCGGTCGGGCTGCAGAGTATTAGTGTTCTGTATAGTAAAGTTGTGTTTGGGGAAGAGAATATCATATAGAAATAGAGAAACTATTTAAATATTTTATTAAAAGACTATTCCCTGTATATACTGCCTAGTTATTCGCGAACTTTTTTTATACAAACTGAAACAGGGATAGACCCGATTATTATTTATACAAATAAACTGCATCATAATTACATACTCAAAATGATAAACATGGCAAATCCAAGACTTCCCAAGGCCCTAGCTAAAGAGGTTATTAAAAGGAATGTGCTCTGGTTCCGACGGATAAATAACTATATATCGGACTATAATCTGGGAGATAATATGTCTGTTAATAACATCGAGATATGGAACACACAGTTATCAAATATACGGAATAGTTTAAAAGAGCATTATCGCAATCAGTTCAGAGAGGAAATTAAAAACTCAGACAGGTACTTGCTAGGTAGGGAACTGGAGTTCCACGATTCAGTTAATAGTTACTTACAGAGTGACCTACCATTGTCAAGTATTAGATTAATAATTATAATTAAACTTAGAGGTGAACTGTTGCATCTAAGATATACACCTATCAATCAATATACCTCCGAAGATATGGACTTTGTATGCCCAATGTGTTACAGCCCCTGTAAAGAAGATCTATATCACTTCCTCATTACCTGCCCCAAATATGATGATTTAAAAAATAAAATATTTAGAAACAACATAGATACTTCATTTATGTTGGAATTATTTAATTCACAATAAAGTTATTTAATTTTTTTCTCACTATTAGTTTATTTATTTCCACTGACTAGTATGAATGCATCCATGTGAAAAAAATAATAATAAAGAAATATTGAATTGGAGCATGACCTTGAAATTGTCCAGATACAGATTTGCCATACTTTTTTTTAAATCTTCTATTCATCGGGTTCGTAACCCGACCGAGGCTCTTAGTTTATTTTATCTGGGAGGTAAAATAAACTTAAGCACGCCGTCCTTCGGATGGGACGTTAAGCGATGGTCCCGAGCCGGTACGATGTCAGGTACTCGTTAATGACCCCTACCCTAGTTGAATAAAAAATTTAGGGTAGGCAAATTTGAGAACTCCCACAGTAGAGTCGGGCTCATGTCCACCAGAGTGACGAAAGAGCGCTTTGGTAGTAGGCGATATGACCTCCTTGTTAAAAGCCCGGGCTTGAGTCATAAAACCTAACCTAACCTAACCTCTTCTATTCATCAAGCTTGATACGTCAAATATATTGGACGCTGATGACCTTTGCTGTTTTGCGCCCTTAAACTCCAAATCCTATCCTTAAATGGTAAAGATTGGCAACTACTGGTAAATTATTGCAAAAAGGCTTACGATTTCAGAAACTGTAAATTAAATAAATAAATAAATAGGAACAAAGATATATTTATTTTATTTTTATTTGTATTTTAGAAAGAGAAATTTGTTGTTAATAAGTTTATAAGATTATGTAATCTAGACTCCTCAAGACGGCTTAGACCATTGAGTTTGTCTTCATAAAAGGTCACATTATTCTATATATGTTTTGTATGTAATTTTCTATTATGTTAATTGAATAAAGACTTTACTACTACTACTACTAATAAAGTTGTGCTTGTTGGAGATTTATGTTGATGTGAAGGCGCCATGTTAGTCGCGTCAAGGTGCACTCCAAGATAGCGCATACCCCCGTCTTTAGGATCCCATGCAACTGGAAGTTGATCGATTTGCTCCGGTTGTGTTCTACCGAATTGATACCTTAGTCTCCGTCCTTCTACCGATTTACTTTCAAAACTTTTGGGATTCAAAGAAATTCTAAGTGAAATATTAAAATACAAATAATGTTTTATTTATTTTATGAATATAAAGTTTTATGTATAAAAATGCAAAAATAACATCAATAATAATTTTTAAAAAACAAAGTCGTCTCAAAAATAATTTAGAAATATCAGAGAGAATAAATAAGTCATTAATTACTATTAATAATAGTAACAATTACTTTATTTGAATTCTTCTAAATATATAATTCTGAGACGCCATCAAAATTTGTAAATTTACAAAAAAATGTTGAATCTAATCCAAGATATTTTCATATTTGGTTGAAGGGAAAAATGAATAGCATAGAATCGAGAATAAAAATTGGATTTATTTAAACTTAACCTACATTACAAAACAAAAAATAACATTGAAAATTAAAAAAATCAATTCTCCACAAAAATTATGCTACTAATTCCTAAAACTATACAGTCCTTTTTCTGTGGCCACTCAATATTCAATTTTTTGCTACTGGGTATATACATATATATACAGGTTAGGTTTTATGACTCATGCCCGGGCTTTAACTACGAGGTCATATCGCCTATTATCAGAGCGCTCATTCGTCATTCTGGTGGACATGCGCCCGACTCTACTTTGGGAGTCCTAAATTTTTATTCACCTGGGGTAAGGGGTCTTTAACGCGTACCTGACATCGTACAGGCTCGGGACCATCGCTTATCACTCATCCGAAGGACGGGGTGCTTAGGTTTATTTTACCTCCAAGATAAAATAAACTAAGGTCCTCGGTCGGGTTTCGAACCCACGTTTTTGAGCTCAGAAGGCAAGCACGCATACCACTAAGCTACTTGCGCCCTCTATAGGTTAGGTTAGGTTAGGTTTTATGACTCATGCCCGGGTTTTAACTACGAGGTCATATCGCCTACTACCAGAGCGCTCTTTCGTCACTCTGGTGGACATGAGCCCGACTCTACTGTGGGAGTCCTAAATTTTGCCTACCCTAAATTTTTATTGATCTAGGGTAGGGGTCTTTAACAAGTACCTGACATCGTACAGGCTCGGGACCATCGCTTAACGTCCCATCCGAAGGACGGCGTGCTTAAGTTTATTTTACCTCCCAGATAAAATAAACTAAGGGCCTCGGTCGGGCTACGAACCCACGACCTTGAGCTCAGAAGTCAAGCACGCATACCACTGAGCTACCGGCGCCCTCGCGCCCTCTATATATATATATATATTAATAAATAACAAGTACCTTTTTTTGTGACTCAATGGACTTTATTTGTCCTTGGCTCATCTACGTACTTCCACTGTGTTAACCCTAACACTTCTCTCACTTGACTGTTTTAACACAACAAGATGTGTCTTGCTTCATCTCTCTCACTCGACTGTCTTAACTCTAACACCACTCTCCTTCGATTGTGCTTGTCTATACAAAACAATTTATCATCGGCATTTGTTTCAATCGTTGGTTGTTCTCCATTCATTTTTTAAACAAAAGCGAATGGTCCAGTCTTTGTTTATTTATATTCACTAATAATTTATTAATGTCCTAAAAGCTGTTTTTATGAAAAGTTCTACATTTTAGCGATTTTCTTAAAAAAAAATAATAATAATTAATTCTAGAATATTTTAATAATTACAATGTGTGTAATTTTTACATCACAACAGAGGTTTAATAATTTTGTTGTCGTTGTTGGTTGAAAATTGGCGCTAGCGAAGACAAGTAGATGTCCTTTTGATAAATGGGTTTTTAACAGTCTGTCAGGATGACACAAGGGACTGAAGACAATCTATCTTCCGAATCTTGTCTGCCTCCCTGACACGACGCTATCCGTCAAACACATTGAATTAGGATATATAAACAACAGATATTGAAATATGGCCAAATCTCAGCACTACCAAAGGTTTGTCATTAGCATCTCTTACCTTATCTGTCAACTTTTCGTCGAGATTACTCACTTTCCAGGCCAGTTACTTAGACTGAGTCGCATTAAGCTAACCACAAGCTATTTCCGCTATCATTGACAAGATGCAACCGTGATGCGCATTTGACAAACCGCTTGAAAGGACGAAGACAGTTTGAGAATGGAAAGTTTCAAACATCTAAGTGCCAAAATGAACATATCGCACCCCCAGTTCAAGACTATCGTAACTCAGAAAAATTCATTTTTGAGTTATATACATGTTAAGATTCTTCATTGTAAACTCTATACGGTGCTATAGTATTGCAACTCAAAATGTTATTATTTACAAAAAATAGTATTACATTATAAATTTCTTTTAAATTGTTTAATGCAATAGTATCGAATTTTGATTTATGCTAGTCTTGAATGTATGTATCACATGAATGAAGAGCAAGACTATCGGTGACATCACTGAGAAGGTGATGTCACGTGAAGAAAAAAAGAGAGATATAGAAAAAGGGAGAAGAAATAAAAATCTTAAATCTTGTTTTCCCACAAACTAGCTTTTTTGAGTTACGATAGTTTTAAACTGGGGTGCGATATGTAATTATTGTAAATAAATATTTATAAATATATTATCTATCATTGATCGAAAACAGTTGCGATGGGTTGAAAATAGTTTAATAAGAATATTATTAAGAGTATCTGACTAAACGATGCTTTATTGACGTCTTTATAAGAAGTTAAATTTTAAATCAGTTTTTAAATTTTTCCTTACATCATCTACCTGTCCAGTACCTCTAGCTCCTCTCGTTTTAGAATTAACAATACATTCCTACATAATTTAAACAGTTAAAACAGAGAAAGGCAAAAAAAAAAAAATAATAAAAAAAATAGACATTAACGAAATAACCTTAAACGCGGGGTGACTAGATAACACGATTGATGGTTACACATAACACTAGCGCTTCCTACCAAACGTTGCTACAACTGATTAAGAGGAGATGACAGCCCGTTTGCTAAGCAATTTGCATTGAAATTTGCCATATTTCTAAGCAAAATATACAATTTTTTCAATTTTGGCATTTAACACGTTTGAAACTTTCCAACGTCAATTGATGCTGCGCTAATAAACTGGCTTGAAAAAATCCATTTAAATCTATTTAAAGTATTAATATTTTCATAAAGAACATACAAGGTGAGAAGTTACTGATAATTGTTAAAACATTAACTGAGTTTTTTATGCAGATATGCCTGCCTTAGCTCAGTTTTTGCAAACAGCAGAATGTATTGCACATCTAGTAAATAATGTATAGACAACAAATTTCATATTTGAATAATAATAATGAATGTATCAACAACAAATTTCATATAAAAAATATGAGGATTTAGGAGCCCATATGTAAGTCAACTGTTGAATATTAGGGCGGAAAAAAGTTAATTGATCAATTCATTCTGGGGAAGTACATTGCCGGTGATTCACCGACGATTTTTTTGTTGCTGTTTTGCTATTTTTTTATGATGAAGCTCATTAGATGAAGGGCTTGAAGGAGACTAATGACTAGAGAAGATATAGGATCCAGGCAAGAGAACTTTAGTAATTTGGTGGGAACTCCGTGTAAGACAGCGCCCCCCTCAGGCCAAGACACCCCCCGCACTTGAGGAACACTTAATTCAGCTTAGCGCTTCATACCGCAAGTCAAAGTGCCACAAAAAAGTCCGTCGGTGAATCACCGTCAATGTACTACCCCAAAATGAATTAATCAATTAACTTTTCCCTCCCTCTCGGAAACATTAAAAAAAATTCAACAGTTGACTTACATAGGGGCTCCTAAATCCTCATACTAAATTTTGTGTCGTTAAATTGAGTTACATCGGTAGTTATCAGTGTCTTTGAATTTAGCCCTCTTCCAACTTAAAACCTCCACAAATGGCGCCCAACGAGGGAGTTTGTAACTTGGGGTACTTTGAAAATTGATAGTCTAATTTCTGTTTTGTTTTTTTTAATGATATTTTAATTTGTTTCCGTAATTTTTTTGTATTTCATGTAAAATGAGACTTTTCTCTATAACACCATAACACCATTATTTATTGTTATTTTGATTTTAGTCGTAGGTTTTATGACTCATGCCCGGGCTTTAACTACGAGGTCATATCGCCTACTACCAGAGCGCTCTTTCGTCACTCTGGTGGACATGAGTCCGACTCTACTGTGGGAGTCCTAAATTTTGCCTACCCAAAATTTTTATTCATCTAGGGTAAGGGTCTTTAACGAGTAGCTGACATCGTACAGGCTCGGGACCATCGCTTAACGTCCCGTCCGAAGGACGGCCTGCTTAAGTTTATTCTACCTCCCAGATAAAGCTCAGAAGGCAAGCACGCATACCACTGAGCTATCGACGTATATATATATAATTTATTACGGAGGGAAGGCTGGCTACGCTATTTTCTTCAGATGGTCCCCCTTAGAAGAATGTAAAAATATGTATGGTTGTATATCCTATAGATTGAAAGGGTTTTCTCTCCTAACAAAAAGATAGATTTGATTTCTTCGTTCCAGCTGATCCCTTTCAAAAGATTCAAATATGAAAAAGGACACGACGGGGATTTTATATGTTATTCTTTGTCAACCTCCGACACAGATATTTCGGTATCGTATAAATATTTCTTACACCAACTTACTGCTTTACTCAACAGACCAGTCAGTTGTCAACACTCAGTCTAATAAGCTAATTTTGGTTCCCCAACTAAGGGAAGTGGAGGAGAAGTTAGGCAATTGGTTAAAAATTTGGTTAAACCTGATTCCTAAAATGAAAAATAAAATTCTGTATGTGTGTCTTCGTGAATATAATAACTCAGGATGGAATGAATAATAATAATAATAAATTTATTTCCGTTAAACCAATACATGGTAATAGGATACGTCAAATGAATTTATACATTAAGATAGCTTATAAATTTGATTTATAACTACTTGAGTCTAATACACCTATGATACTAAACAAAGAAATACTTAAAAATATATGAGTACATAAACAAAATTAATACATGATACGTTTATAATAAGTAGACACAATTTTCAATTTAATAAACATTAAGATAAATATTTTTCAAAAAAAAAAAACTCTTCGGAAGTGTTTTTATCCCAACGACTTACGTCCCATCATCAGGTCCCAATGTGCGAGATATAGAAAAGAAAGAAAACAATGTAACTATAACAATATATGAAAAATAATATTTATATATAGATTAATCAATTATAAATGAATGTATATAAGAGTCTAAATAAATTAAAAATTATAAATGAATGTATATAAGAGTCTAAATAAATAAAAAATTATAAATGAATATATAAAACAAAAACGTACATTGGACTGACCTTTAAGGTGTGGAGGAATGTATCGATACGAAATTTTATATGTGTATCCAGAATCATCTTAAGACGACACTTTTTGACGTGAAAACATCTATTCGCTCGTTAAGCACAGTGGTAGCCGGTCAAACTTTCTTGTGTTACAAAAGATGTCAGATTTCAATCGATAATAACTATGAGACTAATAACGCAATAACAACGATTGAGGTCACAATGGATAGAGCATGTCTGTACCTGTTTGTTGTGCAGTGTTTGTTTTGGATGTGACGTTATCGGACTAGTGTGGGCACCGGCGGATGATTTTTGCGAATTAGCGCAGTGTAAAATTAGAAATTAGTGTAGCGTGATAATGCGTTTAGATAGGACGTTGATTCGGGTGTCATTGTAAAGAGCCTGAAGAAGAACTCAAAGTGAAACAATAAAAATATTCCCCGAAATATATGTAAAAATCTGTATTAATTTAAAAATTGTAAAAAAATTAAAGATGTCCTCTCATATGAATTGTAAGTATGCGCGGAATTATGGAAAACGCAAATCAGAGGACAGCTCATATCAAAAGGAACTTAAAAAACCTAAAACGTCTAGTGCCGAGCAAATACAAGAGCTACAGCAGCGACGAAAAGAAAATGAAAATGATTCACGGAAAATCTCAATTCTAAAACTCTAATAATTGCCGAGGGCGCCGGTAGCTCAGTGGTATGCATGCTTGTCTTCAAAGCTCAAGATCGTGGGTTCGAAACCCGACCGAGACCCTTAGTTTGTATTATCTGGGAGGTAAAATAAACTTAAGCACGCCGTCCTTCGGAATGGGACGTTTAGCGATGGTCCCGAGCCTGTATGATGTCAGGTACTTACTCGTTAAAGACCCCTAACCTAGGTGAATAAAAATTTAGGGTAGGCAAAATTCAGGATTCCCACAGTAGAGTCGGGTTCGTGTCCACCAAAGTGACGAAAGAGCGCTCTGCTAGTAGGCGATATGAACCCGTAGTTAAAGCCTAGCTTAGCTTGAGTCATAAAACCTAATCTAACCTAATAATATTGTAATCCGAGATCGAGATTAATAAATAATAATAAGTGACCGTGCGGGCTAGAGCGTAGGGCTTTTGTTGCATGGTCTCACCTTGGTTTACGGGTTCGAATCCCGTCCGGGAGTGTTTTTTCTACGAAATATACTGGGGCCATGGATGTCGTAAATATAACTAGATAACACATTGACATGGCTAATATGCATCGTACATAAGGCCAAAAAAAAAAAAAAACCTAATAACTGCCGATATAATGAATGTATGACACTATTTTAGTATGAGGATTTAGGAGTCCCTATGTAAGTCAACCGTTGAATATTAGTGCAAACGTCGATTGGTTTTGGAGAGGGTGCAAAACGTGAATTGTTTAATTCGTTTTGGGGAAGTACATAGCAGATGATTCATCTACACCTTTTTTTCCATTGATATAATTACACATGGTATGTCGGATAAGAGACATATGTTAACATGTTAAATAGGTTATCTCTTATTAACTTATTTATGCTTTATTTAACACAAATATCACAATAACCTTTAAATAACACATGAAGAAGCAAATTGAAAGAAAGCCATAGGTTTTCAAGTGTTCAAATCGGACGTCAACAAAAAATGGGACGAAGACTATGGACAGGACTGACTCAGTTTTTTGTAACAAATCAAAAGAATTTCTCAAAAGAAACATGTTTTCCAAGGACTGGTCAGAAGAAAAGTCAATGGAAACAAACTTTTGGGAGCAATTCAAAGACAACTTCTCATTTACGAAAAACAGAACGATTCAGGAGGTGAGAAATTACGGTAAAACTGTTGTTTCTTCTCAAAAGAAGACAAATGGATTACATCTTAAAGAGATAATCTTGGATGGGATTGACAAACAGAAAAAGTATGAAATTTTATCTTACATTGCACAAAGTGATATCCCAATGACGCTGGTCGACAGTGAAACGTACGCCCTGGATTTTACACGACTCAACGAATTTCCAGTTACTTATCAGAATTTAATGGATTTTTTGGAAAATCTAATGAACAAGACGAGAAATGAACAAACAAACAGTGAAAAAGGATTTGTGGATATATCTGTGAGAAATGATGACAATAAACGGTGTGTGGATACGAACATAGAAGTGTGCGAAACAGGAGATGTGGCTATTTCCAAAAGTGAGTCGTTCGTTGACAGTATTGCGGATGAGAATCAAGAAATAGATGATAGCGAAATTTCGCTGCCTCCACCAACTCTTCATCCGATGAATGAGTTAGAATTTCCTAGTCATATCAATCCTTATTCAGTACCGCAGCCGGTCATTATGCGCTGCGGAGAAATAGATAACGTCAATAATCGAATACTCTCCGAAGAAACTCTCTCCACGAATGGTTCATTAGCTCCGAATGGAACATTCATGGTTTCGGGAAGTTTTATACGACTATTTACATGTTTCCTTGCACCTTGGAAACGTTTAAAAAAACTTTTCAGAATCAAAAAAACTAAAAAATTTGTAAGAAATCATTATAGAAAAATATTTAAGAAAAAAGCAAAAGAAAATCTGAAAAGAGATAAAGCGTTTGCAATTTATACAGCCCTTATACAGAATGGACCCAAGATGGCGGAACGTTTCAATGAATACCCAACGTATAGAACAGTAGGGGTAGGGAACGACGAAAGTCTACCAACCAGAGAAGAGTGTTTAGCAGCTCTGCGCAGAGAGCTAGACAACTGTTCTTGTACGTCATCAACTGAAGAAGTGGCGTCGGATAATCAAACCGAAATGAAAGACGCATTTACAGAGATATCTGAAGAGTCTGTCAAGAACATGGTAGAAACTGGCATGGAAACCGAAAAGGTAAACATTATAATACATACCTAGATAAATTATAGGTTATGTTTTATGACTCATGCCCGGGCTTTAACTACGAGGTCATATCGTCTACTACCAGAGCGCTCTTTCGTCACTCTGGTGGACATGTGCCCGACTCTACTGTGGGAGTCCTAAGTTTTGCCTACCTACCCTAAATTTTTATTCACCTAGGGTAGGGTCTTTAACGAGTACCTGACATCCATATGTGATAGTAATGTCATAGAAATCTCGTCCCACTACCATATGTAATCGTGGGACGAGATTTCTATGAGTGTAGACTCGGGACCATCGCTTAACGTCCCTTCCGAAGGACGGCGTGCTTAAGTTTATTTTATCTCCCAGAAAAAACAAACTAAGGGCCTCGGTCGGCTTTCGAACCCACGTTCTTGAGCTCAGAAGTCAAGCACGCATACCACTGAGCTACTATATATATATGCGTGTGTGTTTGTGTGTGTGTGTGTGATTGTTCATTAGCCTGCACTGTCTAAAAATGTCTTCTTTATGTATGATTTTAAACAAATTTTATTTACTCTTCTGATGAAATTCTATTCGGCCAGCGAATTTTTAGCAAAACGCATGAGCAGTTCAGAAATGACAAAACTGAGATGACAATTTGAATAGCTTTCGCACTAACAATGAATAAAGTTAAAGAAAAAACGTTTCGAAAAAAAATTGTTGCTTAATAAAATAAAATCAAAATTTGAAAAAAAAAAAAAAAATTATTCTTGGTTCATTTTTTGTGTCAAATCTTCCAGAGATATTCCTTCTTCATGTTTATAAATTAATTCATTTTGACCTAAAGTAAGGGCGTGAAATAGACTAGAAATATCCTCGGAAAAAAATTGGACACCTCTGGAAAATTTGTCGAAAATTTCGTCAACCATTCCAGAGTCGAATAATCACAAATTTATTCTCATAAGAAGCTCTAAGGAATTTGAAGAAATTATGAACACACAAGATAAATGTAATTGAAATCGGTTCAGCAACTAAATTGCAGATTTTTTCAAAACACATTTTGTAGTGGGGCCCAGGTTTGTAATATTACAGAGAGATTATTTTTGTGAATATAATATTTGTTTAATTTAATTTTTTTTTAAATATATAATTTAAATATATAATTTAAATATATAATTTAAATATATAATTTAAATATATAATTTAAATATATAATTTAAATATATAATTTAAATATATAATTTAAATATATAATTTAAATATATAATTTAAATATATAATTTAAATATATAATTTAAATATATAATTTAAATATATAATTTAAATATATAATTTAAATATATAATTTAAATATATAATTTTAAAAAAAAATGAGATATTGCTTTTTTATTCGTTATTTTTAATCAGTTTTTTCAATCATCTCTTTCGTAAAAAATAACCAAATTCAATTATAATTCATAAAATGACGAGATGAGAAAGATGAATGGCTTAGTCATCGACATACTTTTTTTCTTTCTTTTTTAACGAAACAGCAATTTTTGTTTGTTACGTAACATTGATGAGTTGTCTTTCGTCGGATGATATCGATGCACAAAAATGTATCTTTCTTAGAAATGTTGTTTCCAATGAAATCCAATGAATGTTAAGGTCTATAAATCTTGTTAAATTTTTAAACTTTCAACTTTCAACTTCGTTTTCCTTTCTTATACCTCTAGTGTAAGAAAGTATTATATTCATGCGAAAAGCCGAGATCGAGTTTTCAAAGGATTTTCCCGTTGCAGGTACAGTGACTCACGATTTGTACATTTTTGCCATGGTGTCTGACTATAAGTTTGTGTGTGTGTGTTTTTATGATTGGAATTTTGTGAGCGTTCTTACGCAAAAACGATTTTAGCTAAGAACTTCAAATTTAAAATGAAGATGTCGCATGTGGTAACTGAGATCTGATTAGATTTTATTAGGACAAAAATGGAAACCACTTTAATCCGAGGCCTAAGTACATTCTACAAGATACCGCTTACATTTATGACAAAATCAAATAAAGTCATAGAGAAAATCAAAAAACACATTTTATATCAAATACGTTTTCCGATTTTTCGAAGGTCGTTCGTTTTGAGAGATCCAAGCCAAAAACCGTACTAAAATGTCATTCTGAAACCTATTTTTTTATTTGTTTCCTTAAATTACGGGAAAACGGTTAGTCCAGTCCAAAAATAGAACCAGACCAAAAATGTGTTCCTTATTAAATTTTCGACTAAAAAATGGCCTTAGATTTGGGAATACGAAAAAACTAATCGCGCAACAAAAATGTAAATCATTTTTATGGAGTTGTTTTTCTTATGATGTATCATATTATTTTGTATATACTTTTCTTTATTTAGTTTTATGATTTCTTTATATACTTTTTTTTTTTATGTACTTTTATTTCTTTATGTAATTTTCACATTTGTTTAATTTAGTCTTACTTTAATTAATTTTCTTTAATTTGTAGGTAATTATTATTTTGTTTTTATGTATTAATTTTTATATACTTTATATTTACGGTGAGATGGAGACGGCAGAGCATGTTCTTCTCAAATGCCCCAGATTTGAGGAGGGAAGGGAAAATCTGGAGTGCAGCATGGGCGCCCCACTGACTGATACCAGTTACGTGGACGCTATGCTGCGCTACCAGGAGTCGTGGGATGAAGGCTGCGAATTTGCAGCACTCATCATGGGTGAGTTGGCCCTCAAAGAGAGGGCTGACAAGGAACAACGCGTTACCAGCCACCCATCCTTCCTTCCGCGAAGTAATGACAGGCCGTCTGTTCCGCGGAAGGGAATCAGGATCATTAATGAAGTTTTTTTTTAGTGGATATGGGACCACGGCTCGAGTCCCACACTATCCAGGGCTATCTTCCCTGGATGTACGTAATTGGCATTCCACCCTCCTGCCAAAAAAAAAAAATATATATATATATTATTTTATATATATACCTACATATATTACATTGTTCATGACATCAAATTTATTTACTACTTGATTGTAAATATACATAATAAAAGAGTATTTGACAAAAAAAAACATTATGGAGACGGAGACCACATTTTTTTTATTTATGTGTTTTCCAAAATGTTTTTCTATGTTCTCTCTTCATGTAATAATAACCAACGTGATATAATACTACAGTAATCAATACAATAATAAGTTATTTATGAAAACATGTCGAAGTATGTCTTAAGGACCTCTCGACGAAAAAGTCGAGTTCTCGATCTTGTCGAAATGTAGAATAGTAGTAAAAATCGAGTCGAGGTCTAGACAATACGTTTTGTCGAATTATGTCTTGTCTAATCGGTGTGCGGCCGATGTAAGGTTACTCGAAATATCGTACTCTAGACCAACACGGTTCATTCTGTTACAGACAATGAGATGTACTCTTGAGACAGGGATCAACACCATGTACAACCTGGAACCTGTAGACCACCTGTACAGTTCAACCAGTGAAGAGATTGTACTCACAGATCTACAACCAGAAAAGGACACTCCTGTACTACTGCCCCCATTCGCTGGAAACTCCATTGAGGATCTGGTCGGATCCGGATGTCCCTGTGATCATCTGGTGGGTACCTCATTGTACAGGAAGATATCCCGGTACGTTAAGTCGGTCATCTCCTGGGAGGATGAAGGTACTTCACCCTCAGAACTGTACCTCACTGAAGAGATTGAACAACAACGTGCCGAGATCAACGAAGTCAAACATATGCTTAACAGTGCTATTGAGGCGCTCAAGGGCAAATAGTCTCCCACACACTTCAATGGTTATTTCTGTACTCATTTTACAGTTAGTAATGAAATACATCCTCACGCTTGCAAAGTATACTTTTTAAGGTATCATAATGAAATTAAATAAAAATAATCTTTATTCTGGGACATACGTCCCCAAAGAATAATAACATAAAAAAATTAACAAGAGTATACAAGTGAGAAGAATAAAAATAAAATAAAAGAGGTCTCTAGGAATAAATAATAAATGTTAAAAACAGGCAATGAGTAAAACAGAATAATAAACTAGTGAAAAATAATAAAGAGAAATAAAAAAAAAAACAATGATGGCTTATATATGAATTGTAAAAAACTGGACTGATGAAACAGAAGAGTGACAATCCGTCCAGTTGGAGTGAGAGACTTATAGGAAGACGAGAACTATCTCATAGCAGCCAGCCTTAGGAATGAGAGGTTTGCTGAGTTAGGAGATAATGGAAAAGTAGGGACTTAAATGAAAGAAGAGTAGGAGCATGGATATGGAGAGGGAGAGAGTTCCAGAGGGAGTTAGCCTGGATAAGGAAGGAGTTGTGGTAGGTTGTTGTCCTGTGGGAAGGGAGGTAAAGATCAGAGGGACGGGATCTAGTGACTTTCTGATGGATATGGGATTTTAATTGGAGCATTCGGAAGATGTAGGAGGGCTTTTGGGAAGATATGGTTTGATAGAGAAAGGAGCCCAGGAAATATTATCAACGAGAGGATGGGAAGAGCCATTTTAGGTCGGTATAAGAACTAGTCGAAGACCAACTATGAAACTCTATTAATGAGTGTTTGACCTCCGTTTGTCTGTCTGTCTCCCCCTGATATCGGGGAAACTATTGAAGCCTAATTACTGTAAATAGGTTGATATAAATCTTGGGAAAAAAACAGGAGACCAAAAAAGCGAGAAGAATACAAGTCATCGACAATTACTTCCTCGGCATGAATTAATCAATTAAGTTCCTACAAAGTTAATCGACCTTTTGGGTTACAAGTCGATAGTTGTCGACTAAATTTTGTCGATACATTCATCACAACGGTAGTTATTATAGCTTTTGTGTTAAGCCTCTCCCCCAATCCCCACATTCGTAATGATTTGGCTGAAAACCGGTAGATGCTGACCTTATAAAGATTTAAATTTAAATATAAAATATACACCCTTTCTTTGACCGATTCCGCGGAAAGTTATTAATTATTATCCTTATGAAGTTTTTTGATTTACATTTTGTGTCGATACAATAGGAGTTATTTAGGGTATTTGTGTTAAGCCCTGCCCCCTCCCCTAATACCCTCTTCCCTTCGGCCGATTTATGTGAAAATTATTAGGTGTCGTCCTTTTGGAGGTTTTGATTCACATTTAAAATTTCGTGTCGATACGTTAATTTTATTGGGGATTATGCTGTTCACAGAGAGCTTTTTTTTTTTTTTTTTTTTTATTCATTCTCGGAATAAAAAGGTGAGAAAATATGATATTCTGTTCAATATCGAATTTCAATACCAATATAATAAATGATATTTTCAAAACTGATATTGAAACGGGAAATTATGTATGGTTCTATACAACGATTTATTTGTGTTTCCGTTCCTCCTTAATATCAGGCTATATTCAGAAAAGTTGGAGATATTTTTTGTTTTATTTTATCTGGTTAAAAAATAGTAGGTTGTTTGCTAAGGGTAGGTTGGTGAGGACGGATCAGACGGAGGGGAAGAAGGGAGAGTTGAGCGGAATGTATCGTGTAGTGGGTGAGCCCTGAGGGACTAGTTAGAGAGATACATGGGACCAGACATACACACAGATAGGAGATACATATAGGAACACAGACGTACACACAGATAGGAGATACATATAGGAAAACAGACGTATACACAGATAGGAGATACACATAGGAACACAGACGTACACACAGATAGGAGATACATATAGGAACACAGACGTACACACAGATAGGAGAACATATAGGAACACAGACATACACATAGATAGGAGATACATATAGGAACACAGACGTACACACAGATAGGAGATACATATAGGAACACAGACGTACACAGATAGGAGATACATTTAGGAACACAGACGTACATATATATGAGATACATATAGAAACACAGACGTACACATAGATAGAAGATACATATAGGAACACAGACGTATACATAGATAGAAGATACATATAGGAACACAGACGTACAAATAGATAGAAGATACATATAGGAACACAGACTTACACAAAGATAGGAGATACATGTAGGAGTACAGACGTACACATAGATAGAAGATACATATAGGAACACAGACGTACACATAGATAGGAGATACACATAGGAACACAGACGTACACATAGATAGAAGATACATATAGGAACACAGACGTACACACAGATAGGAGATACATTTAGGAACACAGACGTACATATATAGGAGATACATATAGAAACACAGACGTACACATAGATAGGAGATACATGTAGGAGTACAGACGTACACATAGATAGAAGATACATATAGGAACACAGACGTACACATAGATAGGAGATACACATAGGAACACGGACATATATACAGATAGGAGATACATATAGGAACACAGACGTACATATATAGGAAATACATATAGAAACACAGACGTACACATAGATAGGAGATACATGTAGGAGTACAGACGTACACATAGATAGAAGATACATATAGGAACACAGACGTACACATAGATAGGAGATACACATAGGAACACAGACGTACACATAGATAGGAGATACACATAGGAACACAGACGTACACATAGATAGAAGATACATATAGGAACACAGACGTACACATAGATAGAAGATACATATAAGAACACAGACTTACACAAAGATAGGAGATACATGTAGGAGTACAGACGTACACATATAGGAGATACATATAGGAACACAGACGTACACATAGATAGGAGATACATACAGTAACACGGACATATATACAGATAGGAGATCTAGCCTATTTGTCTACTGGGCATATTAGGATGCTACTTGTGAAAGTGATGAAAATCCGTACATTTGTTAGAGGAAATAATAGTAAAAAATGAAGTAAGACTAAATAAATAAAAGTAATTAGATTAAAATAAAAGTTGTTATAAAAAGTGAAATATATAAAGAAAATATAAAGTAAAAGAAAATAAAGAAAACTATGTATGAAATTATTTGGTAAACCATAATAAAAACTACTGTTGCTTCTATCCCCTGAGTTGCTTGGCAATGCACGATTCTACCTTGGTTTCTTCTTTATTCTTCGCTCGTTCCTCTTTTCGACAAGTCTTTAGTATATTTTCACTTCATATGAAACGACAATGCAACAAATTTTCCACTATGGTTCATTTAAAATTGCACAGCTAATTTCATATGCAACTTGGACGCATGCATGCACTTATCGAGTGAAGATGGCGTCATTGGGCGTGGTCACACATGTTACCTCAGTTCATGGCATAACTACTTATAACATTAGAAATTCGGCTATGGCTCATATTGTTCATACGATAAGCATTTGAAAATCTGCCTTTGTAGACAGACAGTATTAATCCTACAGATTGATTAACAAAATGTGAAATGTTCCTAAATGGTTCATAATCGTTCCTTCGTAAGAGGGTATTCAGGAGTAGGCCCCATTATTCTTCTACCGCAGCCCTCTCATTTGCCTAAATAGGCAATGGAAAGGGAGGCTTTTTATAAAATTGCCCTTGAAGCTCCGGTAAAAGAAAGAAAAAAAAGAAAAAAAGAAAAAAGCAAGGAGTATTCATCGTTGAAGAAAGAGACCCAAATAAACTTTCTGAGCCAACCTCCAGGTTTCATTATCAGTGAGAGGGAGCGCCCTCTCTTCGGAGCGGAAGATAAGAAAAAGAACCAGGCTTGAGACCCACGTAACGCTGATTTTTTTTTTTTTTTTTTTACATTTTTTTTATTTTACTTTTAGTTATAAGAAGTATAGGGGTAGTTATATCGGACAAGTTTTCACCTGAATTTAATATTTTCCACCCTTATGATTCCAAAAAATGTCGTCGATGAAACACCGGCAATGTATATTCGCTCTCCCTACAACCCAGTAGCTAATATTCAACGTTTGACTTATATAGGGGCTCTTAACTCCACATACTAAATTTTGTGTCTATATATTCATTACAGAGGGCGCCGGTAGCTCAGTGGTAAGCGTGTTTGACTTCTGAGCTCAAGGTTGTGGGTTCGTAGCCCGACCGAGGCCCTTAGTTTATTTTATCTGGGAGGTAAAATAAAATTAAGCACGCCGTCCTTAAGCGATGGTTTCGAGCCTGTACGATGTCAGGTACTCGTTAAAGACCCCTGCCCTAGGTGAATAAAAATTTAGGGTAGGCAAAATTTAGGACTCCCACAGTAGAGTCGGGCTCATGTTCACCAGAGTGACGATAGAGCGCTCTGGTAGTAGGCGATATGACCTCGTAGTTAAAGCCCGGGCATGAGTCATAAAACCTAATCTAAACCTATATTCATTACATCGGCAGTTATTAGAGTTTTTGAATAGAGCCCCCTCCACAAAATCATCAGTCCCCCCCTCAATATTCCTACAATTAGAATCTACTGTCGCTAATCAACATCTACATTGAAACTTGGGTTTAGCTAATTCTGTGACAAAAACTACATTAAAGTCAATGTGAAGGGTTTGGTTGGAGACGGATTAAGGAGCATTGGCTATTGTACGAAGGATTTTGTATAAAACGATACGTCTTTAAGGCAACAGTCGTAACTTTCTTTCTCCATCGTCGAATTCCAGCCTTGACTGTACTTCTTAATTATATTATTTACCTTAATAATTAATAATAATTACCTTTTAAGAGCCTTTGCCAACAATATTTTTTAAAGTTTGTTATAGTACAACAAAACAAAAAATAAAATAAAATGAGAAAGTTAGTGTCAATATAGTGTGTGGGAAAACGTTTGTGATGAAATTGACTGATTGATGGTGGAAAAGTTGGGAGCATGTTTCATCAATCTTATTTAGCTAGACTAAGTTAACTTGAAATAAGATCAATAAAGGATCCCTTTAAGTACTTATTATTGTGTACTAGTATAGAAGCCTGTTGCAGAAATGTCTGCAGTATAGAGTCGCTCTTTCGTCACTCTGGTGGACATGAGCCCGACTCTACTGTGGGAGTCCTAAATTTTGCCTACCCTAAATTTTTATTCACCTAGGTTAGGAGTCTTTAACGAGTACCTGACATCGTAGAGGCTCGGGACCATCGCTTAACGCCCCATCCGAAGGATGGCGTGCTTAAGTTTATTTTACCTCCCAGATAAAATAAACTAAGGGCCTCGGTCGGGTTTCGAACCCACGTTCTTGAGCTCAGAAGCCAAGCACACATACCACTGAGCTACCGGCGCCCTCAAGATTATACATTATATTATTTGTATAAAAACAACTGTTAAGAGTGAAAGTTGCATTTTTGTTTAAAACGAAATGTGAACAATCAATGAATGGAGAACAAAAGACGACGATCAGCTGTTCTAAATTGTGTGGAACAGTCTAAGTTGTGTTGTGGAAGTGGACAGTCTAGAGGGAGAAGTTTAGGGTACTTTTTATTTATATGTGTATATGCCCAAAATATAAAAGAATTATAAATAATGGCCACTATAAAACATTAAAAAAGACTGTTATAGTTTTAAGTAATTAGTTCGTAAAATTTATTTTTCATATTAGTTATTAAATTTATAATGTAGATTAGTGTTAAATAAATACAATATTTGTTCACTTATTCTATGTTATTCATTTTCCCGTGAGATCAGTAAGGTAATTTACGGTTTGGATTAGATTTAACATTTTTTAAAAAGAAACAAGATGGCATCTCATTATTATCTTTAGAAGAAATCCAATTGAAATAACTATTTGTTGAAATTTTTTTCAGAAACTACTGTAGAAATCAAAATTTAGTAGAAGACAATCTATAATTTGGAAATTCGGCAACTTAATTAAATTAAATTATTGAATTATTATTAATTTTATTAATTCAATTATTATTTATATATATTTAACATTTTATATAATTCTCCAACTACATCACATATCTTGTTGGAGGCAATTGTATCGTAGGGTGGTAATTAGTGCTTTAAAGAGGGCTTAAGTGAAGTCTTAGAGACGCTTTTGGGTGTTTGTGATAGGAGAGACTAGAGTGGGAAAACAGAGAGTTGTATGTGATGTGGTTAGGCTTTGATCTCTGCTTAGCTAAGCACCACCATTCTAACAAGACTCTTATTTGAACTAATAAATGGCTTCATTTTGGTAAACAATTTCTCCGTCTTGTGCTATCAAAAAGTTTCGGAAAATTAACACATGAAGTACATGAGCACAAAGAAATATGAATTTGTGGAATGCACCGGCAATGCACTTTTCCAGCACGAATTAATCAATTACGTTTTTGCTCTTTCTCCAAAATCAATCGACCATTTGACCAAAATCAACTTTAACATTTTTTTTTTTTTTTGGCCTTATATTTGATGCCATGTCCACTGTGTTATCTAATTATTTACGACATCCATGTCCCCGGGAGGGAGTTCTATCTACGAAATAAAACTCACTCCCGGACGGGATTCGAACCCGCAAACCATGGTGAAGACCATGCGACCAAAGCCCATCGCTCGAGCCCGCACGGCCACCATGGCTCCCAACTTTCACAGGTTGTCAAATAAGATATAGTCTGACCTTTTCACATATTTTTATTTGTATTTAGCTAGCCGGCTTTCGAAGTTGCCCTCATCATCAGGCAGTCTACAAAAGAAACCATCCTTAAACAACAGGTTCTGTTGGTAACAATCATAAAATATAAAGGCAACAAACGTATATCTTAGAGAGTATATAAATTAAATAGGAAAGGAGGAAGAGAGAGTCCCCCCTCCTCAACTCTAGAGAGGGGATGGGAGGTTTGTCCAGTCTCACGTACACCATTCTCCCAGTTGTGTCTCAGATGGGAAACAGAAATAACTTATCTGTCCCCATCAATGAAATTTTAAATTGTTAAATTTTTTAAGGTGGTTTTATTTACTCATAGTTTATTTTTAATATAAAAAAAAAATTAAAAATTTTATTTTCTAAAATATGTTAAGTTAATCTCATTTTTTTTTTTTGTTACTTTTTATTATTTAATGTATTTACATTTATTTAAAGAGGGCGCCGGTAGCTCAGTGGTATGCGTGCTTGACTTCTGAGCTCAAGTTCGTGGGTTCGTAACCCGACCGAGGCCCTTAGTTTATTTTATCTGGGAGGTAAAATAAACATAAGCACGCCGTCCTTTGGATGAGACGTTAAGCGATGGTCCCGAGCCTGTACGATGACAGGTACTCGTTAAAGACCCCTACCCTAGATGAATAAAAATTTAGGGTAGGCAAAATTTAGGACTCCCACAGTAGAGTCGGGCTCATGTCCACCAGAGTGACGAAAGAGCGCTCTGGTAGTAGGCGATATGACCTCGTTGTTAAAGCCCGGGCATGAGTCATAAAACCTAACCTAACCTAACCATTTATTTAAATCGTTGTTGCCTTTATATTTTATGACTGTTACTAACATAACCTGTTGTTTAAGGATGGTTTCTTTTGTAGACAGCATGACGATGAGGGCAACCTCGAAAGCCGGCTAGCTAATACAAATAAAAATTTGTGAGAGGTCAGACTATATCATATTTGACAACCTGTGAAATAATCACACTCACTACATCAGCCATCTTATACTAATAATGAACAGTTGAATTACATAAGGACTTCTCAATCCTCGTACGAAATGTTGTGTCTAAACATTCATTATAATATTAAAATATCGATAATTATCGATAGTCACGAGCTGTATTATATTCTCGTTAAAGACCTCTCTGAATGAACCTTGGTAGGCTCGGACTCATGTCCACCAGAGCGACGAAAGAGCGCTCTGGTAGTAGGCGATATGACCTCATAGTTAAAGCTTGGGTAAGAGACACAATAACTATCTAAAATTAATGGCATTTAGAAAAAAGTTTTAAAACCAATTTGTTTAGAAGTATTTGTGAAAACGGTTAGTCCTATCGAAATATTGGTTGTTACAAAAAATTTCCCTATTATATTCCAATAGATGTCAACTTAGATTTGAGATACGCCCAATACGTTCAACGTTATAGCGGCAGTTTCGCGAAATAGGTACTGTCCTTATAGGATTTTAAATTCAAATATTAAATTTCATGTCGATACATTTATTACATCGGCGGTTTATGGAGTTTTTAGTCCTCCTCTAATCTCCCCCTTCCCTTCGGCCGATTTAGCTCAAAATTGAGAGGTATCGTCCTTATGTGGTTTTGAATTTACATATATATTTTCATGTCGATACACTCATTCTATCGGAAGTTATTATGTTCACAGACAGACATTTTTTTTTCTTTTATTTTCGGGAACATAAGGTCGAAAAACAAAAATGAAATTCCATTGAAAACTCAGTTTCGAATTTCTGACCGATTACATAACTAAGTTCGAAAAGAGAATAGACGAATGTATGTTGTTAAAAAGAAAACCCTGCTTTAGTTCACAAGAATATATAGAGCAGAGATGGCGCATAGATCAGCCTGATGGATGTGTTTGTATATTGGCACTCGAACCTTCCCAACTTGTCTTTGCTCCTTTATTAGTTCACTAATAGTCACTTTCTCTCTCTATCTCTCTCATCCAATTTCTGTTACTCTTACTCCCAGTTTCTCTTTTCGTTCCTCTAACCTACTGATTTTCTCTTTCTCATTCTCTTATTTTTACATATCCTCTTTCCCTTTCTCTTTCCATCCTCTCACCCAATACCTCTTTTTCTCTCTTTGTTCCTCTCACCTATACCTGATCTCTCACTTCTTTCCGTTTCTTCCTCACCTTGTATCATCCTCTTTCTCACTTCTTTCCTCTCAAACTCTACTTCACTTTCTATCTCCGTCCCTCTCACCCAATACCTCTTTTTCTCTCATTGTTCCTCTCACCTATACCTGATCTCTCACCTCTTTCCGTTTCTTCCTCACCTTGTATCATCCTCTTTCTCACTTCTTTCCTCTCAAACTCTACTTCACTTTCTCTCTCCATCTCTCTCACCCAATACCTATTTTTCTCTCTTTGTTCCTCTCACCTCATACCTGATCTCTCACCTCTTTCCGTTTCTTCCTCACCTAGTATCATCCTCTTTTTTACTTCTTTCCTCTCAAACTCTACTTCACTTTCTTTCTCCATCCCTCTCACCCAATACCTATTTTTCTCTCTTTGTTCCTCTCACCTCACACCTGATCTCTCATCTCTTTCCTTGTCTTTCTCACCTAGTATCATTCTCTTTCTCACTTCTTTCCTCTCTAACTCCACTTCACTTTCTCTCTCCATCCCTCTCGTCCAGTACTCCTTACCTTACTTTTTCTTTGAACAAACCTATTTATCTGTTGCTTAAGTCTGATATATTTTGCCAAGGCCCAATTTTTTGCCAAATATTCAGTTTGACTTTACCTGTCGACACGGATACTTGACAAATGAGACAAAACTCCGGAATGGCCCGGTTTGGAGTTGGGTCACCGTCAGAGGAATAGCAATGACCCATTTGTTATTCAGGAGAAGAAAATGTGAAGTGAATTAATTTTAAGGGAGTCTCTTTAGTGAGGGAATAAAAAAGCAAGGGTTAATCTCTAAAAATGCCAATGGCAGCTGAATTAACTTTTTTTTAAAAGCAATTTTGAACTGGAATGCAGATGAATATACGAGAAAAATTAAGCACGTTTTAGTAATGGATATCGATTAGGTGTAACGTTCTGTAAAATTTTGGGTGCTGTCTACCGAATAATAATTTCTCAAAATTATTAGCATGAAGAGTTTTCATCGATGAGATGGAGGTCCAATGTAGTACATTGACCATATTACACATTTCAAAAGAATAACCATATTTAAAAAATGAATTAATCAATTAAATTGTTGTTCTTCTTCCAAAATCTACCGAGCATCAAGACTAAAAATCAATAGTTGTCATAGGGGCTTCAGAATCTTGTTTACTAAATTTCATGTCGATATATTGATTACATCGACAGTTATTGCCACCCGCTTCCACGGTTCCATATTTTCACAAGCTTCCCGATAAATTGAAAGTCTTTAGCGCTCTTACGTAAGTTTTCGCTCTCCCTCTAAAATGTTGATCTCTTTATTTGCTGTTTTTGCGCCTTTGAAGGTCCTTCGACCTCCAAATTTGAGGCTACAACCCGATCCACACGTAAGTTTCGGTGCTACGTCTATACGTGGTTCTAGACCACTAATAAAGAGTTTGAAAGATTATAGAGAGAGCAGAAACTTACTTGTGAGTCGCCTCAAATTCAGGGATCGAAGGACAAGACGAAAAATGAAAAATTGACGTTTAGGGGTCCAGAAAATAATGATCTCGAAAGTTTAGAAGGAGAGCAGAAACCTACGTTAAATTTGGGGGTAGCCTATGTATCCCAGAAAAACACATTAAGGGTACCTATACACGATCGGGATTTCCTCAAGGTTCGACCTGAACAATCCAAGCCTTGAGGGATACCCAACGTGTATGGCGGCGTCCCTTGAGGCCGTAATGGATGGGAAAGGCCAAAAATCCCGCTCAAAAATCAATTCTTTTTCCGCCTTGAGGCCGGATTTTACCTGTCTCAGAACTTAATTTATACATATGTACGAGACTTGCTTGTGGCAAGTGAGTTCAAAACACTACCATGATAGAAATAGAAAGGAGGTCGCGTACGCGAAAATTGAAAGAAGTGGACGCAAAGCCCTTTTCCTTGAGGATTTCCTTGAGGAAAATCCTCTCCGTGTGTGGGCGAGGGTTCGGTACAGGAAATCCCCAAGGAAATCCTGGATGATTTTTCCTTGAGAATTTCCTGTACGTGTATGGGTACCCTAACGTAGCAATATCAGTAGAGAGGCTTCAACCAGATATGATGTTAGTCAATCATAAGAAAAGATGAAAATTTGTTCCGATTCTAACAAAAATAGTCGAGGAAGAAATATAGAATATAGGTGGTCTTGTGGCACCGATTCTTTATATTTTCTGAAAAAACAATACAGCAATGTCGGTAATAATAGGCTTCAACCAGATACGATGATAGTAATGCTGTAAGTCGGTTCCGGGTGAACTCCTGGGGATTGCGGAACTATATCAATTTTCAGGTGACAGGTTCTCGGTTCCAATATCGGAATTGGGTGCAAGGTTCCAAAGCCGGACCCCCGTCCACGGTTCTAGATTCTGAATTTCCGACTACACCCCAAGTTTCCGTGCTACGTCTAAACCTAGTTCTATACTATAGATCCTAAAACTGAACTAACGGATGCATAACAAGCCCTTCCATCTCAGAGTTGGAGACCCTTAGGTAACTAGGTCGAATGGAGCAGATTTGAGGGATGGTAAAAAAGGCAAGGGTGAGGGGTGTCCCTTTGTTTTGCATAACGAGTTTGTGTTGCCAATTTATTCAGTTTACCTTACACCCTCTGTCCAAGGGAGGATTCTCGTACTGGAATAGGTTTACTTAACAAATTTGTAGCCAAGGTTCTACTTGTTTACCACCTGTTCGGATCTCGAACCTCTTCAACAGTTATTTTTTATTTCCCCATTTACATGTGGTACTGAGGAGTTTCTTAAGCACGCCGTCCTTCGGATAGGACGTTAAGCGAAGGTCCCGAGCCTGTACGATGTCAGGTACTCGTTATGAGCCCTCTAGATGAATAAAAATTTAGACTAGGCAAAATTAGAGTCGGGCTCATGTTCAACAGAGTGACGAAAGAGCGCTCTCATTGTAGGCTACATGACCATGTAGTTAAAGCCCGGGCTTGAGTCATAATAACTAACTATAACCGGTATCTTATAAAATGTACTTAGGACCCGAAATCCAATTTTCGTCTGATTTCGGCCAAAATGTGCCAGGGCTTTAACACATGAGCCCGACTCTATGTAGGGAGTTCTAAATTCTGCCTACTCAGGTTTTGTTACCTAGGGTAGGGGTCTTTAACCTTTTTTTATATACAGTAGACTCTCCCTTATCCGGCGTTGCCGGGACCGACGTAACGCCGGATAACAGAAATTATCAATTAATGAGAAAAAAAATATCAATTAAAGCATAAAAAAAAGTGTTTTTAGGTGAGCTAAGGAATAAAACATATATTTTGTTGAAAACATTTTAAAATATATTTTGAAATCTGCGTTTAATTACATACATATTTAAAACAAAATCTAAAATTCTAAATATATTATTTGTTAAAAAAATAATTAATTTTCTTTGGTTTCGCTAACGCAACACTGTTCCGTGCTGCATAGTCCCACCACTTGTTTAGTGTTAAGACGTCTGAAAAAGTGGAGGATGGTTGTCGTTCAACCTAATGAAGTGCTTTCTCTAAGGCCTCCTTACCTTCTTTGTGTGTCATATCATCAATTGCTTCATCTTCATTATTTTTAGAAATGTTTGATTTTCAACTATGTATTTATTATAATTTATTTATAGAATATTAGTGAAGTAATATAATATTGTATTAGCGTTCCCCTTCATTATAAATACAATGTACATATGTATGAATGTACAATAAAAATACAAAAAAGATTCGTGAGTTACGGAATTATTATGTGCTCGTAAATACACGTGGCTCAGATAATTGATAATCTAATAATTGAATGTTAATTTTAGTTTAACTTTGATATTATTTTGCGAGCGCTGAATAAGGGAGCGCGCCGGTTAACAGAACGCCGGATAAGGGAGAGTGTATATATATATATATATGACAGAAGATAATCAATGTGTGAGGTAAGAGGTATGAGGGCTGGTATGGCAGACGGATGTGTACTCAGGGCTAGCCGAGCCCGACCTGATTGGGATGAGGGTCGACCCTAGGAAGACAGTGTGGGTCATCTCGTTAGATAGTTTCTTGTATCTTCCCTAACAAGACTCCTTCCTTATCGTCTCCATACAATTGTTACCTTTGTATTCGGTCCAGAGCATCGAATTACCTCTGATGGTCGTCCCTTTTAAAGATTTTCTGTAGCTTGTTCAGGAAATACAATGTATATCCAACCTTGCTCCGCAGATATTAGATTGAATGCCCAGCGTGTTCCACATTCCAACCAACTTTTTTAATGCTCTTCCCCAGTTGTTGAAACCAATAAATACAATTTAAAAAAAAATTAAATTAAAAAACAAGGTTTGCTAATAGAGTAAAATATGGCATTGTCAAAAATGCGCGACTACCTACTGACTGCACTCATTTATAGCTCTCACTGCGCTACTGAGGAGGTCTCTATTGAAAATAGGATTTCGTGAGATCTTTAATCAAAAATAAGTTGAAAAACAAAAATGAAGCATCTACTTTGATTCTTAGGATATTGGATTGAAAGTATTGGTTCCTCTTGATGTTTGATGACTTGGATCAAAACACTTCAAAACCAAATAGTCTAACCTAAGTCATGGGAACCAACATTTTTATTTAGGAGGATGAATTGAATTAATGATGTAGAGCAGTAACTTACGAAACCCGACTACTCTGGTCTACACAGAACTTATATCAGTCTGAAAGGACAGTTATGAAACCCGACTACTCTGGTCTGCACAGAACTTATATCCGTCTGAAAGGACAGTTAAGAAACCCGACTACTCTGGTCTGTACAGAACTTATATCAGTCTGAAAGGACAGTTACGAAACCCGACTCCTCCTCTGGTCTGTACAGAACTTATATCAGTCTGAAAGGACAGTTACGCCTCCCTAGGGAGTAAACATATAACTTTTAGTGACTCGGATATATAGCTGTTCTCCAGTTTCTCCAGGAACGCGGGAGAATGAAATATGCAGGTTTCCATCAGGGAACTGTAAGTACTCCACTTATTTTTTTTTTCAGTTTAATCTGAACATGGAGATAGATTTTTTTTCACCCTCTTTCTATATTCTGTACGATTAGAAAAAAATAAGTTTTTGCTGTCTTCAAAACCATTTGACCATTTGGGCTAAAAATTAATAGATGACTTATATAGTGGATTCTAAATCTCCATACTAAATTTTTTGTCAATATATTACATTGGTCGCGACTTCCGCATCCGATTCCACTCTTCCCTCTGGCCAATTCATCGGAAAATTAATGGGTTCAATTCTTATCGGGTTATGAATTCACCTATGAAATTTCATGCTGATACATTCCTTACAACAACAATTATTTTTTTAAAGTTTTTTTAAGTGCTCCCGACCCGAATGACTCCCTTCCATTAGGGTGATTTGGCTGATAATCAATAGGTATCGTCCTTATAGAGTTTTAGCGTTATTTATTTATTTTTTTTTTCATTTTTAGAATAGGTTCCGACCCCTATTATATATTATATATATATTTGGAATTAGGGGTCGGAAAACATGAAATTCCGTTGAAAACTGACATCGTATTTCGGTTCGGTTACTTATCTTCCCATACCTATACTTTTTGTAAATAATTTCTTTAGTCCTGAGGCAAATTTTATATATACGTATATATATATATATGTATATTAAATTCAATGTTCAGTTTTCGACCGGAAACGGTCGAATTTCACGAAAATTTCAGGTCCAAATGCAAAGACAAAAAAACACATGTTCAATATTTTTTCAAAAGCTATTTAACGACACCAATATTGACCCCCCCCCCCCCCACACCACACCCTGTGGGTGAGGCAGGGGGCAACTTTGGAAAGTTAAATGAGAACCCCTATTTTTTATTGCAGGGTTTCTTGCATCAAAATACGTAAGTTTTGTTCGAAACATTTTTCGAAATTATTGATGAAAAGTACTCAAATTTCGAAAATTAAATTTTCTAAAAACAAAATCGCAGATACGCCGTTCGGTATGAATAATTCATGATTGTAGGGTTGAAAAAAAACACGTGTCCAATATTTTTCTAAAAGCTATCCAATGTCACCAATATTGAAAGTACTGTGGGTGGGGCAGGGGGCAGCTTTGGAAGTTAAACGGGATTAGATAATGTAGACAAAACATGATGTTATAAAGTAAGATTGGGACACGTCAAGTAGTTGAAGGGCATCAGTTTGAACGTCTTATTAATTAAGGAACCCGCCGTTATTACCTACCTGGTGAAAGGCAAGGGGCCTCACCTTAAACAAGCACCCCGACGGTGAGAGGCAAGGGCCTCACCTTAAGAGGTTTTTCCTCTTGAAATCGGGAAAAAACCTTATCATTACGTTTATGACATGATCTGATGCAAATCGAGAGAAATGTTTCGAACAAAACTTACGTATTTTGATGCAAGAAACCCGAATCTGCAATAAAAAATAGGGGTTCTCGTTTAACTTTTTAAAGTTGCCCCCTGCCCCACCCACAGGGGGTGGGGTGGGGGGTCGATATTGGTGTCGTTAAATAGCTTTTGAAAAAATATTGGACATGTGTTTTTTGCTTTTGCATTCGGACCTGAAATTTTCGTGAAATTGGACCGTTTCCATACTTTTTGGACACCCTGTATAATCTAGGAAACTGTAGAAACAATTTACAAAGGTTAAAAAATGACAGTATTTTTTTTAGAGATTATGAAAAATATGAACAAAAACGGAAGTATACTTGGAAAGGTTTTCGAAAAGGGGGTTGATTATGAATATAAGGATACATGTTTTAGCGCATTAACGTCGGATTATCATGCAATTTCACATGTAGTATTCTTACAAACCAATTGAAAAAGAGGATGTGTGACGTCTCAAAATTTTTAACGGAAGAGGGGGTTGTGAGGGAAGGCTAAGCATATAAATAGTGCTAGCTCATTAACGGATGGTCGGATCGTGATGAAATTTCACATGTAGTATTCTTAAAAGCCAAATTAAAAAATAGGCTATGTGGTGTCCTTAAATTTTGAACTGGAGGGGGTGTTGTGGGGGGCCTTATTATAAATATAGTGCCAGCTAATTAACGGATGGTCTGATTGTCATAGAATTTCACATGCATATATATATATTAAATTCTATGTTCAGTTTGCAACAGAATTTTATGTTTTCCTAATTCCAAATATATATAATATATATATTATATATAATCTAGGAAACTGTAGAAACAATTTACAAAGGTCGAAAAATGACAGTATTTTTTTAGAGATTGTGAATATTATGAACAAAAACGGACATATACTTGGAAAGGTTTTCGAAAAGGTGGTTGATTATGGATATAAATTGTGACTCATGCCCGGGCTTTAACGATAAGATACATATCGCCATGAGCCCTTTTCTACTCTGGGGGAACCCAGGTTTATTCATTTAGAAGAGAGGTCATTACAGACTTACATTCCAGAAAAAAAAAAACTTAAGAGGATGATCGGGTATCGAACCCGAGAGCTTTAGCTCAGTAGCCAAGGACTCTACCTCTGAGCTACTTCAAGTACCTTTACACATGTTTTTTGTTGTAATGTTACTATTAGTTTTTTTGTTTATTGTTACACGGCGCTCTCTCGCGAATTAGGTTATGCTGGACTGGTTACTGATTAGTTTAGCTGTTTATTTGCACTCTGTGTATTAGCACAGTGATATCAGAGATTGTGTAAATAGCTCAAGTGTTCCAGTGATAAAAGATGTTGTGTTTATTTGTACTAAAATCATAAATCACGTCTTTATTTCATAGTTAACTAATTTGGAACATGTCAAGTTAAGTATTTCAAATATGTATCTTTAAATCAAGTCTTCAGTGAATCATCGGCTGATTACTTCCCCGGTATGAATTAATCAATTATCTTTTCGCTCTCTCTCTCTCTCTCTGAGTCATCCGTATGGGATTTTGAGTTTGAATATAAAATTTCATGTAGTTCCCCCTCTGATCCCTTACTCCCCTTCGGCTGATTCCGCTAAACATTAATACAGGTCGACTTAACAGACCTTTAAATTGACATATAAAATTTCGTGTTAATATATTCATTACAACGGCAGTTATTAGAGTTGTTGTGTCTGCCTCCCACCAAAACATCCCTTCTTTTAGGGACCGACTTATCTGAAAATCAATTAGAATATTCTGGATGCACATATAAAATTTCGACATATGTACAAAATACTTATTCTATTTTGAATTCAAATATAAAATTTAATGTCGACACATCGGCCGATATAAGAATTTTGGTGTTATAAATAAAAACAACTGGGATTCAGAAGTCTCAATTTAATCCAGTTTTTAGCCTAAAGGGTCAATTTGATTTTGGAAAGAGAGCGAAAACGTAATTGATTGTTTCGTGCTGGGGAAGTGCATTGCCGGGGATTTACTGACGATTATTCTTTTTCTTTGGGCTTCCAAAAACTTGTAATTTGCTACCAGAGTTGAATGTATGTTATATGTTTTATACATAAAGTTATACCCACAAGTCTTTGATATACGCCGAAATCCAACCACATTGGGTCCCCATTTATATATATGTTAGGTTAGGTTTCATGACTCATGCCCGGGCTTTAACAACGAGGTCATATCGCCTACTACCAGAGCGCGGTGGACATGAGCCCGACTCTACTGTGGGAGTCCTAAATTTTGACTACTCTAAATTTTTATTCACCTAGGGCAGGGGTCTTTAACGAGTACCTGACATCGTACAGGCTCGGGACCATCGCTTAACGTCCCATTTGAACTACGGCGTGCTTAAGTTTACTTTACCTTCCTGATCAAATGAACTAAGGACCTCGGTCGGGTTTCGAACCCACGTTATTGAGCTCAGAAGACAAGCACGCATGTCACTGAGCTACCGGCGCTCTCTCACTCTCTCTCTCTATATAGAGTAGAACCTCTTTACGTCGAACCTCGATAAGTCGAAAACCTCCAAAACTCGAGAATAAAGTTTTGTTCCTTTTCCTTCAAGCCCCAAAACCTCCATTACTCGAAATCTGAACCCTCTATTAGTCGAAATAATCAGTGAGTCCCTACAAACCATTTTGGTACATATTTTCCCTCTATAACTCGAAAAAATAAATTGAACCTCTGTATCTCGAACATAGCAATGTTTTATTTTACAACCTTTACAACTCGATTATTTGAAACCTATTATCTCTATAGCTCGAAGAAAAATAAGTTAACGACTTTAAGAATTTGCCGACAATGTACACCATTGTTTCTTAGAAAACAATTTAGGAGTATACAATAAATAGGATTTCCAATTATCTAAATCAAAAAAAATTACGGACTTTTTTTAATACCTACATACGTATTTTTTATTTTAAGGATGTTTTGAAATAATGTTAATTTATAATAAATATAAATATGTTTGTTACCTCTGTAACTTGAATTTTTATTTATTTCACCTCTCTAACTCAAAATTAGTTAGAATGAATCTTAACCTCTACAAGTCGATTCAAAATCCGCCTGTCGAAATCCTCCATAAGTCGACAACTCTATAACTTTTTTGGCGTCTCCCTTGATGTTCGACTTATAGAGGTTCTACTATATATATATGGATGAATTTTGGTGTACCTGTACAAAGTCTTGAAGGTTTACCAAATGTATAAAACATATATTAATATATATATATATATATATATATATATTAATATATGTTTCATACATTTGGTAAACCTTCAAGACTTTGTACAGGTACACCAAAATTCAACCACATTGGACCCCCCTGAAAGGCATATATATGTATATTGAGGGGGGTCCAATGTGGTTGGATTTCGGCATATACAAAGACTTGAAGGTTAAGCAAATTGATATAAGAAATATACACTCAACTCTGGTCACAAATATACAATGTATAAAATGAATATCCTATATTGTTGAGGAAGGAAAATGAAATCTCATTATTCCTTCTCTTAAATTTCACATTATGATTCCATTTTCTGGCTATAAACTGAAATTTAGTAAAAGTATTTTATTTATTTTGGTAATAAAATCGATAATTGTATCAAGTTGGTTTATTGATCTCTTTTTGGTTTCAATTTAAACTTTAACTTGGTTTTCCAACTTTTAAAGAGAACTCTCCTTCCCTGAATTACAATGAGATAAAAATCTGAATCGGAAATAAATTACTTTTATTTTTTACTACCCCATCTATACAAGATATAGAGTTAGTTATGTAATCGATCTAGTTATGTCGAAGTCTAAAGTCGTAGACAATGTACTTCCCCAAAATGAACTAATCAATTACAATTAAGTTTTCCTTTCCCCTTCAAAACCAGTCGACCATTCGGGCTAATATTCCATAATTGAAAGGGACTTCTAAGTCCTGAATTGTTTTTTGATAAATTCAATACATCGGCAGTTATTAGGGTTTTTGAATTGAGCCCTGAACTCCTCTTTCCCTTCGGCAAATATCGTTGGAAATTTACAAATATGTACAAATATTCAAATATGAAATTTCATGTTGAAACATTCATTTCATCGAATCAAACTATAAATGCCAATATGTAACTAAATAAGTGAATAGAAGAACAAAAAAATAAAAAATAAAGAAATTAAAATTTTAGTAAAGCCATGAAAAATATGTATAAAATAGTATGATATGTATATATATTTATTTATAATTGTATGGGGCAGAAGAAATAATAATACATTATAAATGAATAGAAAGAATGAGATGTGGAAGAGAGGTTAGAAGATAAAACCCGAACGCTACATCTATATGTTCACAGCTTCCTTGATTCTATACCTATTGATTATTCTTAAACTAGATTCAATACTTCGAACAGCAAATAACTATTAAGATCACTTTATTTATTAATATAGGTTAGGTTAGGTTTCATGACTCATGCCCGGGCTTTAACTACGAAGTCATATCACCTACTACCAGAGCGCTCTTTCGTCACTCTGGTGGACATGAGCCCGACTCTACTATGGGAGTCCTAAATTTTGCCTATCCTAAATTTTTTATTCACATAGGGTAAGGGGTCTTTAACGAGTACCTGACATCGTACAGGCTCGGGACCATTGCTTAACGTCCCATTCGAAGGATGGCGTGCTTAAGTTTATTTTACTTCGCAGATGAAATAAACTAAGGGCCTCGGTCGGGTTTCGAACCCACGATCTTGAGATCGGAAGGCAAGCACGCATACCACTGAGCTACCTGCGCCCTCTAGTAACTATTACCTTATATCCTGAGTGAAAATTTTTTTACTGACACCAAAAGAAATAATATCTAAACAGAGACAACATCCCAGGCGAGAAGTATTAAAATTATATTATAAACCTCTGCTCGCTCAGGATGTTGTCTTTGTTTAGATATAATATTTGTATTGGTGTTAGTTAATAAATTTTCACTCAGGATAATATCCAAAAAACTATAAACAATTATAAATTAATTATAACCTTTATAATTGTTCATGGTTTTTTGTTTAAATATAATATTTTGTTTTATTTTGGTGTAAATTATTTAATGTTAATTATTGGTTTAGTCACATTTATGTCATGTATTTTTCTCATATCTAACATACATTAAAACTCAATAATAATAATTTATATATATGTACCATTTGGGAAAAACTAGGCAATTCCAAAATCACAGGTTTTCAGGGCAGCGCTTTGAAGTTTTCTGTTTTCAGTGTAAATCGAATTTTTTTGATAAATTATCTTTCCAACCGCCATTATTCTACAATTTCTCCATATTTTATTATGGAATGCATATATATTTAATTTTGTAATTTTATCATACATTTTTAGGACATATCTAAAATTGTACCCCCACTTATCTAGTTATTCACCCGAAATCAAAAGAATTTTCTATTTTACACCATCACTTACCTAGTTAATAAAATAAAATGATAGATAAAACACTTTTTTTGAACACTTATATTGTCTAATTCCACAAACATGTACTTAAATGTGTACCGGTTTCGGCTTACGCCATCGTCAGCACAATGTTCAACAATAATTCAGATATTTGCCAGGCATACATATTTATGTTAACCTAAGAGTGCTGACGATGGGGTAAGACGAAACCGGTACACATTTAAGTATATGACATATATATATACATTGTATAAGTGTATAATTATAAGCATTTAAGTATATGACATATATATACATTGTATAAGTGTTCAAAAAAAGTGTTTTATCTATCATTTAATTTTATTCATTAGTATTTCCACTATATCAACACAGAACGCAAAAAATGTATTCGGACACTTACCTAGTTATTCACGTACTTATCTAGTTTTTGCCAATGAAAGAAGCGTTTCAGAACTGCATAACGGTAATTATCTCTTCACGGCATCTGGGCAAATGTTTGTATAAGCAAGATAAATACGTTTAACCAATTTTAGGGCACGAACGCGATTTTGATAAAAATAGATAAATGCAATTGTATAAATCCATAAGTAAATCTCCGAGTTGTCTAAAAATGCCCAATGCGTTTCCAAGGATACCATTGACATTACGACTTGCATACTTTTACACGATGTGTAGGACACCAATATGGGTTGCCCAGAGTATTTATCTAATTTTCAGCACTTAGTGCTCAGGATTGCTGTTGATTCATCGTAGCATTTTTTTCATTTTTATATAATAAATTTCTCTCTCTACCCCCCCCCCCCTTCGTTTAGGGCCCCCAAAAGTGTAGATCCACTAAAATTTATAGTAACACTATTGCAATTGTGTCAGATACAGGGTCTTGTCAGATTCTGAGTTAGACAATTTTAGAGTCTAAAGTCACTGTTGATGTTGATGACTAGTGCTATGGAGCTTCAGGTAATTGGGACAGACTGTTCCTTTCTTTGCTTCTCCTAATTGGGCTGCATGTTTCCATTTCTCATAACAATCACAGAGTTACTCTGTCCTTTTTATTTTTCAAATTCTAGTTATTTGGCGACTTAATATGGTCTCACATTATCATTTTTATCTATGAGCTTGAGCACGCAGTCCTTCGGATGAGACGTTAAACGATGGTCCCGAGCTTCAGGTGAATCACCTGTTATGAACTTCCCCAGAATGAATTAATAAATTAACGTTTTGCTCCCACCTAATATTCCAGCGCTAATATTCAACACTGGGGTATTTCTGGGCAGGGAAAATCGAAAAGTATCAAGCTTATTTCGTTTGGATACAAATACAAAATGTTATCGTGAGATATCGTGTTTGTAGACACTCACACATATACACATAGACATTTTTGAAATCAGTCGATTGGAAACATGAAATTTTACATAACTTCCACTATACATTGTGCAGCCGGGAAAGTGGAAAAAAAAAGTATGGCGTGTTCTGTGGTAATTAAAAATAGTTCAAGTGTTAATCTTAAAAAAATTGTAAATAAATAAAAATATAAATAATAATTGAATTAAGAATAATTAAATAAACAATTGGTTACCACATTTCCTGTAGAAATTGTATCTCTTTTCATTAACTAAATTTTGATTTCTACAGTATTTTTTAGAAAAGGGCCCTAAAAAAGTATCAAAAGTTCAAGACGTGCAATTTTGAAGAAAGTGCTCGTATTTAAAAAAAAATTAAATTAACAAACTTTTCATTTGGATTTTTAAAATGATACCATCTTGTTTTCTAAATTTTGCAAAAATATAAATCTAATCCAAAGATTTTCAAATTATCTTACTGGGCCAACAGGAAAAATGAATAGAATAGAATTTACGAGAACAAATAATTTGGATTTATTTTCTTAAATCATCTACATTATTTAATAAAAAAAAACTTAAACATTGAAACAAACAAAAATCAAAGGAAAAAAATCTTACAAACTAAATTCTTAACACTATTTCAATATTTTTTCTGTTTTGTAATTTTTTGGCCATTCTTTAAATTTGTTATATATTTCTGGGCATATATCCTGTACATATAAACGAACAACAGTACCTTCTTTGCGAATCAATTTCACCGTCAATTCACTTCTATTTAGTTCATCACAACTTAAGCCTAAACACCACACTCTCCATGTTCACTCAGACCGTCTCCATTGACTCAAACCTCGACCCTACTCTACACACACTAAAAAAACAGCTGATGACCGTGTTTTTTTTTTACTCATTTGTTTTAAAAGAAATTGTTTCTTATTATTTATTTACTAGCAGTAATACCCGGCGTTGCCCGGGGAACTTTGACTTTTCTCCCAATATCTCCTATAAGGCTATTCAGTTCCTCGACAGTACATTCATGATGTTATAATTTTCAATTATTCATACGGAATAAGGCTTATAGTCCTTCAATTGTAGTAACGCTAGCTTTGGAGCTAAAACTAATTTATTCAAAAAGATTTCTCATTAATCGTTGCAATGGTTTTCGAGTTACAAAGATTGCGTGAGTGGATGCTGGGATGGACCAGGGGTTGATTAAAAAATAGAACTTAACCTTCCGGTAGATAAAACTTATCTATTCAAAAAGATTCCTCATTAATCATTGCAGTGGTTTTTGAGTTACAAAGATTGTGTGGGTGGATGCTGGGATGGACCAGATATTAAGGTACTAATACGCCTATAACCTTCCACAGACGATGACGAACAAATTAAAAAAAAAAAATTAATCAAATCCATCAAGCCGTTCGTGAGTTATAGCGGTACAACGCACAGACATTTTCAGCTTTATATATATGATTAATTAAGTTTCTTTTTATAGAAAATAAATATAATTAATTTTTTTAATTTAATAATTTTTGAATTTAAGGGGTCAAAAAACATGACATTTCTGACTGATTACATAACTTGTCCTATACTTTGTATAACTGGGTAAATAAAAACATACAGACAGACTAAGACAGATTTTATACCTACTTAGATATTAGAAACGAGAGGTCTCCCCACTGTTGGTTGGATCCTCGCGTGTTTGTCATCTCATTTTTCTGTTCTCAGGGTGTGATTTATCTGACGGCTGACAAAGATGGACATATCCTGGGAAGTTTGCGTGCTACAAGACATAGTCGTCAGAGCTTGCAAAGCTAATAACCATCAACGGTAGCAGAAGCACCAGCTGAAACTGAATTAGGTTTATGAGAGTGTGGAGTGTAGATGAGAGAAGAATTGCCATATTGACATTGTTTTCAGGAAGATGAATAAGTCCAAGCACGCCATTCTGTTTATTTTCCACACCAATAAGATGTATAGAGCAAGTTATGTAATATATTTTTCCAACAGCGGCAACATCGTGGATTGTAAACTCGGCTTGTAAAGGAAATTATTGTTAACTGTAAAATAAATATTGTTCTTTTTGTAAAATAATGATTCTAATTCTTATCTGGTTCGTTTCGTGGGTTCACCAAGGGCCCTTTTCGAAAAGGGTCCTAAAAAAGTATCAAAGATCAAGACAAAAAAAAATTTTAATTAACAAACTTTTCATTTGGATTTCTAAAGAGATCTTGCCTTCTAAATTTTACAAAAATATAGAATCTAATGTAGATGTTGATTAGCGACTGTAGATTCTAATTGTAGGAATATTGAGGGTCAGTCAAAGATGGAAAAAAAACACTATTCAGATGCCAACGTTTCGATATATTTTATATCATCATCAGGGCCTACGAACATGGGGGGGAAATCAAGATTAGAATCAAAAATAAACAAAAAAAAAAAAAATTTTTTGTTGATAAACATTACTGAACGTTAAAAATAACTTTTTATAGTGTTATTTTTAACTTGTTATAGTGTATTTTTAACGTTCAGTAATGTTTATCAACAAAAAAATTTTTTTTTGTTTATTTTTTTTTATTCTAATCTTGATTTCCCCCCCATGTTTGTTGGGCCTGATGATGATATAAAATATATCGAAACGTTGGCATCTGAATAGTGTTTTTTTTCCATCTTTGACTGACCCTCAATATTCCTACAAATAAAATCTAATCCAAAGGTTTTCAAATAATTTTACTGGTCCAACAGGGAATGAATAGAAAAGATTTTTCGAGAACAAATATTGGATTTATTTTCTTAAATCTACATTATTAAAATTAAAAACTCAACATTGAAACAAACAAAAATCAAAAGATAAATCTTAAAAACTAAATCCTTAACACTAATTCAATTTTTTTTTTGTTTTATATTTTTGGCCATTTTTTTAAATTTAAGTTATATATTTCTGGGCATATATCTTGTACATATAAACAAACAACAATACCTTCCTTTAGGATCAATTTCACTGTCAATTCACTTCTATTTAGTTCATCACAATTTGAACCTAAACAACACTGTCCATCTTCACTCAGACCGTCGCCATTGAACCCCGACCTCGAACTCGTCTCTCTACACACTAATTAAAACAGCTGATGGTCGTGTTTTGTTTTTTTACTTACTTGTTTTTAAAAGAAATGGTTTCTTATTATTTATTTACTAATTCAGTTTCTTTTTATAGAAAAATAAATATAATTATTTTTTTTTAATTATTAATAATTTAATGTGTGTATTCTTTTTATACATCACAGCTGCTCTTCGAATTTCTTAATTTTTCTACTGACTATCTCTCAAAACAATTGGGAGTTCCTCCAACGCATCTTCCTCTAGCATGGTGACCGGCTAAGTCCTAGCTCTGCGAGGTACGTCCACGCTCTGCGAATGCGTCTGATTCTCAAGTGCGATCCTCCCTCTTTGAAGGTTATTAAAAACCCTACTTATTTAATACAAATTCACGTTCTTGCTTTTCTCCTTTTCGTTTTCGGATTATCATTGTATCCATCAATTCTTATTCTGTCTTCATAGTCCTTCTGACCTTTGGTATTCCGGTGAGAACAATTTGGAATTTTTAACTAATTATATAACTTCCCCTATACTATTGATTTTAGTCAAAACACTCAAGGAATAGGAAATAGATTTAAATACAAAACCACACAAAAATGACACAGCGAAATGGGCTGAAGGAATAACCCCTTATCCCCCGATCAAAGGGGCAGGGCTCAACTCAAAAACCCTATCAATTGCCCTTTGTATTGAATTTATCGATACGAAATTTAGAATGAAGATTCGGATACATGTCATGGAACTTCTCATTCCGTTTGATCCATTTTGCAGTTCTTTCATATTTTATTAAGCATTTTTGCAATCCCTATCATCGATCTAAACTTCGATCGTATCGAATCTATCAATATTTTCCCAACCGAACATAATGCTAGTAGAGTGGTGAACCTACCACTTTTCAATGAGCTGTATAAACCCAGGGACCTAAGTACCCAATGATGTCCCTTTCTTGTTAGTTCTCCTAGGGAAGTAATAAAGGATAATTTGATTGATTTACTTGAGTTGATTCAAAATATCCTAGTGAGAGGAATGTCTGGTTGAGGTTGTGTGTTGCAATAAGAGTAGAAAAGGAGACACTTGGGGAACAAGTTGGTCTGTTCCCTGTTTGCTGTTTGCTTGGGGCCCTGGAGTTCTGGAAATTCATTATGGCTCTTTCTCTTCAAAACAAATCTCTATTCATCAGCTCAAACAACATTTGACTCACAAAACCAACAAAACCCCATACTCAACTGAATGAAAAGTTTCAAACAAAGGATATTGTTACGAATTCAATCGATTTCTCTTATCAGTGGGTTATTTCATGTATTCACTTGTAATCCTTCTATGACCGTGAACATGTTCCATGTTGTAATCTTTTTATTCGAATCTGCTCAGACTCATTGCTGAAATGGGTTTTGGGACCTTTAAATACTGCTGAAAACTCGATCTCGGATTTTCGCACGAATACAATTACCACGTTTCCATGGCACTTCAAAACATTTTTGAAAAATAATTTTGGTTAAAACCAAAAGTGTGTCCATGATGAGTTTTACAAACTGTTTTCAAAACAGAAAGGTATAAACTCTTTGCCCTGTTATCTCGAATAGGTTATGCTACTTGTTTGTTCTATTTTCGTTTTGTTTGTGCTTATTTTGTTTCAAAAAGTATATTAATCTATTTTTTATAGTTTTAACTATTTTTTATAGTATAAATAATTATAATTGGTTTATAATTTTTGTAATGGAACGGTCAAATGTACGTACGTGGTTGCTGCGCATGCCTCAAAACTGTTTTTAACTTACTCCCGTTTCCATAGTATTTTTTCAAAACAGTTTTCAACTCAAAACTAAAAATTTCCTGTCTTAACCTTGAACCAAAACTGTTTCCATCGGGTTTTGAAAACCAGTTGAAAAACAGTTTTGAAGTGCCATGGAAACGTAGTAAATACTTCCTTATGCTATAACATCAACATGATATTCAAAGGTTATATTAATATTGGGTTGTGAAGATAGAAAACATCAAAACTTTTGGAAAACCTGAATGAGGCTCATTAGGGTCTTAACTTATTTCATGTAGGTCGAAAGTTTATTTCTGTTACTTCAAGAGAATAATAATAATAATAATATGTAGAGAAAAGTTAGTTGGGGTGAAGAAAAGTCTATAAGACAAATAGACCATAATTAGACATCTTGCAAGGGTAGTTATGTTCATTGGTAAGTTATAAAATTTATAGCTTAAATTAAATATGAAAGGAAAAAATGCCCTCGGTGTATATTTTTATGGAATTTAGTAGTGTGATGTATAAATATGTACAATGTGATGTAAAAAATGTACACACATTAACATTAATAATCTATTATAGAATCAAGCTATTATAGAGGGCGCCGGTAGCTCAGTGGTAAGCGTGCTTGTCTTCTGAGCTCAAGAACGTGGGTTCGAAACCCGACCGAGGCCTTTAGTTTATTTTATCTGGGAGGTAAAATAAACTTAAGCACGCCGTCCTTCGGAATGGGACTTTAAGCGATGGTCCCCGAGCCTGTACAATGTCAGGTACTCGTTAAAGACCCCTACCCTAGATGAATAAAAATTTAGGGGAAGGCAAAATTTAGGACTCCCACAGTAGAGTCGGGCTCATGTCCACCAGAGTGACAAAAGAGCGCTCTGGTAGTAGGCGATATGACCTCGTTGTTAAAGTCCGGGCATGAGTCATAAAACCTAACCTAACCTTATAGAATCAATTATTATTATTTGTATAAAAACAGCTGTTTGGAGTAAAGTAAATTAAATAGTGTATATTTATACAAAGATGGACTAGTCGCATTTTGTTTTAAAACGAAATGTGAACAACCAATGAATGGAGACAAATGTCGACGATCAGCTGTTTTAAATAGTGTGAAACATTTTAAGTTGAGATGTAGGAGTGAAAATTATAACATTGGAAGTACGTAGAAGAGAAAAGGTACTTTATATTTATATCTATATATGCCCAAAATATAAAAGAATTAGAAATAGTAGCCACTATAAAAAGGAGACTAAAGTAGATGTAGAAATTAGTTTGTAAGATTTTTTTTTATTGTAATTTGATTTTTTTTTTATTTTGTATTGTTATTTATACGTGCACTTTCTTCAAAATTGCACGTCTTGAACTTTCGATATTTTTTAAGGCCTTTTTCGGAAATTGCTGTGGAAATCAAAATTTAGTAGAAGACCAGCTATAATTTCGACAGGAAATGTGGTAATATTTATTATTCATTCTTTTTGTTTTAATTATTATTAATTTTATTTATTTAATTATTATTTATATATTTATTTTTATTTAACAACATTTATTATTAATTATCACAGTAGATTGGTTTAAGAGGGAAAACGAAAACCGTATTTAATATCTATATATATTTATCTCATCAGTAAAGATGTTGAAAAAATCCTCAACTCCAAGAACAACTTATATTATAGAAATATGTGCTCTTTTGGTTCTGTGAGTTGCCATATGTTATTTAATTGTCATATTAATAAAAGAGGACGCCGGTAGCTCAGTGGTAAGCGTGCTTGACTTCTCAGCTCAAGGTCGTGGGTTCGTAGCCCGACCGAGGCCCTTAGTTTATTTTATCTGGGAGGTAAAATAAACTTAAGCACGCCGTCCTTCGGAAGGGACGTTAAGCGATGGTCCCGAGCCTGTACGATGTCAGGTACTCGTTAAAGACCCCTACCCTAGATGAATAAAAATTTAGGGTAGGCAAAATTTAGGACTCCCACAGTAGAGTCGGGCTCATGTCCACCAGAGTGACGAAAGAGCGCTCTGGTAGTAGGCGATATGACCTCGTAGTTAAAGCCCGGGCATGAGTCATAAAACCTAACCTAACCTATTAATAAAATTAGAGCAGTAGGTCAGTTACGTTTGGTTTCTAAACACCATACCAGTTTGTATATAAATAAAGAAAAAATTATTTTTGAAAAGGATCAATGTAGATGTTGTTCCAGAGAACTCAAAGAAGGTATTGTTCATTTTTTATTAAACTGTCCTTTGTATAATAATATTAGAGAAAGATATTTATCTAAATATATTAAAAACTCTGATGAAGATGAAAGTAATATAATTAGAATATTAGAGATTGTTTCTATGGAGCAAATTAATGATGTCTATTACTATATTCTAAATGCTATTAACTTAAAAAAACAAACATTATAAAAAAAAAAGATAATGGGAAATGAATTTTAAAGTTGGATTTCTCATATTAAGTTTTTGTTAAATATTTATTATTTACAGTTTAAGTACAAAGTGGTTTGACTTAATGTTTATTAGTTTGGTTTTTTTTTTTTTTTATTTTATTTTTTTTATTTAAAGTTATTATCATATGTATATGTGTATGTATGTATAAAAAAGTGTATATTTTTCTGTTTTTCATATATAAGTAAATGTGCGCATTTATTTTTTAATATTTAGATATTTAGAAAATTTATTAAGTGTGAAATTCTTACTTTATTATAATATAAAATGTATATTCAAATTGTAACCCAACTCGCTACAATAAGCCTTAATAGGCTTCAATGTAGTAATAAATAAATAAAATATATATATATATATTTTGTCCAGACTGCAAGAAGATGCTCGCAGTTACTGAAGGTGATGTTATTTTCCTTACAAATACCATAATATATATGCATATATGTATTTATGTTAATTGAATATGTAAATAATGCAAATAAAATATTATAAAATATATCATTTATTTTTCTCACGAAGTCACACTAAACGCCAGTCTATAACGAAACCACCTCACGTTCTACGGGTGAAGAGATGTATTTCGGTTCTTCATATATCTTTGTAAACCGGTAAATTGAAATTTATGGAGGATTAGCGGACTTAAACGCATTGCGTTGAATTTTTAAATTTCAACGTTATAGTAATTGACAAGAAATTTAAAAAAATATATTGAGTAAGTGGGTGGCCAATATTGTGACTCAGAGAATTCAACTGCTAGGTCATATCGCCTACTACCAAAGCGCTCTTTCGTCACTCTGGTAGACATGAGCCCGATTCTACTGTGGGAGTCATAAATTGTGGCCACCCTATATTTTCATTCACCTAGGGCAGAGGTCTTTAACGAGTACCTGACATCGTACAGGATCGGGACCATCGCTTAAAGCTCACTTGAGCATTTACCCCGAATGAACATGAGGTTCGGGGATGGGGAAGCGAACGTTCCGAACAACTAGAGCCGCCCATTCGGGCAACTTGAAGTCCAGTCTTTGTCCGCCACCGTCATGGTACGGAACAAACTAGCTATTGCTAGCTTCAGTTTTATTTTATTTACCTAACAATTTAAGAGAGAAAAAAAGGAGAAGGCGATGGTAGAAAAATATTTATTTGGAAAGGAGCAACGCGGAGTTTTTAAAAACAATAAGTTTTGAAACGGACGAACTTTCAGAAACCTTACTAGAATGAAAATTCGCAAAAAGAGTTAAGACTTCGTCTTGCGACCACTCCATTTTTTAATCTGAGATGAGAGAGAAGTGGGAATAAAAAGAAAAGGAGGGCTGGCTCAAGTGAATACCCACCTTTACGTCACATCCGAAGGACGGCGTTCTTTTTTTTTTTTTTCCTTTATCACACCTGTAAAAAATGTACAAGAGATGCCATTATGTTTCTATTTTGATAGAAATAGATTAGGTGACGTTTGGTCCAGGCCCCACGTGATAAAACACCACAGGATAACCACAACAAATCCTGGGTCTAGGCCCCCATGTGATAAAAGGCCGTGTTATCATTTGTATGGCGGGGGCGGGAAAATGATAAGAGCGGGAGGAGTCTAGCGGCCCACTAAATATAAACAGACACACCTGTTGAGGCTCGGCTGTTGCCAAACCCGGCCGCTTGGGGTGCTCCTAGGCTCCCAGTCTCCGATAGGACAGTTCGCCCGCGAACATCCTACTGTCCGTTGGACCTTTCGCGTCTCAGTCCGCTCGTGCGTACGATATATCTATACAAATTTTATTAATTTTGTTCTAAAATCTATTATTTTTTTTTTGTGTGTTGTGCGCAAATTATAAGGAAAATCAGAGAAAAAAAAGAAAGACGAAAAAATATACCAAAAAAATAATTTTAGAATCTACACAAAGAACAAATTGATAAAAAATTAAAAAAAGTAAGTAGGAAATTTTAAATTATTATTATTATTTCAATAAAAATTATTGAAGCCATTTTTTTTGTTTTAGTCTTTTTTGTACAAATTTTGAATAATTATATTCTCAAAAATATTGTGAGGTGCAAAATAATTGTTTTTTTTTTTCCAAGTGTACCCTGGATTTCCCAAAATTCTGGTTGCAGATTTTTTAAATATTTTTTCAAGTGGGTGAATTACAAAGGCGCTGACAGTGTGCTCTGTCCAGTCTCCTTTACGCAAAAGCGAAACGGTTTCATCCCTTCATCGTTGAAACGGGGTCAAAAATGGCGGCGAAAAAAGGGTGTTGACGGGGAAATTGTATTTCATGTGGCTTTCCGAGATTACATTGGCCAGAAAAAAAAATAATATAAAATATGATAAATTAATGAAAATAATAATAAAAATATTTAAAGAAATTGGTGCACATGAGGAGCTTTATCTTCGATTTTGTTCAAAACATGGGCGGATTACAACAAAATATAGAGTTATTACTTCCCTTTGTCTATATGAAATTTAAATTTGAATTATTTTAAATTTGCCTTTGTCTCACACAGACACAAAAGTCAAATGTGAATTTAAAATATGGCCCCTCGGTTAGGTTTGCCCGTTGGAGTTTGGTTAAGGCCTCCGGCACCCTATCATTTTTTGTGATTGAATGCATACATTTTTTTTCAACTTTAGATTGTTTCTTTGTACATACAAGGGATTATATACACGAGAGATTATAAACCTCAAGTTCAAAAAATATAGGTACACTTCTGCGCGGAGAGACACAACAGAATGACAGAAACAGGATCGAAATCATATGGACTTAATCTTTGACCTATGAAATCCTTGCTCATGCTGTTGTTAAACTAAGTAGTATTTTTTTTGTTTGTTGTTGCGTCGTTGCATTGACATTATTGACTCAATCCGCTGAAAATTATTAGGTGTGGTCATTAGGAGGCTTTGAATTCAGATATGAAATTTCGTGTATGTAATTTCATTACAACGGCAGTTAATAAAATTGTTGTGTTAAGTCTCCCCCTAATCCCCCTCTTCCCTTTAGCCAATTTGACAGAAAATTAATAAGTGCCGTCCTTAGAGGGTTCAAATTTTGTGTCGATACATTTTTTCTATTGGTAGTGTTCACTGACAAACAAACAGACCCAGAGACGTTTTTATTTTAATTTCTGGAATCAGGTGGTAGGAGACATGAAATTTCGTTAAAAACACCCTTAAGGATGAAATCTATCGATTTTCATTTAAATCAACGCAATTTACGCAAAATATCTAACAACTGTCAATGTAATTTGTGTTAACGTGAAAATTGATATTAATATACAAATCCTCAGAATTACGTAGTGAAGGGGACTCAACTCCAAGTAATGAAATTATCGACAAAAAATTAGTGATTTTTAGCCAAAATAGTCGATTGGTTTTGAAGGGAGAGCGAAAAATTACTTGGGAAAGTAAGAATAGTAATATGTAATCCTTTGAAATTTATCGCATTACAGGAATTCTCTGATGTTTGTTGCCTTATTGAAAAATTAAAAGCATATATATTTCCTTTTTTCGAAAGTTTTACTTCATGAAATATACTTCCCTTAAAAGCATAACTTCAATTCAGGGATGACAATTTTATAACTTGACTTTAGGGTGACTAAAAAAGGCAGAATATTATTTTCAAAAAAAATAAATATATGACATCGTACAGGCTCGGGACCATCGCTTAACGTCCCATCCAAAGGACGGCGTGTTTAAGTTTATTACTCCCAGATAGAATAAACTAAGGGCCTCGGTCGGGTTTTGAACCCACGATCTTGAGTTCTGAAGGCAAGCATGCATACCACTGAGCTACCGGCACCCTCAGATATTTGTATTTTAAATTAAAAGAAAAAAAAAGTATAGATTTATCAATTACAGATCGAATTCTTCAAAATTGTTTGGAATAATGACCGATAAAGGGAAAAATGTACATATTTACGTTGAAATATTTATGTAAACGTTTTTTTCTAAAGTAAAATTAAGGTTTCTTGAAATATTACAGCTATTTAATGTATAGAAAAAATTCGATGTTGAGTTTTTTCCGGAATTTCATGTTTTCAAACCCCCTTGATTCATAAAATGAAAAAACAAAAAAACCGTTTGACTGTCGGTATCTTTGTGAAAAAGATAACTCCTGATAGAATGAACGTATCGTCCACGAATTTTCATATATATACCCCAGAACCCCATAAGGATGACATCTTTCTATTTTCAGCCAAATCAACGAATGGGAAGAGTGCTTAACGCAAAATTTTCAATAACTGTCAATGTAATGAATGTGTTAATAAGAAATTTTATATGTAAATTGAAATTCTGAGAGTAGGGACTAAACACACAATTATAATACGTCAACTATTGTTTTATAACATAAATGGTCGATTGGCTTTGAAGGGAGAGCGAAAACTTATTTATTATTTAGTACTGGGGAAGTACATTGACGGTGATTCACCGACGAATTTTTTTTTACTATCAGGCTACTAGTACTTCCTTTATTACCCGGTAATTATGCAAAATTTATAACGCAATTGTAATTCATAGTGACAATACTAATCTGCATTTCTACAAATTAAACTATGAAATCATCCTCTCAAATATAGATACAGATCTGTTATTAAATTTTAATGGTTTATTTAATAAAACAATTTATTAGCAGAAAGGTGCAATTTGACGTTCCATTTGTTGAATAATAAAACTGAGTTCATATATATCGATGCGTTCCAGGCAAAAGGCCCTAACCCATATAAGGTTAACTTTACAGGAGAAAGAACAAACCGTTTCATTATTAAACAAACCAAGTTGGCTTTCCACATTAGTTTAATTGTAATTTTTAAGAATCTTTTCTGTTACATAGAGCAATTATTTTTCATCAATACTTGCATCTCTTTACAAGAAATAACAGTAAAGTGAACCACTTTGTTGATTAGGGCCTTTGTCACCTTGTAGCAACGAGGCCTGTCTCATAATGTAAACTGCCAAAAGCCCTAACCTATTGGCAGATTTTGAAAGGCCCAAATGTTCAGAACGAAAGCCCTAACCCACTTCTATCATTGGAAAATAAAAAAATTACATTTTATTAAATTGTTTAATTTATTTATATTTAACAAAAACCCGATTAGGGCGCTAGATTTAAATGAAACGGATCAATCAACAGCATTAAACTAGTGGGATAGGGCATTTGAACTGGGCGATAGGTCTTTTGGTCTCTCAAATGATTTAAAGTTTTGTAAGAGTATGTGGGTTAGAGCCTTTTCCCTGGACCACATTTTGCAATGCCAAAGGCCCTCCAATTTCTAATTTCCTATTTTTATAAATTTTGTTAAAAATTATTACAAAATGGAGTTAACAGAAATGTGCGGGATAGTCATTGTGTGGGATAGGGCCAAAACATGATAATCTCAAAAATTGGGGGATAGGACCTTTTGCCTGGAACGCATCGATATATACTGGTGCGTGTGTACGCCCAGGGACCTAAGCATTCTATTCTCTTACGCATTGAAGCGCTGTGCTTACTCCATTTCTTGTATCATTTGGAATAAAATATATCAAGCCTTGAAGGATCTAGTCTTCTAGGTTCTTTAGCAAATCTAAGAAAAAGTCGGTGAATCACCGACAACGTACTTCTCCAGCACGACTTAATCAATTAAGTGTTTGCTCTCCCTCTAAAACTAATAGTTAGCATCAGCAGCTTTGATCCCCCCCTTCTTTTGGTCGATTTTGCGGAAAATTGATGCCTTCCTTACGGGGTTTTTGGATTTAAATATACAATTTTATATCGATACATTTATTACAACGGCAGTTATTAGGGTTTTTGAGATGAGCCCTCCCACTGATCCTCCTCTTCCCTTCGACCGACAACTAATAGGTGTGCTCCTTAATGGTGTTTCAGTTTATATATCAAATTTCCAACGGTAATTATTAGAGTTTTTGTGTTAAGATTTCCCCCTAATTCCCCCTTCCATTTGGACGATTTGGCGGAAAATCAATAGATAAATATACGATTTCATATCGATACATTCATTGCACTTAGTTGAAAGTGAAAATGAAAAATAATCTTTATTCTTGGACATACGTCCTCTAAGAGTAATAACGTAAGAAATGAACAATAAAATATAAGTATCAACCAAATGAGACAGAATAAATGAAAAATAAAAGAGAACTCTAAGAATTAATGAAAGAAATATTAAATGTTAATGATTAAAACAATGGAAATAAAATAGTGACAAAGAAAAAAGATAAAGAAAACTTATGAAAAGTTGTTGTGACTCCTGCCCGAGCTTTAATTACTAGGTTATAACGCCTACTACCAGAGCGCACATTCTCGCTCTGATGGACTCTACTGCGGGTTGCCTACATAGGTTTATTCACCTTTAACGACTACCTGACTTCGCACAGGCTTGGGATCATCGCTTAACGTCCCATGCCCAAAATAAAAAAAAAAACCTGAGGGTCTCGACTGAGTGTTGAACCCGCGATTTTGAGCTCAGTAGACTATCATGTTACCTTTGAGCTCCCTCTCTTTGAGCGCCCTCTCATTCATTACACCGGCAGTTATCGTGTTCACAGACACTCACAAGCACAACAGACATTTTTTTTTTATTTTTGGAATGAGCGTGTCAGAAATTTAACATCGAATTTAAGACCGATTACAATAACTTCCCCTATACTTCGTATAACTGAGGAAGTAAGAACATATATTAATTTGGCAGTACAATATATTTTGTCAAATACAATGATAATGAATGTGTGGGATTTCGTTTTTTTTTTTTCTGATTTCATTATAACTGTATATTTTAAAGCATGCCCATTCAGTTGGAGAAGTTACTTATTTTTAATGTATCTAATTATTCAAATAATAAGATAAACCTTGACAATATGGCTGAAAGACCTTGTATGCAAAAAAATGTACACCAAAGAAAAGGGGAGGCCTAACACAAAAACTGTAATAACTGACATGGCAATGGATGTATGGATATATATATATATTCAAAAGAGGGCGCCGGTAGCTCAGTGGTATGCGTGCTTGACTTCTGAGCTCAAGAACGTGGGTTCGTAACCCGACCGAGGCCCTTAGTTTATTTTATTTGGGAGGTAAAATAAACTTAAACATGCCGTTCTTTGGATGGGACGTTAAGCGATGGTCCCGAGCCTGTACGATGTCAGGTACTCGTTAAAGACCCTACCCTAGATGAATAAAAATTTAGGGTAGACAAAATTTAGGATTCCCACAGTAGAGCCGGGCTCATGTCCAATAGAGTGACGAAAGACCGCTCTGGTAGTAGGCGATATGACCTCGTAGTTAAAGCACGGGCATGAGTAATAAAACCTAACCTAACATATATATTCAAAATCCAGAATGAAAAGAATGACATGTACGAATTTTCTGTGTCTTCAGCCGAACGGAAAGGGTAGTATCAGAAGGGGCTCAACTCAAAAAACCCTAATAACTGCCGATTTAATGAATATATCGACATGCAATATTACATATATTTAATTTTAAAGTTCCCTCCATATATTAGTGTTCCGGAAAATCGGACGAAATGTATTGGGGGATCAGAGGTAAATTTTTTTTTTTTTTTTTTTTTTTTTTTTTTTTTTTTTTTTTTTTTTTTTTTTTTTTTTTTTTTTTTTTTTTTTTTTGCAATCTATATACAATACATACATAATGAGCAAATATGTGGACAAAAAATAAAAATAACGTCACTTGATGGGAGAAGCCAGCCAGCGCTGACACTCCCTCGAAAGTTAATTTTCACCATTCACTATCCTCAGAGAAGATCGCGAGGCCACCTCCTGTTCAAGCGGCGGGGAGGATTGTCAGGATGGGAATGATAGGATAGGGCTTGAGCGAGAGGATTTGAATGATAGGAAAGGTTTCTGTGAAATGTTTGGAATCGGGATTGGATTAGTTCGTTGACAGTGGGAATATTGAGATCTCTATGTAGGACTTTATTGGTAATGTAGAAAGGAGCGTTGATAATTCGTCGCAGGAGTTTGGACTGGAATGCTTGGATTCGATTGATGTTCGACTGTTTAGCTGCACCCCAAAGTTCGAGTCCGTACGTCCAGATGGGACGTATAATGGTCTTGTAAATCGTAAGTTTGTTGTTAGTTGTCAGTTTTGATTTTGGTCCAAGTAGTCGACGTAACAGTCCGTATCTTCGATTCAGTTCTTGTCGTTTAAGTCGTGTATGTGGGTTCCACGTTAGTCTACTGTCTAGGTAAAACCCGAGGTAGCGGACTTGGTTGGAAGAGGGAATCAGGATGTTATTAATGGTGATTGGAGGACAGGATTGGCGGCGTAGGGTAAATGTGACTTGAACGCATTTCTGCTCATTCAACTTAATTCTCCAGAGCTTGAGAGGTAAATTAATTTTTTTTTTATTTTACAAATAGATATTTACAACTCATATGTGATAGTAAGATGTTGAGGGACGATTTTTTTCATAGAAATATTCTTCCCACTGTTTTTGTTTTAGACCAGAACCGGTTTCCAATGCAACAGCGTCATCATCAGTGGTTCATCCCACTCACACAGCACAGCGGTTAAAGGACAACTGACCGTGTGGACGGGATGAACCACTGATGATGACGCTGTTGCGTCGAAAACCGGTTCTGGTCTAAAATAAAACAGTGGGAATACAACGTCTTTTATTTCTATGAGATATTTACAACTATACAAAAAATAAATTCAACAAGCAACTGTGGGGCTAAGAGAGAGATAATGGCAATGTCAAAATGTCAAGAGAGGAGAAATCACCCAGTGGGGACACTCCCTAGACTGAGATATAGTCATTTATGACTAATCATTGTCACTGCCATTGGCGCTTAAAGAGTCGTTCGGGAAGTGTGGCAGAATGGAGGGTACGAACTAGAGAATTAATGATTAAACCTGTACGATTTCAGGTACTCATCAAAAACCCCTACTCTAGGTAATTAAACTTGGCTAGGCAAAATTTAGGTCCCCCAAGGTTGAGTTGGGCTCATATCCCACCAGAGTGACGAAAGCTCGCAATATGGCCTTTTAGTTAAAGCCCTGGCATGAGTCACATCAACTATCTAACTATAATAATTTTTTGGTGTGCTTTTAAACAAACTTTTGAAAAAAAACAAAAACATTTGACTCAAATAGGGGATGAACTAAACATAGATAAAATTGGTATATCTCTTATATTTTGACTAATTTTAGTAGCAGCTCGACCTAGAATAGAGAGCTGGAAATATCATATTTCGCTGAGCCCTTCAACTTTACAGTCCAGTGCCAAAATAAACATCTTCCGTTTTCTTTTTATTTAAAAAAATATATAAGTACATAAATAACATTATTTTTGTTTATCTTTGAATATATAAACTCCTCTCTAAATCCTGGCCTTGCTTCGCATGTATTTGTCTTGCACATCACCAGACATGAACTTCCCCAGCAATTTAGTATAAATACTAAATTTTCACAGAAAATTAATATGTGCCGTCCTTTTGGGATTTTGAATTTAGTCATTAAATTTTATGTCGATACATACATATAATAGTTTTTGAGTTTGAACCTCTGATCCTTTCTTCCCTTCAATAATTCCTCGGAACATTAATAGGTGTTGTCTTTGTGGGATTTTGAAAACATATGTTTAGTTCCAAAACTTTCTCTTTTTCTTTGATTGATTTGGATTAAAATCAATAGGTTTTCTTATGGGGTTCTGGATACACATTTAAAATTTCCTGTCGGTAGTTATCGTGTTCACACACACACACACAGCCAAACAAAAAAATCAGGTGAAAACTTAACTGATTACATAACTTCCCCCAATACTTCGTATATCTGGAGATCTAAAAACTAAATTTAAAAAATGAAAGTCATAGAAGGGATTAACACGATTTTGAAAAGCTTGACAGCCCAAGATTTGCGATTTATAGAAAATTTTGTGTCGATACTTCCCACCCTCTTCCCACTAATCCCGCCCTTTCTCATTGGGTTATTTGACCGAAAATCAGTATGTGAGGTCTTTATGTGGTTTTCTAGATCAACATATAATTTCTAGTCGTTACATTCATTCTATCGGGAGTTATCGATTTCACAGAGACACTCAACTACAGTAGAACCTCTTTAAGTCGAACCTCGATAAGTCGAAAACCTCCAAAACTCGAAAAAAAGTTTTGTTCCTTTCCCTTCAAGCCCCAAAACCTCCATTACTCGAAATCTCAACCCTCTATTAGTCGAAATAATCAGTGAGTCCCTACAAGCCATTTTGGTACATATTTTCCCTCTATAACTCGACAAAATAAATTGGACCTCTGAATCTCGAATCATAGCAATGTTTTATTTTACAACTCGATTTTTTGAAACTTATTACCTCTATAGCTCGAAAAAAAATAAGTTACCGACTTTAAGAATTTGCCGACAATGTACACCATTGTTTTTTAGAAAACAATTTAAGAGTATGCAATAAATAGGATTACCAATTATCTAAAGCAAAAAAAATTACTGACTTTTTTTAATACCTACATATACTACGTATTTTTTATTTTAAGGATGTTTTGAAATAATGTTGATTTATAATAAATATAAATATGTTTGTTACCTCTGTAACTTTTATTTTTATTTATTTCACCTCTCTAACTCAAAATCTTAACCTCTACAAGTTGAATCAAAATCCGCCTAAGTCGAAATCCTCCATAAGTCGAAAACTATAGGTAACTCTAATTTTTTGGCGTCTCCCTTGATGTTCGATTTATAGAGGTTCCACTGTATATACAATTGGGCAGACTTTTTTTTTTTTTTTTTTTTTTTTTTTTAATTAGTGGGAGAAAATATGAAATTCCGGTATAAAATAAACATCGAATTTTTGGTCAATTTTATAACTTCCCTTACAGTTCGTATATCTGGAAGAGTAAAAACTAAATTTCAAAAATGAAAGCCCTTGAAGCCATCAGCTTGACAGCCCGATTTAACTCCAATAATTCTCTTTTGCATCTCCCTTCTGTCTTAGGCATACTTGTAATTAAAATTTTCTTTTACTGAAATCTGCCTTCTGTAATTGGGTTTTAACCTTTGTTTGACTTAAACGAAAATTGAACCCCTTAGAAAAGTTACCACTAAAGTCCTTAATATAAAATTTTATTAAAATCTATTCGTGGAAAACAAATTCAGGTTTCAGAGGAATAGAATCAACGATCAAGACTCTTTTACTTCTCAACCTATAATAATTATAGGGGAAGTTATGTAATCGGTCAGAAGTTCGATCTTGAGTTTTAACTGAAATTCCATGTTTTCCGATCCAAAAATGTCTTGTGTGAGTTTTTGGGCACAATAGAAAAGTATCGACACGAAATTTTATATGTAAATCCAAAACTCCAGAAAGAGGACTCCTATAATTTTTGGCTGAATCGGCGAAATGGAAACTTTGGCAATTGACGACTTTGATTGACAAGAAATTTAGTATCTTACAAAACTTACTTGATTAAATCGCGCTGCGGAGCCATACATTTTTTTTTCTAGACGAAATCAGAGGAGGGAAGGGGATTTCTCAATTATCAAATTTATGTTTGTAAATAAATGTTTTTTTTATTTACAAACATATATTTTAAATGAAATGATTGGTTTATGGCCACAAAATGAATTTTAGACTCAAATCATTTCTACGAATCTTGCAAAAACAGCGTCTATAGTTGTGGTTTATGTTGATAATCTCTTGTTGTAGTTATCTTTCTATCATTAACCATTCTCAGTTTAAATGTGTCAAAAAAAAAAACTTAATCAATGGCTTAGCCCTCTTTTCTGCAAAATTACAATTGAAATCTCCAGCCAAAATCGAAGAAAGTTCATGATAATTTGCCTTTAGAAAGTTTTTTGATGCTTCTTCAGAGTATACCGCAAGTGAAAAACGAACATCATTACGTACCTATTACGTCACTTTTTTATTTTACTGTCTTCTTCACTCTTCATTGTTTACACTATAATCATCACTCTAAAGGCCAGTTTACACGCTCATGCCATTTGCACAAACTGGCTTGTGCAAGCCAGTTTGTGCAAATGAACAATGAAATGTTGCCCTTCACACGTTCAGTTTGGCTTGCACAATTGTGAAGTGAGGAACCCTGAAAATTGTAGTTTTCTGTGTTCAAACTGGAAAATGGTCTAAACCATGGTTGATAAAAAGGGTTTTGTTTTCTCATACCAATTTAATAGCTGAATTACTCAGTGAGCCTGACGATTTTTGCAACTATTTGCGTATGGACGAAGCCACATACCAGCATTTGCTAAATTTAATTACACCAATAATTTCAAGAGCATACTGTTATGTGACCTGCAATTACCCCCCATGAACGGCTATCAGCTATGCTGAGATTTTTGGTGGCAGAGAGAAGAACAATGAACACTACAAATTAATAAAATGTAAGTAATATATGTCACCATCACCGATGCGCATGTCCAAGTTTGGAGCTGAGGCTTGAGCATCGTTTAGACGCTCATGCCAACAGATTTTACTCAGCCAAACTTTTTGGCTTGCGCAAACTTCATGCCTGCGTTTACACGCAATGATTTACTTGTGCAAACTGGCTTGCCTTAAAGCAGACGTTTAAGACGCGTAGTGTCTATACACAATACAATATACTACAGTTTCTAGGAAGACGCTTAACAAAACGCGTATAAATGTGTCAAAAAGAAACTTAATCAATGACTTAGCCCTCTCTTCTGACCTATTGTAATCGTGCGAAAGGCCGAGGTCGAGTATTCAACGGATTTTGACGTTTCAAGGTCAACTGAATACGTGTTGACCATTTCTGCAATGATGTCTGTCGTGTGTGTTTTTCTATGCAAATTTTCTTTGTAATTTTTGAACAAATCCAAGGTTAAGCTTGTGTTGCAGTGAATGGTTCTAATAGTTCTTTCCTTGGATTTGGTGTTTTGTTATCTTAAGATAACCTTTTTTTTGGTTATATTTGAATTTGAATTTTCCAGCAATACGAAGTATAGGGGATGTTGTATAATAATCAAAAATCAGAGAGAGAATTTCATATTTTCCAACCTCTAGATTCCGAATATGAGGGGAAAAAGTGTGTGTATGTGTCTGTATGTCTATGAACACGAGAACCCCCAATATATTGAACGTATCGACGTGAATCTAGAACCCTTTAACGACGACACCTATTGTTTTCTAGGCAAATCGGCCAAAGAGGAGGGGCGATTAGAGGAGAGACTTTATTTATTTTCTATTTACAAATATCTATTTACAACTGTATACAAATAAATACAACAAGCAAATGTGCTAATAAATAGATAATGACAATGTCAAAATGTCATGAGGGGAGAAATCACCCAGTGGTGAAACTCCCTAGTCACTGTTTTTCTCTCATTTGTAGCTAATCACTGTCACTGTCACTGCTTCTGCTCAAGAGGTCTCTAGGCCATTGACGCTAAAGCCGTCGTTGGGAAGTATGGCAGAATGGAGGGCACGGACTAGAGGATTCTTGTAGGAACTAAGAAGGGAAAATAATTTTTTATATTTGGATTTAGCGACTTCAGTGACAAAAGGTACGTTAAGGTCAGTGTGAAGAGTTTTTTTTGGAGACGTAGTAAGGAGCATTGGCTATTGTATGAAGGATTTTGGATTGAAGGGATTGGATTTCGTTAAGGTACATTGGAGGGCAGGTATATTTTCGACGAAGGGTGAACGATCGATGTGAACTGATTTTAGGAGAGACTTAACTCAAAAACTTTAATAACTGTCGATAGAATGAATTTATCGACACAACATTTAGTACGTGGTTTTAGGCACCTTATGTAAGTCAACTCTTGAATATTAGCGCAAATAGTCAACTGGTTTTGATTAGTTAATTGACTAATTCGTTCTGTGGAAGTACTTTGTTGGTGATTCATCGACGACGTTTTTTTTTCGTAGTCAGTTTTTTAAAATAATAATTAATTTATATTATTCATAGGTTAGGTTAGGTTTTATGACTCATGCCCGGGCTTTCACTACGAAGTTATATCGTCTACTACCAGAGCGCTCTTTCGTCACTCTGGTGGACATGAGCCCGACTCTACTGTGGGAGTCCTAAATTTTGCACCTAGTGTAAGGGGTCTTTAACGAATACCTGACATCGTACAGGCTCGGGACCATCGCTTAAAGTCCCATCCGAAGGACGGCATGTTTAAGTTTATTTTACCTCCCAGATAAAATAAACTTAGGGCCTCCGGTCGGGTTACGAACCCACGTTCTTGAGCTCAGAAGTCAAGCTCGCATACCACTGAGCTACCGGCGCCCTCTATTTTATTTATATATTAATTGTTTATCATACATAAATGTACAAATTTGTAGTATAAGCGAAGTAGTGTCTATCCTTTGTTATACTTCATCAATCATTGTTGACCCCAAGATTCTTCACCAGATACCCCATCTGACATGGGATCATCATATGAATTTTCCTAGATACCCCCAGGTTCAGCCCACTCTGAACCCCTTTTTCCTGTCAAATATAAACGCCATCCTGGTAATAAATCCTTTTTAGATATATCCTCATTACTCATTTCTATTTATTCCCTATATCTCCTTTCATTTATTTTCCTTTAGTTTATTCTCAAACCTCATTAATTTGATGGACAAAAACATAGAATGATAAATGTTTCTATTTGATCTCACATAATAATCTAAAGACTAAATATGACTCTTTTTAAACTTTTCGTTCCCTCAACAAAACCAGTGTAGCGTCTACGCTAATATTCAACAGTTGGCCTGCATTGGATATCGTTAATCCTCATGCCTAATTTTGGGTCGATAAGTTTATTACATCGGGAATTATTAGGTGTAATAATGAAAATTATGTAAAATAAATTAAAAAAAAAAAGGATAAATAATAATTTAATTAATAATAATTGAATAAACAATAAATTACCACATTTCCTGTAGAAATTGTATATCTCTGGTCTTTTACTAAATTTTGATTTTGATTTCTACTAGTATCCGAAAAGGGCCCTGAAAAATATCAAAAGTTCAATTTTTAAGAAAGTGCACATAATTTAAAAAAAATTCAATTAACAAACTTTTTATTTGGATTTCTAAAGAGATGCCATATTGTTTTTTTTTTTTATAAATTTTGCAAAAATATTAAATATAATCCAATGGTATCAATTATCTTACTGGGTTAACAGGGAAAATGAATAGCATAGAGTTTACGAGAATAAATAATTGGGTTTATTTACTTTAACTACATAATAAAATTAATAACTAAGAGATAAAAAAAAATTCAAATTATCTACAAAAATAAATCTTACAAGCTAATTTTTACATTTATGTTTTAGTCTATTTTGTTTCTAAATACTGCCCACTCTAGCTTGAAGTTAAGAAAAATTCTAAAAGATTAATGTTACATGTGGCTTTATTTTTATTTTTATTTTTATTTTTATTTTTATTTTTATTTTTATTTTTATTTTTATTTTTATTTTTATTTTTATTTTTATTTTTATTTTTATTTTTATTTTTATTTCTATTTTTATTTTTATTTTTATTTTTATTTTTATTTTTATTTTTATTTTTATTTTTATTTTTATTTTTATTTTTATTTTTATTTTTATTTTTATTTTTATTTTTATTTTTATTTTTATTTAACCTTTTTATTAGTATAAGTATTGTTTATTTATTTTTTTTTAAATTTTGTGTGTTCTTTTTGTTATTAGTTATTGAATCTATGTATTTATAATTCTGTATCGAACTCCATGCTGTAAGATATTTGGGAAGAAAACGAGCCAACAACTGGTTCAAGAAATGATAAATACATATAGAGATTTAGGATGTAACATGTCTTTAAAAGTGCATTTCCTGGACTCACATCTACATTATTTTCCTGAAAACTGCAGTGATGTTTCCGATGAACATGGTGAAAGGTTCCATAAAGATATAATTACCATGGAAAAGCGATATGAAGGTAAATGGATACCTGCAATGCTTGCTGACTACTGCTGGAACATTATTCGAGACTGCAAAATTGAACACAAGAGAAAAAAATTAGCCTTTTAAATTCTTGAGTAAAAGATGATTTTTTTCATATTTTCTAAACTCAAATAAGTTTTTTTATACAATATAATAGGTTAGGTTAGGTTTTATGACTCATGCCCGGGCTTTAACTACGAGGTCATATCGCCTACTACCAGAGCGCTCTTTCGTCACTCTGGTGGACATGAGCCCGACTCTACTGTGGGAGTCCTAAATTTTGCCTACCGTAAATTTTTATTCATCTAGGGTAGGGGTCTTTAACGAGTACCTGACATCGTACAGGCTCGGGACCATCACTTAACGTCCCATCCGAAGGACGGCGTGCTTAAGTTTATTTTACCTCCCAGATAAAATAAACTAAGGGCCTCGGTCGGGCTACGAACCCACGACCTTGAGCTCAGAAGTCAAGCACGCATACCACTGAGCTACCGGCGCCCTCTACAATATAATATATTATGATGATAATTTACGGGCTCCTTCATGTTTTTGTTTTAGACTGTCTAAAATGTTTCTAAATAATTTTATAAGTGACTAAAATATTGATAGTTGCATGTTTTGCTTTTATAAGTACACAGCGTGCAAATAAGAAGTGTAACAATTTTGAAAAAGACTGAAATTTCGTATAACTTCAAAACTATGCCTGAAACGGAAAAACTGGTTACAGATTTGAATCCAGGAGGCAATTTCCCATAGGAATCAAGAATGATACCCCCAGAAAAATGAATTTAATTTTTTTTTGTTGCACAGTGTAATTCTTTATAAGCAATACAGTTATTCATTCATTCATTTTCTCAGTATTCCAGTGAGCTGACTACAGAATGGCCTGGTTCCACAGGGACCATGTTTACTACGGCCCACTTGAACGACACGCCAGGAAATTAATTTTCTTCCAGAAATATATGAAGCTATATGTTTCACAGACTTTCCACTTCTGAGTCTACTTGTGACTTAATGAAAACTCATCACCTGCTGATGTATTATTCCATCAGTTACTTGGGCAGCGTTGAGCATTTCCTAACTTAATTGGTTATATATTATTTACTTTTCCCCAGAAGTATAGAGAAAGTAATGTAATTCAATGGTGAATTTTCATCGAAATTTCATTCTTTTCGACCTCCTAATGAAATAAGTCTGTGTGTGTGTGTGTCTGTGAAGACAATAGAACTGTCACGAAATTTTATATGTGAATCCAAGACCTCATAGGGACGTCACATGTTAATTTTCAGCCAAATCGGCCAATGGGAAGGGAGAGATTAGGGGAAGGCTTAGAGGTGAATCTTAAGAGTAAAAAAAAGGTAAAAAGGGGTCGGTGAATCGCCGTTTATGTACTTCCCCAGCGCAAAATAATCAATTACGTTTTCGCTCTCCCTCCAAAGCCAATCGGCCGTTCGGGCTAAAACTCAATATTTGACTTACATAGTGGCTTCTGAATTTTCATACTAAATTTTATGTCGATGCATTCATTGTATTCGGGAGTCTAGCCTCCCATCTCTGCCCCCCTTCCCTTTGACCGATTTCGTGGAAAATTAGTACTCCCGGGACCATGGATGTCGTAAATAAGTTGGTGGTAATAATAATAAATTTATTTCCGTTAAACCAATACATGGTAATAGGATACGTCAAAAGAATTTATACATTAAGATAGCTTATAAATTAGATTTATAACTACTTGAGTCTAACACATCTATGATTAGTAGTAACATAAAAACCATTAAAAAAGTAAAATGAAATTAATAAAAACTGTACAAATAAATACTTAAAAATATATGAGTACACAAACAAAATTAATAGAAGATAGGTACGTTTATAATAAGTAGACACTTTTTTCAATTTAATAAAAATTAAGATAATATTTTTCAACAAAAAACTCTTCGGAAGTGTCTTCCCAACGATGTTTCGGGACGTTCTTACGTCCCATCATCAGGTCCCAATGTGCGAGATATAGAATAAAACAAAAATATTTAAAAAAAATATATATAGATTAATCAATTATAAATTAATATATAAAAAAGTCTAAATAAATAAAAAATTATAAATGAATAAATAAAACAATAACGTACATTGGACTGACCTTTAAGGTGTGGAGGAACTCTGCGGTAACACCATTATATGCATTGTACATAAGGCTAAAAAAAAAATATATATATTTTTTTTATTACCCCAGCTAGCTAAGTATAGGAGATGATACATAATCGGTTCGAAATTCGATCCGGAGTTTTCAACAGAATTTCTATGAATAATTAATAGATATACCAATATGAAATATCATATTTGAAATCAAAACCCAATTAGGACAATAGCTGTTAAATTTCGACAAAATCGGCCGAAGGGAGGGACGGTTTTAGGGGAGGCTGTTCAATTTAAATACCCTTAACTCCCGATATAATTAATTGATTGACGCAAAATTTACTATGAGGATTAAGGTGGTCCTAGTAAGTTAACTATTTATTGTAAGCTCCAACGGTCGATTAATATTGGAGAGGGGTCGAAAATATAATAGATTAATTCGTTCTGGGGAAGTACATTGACGACAATTCATGACTTTTTTTTATCTAAGTGATATAATATTTGTATTATAATCTATTTCAGCATCCAGGTATTCTGTCACAGTATAAGAACACCAATCACGTTCATTGTTATGTATCAATATACTCCTGAAGGTTCTCTTGTATTGAACAATTACACGGAGTTTACGCTTTGATTAACTCAATTTTTATAAGTTTTTTACCAAATTTTTGCTACAAGGCCTTTGTATCTTTATAAATACATATATATATAATTTTTCAGAGGGCGCCAGTAGCTCAGTGGTACGCCGTTCTTCGGATGGGACGTTAAGCGATGGTCCCGAGCCTGTACGATGTCAGGTACTCGTTAAAGACCCCTACCTAGTTGAATAAAAATTTAGGGTAGGCAGAATTTAGGACTCCCACAGTAGAGACGGGCTCATGTCAACCAGAGTGACAAAAGAGCGCTCTGGTAGTAGGTGATATAGCCTCGTAGTTAAAGACCGGGCATGAGTCTAATATATCGGTTAGAAATTCAGTGAGGAGTTTTAGAATCCAAATATGAAAAAAAGAAATGTCAGTTTGTCTGTGAACACGTTAACTCCCGATAGAATAACACGAAATTTAATTTGTGTGACCAGAAGCCCATAAGGACAATACTTATCGTTTTTCATCCAAATCGACCTAAGGTGAGGGGGGATTAGGGGAGAAGTTCAACTCATAAACCCCAATAACTGCCGATGTAATGAATGGATCAAAATAAAATTTCTTATTTAAAGAAAACCCGTGTGAGGACATAACCTGTCAAATTTCAGAGATATCGCTGATGGGGGCTCAACTCAAAAACCTTAATAACTGCTGATGTTATGAATTTATCGACACAAAATTTAGTATGAGGATTTAGGAGCCCCTATGTGTCAAATGTTGAATAAAAAGCGAAAAATTAATTGATTAATTAGTTCTGGGGAAGTACATTGCCACTTTTTTTTTTTTTTTTTTTTTTTTTACAACAGCGACGTGGCATGTCATATCAGAGAACTCTTTCGAAAATAGACATTTCTTTTTTAAAGGAGAGTGGGGCAGTTAAAAAATACATATTGGGATCATATTCATGGAACATGTTGGTTTTTTTAGGGCGGCTCAACTTGAAATGTACACTATGTGCCAAAATAAATATTTTATTGAGAGACAAGCCCTTTTCCCTTTTTAGAATTATGTGGTATTTCATATATCAAAAAATACGAAAATATAAATCATTGGTCCTGGCATCGCACGTATTCAACTTCATGTTAAGTTATATAATTCAAATGGCAACGCCAGGTAAACCTTCTGGTATTTGATAATTAATATTGTTGCAAACATATTATTTAAGATTCTAACTCATGGATTCCTAATCCAAATGTGCAATACAGCTTAATCAATATGCGAAAAATCGTATTTTTTTCGTGTCGCAATGTGTCTTTTGAATCTCTCAACAACTTTTACTCGAAAAGACTTTTCATTAAATCAAAAATATAAGCGAAATCTTGTAAATCTTGTGTACTTGAGCCGCGAAGTAATGTGGTCTTTTAGACTAAAATCTAATCAGTTCTAAGTTAGTACATGTGACTTGATATTCCACTGGGTATTAACTTTTGATTACATTAAATTAAGTATCGATCGTCCTTATGGGATTTTAAATTCACATATGAAATTTTTTATTCTTTTAGGTTAGGTTAGGTTTTATGACTCATGCCCGGGCTTTAACTACGAGGTCATATCGCCTACTACCAGAGCGCTCTTTCGTCCCCTAAGCCCGACTCTACTGTGGGAGTCCTAAATTTTGCCTACCCTAAATTTTTATTCATCTAGGGTAGGGTCTTTAACGAGTACCTGACATCGTACACGCTCAGGACCATCGCTTAACGTCCCATCCGAAGGACGGCGTGTTTAAGTTTATTTTACCTCCCAGATAAAATAAACTAAGGGCCTCGGTCGGGTTCCGAACCCATGTTCTTGAGCTCAGAAGTCAAGCACGCATACCACTGAGCTACCGGCGCCCTCTTTTATTCTTTTATTAAATAACATTAAATTGTTCAACACAATTAATAATTATGGTCCTTATGGGGTTTTGAATTCACATATGATTTGTGTCGTTACATTAATGTTATCGGCTGTTATTAGAGTTATTGTGTTAAGCCTCCCTCCTAATTTCCTCCTTCCTATAAACATATCATACATATGATATGTAATAATGTATATTAATTCTTACAAGAGTTTATCGTATTGTTAAACAACAATTTTTTTCATAAGTTCCTTCGTATAGAGGAAATAAAATTTATGTTTCAGAAAATCTTCCTGAGGTGTTCACATTTGGACGATATTTCGAATGATATCAATGACAGTGCCGAAATATCCTCGAATAAGTGTAAGATTGCCGAAAATATACATAAAGCAGAGAAACCTAAAAATAAATTGTTCAAATATACTAATAATAATGTCTCGGCGCCTAAGTGTCCATGCGCTGAAACGCCTCCGCGTGGAAACGGCCGCGCCTTATTGTCCTGCTCCCATAAATTAGAATAAATCTTCGTTTTGATTCTACCATAATATGGAATATTCCTTATTAGATGATATTTATATATTCTCCTAAAGTCATTAATTCTAATTTATTCACAACCAGTGGTGACACCTCATTATCTTTCAGATAAACTTAATTGTATTAAAATATTGGCTATTATTTAAAGTTTGCTATATACTGAATATATAAAGAGAAAAGAGAGCGCCGGTAGCTAAGTGGTATGTGTGCTTGCCTTCTGAGCTCAAGGTCGTGGGTAAACCAGGCCGAGCCTGTACGAGATGTTAGATACTCGTTAAAGACGCCTTGCCCTAGGTGAATAAAAATTTAGAGTAAGCAAAATTTAGGACTCCCACAGAGTCGGGCTCATGTCCACTAGAGTGACGAAAGAGCGCTCTTGTAGTAGGCGATATGACCTCGTAGTTAAAGCTCGGGCATGAGTCATAATAACTAACTATAATGAGAAAAAGTTTATTTATGTATTTGAGGTAATCTGGACAACTATTTAACGGATTTGGATAATTCTATTCAACGCTGGATATAGGCTATACTTAACGCTTTATCAAAAGATAGTAATGGTAAAAGTGAAACCAATGAGAGGAGAAACGACCGTTCGGGCGCCATTTATTGCATACGCTGCCTAAACCGTTGAAGACTCATTAAAATGATGTATAGAGGAATTGTTGGTAATAAAATGTTCTACAAAAAGTTCACGATAGCATATACCTATCTATAACAGAGAGCCTTCAATAAGAATTTTTATCTTTATATATAAATGTGGGGTGTCTTCGTGTGTAAAAAAATATCTTTGTATGTATGTGTGTTTGGGAACACGATAACTCAGTAAAGAATAAATGGATTCACATGAAATTTTAATGTGCCCTCAGAAACCCGAAAGGATGACACCTATTGATTTTCAGTGAAATCGGCCGAAGGGAATGCAAGGGCTTAGCTAAGCAAAATCGTCAAATAGCTGAGGAAGTAACAATTGTATTTAATTATGTTAAAGATAGTGTTCTGTATATAAATGGCAATGTGTATGTCTTAGTTATTGTGACTCATACCCGGGTTTAATCTTCGAGGTCATATCGCCTACTACCACAGCGCTCTTTTGTCGCTCTGGTGGACATGAGCCCGACTCCTAGTCCTAAAATTTTGCCTACCCAGATTTATTCAACTAGAGTAGGGGGTCTTTAACGAGTACCTAACATCGCACAGGCTCGGGACCATCGCTTAACGTCCCATCCAAAGGACGGTGTGCTTAAGTTTATTTTACGTCCCAGATAAAATAAACTAAGGGCCTCGGTCGGGTTTCGAACCCACGATCTCAAGCTCAGAAGACAAGTACGCATACCACTGAGCTACCGGCGCCCTCTTAATCTGTTGTATATCTATATATTATTAATTTCTAGTTTTCTCCAATGTAGCACTAATTTATTTATTTATTTATACGTCATACTCATACTATATTTCATCGTTTCTTCACTTTTTGACTCTATGTATTTATTCTTAGGGGACCTCGGTCCCACATTAATAAAATTTATTTTCATTTAATTTTTATTTCTCATTGGGTACATCGCACAGGCTCGGGACCATCGCTCTCGATGGACGGAGTTCACAAGTTTTTTCAACCCTCAGAAAAAAAAACCTAATGGACTCGGCTGGGTTTCGAACCCGCTATTTTGAGCTCATATCGAGTTACCGACACCCTCCAAAATGCCCCATGTACAAGTCTCCCCACTCCTTTCCGCTAAATTAAGACAATCTTTTTGCAAAGTGAATTTAATAATATTGCTTTTTGTCGCACAATAATAATGCAGTTGATCTAAAAAAAAGCCCACGTTGCCTTTATTTATTTATTTATTTTGTTAGAGATATTTATGTAGTTTAATTGCCTTATCAAAGTTTACCAAACACTCGCGTCATTTCTTTATCAGCCAAAAAATATTTAATACTATATTTTTTCATAATACTGTCTTTTTACTTTCTGTTATACGAAGTATAGGGAAAGTTATTTAATCAGTCAAAAATTGTTTTTCTCACCCGTCGCCGTCGAATCACCGGCATCGAATCACCGGCGTCGAATCACCGGCGTCGAATCACCGGCATCGAATCACCGGCGTCGAATTCCCCAGAAGTAAATAATCAATTAACTTTTTGCTTCCCCTCCAAAATAAGTCAACCTTTTGCGCTAAAATTCAATAGTTGACTTAAGTCTTGTCCTAAATACGCTGAGCGAAAAGCAAGAAGAGAATTACAAATTTCTTAAAGATTCTCATTGCTATTTGGTAGACAAACAAAATGTTAGCTTTGTTTTTTAAATCAATGAAAAAAATGTATACAACAATCAAACATATAGTTTTTTCCACATCATGTACGGCCAGAGCAAAAAACCAAGAAAAATTACATAAACAAAAAAAATGTTAGATTAAAAATTCCGTCTCAATGGTCTCTGATGCTAAGCGTGCACAGAAAGTTCCTGGAAAAAGATCGTGAACACTTCAAAGAGGAAGTTCTTTCACAATTTTCGGAGAATAAACGAAAATTTTTTTTAACTTAATGTACATACAAGTCATATTTACATTTATTTAAATATACATGAATTCGATCATTTCATTTCCTCGCTCAAAATCTTCATTTATGTTATACTTTATACTCTTAAAGCTGATTTTACATGCGCAGTAAAAATGCAAAGCGCAACAGCAGCAATACACGCTACTGGATGTGAGTCATTTAATTTTAAAAGCACAGAAACCACAGCGTGCATTTGCTGCTGCTGCGCTTTGCTTTTTTTCTGCTCATGTAAAGTCAGCTTAAGTATTACTGTCAGTGGTTACCTCAGAGGGAGCTTCTAGGGGTTTGAGTCTCCCAAATTAATAACAAAGGCCTGCAACGCTAACCATGGAAACTGCGGGCTGTGTCCCCGGGAGTCTATACCCCCCACCCTCGTAGCCTAACTTTGCCCCCTCCTGCTCAAAATCCTGGCTACGCCCCTGTATGTATTCATATTCAAAATTGTATGATGAGGCGCTGGGCATTATTTTATATATAATATTGGGTATTATCATAATGTGTAGATAAGATGCTATCTACATTCGAATAAGGTCACTTTCAATCTGCAATAAACCAATTATGAAATAGTATTATACAATTTTGATTTCAATGATTTTTTTCTCCGCTTCCTCAAAGGTAAAACCTTTCATTTTTTTTTTTCTAATTTCTATTCCTACTTCATGGACTGTATTCAGTTTTTTGTTCACTGTGTTTACACATCAAATAGTCGTCAATCAATTACGTTTTCGCTCTCTCTCCAAAGCAAAAGAACCGTTAGAGCAAAAACTCAATATTTGCCTTATATTGTGGTTTTTGAATCCTGATACAAAATTTTGTGTCGATAGATTCATTACACTGGCAGTTATTCGGTTTTTTTTTAAGTTGTGCTCTCTCTCCAAAGCAAAAGAACCGTTAGAGCGAAAACTCAATATTTGACATACATAGTGGTTTTTGAATCCTGTTACTAAATTTTGTGTCGATAGATTCATTACATTGGCAGTTTTTTAGTTTTTCGGTTTTTTTAAGTTGAGCTCTGATCTCTCTTCCCCTTCTACAGCCGAAAATCGGTGTCGTCCTAATAAGATTCTGGATACATTTCACAGGTTGTAAAATAAAATAAAAAATAGTCTGACTTATCACAAATTTTATTTATATTTGCTATCCGGTTTTCGAGGCTGCTCTCATCATCAGGCAGTCTGATAAAATAATTTTGAAAATAACATAATTACGATGTTTTAATAAATAATATTTAAAAATAAAAGTTAATTTTTTTGATAGTTTTTTATGCACTTTTATTTAAATTTTTTAAATTGTATAAATACAATTATTTGAATTATGTTATTTTCAAGATTATTTTATCAGACTGTCTGATGACGAGTGCAACCTCGAAAGCCAGCTAGCAAATATCAATAAAATCTGTGAGAGGTCAGACTATATTTTATTTTATTTTTCAACCTGTGAAATAATCACTTCTCACTACATCAGCCATCTTCATATTATTCTGGACACACATATAAAATGCCGTATCAAAACATCCATACTATTGAGACTTAATCGCGTTCACGGACACAAAAATATATAATTTTTTTTTTTAATTTTTGGTGTCAAGAGGTCAAAACGTTTGGAACTCCGTTGAAAATACCGAAAATAGTTGTGGCGAATTAATGGGCTATTTTTCGCTTTCGCTACATTCGTTACATGAACAGTTATAACGAGTTCTGGTGTCCCATTCCCTAATCCCGCCCTTTCATTGGACCGATTTGACTAAAAATCATATGAATACGCATGTAAAATGTCATACTATCGGAAGATCATGTTCACAGACAGACATGATTTCATTTTTTTATTTTCTAGGATCAGGAGGGAGAAGATTAAATTCCAGCGAAAACTCAACATGGAATTTTTTTCCGATAACTTCCCCTATACCTCGTATTGCTGCATGTGGTGATTAACTACAAGGTCATATCGCCTACTACCAGAGCTCACTTTCATCGCTCTGGTGGGCATGAGCCCGACTCTACTCTGAGAGTCCGAAATGCTGCTTACCCTGGTTTATTCCCATAGGGGTCTTTAACGAGTACCTGACATTGTACAGTAGGGTGGAACGAAAAAATCACCTTTGGATTTTTAATTTGCAATAGCGCGGAAAAGTTGCCTTTTAGTGTAGATAAGATAAATTAAAAATATGAAAAATATTGGAGTACGTCTTGAGGTGCCGCAAGGACCTTAAAGTTTCATAAAAACACACTTTTTTGGAACTTTTTCAAAGATTTTTGCGTGTCTCGACTATGTAATTTTTAATTTGGAATAGCGCAGAAAAGTTGCCTTTTAGTGTAGATAAGATAAATTAAAAATATGAAAAATATTGGAGTAGGTCTTGAGGTGCCGCAAGGACCAGTTTAATGCGGCAATGAAGTAGAAACAAACATTTTGCAGCTGTAACATTTGTAATCATTAAGGATACAGAAGTAAGAAATACAAAGTTTGACATTACAAAATATTTTTTTATTTTTATTATATTTTATAATTAATAATTTTTTCCAATTCTAATGCTTATATATGTATTTAAAACCATCTTTTGTAACATTATATGTACGAGAAATTCGTAAAAAATAATTTATCAAAGTTTAAAATTTTTCAATTTTTTTACAAACTTTAAGCTCTTTGCGGCACCTCAAGATGTTGTAGTATTGCAACCAAATTTTTTTTTATTCTTTTTGAACTTAAAAGGCAACTTTTCTCCACTATTACCAAACTAATAACTAAAAAAAATTTTAAAAGGCCATTTTCGTTCCACCCTATTGTACAGGCTCGGGGCCATCACTGAACGTCTCATTCGAAGGACATTTTTTTCATCTACCAGTAATTAAAACCTAAAAGCTTCGACCGGGTTTCGAACTCGCAATCTTGGGCTCAGTAAGCTATTCTGAACTACCAGCGCTCTGACATAGAATTCATATTAATCTAACTCTACGCGCCGATATATTTGCCTCCATTAGTCAAGTTTCCAATTTTTATCCTAGTTTATCTTATTTTTTTTTGCATTGATTCAAGTATAATATAATAATCATAGAGCAAACATTATGGCGCTATCCATGTAATTTAATTAATTTTAAATCTTGAAATTAAAAAAAAAAAAAAAGTGCAATTAGGTTGATAATAAATTAATAAATCCTCTTGAAATTTAATTAATAAAAATTGATGTCAAAAAAAAACAAACAAAAAACAATTAAAAGTTGCCAGCTTTTATCATAATTACTCTTGTTATCAAAGTTTTTTTTTTATTGCAATATGACTAGAATTTTTCTAATTTACTTAATTAAATTATTACAAGTTAACACATTTATTAAGTTTTGTGGAAAAAAGTTAATTTGAAAAAAAAAATGAATTCGAAAAGCGATGGTCCCGAGCCTGTACCATGTCTCAGGTACTCGTTATAGACCCCTATCCTAGATGAATAAAACTAGGTAGGCAAAATTTAGTGCTCCCGCAATAGAGACGGGCTCATGTCTACCAGAGTGATGAAAGAGCGCTCTGATAGTAGGCGATATGACCTCGTAGTTAAACCTCGGGCATAAATTTATTTATTTTTTTTATTTTGAATATATATATATTTTTTTTTTTATAAAATTCTTTATTTACCAGATCAACATGAATTTGTTTTGCATGGTATAATTACATAATGAAAATCTATGCGTTAGTAACATTTATCTTTAGTGGAATAGACAATATTTCAAAAATAAGTTTGTTTTATTTATTTATTACAAGTTTCCACAATATGTCCGCGTTTCTCAACTTAGAAGTTGTTAGTAACATTTGGCAAATGAAAAGTAACATTTGGGGTACATTTACCCCTTAAAGTTTGTTTAAGCAAATAATCAAAAATTTAAGGGAGGGAAAAACTGATAGTAAAAGTTCACAATATAATGTCCTGAATGAGACGCGGTTTTAAACGAAGTGTTTCGGAACTCACCCCTAACTTAAACCATCTAGCAGCTTTAACTGATGTTAAGTTATCGTGATATTTCCTGAATTTCCTCCTGATGAAGTCGTCTATGGCCTCAAAGTTGTAGCTCCCTGTGTAACTGGGAGTTTCGTATTTTGAATATTAACAATCGGTAAATCACCATAAGTAAATTTGGTGTCAGGAAGACAATAGTAATACAAAATGAATGATAACAAATTGATAAAATCGTTCTGGGGGAGTACATATACTCTTATCCATCCATCAAAATTGTCTTTCAAATCCTTTTTATTTATTTATTTTTATTTATTTATTTATTTACTTATTTATTTTAATTAATTTTTTTATTTTATTTTTTTTTCTGTTTTTGTCCTAATAATTAAGGTAAATTTTCGTCCCGAGGACCTACCACTGGTTGGCCTTCCTCTCACATGCCCTTCACACCAACATATCAATACTATCATAGATGCTGGTTATAAATAAAAGAAAAAAAAATATTAATAATTTTTTTATTGTTAAATATCGCCTAAAAATACATACTTTCATAATTTACAGTGGAAAATATCGCTTTAAAGCATTATTAGTCGGTTGTATTATAATTAATAACACTATGTTAATTCTTAACCACATCTATATAATGAATTAATTAATTATATCAAATTAAACGCCCACTCCGCTCCACCTTTGACCACAGAGAGACCAAGTTAATATAAGTTTATATTACTGCTGACGTTAGGATTCGAACCCTGGCTTTCTGAGTTAGTACACACAACTGGTTACCTAATCGCCCATCGAGCTTCTCAGAAATTGTTCTAAATTGCTGTTCAAATAACCTCAATTGATAACGATAAAATTGCTGTCAAATTAGGATGTTAACACCGTTTGTATCATGTAGTTACATAGTTATTATTAGTAATGCCCGGGCTTTAACTACAATAACTCCCATAGTAGAGTCGGGCTCATGTCCAATAGAGTGACGAAAGAGCGCTCTGGTAGTAGGCGATATGACCTTTTAGTTAAAACGCTGGCATGAGTAATAATAACTAACTATTAAATTTTGTGTTGACAGTTATTCGAGTTTTGCCCCTCTTCTGACCTCCTCTTTCTTTTGGTCGACGACCCTTAAAATCGATATTTGCCATTCAGCCAAATCGATCGATATGAAAATTCTGACTAATTACATAACTTCCCTCATGTATAGGCAGTTACTATCCCTTCTCTTCAGCCCATTCAGCTGAAAATTAATAGCTGTCGTCATTATAAGTTTTTGGATTAAAATATAAAATTTAATTTCGATACATCTTATTGGGGTTTTTGAGTTGAGTGTCTGAGCGTCGTTTGATTTCTCTCGTCCGTTTGGCCGATTTGACTGAAAACCTATAGGTGTCCTTATGGTGTTTTGGAGACACAAATAAAAATTTGTATAGATTCATTCATTATCGAAATTTATGAAGATTGATGTGATTATATATCGATACTTTATTCAAGAAGTAACAGTTTTACTTAACAAATAATTTAATTTAGGAACAATCGTTAAAATTCAATATCACCATTTTCCTATTTCCATTTTTTTCATTCATTTTAAAATCTCTTTTCTGATTTCCTTTCGGAGCAGTAGACTCAAAACCTCCAAAAAGGGAGGCTTTTCTTCAAAAGAATGTCAATAAAGCTATTTTATTTTTATTTATGAAATTTTATATGCATATCCAGAACTCCATGAGGACGACACCTATTAATTTTTTGCCATTGGAAAGAGATTATCGATAAGATCATTTTATATATATTTTTTTTTTTTAATTTAGAGGCATAAAACATGAATTTTGTTGAAAAATTATCATCGAATTTCTGACCAGTTACAAAACAGTCCCTTAAGCTAGTCGTGAAAAATGGTGTTAGTTACATTATTGTAATGTAACCGTCTGAGTGAAAAAAATTAGGTTTTTAAGAGTAAGAAAATTACAAATTTCAATTACTGTTCTGATATTTTGTTGAGGGATAAAGAAAAAAAAAAAGAAAAAGTAAATTGAAAAAAATAAGAAAAACAACGGAGGAAGGAGATTGTTTCTGCTCCTTTGCAGGGGTTAGGTTAGGTTTTATGACTCATGCCCGGGCTTTAACTACGAGGTCATATCGCCCACTACCAGAGCGCTCTTTCGTCACTCTGGTGGACATGAGCCCGACTCTACTATGGGAGTCCTAAATTTTGCCTACCCTAAATGGGTAGGCAAAATTGCATCCGTTGTTTGTAGACATTTATCAATGGAACTGGGGAAAGGATCTTTATTCATTTTACTTTCTAAGCTATACGAAGTATACGTGAAGTAATGTAATCGGCCAGAAATTCGATGTTGAGTTTTCAACGGAATTTCATGTCTTACGACCTTCTGGTTCCAAAATGGTTCTGGTAATTACAGGACTTTCTTATACCAACAACCCTTACAGATCTCTCACCCTTCCCCTCTTCAAAGTCATTTAATACTGGCATGTAATTGCACTGGGTTGAATGTTTTTATACTCAACAATGCCAGTATGAAATTATTTCGAGGAGAGCAAGGTGGAGAGAGTGGTCTGTAAGCATGGTTGGTATAAGAAAGTCCTTTGATGCGCGATTTTGTACGTTGTTTATTTTTATTATTTTTCATCAAAACTACTTATAATAATAAAAAAAAACTGTAATTCCTCGTTACGCGACACAATTTAAACATAACTTTAAAATATTACATATGAAAATTTATTTTACATTCTTTGAGGCGCTATAACTTTCATCGTTGGTTCTATCTGAAATCTCAGAAATTTAAGAAGGAACATTTTTGATAAGAAACAATTTTTCGATAGGACTAACAGTTTTCAGTAGATGTTTACCACTTCTGGCACCTCCTCAGTGACGTCATCTTGTGAGGTGGACCTCCCTCCTCCCTCCACCACCTCAACCCTCCCCCTCCTCCCTCCGCCACCTCGACCCTCCTCCTCCCTAGCTCTGAATCACCTACCGTCGTACATCCCCAGCTCAACCACCCACTCCTTGAGGCGTAGCTCTGAATAGCTTAAACTACGTCATAACGCCTACTACCAGAGCTCTCGCTTGTCACTCTGATGGACATGAACCCAACTCTACTATTTTTATTCACCTAGGGTAAAGATCTTTAACGAGTGACATCATACAGGCTCAGGTCCAACGCTTAACTTTCTATCCAAAGGACGGCGTGCTAATGTTTATTTTACATCCCAGAGCTCTCAATTTTCATTCGATTGGTGTTGAAAATGTTCATAACATATTCAGGGGACCTTGAATGTATCTGTGAACATAATAACTTCTGATAAAATGTATTCATCGACACAAAATTTCATATGTAAGTTCAAAAATCAATAACGACACTTATTAATTTTCAGCGGAATAGGTCGAAGGGAAGAGGGAGAGAAGAGAAGGGGGGCTCGATTTAAATACTCTGTGATGATCCAGAAATCCCTGATTAAGACACCGATTGATTTTCAATAAAATCGGAAAATTAGTTCCAGAGGGAGAGTGAAAACTTAGTTCATTAATTCGCGTTTGGGAAATTCATTGACAACTTTTCTTTTTTGTTTTCTTTTTATTTCTTTATTTTCAAATCCTCTTCCTAAAGACTTAAATCCTACTTACTTAAGAAGTTTGGGTCTCTTACAAAGAAGGGGAGAATTAAATATAAAAAACGTTAACTAAATGAGGAATTTAGTAAATTAACGAAACTGAGAAAAGATTTTTTATAAGTAGCTTATAAAGTTTTAATTTTTTTCAATGTATTGTTAATTCATTATCATAGCTACTTACAGTTTGTTTCACTGTAATCAAATTTTTATTTTGGAACTATTGAGGTCGTTGTCCTTCGTAATTGTAAATGTGGATCCATAAGTCTTGTGTAAGACATTAATTTTTGGCTGAATCCGGTCAACGGTGAAGAAGGTTTAGAGGGAGAGCGGCAACTTCCAACCTATTATAGACAGTATTAAACAGCCTATTCATGAGACATTGTTGGGAAAACATTGTTTTCGTTTATTTTACAGAGCAGCCAATAAATAAAAATATTCAAGCATAACATAACTTTTTTATGCCCACTACTTTGTTAAAGACCCTCCCCCCTACCCTATTCCTCCAAATTTATTATTCCCTCCTTTCCAAATGGTATTACTGGGTGAAATAAAGAATATGAAAGTTATGACCTTAGCGGGTTTCTTTGTTACAGAATAATTCTGAGAGTTATATTCTCATACCGAGTAATGCCCGTTTGAAATCTGAGAGGGGGAGAGATCCGTAAAAAGTGTAGTGGGTATAAGAATGTCAAAGTTTAGAGTATTCGAAGGCGCGGATAGCTCAGTGGTATGCGTGCTTGCTTACTGGGCAGGTTCTAAAACCGGCCGAGACCCTTAGTTTATTTTCTCTGGGAGGCCTTCTTTCGGATGGGACGTTAAGCGATGTTGCCGAGTCTGTACTCAGATACTCGATACTCGAAAGAGCGCTCTGGTAGTAGGCGATATGACCTTGCAGTTATAAAGCCCGAGCATGAGTCATAATGACTAAATACTTAACCGATACTTTAACTTTTTTATGCCTATAGTACGAAATGTATATTGTAATCTTGCCAAAATCCGAGATCGAGTTTTCAAGGTCCCCTGTACACGTTTTGACCATTTTCGCGATGTGATTGGAACTTCGTGAGCGCTCTAACTCGACAACTATTGTAGCAATGAACTTAATATTTGAAATAAAGAGACATGTACTAGTATAGATCTGGTTAAAATTTTATCTAAATCGTGTTTAAATTGAGGCCAATTTACTTCGGGGCCTAAGTACATTTTATAAAGTGCCGTTTATAAGTACTTAGGACCTAATATAGAATCTACACAAATATAAGTTGTAGAGAGAATCGAAAGGTATATTTTATATCAAAATACATTTTTTCGAAGACCGCGAGAAATATGCAGAAATCCGTCTCTTTTGAAACCCATTTTTTTAGGTAATGGCTTGACTTTTGCACGATCAATCCTATCGAAACGGTCCTTACCAAAATTGTTTCTTATTCAATTTCCAATCACATAGGTTTTTTTAAATTTATGTACGACTAATATGAACAATGTTATATCGCCCCAAAAATGGGAAATAAATTTCCGTAGATCACTCTTTCTCCCCAATCGTTTCTCTCGAAATCATTTCATACTAGCGATACTGATGATACGATTTCATATACGTTCAGTAATGCCAGGATGAAATTGGCTCTTCCCATCCTATTGTCGACAATATTTCCTAGGCTCTTTTCTCTATCAAACCATATTTTCTCAAAAGCCCTCCTACATCGTCCAAATGCTCCAATTTAAATCCCATATCCACCAGAAAGTCACCAGATCCCGTCCCTCTGATCTTTACCTATAAGGACAGCACCTACCGGTTTTCAGCCAAATCATCAGAAATGTGGGGAGGGGGGGGGGGGGGGGGGGAGGCTTAACACAAAAGCTATAATAACTACCGTTGTAATGAATGTATCGACAAAATTTAGTATGATTCGTAAGTCCCTATGTAAGTCAACTATCGACTTCTAACCCAAAAGATCGATTAATTTTGTAGGGACATAATTGATTAATTCATGCCGGGGAAGTAATTGTCGATGACTTTTATTCTTCTCGCTTTTTTGGTCTACTGTTTTTTCCCAAGCTTTAGATTAGGTTAGGTTTTATGACTCATGCCCGGGCTTTAACTATGAGGTCATATCGCATATAACTCACTAATAGAGTTTCGTAGATGGTCTTCGACCTACGATTCTTTTCTAAGATTCATTTTCGGGTTCCCCAGACACTCTTCTATTGCTAACCCTCCTACATCTTCCAAATGCTCCAATTAAAATCCCATATCCACCAGTAAGTCACTAGGTCCCTCTGATCTTTATCTCCCTTCTCACAGGACAACAACCTACCACAACTCCTTCCTTATCCAGGCTAACTCCCTCTGGAACTCTCTCCCTCTCCAGATTCGCCATGTTCCTACTCTTCTTTCATTTAAGTCCCTACTTTTCCATTATCTCTTAACTCAGCAAACCTCTGATTCCTAAGGCTGGCTCCTATGAGATAGTTGTCGTCTTCCTATAAGTCACTCTCTCCACTGGACGGATTGTCACTCTTCTGTTTCATCAGTCCAGTTTTTTACAATTCATATACAACTCATTATTGTTATCAACTTTTTATTTCTCTTTATTATTTTTCACTAGTTTATTATATTGTTTTACTCATTGCCTGTTTTTAACATTTAGTATTTATTCCTAGAGACCTCTTTTATTTTATTTTATATTTATTCTTCTCAACTGGCTGATACTTTTATACTCATGTTTATTTTTTTTGTTATTATTCTTAGGGGACGTATGTCCCAGAATAAAGATTACTTTTCATTTCATTACAGCTGCAGTTATTGAGGTTTTTATGTTGAGCCCCCTTCCTTTCCACTGATTTCGCAGAAAATGAATAAGTGTTGTCCTTATGTGGTTTTGAATTCACATATGAAATTTTATATCGATATATTCATTACAATGGCAATTATTAGAGTTTTAGAGTTAAGCCTCTCTCCTAACCCCCCTCCCCTTTGGCTGATTTGGCTGTCGATAGGTGTCCTTTTGGGATTTTGGTTGCACATATATATTTTTGTCGGCACATTCATTCTATTGGGAGTTATCGTTTTCACAGATTAAGTTAGGTATTATTACTCATGCCCGGGCTTTAACGTCATATCGCCTACTACCAGAGCGCTCTTTTGTCACTCTGGTGGACATGAACTCGACTCTACTGTGGGAGTCCTAAATTTTGCCTATCCTAAATTTTTATTTACCTAGGGTTGGGGTCTTTAACGAGTTACCTGACATCGTACAGGCTCGGGACCATCGCTTAACGTCCCATCCGAAGGACGGCGTGCTTATTTTACCTCCCAGATAAAATAAACTAAGGTTTATTTTATTGTTGCCTCGGTCGGGTTTCGAAGGTTCACAGAAACATTTTTTTCATATTTGGAATCTAGAGGTCGGAAAACATGCAATTCCGTTGAAAACTTCGCATCGAATGACCGATATATAGACTGGCATATCACATATATTTTCGTAATGCCCTCTACTTTTGGTGTACATTTGCCCAGGCGCCCCAAAATCATATTTCATGTTACCTATTTCACACACGTGTTTTACATTAATACTATTTTTGTCATAGCTTTCAATGAAGAGAACAGTTGATATTCTTCAAATATTGATTTACTGTTTCGCTCAGAGTGTTTGTTTGATATATATTCTATTCTTAGTTTTTCCTATATCTCACACGGTAAGTACTTACTAAATAATTCAACAGAAAAAAAAAAAAAAAAAAAAACCTTTTAAGTTTTTTGTTGTGATATCTTTGATGTGAACATAGGCCCTACTAGATTAAATATTGACAGAGAATGGAAAGCTTACAACGGTTGTCAGCCAAAGACTTCGAACATCAGATTTCTTGTAAACTATTTTGAATTACTACCCCATCTATACAAAGTGTAGGGGGACGTTGTGTAATTGGCAGTTATTGTGGTTTTTATGTTAAGCCCTTTCTCTAATCCCCCAATTCCTTTTAACCAATTTGGCTGAAAATTAGGATTTACAAGTCCTTGAGTATCTAATGATTATCAACCAAATCAGTAAAAGGGTATACAGGGTGTATCGCAAGCAGATGATAATACTCGGGGGGTGAATGCCCCACTCAAGTACACTAAGAAACTGGGGTAATAAAAATCCGTTTCAACTTAGTGTAGAAAAAAATGAGATTTTTAATTTTTTTGACGATAATCACGTTTTTCAGCAAAATGTCCGTAAATATCACTTTTTGGTTAAGGTAAAGTGAAATCTGACTACACTGTCGTAATCTACATTAAATTTCCTAATAGGTGACATGTTTTTTTGACATGAAAATCGAAAAGATTGAAATAGGGAGCTAACGTTTATTGCAAAATGAACAGCTGTTTAGATTGTTTGGCAAATTTTCAGTTTGTAATTTGTTTTCTCTATTCGCTAAGAAGCCCCAAATTCACCAAAAGTTAGCAAAAATGTCGCCCTTTAAAAATACCTAATGTTGTTCTTCATTGTCGAGCATTGCCGGAATGAGACAGCAGAGAAGATGAAAAAAAAGGTAAACCTTACACAAAGCGAGACTTTTTTAAAATTACTTATTCTTTATTTTAAAAAAATTGAAATTATTACATTAATCTTTCAGAGATAATAAATGTGTTGTACTGTACATTGTGTTGAAAAAATTATAACAAGATTTTTTGGCAAATTTCCAATTTACCGTAATTTGTTTTCTCCATTCGCTAGGTTGTTCTAATCTCTAAATTTACGAAATACTTGCGATACACCCTGTATAGGGGAGTGATTTTTTGATGATTTTTCGTTTTCCAAACTGCTGTAACAGTCAGAGTAGTGCTGTACCAGTGTTACCAAATGTACATGGGCACCATCAAAGGCTAGTGTGGAAACCTTGACATCAAATTTGATCAATGCTCAGTGGAGACGCCATTTGATATTTGACACTTGCTTCCCAGGACTTTGTCTACTTGATTTAATCACATGAATTTCTTTCAAAAGTTCTTGTCCTAGATCAAACATTTTGCTGCCCCAAGCTACTTTAAGGAACTTATGTGAAGGACCCCAGCCTTCTTTATAGTTGGTAACCTTCTCAACTTCTTTTTACTAGTATTTCCAAGTATAAGTTACCTCCCTAGTTGTACGAAATATAGGGGAAGTTATCTAATCGTTCAGAAGTTCGATATCGAGTTTTCAATTAAATTAAATGTGTTTCGACCCCCTGATTCCAAAAAAAAAATCTGTCTGTAAGGGATATCTCAGAATCAGAAGATGGGAAGGGCACAAATCATTAATTCCAATAACTGCCAATATATCGACATGGAAATCATATTCAAAGTCAAAACCCAATGAGGACATAACTTGTTAAATTTCAGCAATATCGAGAGAAGGGAAGGGGGTTCAGGGGTGGGGCTCAACTCAAAAACTCATATCGGTATATGTAATAAATTTATCGAGACAAAATTTGGTGTTAGAGTGCAAAAAATTCGTTGAATAATTCATGCCGTGGTGCATTGCTGATAATTCACCCACCACTTTTTTATTTATACCTAGCTTTTAGTCTCCACTATAATTTCCGAAAAGTTAATCCCTCGTTTATATATATAGTATTTTAATTCTCTTTTGGTATATAACTATTTGTTAACTAACTTGTTATCATTACAGGTTCATGTAATTTTACTAATTATGGACTAAAGTTAAGCTTAAGAAAAGAGTTGAAAACATTAAATTTTTGACCGGATCTTATATGAAATTTTACTCGACTTTAGGACCACTGTCTAAGCAAGTGTCATACTTAGGGATGGCAACGATATAATCAATACATCGATATATTTGAGTAAAATACCGATATATTTTCACTAGATATATTAGGCCATGTATCTATGTATTTCCGATTTATTTAAAAAATATCGATCGAAAATTTTTAAAATAAAAATGGCTGAAAAATACCTTATCCACTGTTTAAATTTATTTACATGGATGGTGGACCAGCCAACCAGGCCCATATTGTTATACTAATATTGTCCTATTAATTAAACTCTTATTGTGAAAAGGTTTTATTAAAACCCCACAAAACTTGTCTCTCAAATATTTTACTTTTAACTTGTAAAATGTAAGTATTATAAAAAGGGGAGGGGGGGGCAGCCGGTCAACACGACCGATATAATAAAACAGTAGTTTACATTTCACAATCATATTTTTAGTTGTAAGTATAATTAAACCTAATAATTAACAATCAGGTACCATACACAAAATATTAGTATGTTATAAAGAGATAATCAATACAAATTTAAATCAACAATTAAACTTTTCATCAGTCTAGTCATCAAGTCTTATACGATAAGTAGTAGTAAGTATCCTCAATTAAATAAGCTTTAATTTTCTTTTTCAAATCGGTCCAACACTTTTTTGCTAAAATTTATTTTTAGGTACTATTTCATTCTCGTTCAGCTGATAGCATTAAATATACTCTAAAAAACAATTATTTTCCCGTTTTACGGCTTTCATTGAATACATTCTAAAATATACAGTTAATCTTAATAGTGTTTTTATTTTAGGTAAACATTGCAGATTTTAAAATTGCCGCGAGTTTTGTTGTGAGATGCGTTCGGTAAACTCTCATACTTCGCCGATTAGCAGCATTCGTTGAAATCCAAACTTTAAGAAAGCATAGTTTGAATCCGAATAATTTTTGACTGGGAACTGAAGCTTTCTATATCCTTCTAATGTCTTGACTGTAATGTTCGTCTGTGGTGGAGAGGTCGTTATATATTATAATTTTTTTTAAATAGGTACATTAGATGGCACTTTTCTAGGGGGGCACCGGGCATTCCACCCCTGCCCCCCTCCCCCCTAGCTACGCCAACGCAGGCGGATATAAAGAATGGACCTGAGAAGAAGATGGTTTTACTACCCTTTTCGCAACATGGATCGCAAAAATGAAAGTCGGTGATACTCTGTAGGAAGGAAGGTCCCCACCCAAGACGTGCAAACACTTGGAGGTAGGTTGAATTACGTGAAAAGGGTAGTAGAATGACCTACTCAGGTCCATTCCTTCTATCCGCCTACTGTATAGGCATTAATTAGCCTATAGGGATAATATTCAGATCATTATATCGTATAATAACGACTGATATATATCGGCCGCTGCGATTTATTTGTATCGATATATATGTCGTTCGATTTATCGATATATTTTGAAATATTGCCATTCCTACTTATAATCGATTACTCTTTATTGATTTTACATTCCTGCTTGTTTCTTATTAATTCCACTCCTTTGTTCTGTTTCGCATTGGTATGATGAATGTATATTTTCGACATTAGTCCAAATATGGTTGTCTGGTGTGTAGGATCCATTGTTTTTGATTCTTTTGTCGAAATAAAGATTGTTTAACATATCTGGCCTAGATATACCACATCTTGTTTATATGGTATACGAGGTGTGTTCAAAAAATAACGGGAATTTTCGGTTTTTTAATTAATTTTATTTATTCGTCTACATCAATGTTATCTTCATCAAAATAGTCGCCATTAGATCTTATACACTTATGCCAGCGCTTCTTCCAATCCCCGTAACACTTCTGATTCTCAGTCTTTGGGATAGCATTTAGCTCCGACTGTCCCCATTGGATTTTAACCTAAGATACAAAATTTCATGACGATACGTTCATTATATCGGCAGTTATTTTCTATGAAGCCTCCCCTCAAACGACAAAAATATATGATTCTAACCTTCCTGCGCTTAATGTGTTATAAGATAAAGTAAATTATGATAAAAGAAGTCATCGGTGAATCACCGGTAATGCACTTCCCCAGAACGAATTAATCAATTAATTTTTCGCTCTCCCTTCAAAACCCATCGAGCTAAAAATCTACAGTTAGGTTACATAGGGGCTTCTGAATCATCATACTAAATTTTGTGTAGATATATTCATAAAGTTATCAAGATTTTGTGCCGAGTCCCACACTCCTTCGGCCAATTTCACGGAATAGGTTCTTATGGAATTTCAAATTCAAATTAAAAATGGTATGACGATACATTTATTGCATGAGCAGTTATTGGGGTTTTTGTGTGGAGTCTCCCTTAGATCCTCCTCTTCCCTTCTGTTGATTTTGCTGAAAATTATTAAGTGCCGTCCTTATAGTTTTTTGAATTTAAATAAGAAATTATGTTTTGATACTTTCATTTCAACGGCAGTTATTAGAGTTTTTGAGTTACGCCGCTCCCCTCTCTACTGACAATATGATTCTGTTTGTAAATATACAAATGAAATTTGTTTGAAAGTTGGATTGTTGAGGTAGCGGTGCAGCGAGTGGGCGTAAAACGAACCATTTATATGCCTGCGTTAGGTTTACAGAGTCAAGGTTTACCAAACAGTTGTCCTCATCGTTCGGCTGTTCCTATTTTGCATACGACCTTCCTATCACAACACCGCCACTTATTCACTTATGTCATACATGAGACAGATTAGTTCTTAAACTAGACTGGTCAGTGTGACCTATACATAATCCACCTAGACTGGTTATCCGGCGTTGCTCGGGAGTAACTTTCCGTTTAACTGAAGTTGAGTTCATGCGATATTCGATACAAAGAATAAAATTTTTTCGATAGTTCATCAGCAGTTTACTTCATCAACATGAATTAAAACACTCATTGGATGAAAATCAATTGAAGCCTTACTCAGGGACTTCAGAAACATCGTACAAAAAGTTAATATCGATACGTTCACATCATTGGCAATTATTGATGTTCTTGTGTGAAGCCTTCCCTCCAATCACCTCATTTTCACCTGATTTGACTGGAAATCAATAAGCATGTACGATGTCGTGTCGGGGATCGGGAGTTATTGTGTTCATTTTTTTTTATCTGGGAGTTAAAATAAACTTAAGCACGCCGTCCTTCCGATGGGACTTTAAGCGATGGTCCCGAGTCTGTACAACGTCAGGTACTCGTTGAAGACCCCTGCCCTAGGTGAATAAAAATTTAGGGTAGGCAAAATTTAAGACTCCCACAGTAGAGTCGGCCATGTCCACCAGAGTGACGAAAGAGCCCTCTGGTAGTAGGCGATATGACCTCGTAGTTAAAGCCCGGAATTGAGTCATACAACCTAACCTATTATTTATTTTTTATTCACTTGTATAATTTTTTTAAAAACTATCAAAAATAGTTAGTTATTTTGACTCATGCCCGGGCTTTGAAAACGAGATCATATACCCTACTACCAGTGCTCTCTTTCCTCAGTAATATTTAGGATGGACCAAATCACCAATTTTGTTTTAGAGGCCAGTAAAGGGAGGCTCCAAAAAATATATTTTAAGTAAAATATCAAATTTCATTATTGTTTGAAAGGTCTTGTCAATTACAATACAAAAATATAAGGCATTTTCATGGAGGGGAGCCTGTCAAGCTATTTGAGAAATCAAATATTACTTCATCATATATTCACTCAACTCTGGATTCGAACCATTGATTCCATGAAATTTCATTGAATATTCAACACGAGGTTAGATTTTATGACTCATGCCCGGGCAGTAACTACGAAGTCATATCGCCTACTACCAGAGCGCTCTTTCGTCACTCTGGTGGACATGAGCCCGAGTCTACTGTGGTAGTCCTATATTTTGCCTACCCCTAAATTTTTATTCACCTAGGGAAGGGGTCTTTAACGAGTACCTGACATAGTACAGGCGCGGGACCACCGCTAAACGTCCCGAAGGACATCGTGCTCAAGTTTTTTTTTTACCTCCCAAATAACATAAACGGGTCCTCGGCCGGGTTTTGAACATGCGATTTTGAGTTCAGTAAGCAAGAAGAAAAAAGAAAATTGAACAAATTAAAGAAAAAAAAGTTGTCGGTGCAACACCGTTAGTGTATTTCCTCAGCACGAATTAACGAAATAAGTTTTCGCTCTTGGATCTTTAACGAGTACCATCGTACAGGCTCTGGACCATCGCTTAGCGCCCATTACGAAGGTCGCCGTGCTTAAGTTTATTTTACCTTCCAGATAAAATAAACTAAGGTCCTCGGTCGGGTTTCGAACCCACGATCTTGAGCTCAGAAGACAAGCACACATACCACTGAGCTACCGGCGCCCTCTCCTCACAATATATACCTTAAATATAAAATATTATTCCCCAGCTATACGAAGTCTAAGTGTCAAAGATTTTTCGTTGAGTTTTCCCCGAAATTTCCTCTTTCCCGACCCCTTGATTCAAAATACGAAAAAAGTGTGTCTGTGAACACGATAACTCCCGATAGAATGAATGTACGATACATTTTAAATGTGAATCGAGAACCCCAAGGGCCATACCAATTGATTTTCAGACAAACGAAGAGAAGGGAGGAATCAGAGAGGAAGATCATTAAATTGTACATTCAAATTCAAAACCCAATAAGGACGGCACTTATTAAATTTCCGTAAAATGGGTCGAAGGGAAGAGGACAATCAGAAGAGGGGGCTCGACTCAAAAACTCAAATTACTGCCGATGTAATGAATATATCACGACATAATTTAATAACCGGATTCAGAATCCTCTATATAAGGCAAATACTGATTTTTGAGAGCGACAACCTAATTGATGGGAATTACATTGCCGGTGATCTAACGACAACTTTTTTTTTTTGTATTTTATTTATAAAGATTATAAAGATACAACTGTTGCTAGAGTACAACAACCAACATCTAAGATGGGTACGCGTACGTATAGAGTGGTGTAAATGGTTTTAAGTTTTCAGTAAGGATTAACAATATTCATTTTCAGTCGTCTGGAAGTAAACCAATTAAGGATGTTGAGGAGCATGCTTGGAATAAAGGTTAGGTTAGGTTTTATGACTCATGCCCGGGCTTCAACTACGAGGTCATATCGCCTACTACCAGAGCGCTTTTTCGTCACTCTGGTGGACATGAGCCCGACTCTACTGTGGGAGTCCTAAATTTTGCCTACCCTAAATTTTTATTCATCTAGGGTTGGGGTCTTTAACGAGTACCTGACATCGTACAGGCTCGGGACCATCGCTTAACGTCCCATCCGAAGGACGGCGTGCTTAAGTTTATTTTACCTCCCGGATAAAATAAACTAAGGGCCTCGGTCGGGTTTCGAACCCATGATCTTGAGCTCAGAAGTCAAGCACGCATACCACTGAGCTACCGCCCCCTTGGAATAAAGATAAGTGACAGGATAAGAAACAGCGAGGTTCTACGGAAGGTGAGGCTAAGAAGCCTCCAGAAGAAAGCACACTTGATGAAGTGGAGATGGGCTGGGCATGTGACAAGGATGGATCCTCGACGATGTGCTAAAGTCTGCACGGAGTGGATTCCTAGAGACAGAAGAAGAGGAAAAGGAAGACCTGGACTGCGGTGGAGGGACGAGATAGTGGAGAGAATAGGGGATGGATGGTGCACAGTGGCCAGCAACAGAGAAAGATGGAACAAATGTGTTACAGTACTATTTAAGAAATAACCCTCATTTTTACTTTTTGCTTTTGTTTTGTTTTATCTTATTTTATTTTTATTTTATTTTCAATCAAGAAGTAACAGTTTTACTTAAGAAATAATTTAATTTAATTTGGGAACAATCGTTAAATTATTTTCTGATTTATTCTGTTGAAGGAGCAGTAGACTCAAAACCTCCAAAAGGAGAGACTTTTGTTCTAAAAGAATGACAATAAAGCTATTTTATTTTATTTTTATTTTTATTTATCTCCTATAGATTTAGAAGATGTATGATTAATGATGCAAACATAATTTATTTATTCCAAAAACTAAGCACTTAAAAAAGTGCTGCCCTGAAAAGTTACTAATTTAGACTTACCAATTTATTTCCTGTGACCAGAGATATGTGGGTAGAGAGCAGATGAAAGAGATGCCTACCTGTTGCCCTCTCTAACTAACATTGATGACATACAGCCACATATATGCTATGTCTAGTGTTTGGCTGTGTTCAAGTGTTTAGCTAGGTCTTCAGGCTCTCACAGAGATGTCACATTCACCTACGCCCCCCCCCCCCCCCCCCCCCCCCCTTCACCAACTAATTACCGTTTCAAACCGGAGTTCAGCAGCGCAGACAAACCCAACATTACTACAACTAACCGTTCAGAAATTACAGAGAGATGCATGTGGAAGCATAATTAATTATAATTAATTTCTTTATCAATTTTAATTCAATTGAATATGATGATTATTTAGTTTATTTTATCTGGGAGGTAAAATAAACTTAAGCACGCCGTCCTTCGGATGGGACGTTAAGCGATGGTCCCCGAGCCTGTACGATGTCAGGTACTCGTTAAAGACCCCTGCCCTATGTGAATAAAATTTAGGGTAGGCAAAATTTAGGACTCCCACAATAGGGTCGGGCTCATGTCCTTTAGTGGACGAAAAAGCGCTCTGGTAGTAGGCGATATGACCTCGTAGTTGAAGCCCGGGCATGAGTCATAAAACCTAACCCAACCTGATGATTATTGTCTTTTTACTTCCCCAGGTGTACGAAGTATAGGGGAAATTATGTAATTGGTCAAAAATTCGATGCGTAATTTTCAATGAAATTTCATGTTTTTCGACCTGCTAATTCCAAACATTTCTTGTGAACACGATAACTCACGAATAGAATGAATGTATCTACACATTTTATAAATCCAGAACCTTCTGTGGACGACATCTAGTAGTTTTCAGCCGAATCGACTCAATTCAATGTTGTCAACAGCTGTTTTAGTTAGTTATTTTCTTTTAATTACAGGGTCTTATTTCCTACTAACAGAGCTCTCTTTTCGTTACTCTGGTGGACATGAGCCCGATACTACTATGGGAGTCTGAATTTTGCTTAGCCTAAATTTTTATTCACCTAAGGCAAGGGTGTTTAACGAGTACCTGACAACTTACAGTCTCTGGACCATCGCTTAACGTCCCATCCGAAGGGCTTCGCATGGACTCAGTAAGCATCCTGCCTGGCTTTTGGTCGGTTCGTCTCCTCCTGGCGGAGAATCAAGAAAGCCTTCTAACTCGGCGCCGGGGGCCCCGCCGACCGCCGTCAGGCGCTGCGGCGGCTGCCCATTGCTTAGGGAACAGGCAGAAAAGAACCCCCGACAAGATCCCGAGCTCACTCGGTGTAAAGCGCCGAAAGGACGACCATGGATCGTAGCCATCGAGCCGGTCCACGGCCGTCCACTGCTCCATGTATAATATTGTATATTGGAAATAAACTGAAGAAGGTTACCCATTCCCCAACGAAGATAGGGTGATGTGACCAACCCCCCTCAGGGGGTCAGGGGCACCGAAAAAAAAAAAAAAAATTATGCCCTACCGTACCTCTGAGCCATCTATGTTTTCTTCTCTCATTTTGAGTTTGTCAAATTTTCTATTGGACTGCCCGGGTCATTAGGCATGTTCTATTTGAAAATAGCGTATAAAGATTTACTCACTGTAATGTGGATTATTTATTAAGTCACAAGTAGACTCAGAAAGTCTGTGATGATATTATTTTGAGGAAGATACTAAAGTTTGTATTTTCTTAGAGGGAAACTTCCTAGTATTGGATACAAATCTGATTTTCCCCGAGTGTCACGCTCCTTACATTTGAGACGGTACCCCAGAAAGAACAGACATATCTCCCTCCAAATCCCATTTGTGGCTACATCAGATATTCTTCCCCATATTTGTTCAGGAGGGACAAAGGTAAATATCCCTGCTTCCCCTCCATACACTACTTCTTTCCATTACGGAGGTGGAAAAAACCTATTCTTGTAACATTGTCTTACACGTTTTGCTGTTGAGATTGTCTGTCAATGTGATTGTTATGGTTTAACGTTCTTTTTTACTTCCAATTTGGCAGAAAGGATGAGGCTCTCTACAAACTTGCTCTTCTTTTCTACCTATTCATATATATTTGAATTTTATTTCCTTATCTATATACGAAGTTTAGGGAAATTTTCCTGGGATGTCCCAAGGAGAGAAAGAACAAAGGTTTGAGCACATTACTCTTCACGCGGGGTCTTTCTGACTGTGTCAAAGATTCATTAAAGGAAGCAGGATGTTACGCGGCTTATAAAGTCAATAAGTGAAAAAAGCAAGCAACAGCAAATATGCCAATCCGTCCCCCAGACATGAAGCAAGCATTCAAGTCCGCTATCAAATGCACTTGGCAAAAAGAATGGGATGAGTGCAGCAAAGCTCTGATGAAGTTCAAGCCACGAGTTGATGTCTCCGTCAGGGAGAATCTCATTCATAGGGAAAGAACTATTTTGTCAAATCGGACATACGTTAACGCACGTCCACATTTTAATGCGAATGAGACTACTCATTCCCTCATAAAGCCTTTCAGCATTATTAAACATTGGCTCATGATATACGATGTAATTCCTATGTAATATCGATTTATATAATATTGATATATTTACTAGATCTGCTGGTTTGTATAGTGCTCTTCCACTTCTGCCGCTCTGCAAGTGATAGGGAAGGAACCCCGAACAATGAAGAGATGAAGCCGATTTGAATCTGTCCCCACTGAGGGAATGTCCAAGTTGTACTGGCGCTAATGAAGTCAGTTGACAATTCTCCGATCGATTTACGCTCTTGGCGGAGAAAGACGAAAGCATTTTGACCCTAGGAGCGACCACCGGCGAGCTTGCAGTGGTCCCCGGCGAAGAGTCAGAGTGCTTTCTTCTTTCTCTGCCAAAAGCCCCTCCGTACTACAGCCAGCAAGCGCCCAACATTTATCCCGAGCTCTCTTGGCTCACCAAGGAACGCCGCCAAGGAATCTGAGCTAGGGGTGACCTCCGTTCCTTGCAGAAGGTCGGCAGTGGTCGCTCCTAGCCGATCACAGTAACGGATAATTATTTTTATTTGATAAATAATCTAGTTACCTAAGTTTTTTTCCTCGACGACTCGGCGAATGGATGTCGTAGCCTCCACCGGTTGGCAACCCGAAAAAAAATTTTCAATGTTCCGAAAGATCCCATCGAGTTAAGAGAAAAGTCCGGTGTGTCATATATAGGCCAAACTGGGAGCAAATAAGAAATAAAAATAAAGGACCACAGGGGAGTAGTCAGAGGTAGAGTGCTACTTAATTTTTTTATCAGGAAGGTGAAAAAACCTTGAGCACATGATCCTTCGGATGGGATGTTAAGCGATAGTGCCGAGCCTATGTGAGGTCACATACTCGTTAAAGACCTCTGCCCTAGATGAGTAAATCTTGGTAGGCAACATTTAGGACTCCCACAGTACAGTCGGGCTCTGGTAGTAGGCGATAAGAACACGTAGTTAAATCCTGAGCATGAGTTACAGTAACAAACTAATAAAATTGGCTAAAATTAAAGGGTTTCCGTGACTTTACAAACCAATCGTTAAAAAAGAAGTTTTGCCAAGCAAGCTATTGAATGCCGTGATTTTGTCAATGCATGGGTGGCGATAAGATCCACACGCGATCGGTCTATTTAGGGTCAGTTTCTTTGTCGATTTCTTCCTTTCTTCCCTCACTCCAATTTCATCTCTAAATTATTAAAATGGGAAGACCAGGGCGTTCTCGATTTCCCTGGAAACTCACCTATTTTCATCCTTACCTCGGATTTGACGAAAGCGGACCCGAAAACTTTGCACATAGAAGACAAAAAAAAAGCTGTGTATCACCGGTTATTTCCCCAGAATAAATTAATCAAGTAATTTTTTGCTTTTCCTTCAATATAATATAACTAATCAATAGTTGACTTACATAGGTTTCTAAAGTTAGTTAGTTATTATATACTCAGTTATTATATACTCATGCCCGGGCTTTAACTATGAGGCCATATCGCCTGCTAGGGTTTAGGATATTATTTATTATTATTACGACTGCAATATTACATGTTTTTTTAATACTAGCTAAACCCGCCATGCGTTTTTGTAATTTAAAAAAAAAATTAAAATTAAAAGTTGTCAACCCACTTTTTAAACCGTTCCAGTGATGTGTCAAACATAATCCATAAGTTTGAGCGCAATAGCTTCGACAGTTTCGCATTCTATAAGCCTCACACAGACATTCATTTTTATATACATAAGATTTGTAAATAAAAATTCATTTTTGTTTTTATTTTTACTTTATTGATAGTAAATATATAAATATTACGTAATTTTATTATTATTATTTATTTACGTAATTTTTTATGCGTGATACATACACGACTTTCTTCATATTCACATGGTAAGCTGTAATAGATTTGTAGGCTCTCGCCATATTCGAGGATTTGCAAACGGCATACATTTTCTTGTTGCACGTAGCCAACCCTAAAGTAGGCCGGCAGCTGCTACAAGTCACATGGGGAGACCATGTAACATGTTGGTCTTGAACATGATGCACACCGAAATAAGCACTGTGTGCTTCACAGAACTTGGTGCCAAGCACAATTTTATGTTTCACTTGTTTAGATCCAATGTAATGTCCGCAAACATAACAAAACTTGTCTGTTGGCAATTTACAAATTCTGGATGATGTCATTTTACGTTAAACACAACAATCAACTTTACTTTTAACCATAGAACTGCATCCACACTCACAAACAATTTTTTTTTTTTTTTTTTTTTTTTTTTTTTTTTTTTTTTTTTTTTTTATTCTACAATCTGTACAAACAATAACAATAAGCAGAAGTGATGACTAAGATGACATTATAAAATAATAAATAATACAATAAGCAAACATATACAAAAATAATAACAGAATACATAATAAAATGAAAGAGATTAAATAAAAAAAAATAAAAATAAAATAAACTAAAAATAAATAAATAAAATAATTTAAAAAATATAAAAAGTTTAAAAAAATATAAGAAACTGGACGAGGACAGGACCAGTAGGACTCCCGCACACTGCCATATAGCAGTCTCCACTAGTGGAGAGGGGAGGAGGCGGCGGGAGACCAGCACTGACCCTCCCACCACACTGCCCAACCATCCACTGTCCAGCAGTGGAGGAAGACCAGGAGGCGGGGCGTCGAAAGGATAGAGAAGCCTGAGGGGAGAATCCGGTCATCACCAGCACTCCCTTAGAAATGGCGTGTGAAGAAGAAAAAAGAAAAAAAGAAAAATAATAATAAATAACAAAAATTAAAGGGATAAATTGATAAACGCAAAAAAAAAAAAATAAAAAAAAAATATTAAAATTAAAAAAACAAAAAATATATATATATATATATATATATATATATATATATATATATATATATATAATACAAATTAAAGAAGATCGCGAGGCCAACGCCGCCTCAGCCTTCTTGGAGGATTATGCGGATGAGATTGTGATGATAAGGATTTGGCAAGAGGATTATGGTGGAAGGAGAGGTTGGTGTGGAACTTAGAAAAACGGGATTTGATGAGGTCTTGGACAAAAGGAACTTTGAGGTCGTTACGGAGTGTAAGGTTGGAAACAAAAAAGGGAGCATCTACAATGGTTCTAAGGACTTTGGATTGGAAGGATTGGATCCGCTTGATGTTTGATGGCTTGGCTGAGCCCCATAGCTCAAGTCCATACGTCCATATCGGTCGTATAATTGTCTTGTATATAGTAAGTTTGTTCTCTGTAGACAGTTTGGATTTTCTGTTAAGAATTCTGTATAGTTGTCCAAATCGTCTGGACACCCACAAACAACATTTTGAAGACATTTTGTGAAAAGCATCGGTGTTATATCGATATATATATATATATATATATTGTTGGTTTGTTACAAAAGTCGATATATTGAAGCCTTCCAGCTTTATATTAATAAAGTTGAAACAACACGTTAGAGCCATCTACTGGTGATTAGTTTGAACAACTACGATTGCTAGAAAAAGCGGTAAATTTGAAATTATTTTAAAAAACCATATAAATAAAAGACGTTGTCTTACCACCGTTTTATTTTAGAGCAGAACCAGTTATCGACGCAACAGCGTCATCACCAGTGGTTCATCCCACCCACACAGCACAGTGGTTAGAAGATAACTGGCCAGTTCTAGTCTAACCGAGTCGAAAACCGGTTCTGTTGTAAAATAAAACAGTGGGAAGACAACAGCTTTTGCTTCTTTGAGAAATCTCGTTCCACAACATCTTACTATCACATATGTATTAAAAAACCGTTAAAATATAGAAAAGGTTAGGTTAGGACTCATGCCCGGGCTTTAACTATGAGGTCATATCGCCTACTACCAGAGCGCTCTTTCGTCACTCTGGTGGACATGAGCCCGACTCTACTGTGGGAGTCCTAAATTTTGCCTACCCTAAATTTTTATTCATCTAGGGTAGGGGTCTTTAACGAGTACCTGACATCGTATAGGCTCGGGACCATCGCTTAACGTCCCATCCGAAGGACGGCGTGCTTAAGTTTATTTTACCTCCCAGATAAAATAAACTAAGGGCCTCGGTCGGGCTACGAACCCACAACCTTGAGCTCAGAAGTCAAGCACGCATACAACTGAGCTACCGGCGCCCTCAGAAATATAGAAAAGAATCGACATCTGTTAAAAATGAATGCCATATACTAAACACATAGAAATAAACATAAATACTTTTTTGTTACGTAGTGTTACTTGATTGGTCTAGGTTCGCCACTATTTCGGGACCCTTCTAACGAGTTGGTTCACGTGGAAGTGTCCTGAAATATTGTCAAACTTGAAGACATCTCTTGAAGAAATGACGCTAAGATAAGTAACCAATTATCTTTCACTTTCCTGTTAACTTGGAACTTTCCTTCATTGAAACATTCGTAAACTTTTTGAGTTTACATCGTTTAAGTCACAAAACTTTGTATTTGTTAACATTTTCAAAGTTTCTCACCATTTGCCTCCTGATTGTTTGCACAAATTGGCTTGAAAACTCTCTCGCGTTACTTTGTTAGTTACAAATTGTAATTATTCTGCAATAATTTCATTTCAATTAGTTCAACTTTTGAAAGCACCTGGTGAGAGGAGCTCTGCTTTTATTTGACCAATTTGCTTCCAAGGAAAGTAAAAAAAATTGTTTGTAATTTTTTAAAAAATTTTATGAAAATACCTCCAGAAAATTTTTGCTGAGTTATCACCGTAGGTAATGCTTTTATTTATAACAATCGAAATTGTCTTATTGTTAGTATAAAAATTGTAGAGAATACAAAAAAGGTACATTTTTTATTAAAGAAGCTTTCTCGAAGGCCGCTCTTTGGGAGATTTATGCCGAAAACCGTCTTAAAATTACATCTTGAAACTAATTTTTTAGACATTGGCTCGATTTACGCGATGACGGTTTGTCCTATCGAAAAATTGGTTCTTACCAAAAATTATCATTATAAAATGTCTAACTCCGAAAATGTCTTCCAATTTGAGACAGTATAACTACCACACGATTACGAACAATGTTATGGCGCTAGTATCTCGTATAAATAAAATATAAATAAATAATATTTTATTTTTTTAAATATTTTTATTTTTTTTAAATATTTTTATTTAGATTCTTATTATTATATTAATATTATTATTTATTTTTTTATGTATGTATTTAATATTATTATATAATATTTAATATTATTACATTATTTTATTGTTTTTATTATTATCCTTGTGTTTCTTAAACTTCTCTGAGATATTCCACTGTTGGTTGATACCGGCATTTCTTCCAGAGGTGTCTTCTTATTTTTTGGACAATATTTCGGGACACTTACATGTCCCTTCTTCTGGTCACTATGAACCAAATATTATTATCCTTGTAATTATTTTCTCATTGTATAGGTACATAATTATTATTTTGTACATATTCTTCATGACTTCACGGAGACATTTTTATTATTAGGTATTAATTTTTTTTTTGTTATTTTTTATTTAATTTTTTTTTACCTTTTATTTATTTAATTTAATTTTTTTTTCTCTTGTGTTTAGTTATCTTGTAGGTAGGTACATAAATTGCTCCATTACCGATTGTCAACAAATTTACTTATGGTCTGTACCGATTTTAAATATCCATAAAAAGATATTTCAATTTAAAAAAAAGTATCTCGTATACAATAAATTTCTGTAAATGAGAATATAAGAAGTTCATTAAATGCGAAGTTTTCAACGGAATTTATGTTTTCCAACCAACAAGATTCCAAAAATGGAGGAAAAAAAGTCTATCTCTGTGTGTGACTGAGAACATGATAACTCCTGATAGTATGAATGTATCAACACGAAATTGTATATGTTTAACCCATAACCCTCTAACAACAACAATTATCGTTTTCAGCCAAATCGACCAAAAGGATAGGGGGATTAGGGAGGAGGTTTAACACAGACTCTAATAACTGCCGATAAAATAAATGTATCGACTCGAAATTGACCAAAACCCCAAGAGGACAACACTTATCGAATATCAGGTAAATTGGTCAAAGGGGTGGGGGGGATTAGGTGATAGGCTTAACTCAAAACCTCTAATAACTGCCGTTGTAATGAATGTATCATGAAGTTTTACATTAAAAGTTAAAACTCAATGAGGACATAATCTGTAAAATTTCAGTCATATCCGCTGAAGGGAAGGGAGTGCAGGAGAGGGGGCTTAATTCAAAAACTCTAATAACTTCCGATGTTATGGATTTATCAACACAACATTTATTATGATTTAGGAGCCCCTATGTAAGTCAACTGTTGAATATTAGCGCAAACGGTCGACTGGTTTTGTAGGTGGAGCGAAAAATTAATTGATTAATTCGTTTTGGGGAAGTACATTGCCGACGACCTTTTTCTCCTGTGTAGTGTAACTAACGAAGAAGTTAGAAGTGCGTCATAACTATAACTGAAGAAAATTGTATACCAATTTAGTTCAGTCAGTTTAGTAGAGAAGGTACCTTTGTGCTACTGGCGCCCTCTGGTTATTGGAGGCAGGCTATCTACCGGTAGCCCACCCCATTTTTAACATCGATGGCTAATCGGCAGTAATATAACTTATAAGATTACATGTAAGCAATAACACTGAGGTCATGAGGTCCCTTGGCTACGAAAGCTAGATTATTCTCCATATTGACATCAAGACACCCCATATTTTATTTTTATAGTTATTACTCAGGTTTATAGTCAAATAAATAATATAAATTGGGCTTCTAACACTTTAATAGTAAATTTATGAACCAGGACAATACCAGAGTCAAATAACTTAAAACATCTATTACCAAGACACTATTTGGGTCAGTGCCAAATGTGTTTTCTGAGTCATTTGTCTCTTTCAGTTCATCTTGGTCGTTCGTTTATTGTTCATCGGTTGGTTTATGAAACGCGAGGAAATATTACTGGGAAAGGTATCCGGGCACGAGAAGCTAAAAGCTGAAATAAACAATGTTATTCAAGAAATATTTAAAAAGCTTAAAGTTCATCCTTTGGCTGCACTGTTATAATGTATAAATTCTTCCTAATTTGATTCTATTTCCAACAGAGGAGTTTTACATCATCATCAGTGGCACATTCCACCTATACAATGTGAAGTCCAACTCCTCACTGACTCCGGGAGACAAAGTCTTTTATTTCTTTGAGATAAGTTCATTATGTTTCTTAAACTTCTCTGGGATGTTCCACTGTTGGTTGTTTTCGGCATTTCTTCCAGAGGTGTCTTCTTATTTTTTTCGGACAATATTTCGGGACACTTACTCGTCCCTTCTTCCGGTCACTATGAACCAAAGTGACCGGAAGAAGGGACGTGCAAGTGTCCCGAAATATTGTCAGAAAAAAATAAGAAGACATCTCTGGAAGAAATGCCGGAAACAACCAACGTAAGTTCATTAACCAGAGAAATCATAGCTCCGGAATGGGGGAAAGAATATTTTAAAAAAATAGGTCACACGAATTAAACATTTAAGATTCCGCTCTCTCTCTCCAAAACCATCAGTTTGGACTAACTATCAATAGTTAACTTACATAGGTACTTCTGAATCATCATACTAAATTTTGTGTCGAACACGTTTTAACATTGGACTCATGGTTGCTTACATAAGAACCAGGATCCTTCGATATATAAAAAATGTAATAAGAGTTGATCTAATCTATGTACCAACATTCTAATAATTATGTCAGTTGGCATTCTAAAGGTCATTGCCAGTTTTCATTCAATGACTGCCATTCAAAACCAGTCGTATACATTATAAAAATAATAGCAGTTTCTCAGGAGAAACAGACACTTTCCATGTTTTTGGCCTTGGTTTGAATCTGTACACCAATCACAACACATTTTATATCGTAGATAGATTGAGAGGGTTGGTTTACACCTAGGGACCTAAGCCTCCTTCCCTTTGGTCGATTTGGCTGATAATAGGTGTCGTTGCTAAAGGGTTCCTCACATATGAAATTTCGTGTCGATTGATTCATTCTATCGGTTATTGTTTTCACAGACCCACATACAGAAATGTTTTTTTTCATATTTGGAATCGGAAAACATGACATTCCGTTGAAAACTATGCATCGAATTTTTAACCGATTACATAACTTCTCCTATACTTCGTATAGTTAGGGAAGTAATAATTAATTATATAAGTAATCAAAAGTAATGAAGAGGGTAGCTCATTGGTATGCGTGCTTGTCGTCTGAGCTCAAGAACGTGGGTTCGAAACCCGACCGAAGCCCTTAGTTTATTTTATCTGGGAGATTAAATAAACTTAAGCAAGCCATCCTCCGGATGGGACGTTAAGCCATGGTCCCGAGCTTGTACGATGTCAGGTACTAGTTAAAGACCCCGGCCCTAAATGAATAAAAATTTAGGGTAGGCAAAATTTAGGGCTCCCATAGTAGAGTCGGGCTCATGTCCACCAGAGTGACGAAAGAGCGCTCTGGTAGCAGGCGATATGATCTCGTAGTTAAAGCCCGGGCATGAGTCATAAAACCTCAACCTCTATGAAGGAACTCTGCCAAGTAAATAAAAATGGAAGCTATGTATCAAATAATATTTTGGTTATGAAACAGGATTTTTATATTATGATTATTTTTGAACTAAGGGACTGCTTTTATACACTACCTGCTCACAAGATCAAGATCATCGCTTAAAGTCCCATCTGAAGGACTGCGTACTCAAGGTTTTTAGCTTCCAAATAAAACACTTAAGGGCTTCGTCCGGGTTTCGAACCCGTGATCTTGAGTAGGCTTGTACGTTACCTCTGAGTTACCATCTCTTTTTTAAAGTAAATAGCCAATCTTTCAATCAAAAGAAACATAAATATAATATACTATTTATACTTTAATACTATTTTTGATTTTAAAAGAATACTTCCCCAGGTATACAAATTATAAAAGAAGTTAAATTCTCGTTCATAAATTCGATGTTGAGTTTTCACAGAAATTTCATCTTTTCCGTCTCCCTGAATTTCATAAATGAACAAATAAAAAGTCCTCTCTCTGTGTGATCACGATAACTTCCGATAGAAAGAATGTATCGACACGAAATTTTATATGTGTATTCAGAATCCTGATATATTGATTGTCAGCCAAATTAGTCAGAGGAAAGAGGGGGGCTCAACTCAAAAACTCTTATAACAGCTGATATAATGAATGTATCGACATGGAATTTCATATTAAAATTCGAATCCTCATAAGGAAGAATACATTTTGATTTTCATCAA